>OX244039.2:5765000-6365000 GCA_945859785.2 Tridacna gigas
CGACATAAATGGGCTCTTGAGAGAAAGATTTGGCGCACAGCCATCAAATATTTACCCATTTAAGTGACAAGATTTCATCTGACATTCAATACAGACATTACAGTGGATCGAAATACTCGTATCATTATTAATTATCAAATGGTGAAATATAATCAGCAAATCCCAGCACTAACCTTTAAACACGCAGTACCGAGTTTTAACGACCCTGAGAAAGAAGGCTATTGAAAATATTGTGGGAAAAAGAGAAAATGCCGGTTACCGGTATTTTCTCCTTTTCCCACAATATTTTTCCTTCTTTTCAAAGACACATTCCACCATTTGAGCTAAATTTGATCTATCGTCTGCAAATGCTTTCAGTTTGAACCAGTCTAAAATGTCGTCTGGTAAAGAGTTGACCCTTTCAGCATCACAGGTGAAAACAGGGGCTTTCACAGACGGTATAGATCAAGGTCAGATTACACAGAAAGAGCAATCTGATTTTTAACTTATACCGTCGGCTTGTTTAGTCGATTCTAAAAGAAGAATCTCTCTGAGATACAACGGGCTGTATTTTCATTCATCGAAAGGGTTGAGTTTTGTATAATCGACAGTGGAAAAGATATCTCTGTTTAAAACAAAATTTTGGACCGGTCCAAATTCGAAGTAATAGCAGACGGTAATTTAAATGTGTTTCAAATGGTAAAAATTGTCTCAGAAGAGTAGAAAACATTGTGTGAAAATGAAGAGAATGCTGGTTCCCAGTATTTTCGCCTGTTTCCCACATTGTTTTCAAAACCCTTTCGTCATTTTTAGGGTCGTTTATGCTCAGGATTATCTAGTAAAGGGTTAGATAAAAGGATATATTCAGCCAGTCCAAAAAAGAAAAATCTTATGATTACAATATCATGCCTGTTTTTGAAAGAATATACGACAAAGTGGCAGACAATGTGGAACCAAAATCACACGGCATGTTTTGTGAAGTCTGATCTTGATCTACGATATAAACAAAAGCAATATAAATATCGCTTAGCGTCATAAGGATTAAGATTGAACCCTGAGCTGCTAAGCGCGATTTTGTGACCTTTTGCGGACAGTGTAGATTAAGATCAGACTGCACAGAACGTGCAGTCTGATCTTGGATCTACACTGTCCGACCAGGAGATATTTTTCTCCAAAGATGACTTTGAAATAGCAATATTAGGGTTATACAATCAGCTTGGAAGTTTCATTTAACTTCTTTAGCAGTTAGTTTAAACATATTTTATTGCCATTTTTGTACAAAATCATATTTATAATATACAAACACAGAAATATTTGGCAAAGGGGTCTGGCCACAAGTTCTAACAACTTAGGTTCGGCCGTTCCCTTATGGTTTCATACACATGTTAATACCTTCTAGATAGTGCTTATATTCAGTCATGAATCCAAAAGTTTCGTTTTTAGGTATAGAAGGTATTGATTTTCCGGTCATGAGTTACTTTTTACGAAATGGCATCTAATAAAAACTATAGAAAGCATACTACATGTATTGCTTTCTTTAGCAGTTGAAGGGTAAAATGTTATTCTGTTGTATTTCAATACTTGATGTCACTCGGAAACGTTTGCTATGGCAAAGAAACCCTCAGCTCATTTTTGTTGCTTTAGGCACCAATGAAGTTTTTTTGTTTCTGTTTTTTCTAAATTGTTTGGATTAAAGGCACAATAGCGGTAAAAAATGCATGTTTTATAAAATGCATCTAAACCTAAATCATGCCTTTTAAAAGTGTGGAAAAATTGTGAAGATAACAATCTGTTATTGTGTTGTCGGTCTAAGTGTTAGTCACTGGCAGAAAAATAAATTCTAAAACCAGGCAAAAAGTAAACAAAAGATAATGCGACCTGGCAACTTTTAACCTAGTTTTGAAATGCATTTCTCTGCCAGCAACTCACACTTTGACCGACCGCACAAAAAGAGATTGTCATCTTCACGATAATTTCCATACTTTTAAATGGCAGGATTTAAATCTAAATTCATTTTAACGTCGGCATTGTTTACACTTGGCCGCTACTGTGCCTTTAAGAACAAACTGTGCAGAAAGTGCATTATGACCTTTAACCCTTTACCGCACAATGCCGCCTTTTGACGCCCCTGGGAAAGAAGCCTTTTGAAAACATTGTGGGAAAAAGAGAAAATGCTGGTAACCAGCATTTTCTCTTTTTCCCACAATGTTTTCTACCCTATCAAAGAAAAATTGCACCATTTGAGCCACATTGACATTGTTGTCTGCAAATGCTTTCAATTTGGACAAGGCTAAAATTTTGTCGTCTGGTAAAGGGTTAATCCCCAAAGTTCCGATTATTTGTGATAAAATATGACCAAAAAGTCCTTGAATTGGAATACCGTGATCAGGTTTACTCTCTGGCTATAAACATTTCACCTGTTTTGTACTTTATTCTATATCAAACGAAAAATAGAATATACTCAACCAAATTGAAAACATTTGCAGACGACAAATTAAAGATATCTCAAATAAAATTTTCTGTCATTGATAGGGTAGTAAACATTGTGGAAAAAGGTGAAAATGCTGGTTACCAGCATTTTCTCCTTTTCCCGCAATGTTTTCAAAATTTTTATCCTGGGTCGTTAACGCTCGGGATTGTGTGGTAAAGGGTTAACTCTTTACCAGACAACACAGCTGGAAACTCCTGAAAAAGAAGATCTGCAGACGACAACTCAGCTGATAGCGTGTGCCTTTGACAGAGTAGAAAACATTGTGGGAAAAAGAGAAAATACTGGTTACCAGCATTTTCTCATTTTCCCATATTGTTTTCAAAATTACGGCTGTTAAAGTCCGGATGGTTTCGTAAAGGGCAAACTCATTACCACCTGTAGATTACTGTTTATGTCTTGCAGAGAGTTACCATTTTAGAAAAAACATTATGGAAAAAGGATAGATTGATAATAACGAATAATTTCTTCTTTCGTCTCAATATTTCATTTGTATCATTGTATCAATAAACTGCTTGTAGAATGTCCAGCTTTGAAAAAAAAAAAAAGTTACCGTAGTTAATGGTTAAAGGTTTGATTTGTGAATTGTTCCATTCATGAAAACTGAAACATTCATGAAAACTTGGACATACGAAACAATAACAGTATTGTTCAAAAAGCAAACAGTTGGATTGTTTTCACCGCCGAGGCTTGTCCAATGAGAAAAAAGTCCTTTCTTTCGTAAAGGAAGTGTACTTTTATTTCAGGCTTCCATTACGTTTCATAAAAGGTATTTTTGTTTCGTAGCGAAAGAGTGTTAGATTATTGTTTGAATTTTTGACCGATTTTCAGGGGGAAAACAGTTTTGTTTGCATGATGTTTAATGCCGTTTTCTGCATTTTTTTCCAATTCCATTTTAGTTATATCGCTGCGGCCAGTGCACTAATCCATGCTTTCCCGGAGTTTCTCAGTAACGATTTAAAAGCTATCGGGCTCGGGGACGAGGAACGGGTGGGTGGGTAGAAATCAAGGCTATGACTTTAACAAAAATATTTTCGATGTTCTGAAAAATCCGAATATTTCTCTCTCGGGAAGTAGGGCGGTCTTCATGGCTGAGTAATTTTTGCTATGTACATGCATTGGGCCATGCTCTGGCAAAAGGGGGCTTAGTGCATCTCCGTGATGCATGATGCCAAGTAAATCATTCACAGAATTATAGATCCATAAAATCCATCTGTCTAACAAGCGACTGAATCATGTAGTAGACTGGTCCTTTGACATGCAGAAAATTGACCAATAGCATAGAGTTTCGAACCAGGTCAGCCTGCCCGGACTACGAGGCTGACGAAGGACGATACGTTTTGCAGATGCTTTAAATCCCTTTTTCGTAGACCACGGCCAGATTATCTGAGAGCTGAGGAGTGAATCAGCCACAAAAAACTTAATTGTCATAGGATTGAATTTACACGCTAAAAGTCAACATTTGAGGTGCTGAATGAATGAAATATATGGAAAAATACAAGTCAGTTCAAATGACCCAGTTTTGAGAAATTTCGATGCCGTCCTGTCCGAAATTGGTTTGTCAGGGTTCGTATGCACCAACATTCTAAGTACATGTACTCTTCAGTTTCGAAATTCCAAAACTTACCATCTTATTGGCCCGGACGTTCTGACTGGCCAGTAGTATCACTTGCCAATAGTTTGAGCCCCACCTGATCCGCTGGGTTTTTCATGTGAGTGTCCTTGGGCAAGACACTTCAGAACTCTACCCTAATACTGGTGAAACCCAGGAAATACATGAATTAGTGAGCTGTCGCCGTGATATGACTGAAATAATGTTGAAAGCTGCGTAAAACACCATTTAATTACAATTATTAATTGCCAGTAAGATGGCTGATCTTTGGAATTCTCTGCCAGTCAGGTGGCCAATTCTGGAATTCTCGGCCAGTCTGCCGAGCCCCGTTAGCTCAGACGGTAGCGTACAAGACTTGAAAATAGGGGCTCACTGGTTCGATCCGCAACTCGACCAATTTCTTTCCGAGGAATGATGATAGTAGTTGCGACAGGATTCATTCCTATCTTACCGTTGACCATTATTTCGTCGATGGTTATGAGGGAAAGCAGCCCGTGGCTTGGATAGAATAGTGTGCGGAGTACTGCTTTAAGAAACTCCAGGAAAGCATGGATGGGTGCACTGGCCGCCGCGTTATAACTGAAATAATGTTTAAAACGCCGTTAAACACCATACAAGCATAATGAAAAAATCATAATCTCGGCCAGTCAGATGGCTAATTTTGGACTTCTTTGTCATTCAGATGATACGTTTCGGAATTATCGGCCAGTTTGATGGCCTGTTTAGGAATCCTAGGAAATTCAGATGGTTAATTTTGGTAATATTGGCCAATCAGATGGCTAGTTTCGGAAAAATCGGGCTGTCAGATGGCGAGATTTGGAATTCTTGGTAATTTCATAAAGTTAATTTTGGAATAAATAGCTTTTAGGATGGTCAGTTTTGAAATTCTTGGCAATTAATTTTGAATGCTAGTTTTGGAATTCTTGGTGATTCAGAAATCTCACAAATTTAGATGATTTATTTCGGAATTCTTGGCCAACCAGAAGGCTTTCTTTCGAATTCTTGGAGATTCAGACGGTTAGTGTTGGGATTCTGGGCAATGAGATGGCTAGTTTGGGATTTCTCGGCCAGTCAGATGGCTAGGAGTTTATATTCTAGGTAAATTCAGATGGTTAGTTTTGGAATTATTGGCCAATCAGATGGTTAGTCTTGAAATTCTTAGAAATTTTGAAGACTAATTTTGATATTCTTGTTGACTCAGATGGTTATTTTTGGAATTCTCAGAAATTCAGATGATCGATTTTGGAATTCTTGGCCAATCATAAGGCTTTCCTTTGAAGTCTTGGAGATTCAGATGTTTAGTTTTGACTCTAGGCCAATCAAATGACTGCATTTGGATTTCTCGGCCATACAAACGACCAGTGTTTTTATTGGACAATAAGATCAGCCAATCAGCTGGTTAGTTTGGGGATTTTTTGGAAATCCAGAGGGCTTTTTCGGAATTTTAGGCCCGTCAAATGGCATGTTTTGGAATTCTTGGCCAATCAGATGGCAAGTTTTGGGTTTTCGGCCAATTAAATGGTTAGTCTTGATTCATATTTTCTCTTTGATTCACATTTTCTCCTTATTTTCGTATCGTTTCTCTCCTTTCTTTTGTAATTTTGGATTTATACAATGTGCTCCTGCATTCTGATCAGGGAAGGGGCATTGCATTTTCGTCTTTTTACTGCAAGGGTCTTTTTCTGGTTGGAGTTTGGCCGTGCATTGGCTCTCTTTCTAGCCATATACTTTTTTATTATTATTCTCTTTTTCATTCTTTTCTAATGTGTTCATTTTTACCATTATTGTGTAATGCTCGCCAATTTGGCGGGAAAAAAAAATAAAATAAAATAATAATAATAGGCCGCTCAATTGAAAATCTCGGTCCATTAGATTGCGGGAGAATTATTGACTAATTAGATGGCTTGTTCCGTAATTATTAGATAGCAAGGGCTGGAATTATCGGCCAATCAGATGTTTAGTTTTGGAATTCTCGTCCAATCAAAAGGCTTTTGGATATCTTGGCCTTTCAAAATGGCTACTTTTGAAATTCTTGACCATTCAGATGGCATATTTCGAAATCTGAAAAAAATATAATTCAAGTTTACATGGTTGCTGAATACTGCCCGAGATATCGGACAGCGTACATTCCATCGTCCAATCTCAGACTGCCCGTTTTGGGCAAGTTTATCATACACCCTGTTGACCAAAAATTCACCGTGTTCACTAACCATTCTTAAGAACATTATTCGTCTTCTTCTCCAGAGTTTTCTAAATTTGAAAGTAAAACAACCTCTGATTGGCTAAACCAAATGGTTTAGCCAATTTGAAGTTGTGTAAGTATCAAATTTGAAAATTCTGGAAAATGAGCCTAAGAACGTTATTAAGAATGGTTGGTAAATACGGACCCTGGCTGGGTGCACGTTTGATGCAATCTGATCTTCATCTTCATTTTCTGACCCACACTTCTCACTTTGCATCATAATAATTTAGTTTCTTTGTAGCGCCGTAGATCTACTCATATTTTATTGCTACTGCAGTGGCTGTAGATCAAGATCAGACTGCATAGAACAATCAGCATTTATCTTGGATATACAGGGTACTTCCACGCCATTTTTTCTGACAATTAAAAAAACCCAAAAACCTTTGGAATTGTAATATCTGTATCTGTATCACTAGCTTGCATTGGCTTCGAATGTCTATTTCATTTATCCAGTAGTAGAAGGGTTAAGAATTATCAGCAAAATTCTGTGCAGTCTGGGTCCGTATTCACCAACCATTCTTAAGAACATTCTCAGTCTTATACCCCAGAGTTTTCGAAATTGGAAAGTAACAAAACTTCTGATTGGCTAAACCATTTGGTTTAGCCAATCAGAAGTTGTGTTTCTTTCACATTTTATTTTTAGAAAATCTTGAAGAATAAGACTGAGAGTATCCTTAAGAATGGTTGGTGAATACGGACCTTGATGTTAATCTATACTGTCCGCAAAAGATCCTTAAGTCGCGCTAAGCTGTCTATGGGTTTAAATGTTACACAGGCATTGAAGATAAGATCCGAATTTCATGTTCTGTCGAACACAATAAATAACCGTGCTGATATCTGATTTACTCTATAATCGAATGCAAATTAAAGGCTTTTTTGCCAAGACTTTGTATAGAGCTTAAGCGTTGTTTATCCCCCCCCCCCCCCACACACACACACAGATAAAAAGAGGAGGCTTGCATGGGTATTGTTCGCTTTTCTTATTGACGATTCAAACCGTTTAGTCAATCAAAAAACTACGTTACCTACTATTAACCCTTTACCACACAACAAAATTTTAGCCGTGTCCAAATTGAAAGCATTTGCAGACGACAATTTCAATGTGGCTCAGATGGTGCAATTTTTCTTTGATCAGGTAGAAAACATTGTGGGAAAAGGAGAAAATGCTGGTTACCAGCATTTTCTCCTTTTCCCACTATGTTTTCAAAAGGCTTCTTTCCCAGGGGCGTCAAGTGGCGTCATTGTGCAGTAAAGGGTTAAGAAATTTCTTCAGAATAAGACTAGGAAAGATGTGGACAATGATTGGTGAAAATAGGTCCAGATGGCAATACGGATATGGAGTGCCCAATTTCGTACAAGTCCAGCTTCGAGCTTCGGTCAATAGCCTAAATAGCCTATCTAAAATCGAAGCAATGCGCGGAGGGGTGGGGGGGGGGGGGAGGGCCATTCCTGTAATTCTATTTATCTCCCTTGCCAGATGAAGACTACAGATAACAAAAAAACACATTGGTCCTTTTACGTGTTTTCCGTTTGTTTTTATCCTTGATTCGCTTTAAGGATGTTGCCATAAATACCCGCTACAATTTGATATGATGGAAATTTAAAGCAAATTATGTTCTCAATTATAAGAGAAATGCGTGTATATCGATTTGTAAAACAATCTTACCAGATTTATTTGAGATATTATCCCTAGAACATATTTTTGTAGCGCAAGAAATGTAAATCAATCCCTTATCATGACCAATGAAGTACTGGAGAGGAATCAAGGGAAATACTTGAAGAATGCCCCCAATTACGGTGCCTTCCGGTGGCCCTACGTTTCGATCAGCAAACCGAGTTTCAACGTTTTCTTTATCGTCAGTCCATCTTTGCTGAGTTTCGAAATAGTATGACGTCTCCCCTTGCTCTGAATTAAATAAATGAAACAAAACTTTCCACTCAATAGTAATCAAAGTACTGAAAGTACTGACAGACTAGCGAATTTGATTGTATGGTGTTTAACCCTGTTTTCATCATTATATCAGTTATGTAGTGGTAGCCAGTGCACATATCCATGCTTTCCTAGATTTTCTTTTACCATTGCTCCGCACAATATATTTCCAAGCCACTGGCTGCTTTCCCACATAAAGCGAGAGAGAAATGAATCCTATCGCAATGACTATCATCAATCCTTGGACGAACCAGCGACCTCCTGTTCTCAAGTTCTGTATGCTGCCGACTGAGCTGCCGGGACTATGCGTGCTACTAGTTAACTATAATCCAGTTTAAGTTTAACCCTTAACGTGCTAAAAATGTTAAATGAAACTTTAAGCCGATGCTAAACACCTGAATATTGCTATTTCAAAGTTATATTTTGGAGTGTAGATCCAAGATCAGACTGCACGCTCTGTGCAGCTTGATGTTAATCCACATTTTCTGCAAAAGGTCATTGAGTCGCGGTCGTGCTGGTATAGGAAACTCCAGGAAAGCATGGATCGGTGCTTTAGCCGTCGCAATATCACTGAAATAATGTTGAAAACGGTGTTAAACACCATGCAATCAATTAGTCAATATCTAATACATGTAGCACAAGATGTAGTTAACTATTTAACTCTCTTTACAAAACGAAAAATTTTACACTCATCCAAATTCAAAGCTGTTGCAGAATTAAATGTGACTGAACTTATGAAACATGATTCCAAAAGGGCAGAAAACAATGTGGGGGAAAAGGGGAAAATGATAGTTACCAGCATTTTCTCCTTTTCCCACAATGTTTTCAAAGGGATTCTTCCCCAGTTTCGTTAAAACTTGGGATTGTTTGGTAAAGGGTTAATATTCAAGACATAGAATAACAGTTTAGCCTTACATTTTAAGTAATACACAATGATTGAAAAAATGAATGACTGAAGGAATGACAAGGGTTCCCTGTCCAGTGAGGGTTAATATAGCTGGGATTTGCTACAAGTTACCTAGGCCTATCTATTAATAGATTCATTCATAATGTTACAGTGGTGTAGGAATAAGTGATTCTCTGCTTTGCATAGGTCACTTAATTTACATATAAGCAAAGATCTTGTTCCTTATAAATGACATCTTGTTCGGTTTTATTACTTTGTAAGACGACATGCTCAAATTGGAGTGGCAGAGATTTTGTTGTTTTTGTCAAAATTGTCATATATAAGAGAATTAAGATTTCTAACGGAAAGAAGTATTTTCTGTGAGGCAGTATTTGGCAACTTCGCTTGTCTAAAAACCTAGATATTGCAATTTCAAAGTCTATGTTTCTCCGGAAAGAAAATGCCGTATCGGAGTGTGTAGATCAAAGATCAGACTGCATGTTCTGATCTTGATCTACAATGTCCGCAAAAGCGCCCTGAGTCGCGCTCAGCAGCCTAAAAAAGAGGCAAAAAATTTCTGTTTCAGTCATACGGAAACATGATGTATCAAATGAGGAACTTCTTATAAAATGCTTGTCAGCTGAGGTAGGAAGCTTTTGAATACATTGTAGTAACCAGCATTGTCTTCTGTCGCCGTAATGTTTCAACCCTCTTGAAGTCAAATGCAATCATTTGGGCGACATTATTAACCTGTAGACTGCTAATGTCGACTCGGGGTGCTTTTGCGGACCGTGTAGCTCAAGATCAGACTGCACAAAACGTGTAGTCTGATCTTTGATCTACTCTGTCCGATTATGTATTTTTTCATAGTGAAATCAACTCTGAAATCGCAATATTTAAAGGTTTTTGTGTCGCTTGTTTGCGTAAGCAACCAGGCTCTCATTGCTATCATACTGATCTATGTGGTGACGTAGGCATATCTCCGGCTTTGTACTGCTTCCTGTCCCAAGTTCCGGTTTGCGAGATAAAATATAGTTTTGTAATTATTCGGTAAACAAACCAGTTTTTCTGTTGTAAATAACTTACAATTGAGCCTTTGTGATAATGAATAAGTCTATAAAGACTGAGGTATTTAACGGTTCAAATTTGTGAAAGATTCATTTCGTCCACAAGGGTACACAATAACCAATCGCTTACACAGACATCAATATCTAAAAATAGCGCTTATGTAAATGTAAGTGGTCGTGAACTTACTAAGTTGCGGACACGGTAAAAAAAAAACCACCCTCTTTGCCTACAAGGGTCTTTTCTACGACACGCTTCTATTTGTGGAGAATTGGCAGTGAAAATTGTTTGATAATTACCCGTTAGAGTCACACGCTAAATTTCACAATCTGTTCTTAACTGGAAGTCTTATTTCAATTTAACACCCAACCTATGATCGGAAAAAGAAAGGCGATACCGAATAACATGGAAGCTTTCAAATGGATTTTTCCCCCAACCGTAGGCTAATGTTTTTCGAACAAATTTACAACGAACTAGAGCATTTGCGTTGACTTCTTAGATATTCTTACACTTGCTTCTTCACAGCTTTTTATTCTAGACTTCAGATACTCTGCACTCGTATTTTAGGTGCACCAGATATCGTACATAGCGTATGTAAAATGTACGGTTCTTGGCTGTGCCAAGTCATCTCTTAGCAGGTGCTTTCTGGAATGTTTCTGTGCGACAATTATGAATCTTGTAATCACGTGACGTATAACGTCATTTGTACCGCGGAATTCTTTGTAAATTTACAAATTAATGAATCAGTCGCTGAACTGACCTTTATTTTCAGCGTACGCCGACCTAATGCTTCACCGATCCACGTAGAGAGTGTTATAAACTGTGTTTTATTAACTGTTTGTCGTTCTTAAAGAAGTGATTTTTTCAAAGTCTGCTGTGATTCTTTTTCAATGTGCGATTAACCTAGAAGAAGGGGACAAGAGGATTTAGTTTTTTATGTTGTCTGCCCGTCCGTCCATTTGTCCTTCTATCCGATCGTACGGTCCCCGGACAAAAATCTTCTAAACTTGTGCACGAAAGATGATAAAACTTCATGCATGTGTTCCTTATGATAGCCCGTCGATATAATTTTCTTTTTATCTGTTGCCTTGTCATGGAAAAAGAGGGCTTGGTGTATTTCCATTATGGACCAATGTCTCTTTTAACTACTGGTGAAAATTTTATGAAACGTCATATTTATATTGTTTATAATGAGCCACAGACAATCGGTACTTGTTTTCATTTAATGGAATGCCATGTCATGGAAAAAGGGGGCTTCATGTACAATTTCATTATGGATATATAACAAAAAGGCCACGTTTATATGCAAAACACAATACCTCACATGCTTCCATCAGAAACGGTCTTTTTCTGCGGGGGATACCATTTCAACGAAATAACTTGTTTCATATTAATTGTACCTTTTGATAACCATCTTTTAGATGAAGTCACCCCTATATGAGACTTTGAACGTTTTAAACCTGGTCCTGGTGCATAAATTTTAATTCTCATCACATTTTTTTTTTTTTTTTTTTATGTGAATTTTGATATTTTTTTATGTTTGTAATATTAGGATGACAACTTAGAACTCGTGCTTGCATATAATACTATCTTATGGTTAGGTTATTTTGTATCTTGAATGCTTTCGATAGATTTGAAATTTAAAAAGAGTAAAAACTTCTGACCAATTACCCACCAGGCGGCTCTCAGGACTATCAGTCCTTTGGTTATCACAAAAAAACTCCCCCGACAGTGTATTAAACCCATGACTTATTTTGGATAATACACTGATATATTATCGTTTTTTGGGCCCGATTCTTATCTGTTTTTAGTCATGAGCGGGTGAAGCTAGAGAAACCAGCCACAGCACGTACCAGAATTTGTACGACTTCGCCGTTTCGCGGAAGAATGACGTGATTGTTGCTGAGACCTATACGCGTGGAAAGTTTTTAGTTTTCAGGTTTGATAAAAACCAAGAAATGCAGCGAAAGTCTTTTAAATCAACAAAATTGCGGAAATAGATGGACTTACCCCCTTTTACTTTTGGAGTAAATGCCAAAGATCTATCTACTTGTATATGTACACATTTAAAAACAAACTACAACTGTAAACATGGACCCGTGAATGGTGTATAGGCTAATAATGATGATGCAGGATATTTTTGGCCTGTCATTTGTTTTATGTCATAAATAGAATCTCACATTCGTGTTTATGTATTATCATTATTCTCAAACTCGCTGACTAAAATGTATTTGACGCTCACCAAGGCTCGCGTCATACAGTTTTAGTCAATTCGTTTGATAAAAATAATTGTTTCGACGATTGTTATGTGAGAAAGTAGCCAGTGGCTTGGAAAGAATATTGTGCGGAGTACTGGTAAAAAGAAACTCCAAGAAAGCATGGATAGGTGCACTGGCCGCCGTGATAAAACTGAAATAATGTTGAAAACGGCGTTCAACACCATACAATCAATCAATCAATTGATAAAAATGATGATACATAAACACTCATGTAAGATCCTCTATTTACTGCTCAGTGGAAACTTTCATTTCATATATTTAGCAGTGTAAGGGTTAAATGCCTGTCAGTTGTGGAAGGAAAATTTTGAAAACCAGCATGTAGTAACCAGCATTTTCTTCTTTCCCCGTAATGTTTCACCCCTGTTGAAGACAAGTCCAATCATTTGAACGACATTAAGTATGTCGTTTGCAAATGTTTTCAAATTGGAAAAGTGTAAAACTTTGTCGTCTGATACAGAGGTAATGATACAGAAACACTGTGTATTAAAGGAGAAAATTCTCGTTAAATGCCTGTCAGCAACACCAGACAAAAAAATAAAAACAATTACATTTGTCCGTATTAAATGTTTGCAGACAACCTGGGATTGTCTTTGAAAGACAAGCAACAATATCGAAAACGAAAACGATGTTAAAACGTGGTTTATCACTGCATATGGAGAGCATTTGCAGACAACAATTAACCCTTTTCCAAAACAAGCCCTGGTTTTCACGTGTCTGCAGTACAAGTCTTTTGAAAACACTGTGGGAAAAGGAGAAATTGCTCGTAACGAGCAATTTCTCCTTTTCCCACAGTGTTTTCTTCTCTTTTTGAGACCTTTCTGCCATTTTCATCAAATTTAAAATTGTCGTCTGCAAACTCTTTCAATTTGGACCAGTCTAAAAATTCATCGTTTGGGAAAGGGTTAAATGAGGCTCCAGTGATGGTTTTTTTTTTTTGTCTAATTTTAAAAGGGACAGTTGTCCATTCTTCCACAATGTTATTCAGTAAATCTATATAGATCTATTAAGCATAATGCATATGAGCCATACTCTGTGAAAAAGAGGCTAAATGCATCTGCAAAAAGTATCGACCCAAGTCAGCCTGCGCAGTCCGCGCAGGCTGACCTGGGTCGACACTTTTTGCCATTGGTCAACTTTCTGCATTTCAAAGGACCAGTGCACCTAAGGATTCAGTCGGTTGTGATAAAAAATGGATTTAATGGTTTTAAAAATTCTGTAATGACTTGCTCAGGATCATGCATCACGGAAATGCATTTAGCCCCCTTTTCCAGAGCATGGCTCATATCTGTGTTTCCTATTTCAATGAGATGCCTTCAATGTCGTTTGTTGTCATTAATCAAGTTGTCGTGACTGCAGTAGATCTATGCTAGATGAAATCAGAGAAAATCGAATTTCTCATTCATAAAAACGAAAAATGTCGATGTAAAACCTACGACGAAAACCAAAAACACGATAAAAATGTAATTATCGAGGTGCTGTAGAAATCTTTTCCAGGAAATGACGTCACCGTGAGTGCAGCATTGCAGTATTCGGAACTCCTCGTTTCCGATGACGTCAAACACTTTTGCCTGGAGGATAGTGTAAAAGGTCAAGAAGATGCTGATAATTAACATTGATGTAAGGTAGATAATGAAATAAGAGATGTCGAGAGAATTATGGGGTAATGTATCAATAACTATTGTCTCGAAGATCCCGTAGGCAAGAAATATCGTTACAGAAAAGCTGCATTTCTCACCGGATTTGATCGGTATTAGAAAGGTCGCCCCACTCAACAAGGACAACATCAATACCGGCACTATCAGTGTGAACATGGTAAAACCACCCCGGCGTTCCACTTTGAATATAAAGTTTACCAGGTTGTCGGGTTGTTTTCTTCCAGCTGTCAGATTTATCAATTTCCATTCAGCGTTTTCAGTATATTCAGACAAATCAACTTCACCACCGTGTTTAAGGCTCACTGTTGTATTATCTTCGTCCGCGATAAAGTAGGTCATTGTACAAGTCTGATGGTCAAATGGGTAAAATTTAATAGTCACCGGGCAAACAAAGCTGAAATGAAAATGAGAAACACTAACATTAAGGATTAATTGATTGATTGATTGAATTGTATTGTACGCCTCTTTTAACATTATTTATAATCATATGACGGTTACAGCTCGCATATCCATGTATTTCCTGGGTTTCACAAGCACTAGGCTAGTCTTGCCCAAGGACACTCCTACGGGAAAACCAGCACGTCCATTGAGGCTTGGACCCGGGTCCTGCAGGTTACGAGTCCTACACATTACCACTGAGCCATGCAGGACTCCAAATACATTAAAGACGATATTTGAATAAGCGGAATTGTTAGGGGAGACATTCGCGGACAGAATAAACTGAAAAGAGGGTAAGTGGAGCAGAAATTGTGGTAGGATGTAATGGGCCTATCATCTCATGCTCTTGAAGAGAACACTGAGACAATGGAAGTGTTCGCAGGCAACACTGAAAGGACTTTAGTCTCCCCTCTGTATGCTTACTGGCAATATTGGAAGGCCTTTTGCCTTACCTGTATATGCTTACAGGCAACTGTGGAAGGGCTTTAGTCTCATATAAAAATGCTTACAGGAAATTTTGGAATGGCTTTATTTCATCTGTATATGCTAACAGGTAACACTGGAAGAGCTGTAGTCTCACCTATATATGCTTACAGGCAACACTGGAAAGGCTTTAGTCTCACCTGTATATGCTTACGGGCAATATTGGAAGGGCTTTAGTCTCACCTGTATATGCTTACGGGCAATATTGGAAGGGCTTTAGTCTCACCTGTATATGCTTACGGGCAACTGTTAGAAGGACTTTAGTCTCACCTGTACAGGAAACATTAAAAGAGTGTAAGTCTCACCTGTAGATGCGCACAGGGAGAACAGGAAATAATTTAGTCAGATCTGCAGGTACATCATGGAACATTAGAAGAGTTTTTAATCTCACGTACAAATGCATAGGGCCCGCCCGGGTAGCTCAGTGGTTTGCGTATCTGACTCGTGACCTGGTAGTTGCGAGTTCGATACTCGGTCGAGGAAAACTTTCTTTCCGGCGATTTCTTGCCTCTCACCTCTGATGCATGTGAGAAAAGTAGTCAGTGGCTTTGGAAAGAAGGTTGTGTCAGTACTGGTGTGAGAAAGCCAGGAAACACATAGGTGCGTCACTGACCGCCATAAAATGACCTGATCGGTTAACATGGCGTTAAACTTCAATACAAACCAAATAATAATAATAATAACTTTATTTAGAGAAGGTAACATTTTGAGACACTAGCTTATTTTCTGCACGGGGTTTTTACACCAAGACTAGCCAAGCCTCCGTAGCTCAGTCGGTAGCGTACAGGACTTGAGAACAGGAGGTCGCTGGTTCGATCCCCGGCTTGGCCAATTTCTTTCCGAGGATTGATGATAGTCTTCGCAACAGGATTCATTCCTCTCTCACCGCTGACCATTGTTTCGACGATGGATATGTTGGAAAGCAGCCAGTGGCTTGGAAAGAATATTGTGCAGAGTAATGGTAAAAGAAACTCCAGGAAAGCATGGATAGGTGCATTGGCCACCGCGATATAACTGAAATAATGTTGAAAACGGCGTTAAACACCATACAATCAATCAATCAAGCGATTTGAAAGGGCGAGATTCACGGTGGTAAAAATTAGTTTCCATACGATGACGATAGACGCAGACGCAGAAACCCTTTACCAAGCCACAAAAATTTAGCCCTATCTAAATTGAAAACATGTGCAAACGGCAATGTGACTCAAATGATAGAATTTGTGTTTGGAAGGACAGAAAGCATTATGGGAAAAAGAGCAGAAGCTGGTTACCAACATTTTCTCCTTTTCCCCAAATATTTTCAAAAAGCCTTCTTTGTGGTCGTTAAAAAACGAAATTATATGTTAGAGGTGTAATTGATAAAGGACACTGGACACCGACACTTAACTAAAACATGGACATCAACATAGTTTATGATGCGGATCCAATGCCGCATAGAGGGGTCCATAATACATTGGAAGAATCGGATGAATCGGATATTTCATTCTTCGGAAGACTTAAACACCCCATATACAGACGGAAGTTTTTCCACACGATTTGGATTTGCTGTGCGTTCACCATGCTGGTAGGAACTTTGTCATCACAGTTAGATAGTGCATAAATTTACCCCTTGTATGTGTTGAAACACCTGTGGACTTTATACATGTATAAACCCCACGTGATAATATTTATATTATCAGAAAATTTTAATTATAGCGATAGGCCTACATGTATGCATAGGGTTATTTTAGTAATCAATCCCAACGATATGTATTAACTTTCCGCACTAAAGTAAAATTATCTCGCCATAGTAAGTGATTTTAAACCTGTATTCCAAACACAATAATATAAACTGATAATGAAAGGTTTATCACGTGAGAGTTATACATTTTATACATTTATCTCATTATCACCTTAAATAAACTTTTGCAAAGGGAAGTAACAATGAAATCGTCCTTTTACGACTTTTAACTACCCTGAGGAAGAAGGCTTTTGAAAACATTGTGGGAAAAGGAGAAAATGCTGGTAACCAGCATTTTCTCCTTTTCCCACAATATTTTCTACCCTTCCTAAAACAAATTTCAATTTTTCAGTCACGATTATTTTGTCGTCTGCAAATTCTTTCATTTTGGACCAGTCTAAAATTTCGTCGTTTGGTAAAGAGTTAAAAAGTGGATACTCAACATTACCACGGCTTCACATGAAGACATTCGAAACCATTGTAATAAAGGAGAAAACAATACTCGCGAACTTTTCTCCTTTTACTACAATATTTTCGAAAGTGATCTGCATAATGGTAGGAGGGAAAGTAAACCTTGATCAAAGAGAAGAGATAAACTGCTTTTGAAAACATTGCGGGAAAGGGAAAAAATTTATTTATGACGAAATTGTACGAAATATGAGATATGCCCCTCCTTCAGGTCTGTGATGTAATTTCTTCATTTCTTCATGAAGACTCTAAGCACTGGAAATAAGCCAAGATATGGGTCCCTTCGATATAAGGCCATTAAGTTTTGTATTCATGAATGCTCACGTGACCTCACTCATTAATTGCGAGCTGTGCAAAATAGGCGATTAGTTCGGCTTTATTGTAAGAGATAATTTAGTTTGCTCTGTGCCAATCCGAATAATAAGGACAGGCATCATGGTGTACAAGATTATAAACACGGCGGGGAATCACGTGACACAACAACAACAACAATGGCGGACATTTGAAGAAATTCCCCCGCTTCAGGTAAGAAAATCTTCAATAATTATGTCAATACGTGACCGATTTGAATTTGGTTTGACGCAGAGAAGGCGGAAAAACGCCAGGGATTTGCTGGATGTGGTAGATCTTTTAAACAACACCTGATAAAAAAGTTATTGACGAGCAAACAAATTTCTACCCTGGATAACGTTCACGTCGAAAATAAATAAAACACACAAACAGGCCACATTTCTTCTTTTAGTGCATTCATTGTGTTCCCGTATGCATAAAATGTGGAGAGCATGAATAAAAAGTCTTGTCACTATCTATACTTTTTTATTTGAATACGATTTTCTAGGTAAACAACGTTATTTTCTAAAATGATATAGTTCACGTCAGGAAATTTTTATGATAACGTTCACGTCATAAGTAGAATATAGAATATACATATTTCATCATCTTAGTTGCGTCATGTTGTATTGAATATCATGTTAATGCATACTTAAAATCATGAAATTGTTTTGATTTTAGCCATATTTAAATGTGTTACGTGTCGTATGTAGCTGTTTAAAGCATGTACAAAATGTATTCTTATTTAGTACTGATTACGCGCTGTTCGATGTGTGAAAGAGCTTTTATTCAGTTAACAGATGAAGAAATATGCTCTTTTTTATTATGTATTTTGTTGCATGGTATTTAAATTGCTGGTTTTAAACACATTTGTTCAATGTAATTACAACAAAGTTAGCCTATTCGTATATATCCCTGATATCAACAATACAAGGCTTGGGCTCTGAAATGACACATTCAATGACATTCCTGGCGTTGAACGTGGAATAAGAATTTTTTAGCGCAGACATCTTTTACGACACAAGTCCGGCACCTATACCACCCATGTTGTGTTCTTTTAATTTATCAGTGACAGCAGGTGTAAGTTCAAGCGTTTGCTGAAGTATTAAATCCTCTGATGGTTTATCTGTCTTTTGTTCAGCTTCAGATGTCTTACACAATTGAAGACTTTGTTGACTTTGATCCGACATATTGTGACACCCATTTGTGGATTCAGGGAGAAGTGAGTTATCTGCAGCTTCGAGATCTGTAAAAAAACCATTATGGCTTTGGTCAGTTTCTTCAAGAATAGGAGTACATATTAAAATCTCTGAATCATCAGAGCCAAATAAAGACCTCGTAGTGTTCTTTTTGTTTTGCTCCTTTTCTTTAAAGGTGAGTGTCGATATATAGGCGACATTTTGACTGTGACTTTAGTCAAAGGGGATTTTAAAGGTGACCACTCCCGCTTTTTTGATGTTTCGACCTTTACTCTTGTCAACGGGGATCTTAACGGTGAACGGTTCCGTTTCTTTGCAGTAAATGGCGATATGGGAAATGGTGATTTAGTAACAATAATTAAGTTGTTTTGCGATGTCGTTTCTTTCGGTTTGAAATGTATTCTGTTTATGGCGTCTGTAGATACAAAGCCTTTTCTTTTTCTCTTTCGCCATTTTCTACTGTTAAGAGTCAAACTTGATTTTTTCTTGTACCTCATGATGTATCTGAAATTGGTGAGGAAAAACCGCTAAAATCTCATTTTACAATCAAAAGAAAGCTTTCGAAAAAAGAAAAATCCATCAAGCATTTTCTCATGTTCGAATAAAGCTTTCTCACCATCCCTTTAGAACATGATATTTTTTCATTGTCGTACACAAATCTTTCCAATGTGGACCAATCTTAACTTTCTCCACCACAAAAAAAATTTAAATCCTTTACAGCTAGAATGAACGCTCGACTAAAATACGTTCCATTATCTGGAAGCATATACATTTGGAAAAAACGGTGCATAATCAACATTTCACTAAATATATATACTCATTAATCAATTTCTTAACTGTTTGTTTAACGTCAGGGGATTTTCCATAGAGTCTAATCGAAACAGAAACATGTCGGCTTTATTTCTATATACAATAGTTATTAAATGCATATTAATTTATATCTGGTTATCTAAATCATGATTTTTTCCTTTTCCCACAATGTTTTTTACCCTTGCCAACAAATTTCAGTTTTTGAGTCACATTTACTTTGTCATCTGCAAATGCTTGGAATTTGGAAGAGTCTAAAATTTTGTGATTTGGTAAAGGGTTAACCCTTTACCAAACGACAAATTTTGGACTGGTTCAAATTGGAAGCGTTTGCAGATGACAATTTTAAATTTGATGAAAATGGCAGAAAGTTATCAAAAAGGGGAGAAAACACTGTGGGAAAAGGAGAAATTGCTCGTTGCGAGCAATTTCTTCTTTTCCCACAGTGTTTTCAAAAGACTTGTACTGCAGACACGTGAAAACCAGGGCTTGTTTGGGAAAGGGTTAAATGTGTTTAAATGATGAGCTTTGTCTTGAAAAGTCAGATCGGGTAGCTCATTATGGTTAGCATATCCACGAAAGCTTTCTTTTGATTGTAAAATGAGATTTTAGCGGTTTTTCCTCACCAATTTCAGATACATCATGAGGTACAAGAAAAAATCCAGTTTGACTCTTAACAGTAGAAAATGGCGAAAGAGACAAAGAAAAGGCTTTGTATCTACAGACGCCATAAACAGAATACATTTCAAACCAAAAGAAACGACATCGCAAAACAACTTAATTATTGTTACTAAATCACCATTTCCCATATCGCCATTTACTGCAAAGAAACGGAACCGTTCACCGTTAAGATCCCCGTTGACAAGAGTTAAAGGTAGAAACATCAAAAAAGTGGAAGTGGTCACCTTTAAAATCCCCTTTGACTAAAGTTACAGTCAAAATGTCGCCTATATATCGACACTCACCTTTAAAGAAAAGGAGCAAGAAAAACTCTACGAGGTCTTTATTTGGCTCTGATGATTCAGAGATTTTAATATGTACTCCTATTCTTGAAGAAACTGACCAAAACCATGATGGTTTTTTTACAGATCTCGAAGCTGCAGATAACTCACTTCTCCCTGAATCCACAAATGGGGTCACAATATGTCGGATCAAAGTCAACAAAGTCTTCAATTGTGTAAGACATCTGAAGTTGAACAAAAGACAGATAAACCATCAGAGGATTTAATACTTCAGCAAACGCTTGAACTTACACCTGCTGTCATTGATAAATTAAAAGAACACAACATGGGTGGTATAGGTGCCGGACTTGTGTCGTAAAAGATGTCTGCGCTAAAAAATTCTTATTCCACGTTAAATGCCAGGAATGTCATTGAATGTGTCATTTCAGAGCCCAAGCCTTGTATTGTTGATATCAAGGATATATACGAATAGGCTAACTTTGTTGTAATTACACTGAACAAATGTGTTTAAAACCAGCAATTTAAATACCATGCAACAAAATACATAATAAAAAAGAGCATATTTCTTCATCTGTTAACTGAATAAAAGCTCTTTCACACATCGAACAGCGCGTAATCAGTACTAAATAAGAATACATTTTGTACATGCTTTAAACAGCTACATACGACACATGACACATTTAAATATGGCTAATATCAAGACAATTTCATAATTTTAAGTATGCATTAACATGATATTCAAGACAACATGACGCAACTAAGATGATGAAATATGTATATTCTATATTCTACCTATGACGTGAACGTTATCATAAAAATTTCCTGACGTGAACTATATCATTTTAGAAAATAACGTTGTTTACCTAGAAAATCGTATTCAAATAAAAAAGTATTGATAGTGACAAGACTTTTTATTCATGCTCTCCACATTTTATGCATACGGGAACACAATGAATGCACTAAAGAAGAAATGTGGCCTGTTTGTGTGTTTTATTTATTTTCGACGTGAACGTTATCCAGGGTAAAAACTTGTTTGCTCGTCAATAACTTTTATCAGGTGTTGTTTAAAAGATCTACCACATCCAGCAAATCCCTGGTGTTTTTCCGCCTTCGCTACTTCAAACCAAATTCAAATCGGTCACGTACTGACATAATTATTGAAGATTTTCTTACCTGAAGCGGGGGAATTTCTTCAAATGTCCGCCATTGTTGTTGTTTTTGTGTCACGTGATTCCCCGCCGTAATAAAGGTCATGAACAACAAGCAAAGACGATGAATCCTGCGTTAGCCAGCACTTTATAAACCGTTTACAATACAGTCCTTTTTTCTAAAAGCCCTGAGGAAGATAGGGTTTGAAAACATTTTGTAAAAAGGAGAAAATGCTAGTAACGACAACTTATTCTTTTGCCGCTTTGTT
Organism: Tridacna gigas; assembly: GCA_945859785.2. Taxonomy (NCBI): domain Eukaryota; kingdom Metazoa; phylum Mollusca; class Bivalvia; order Cardiida; family Cardiidae; genus Tridacna; species Tridacna gigas. The sequence continues at coordinate 5,786,961 of OX244039.2, forward strand.
TTCAAAAGGCGGGATGCAGCAAGACGAAAAAGCACGTCTGTGGGTTTACATGTGTTCACCCGGAAAATAACACTAGAGGACTGCTTGACCGACCGCACAATCTAACGAATAACAAGTCATTGCAGTTACCCTAAAACCTGCTTAACTCTTCGCTAAAAGAAAAAGAAAATAGACTCATCCAAATCCAAGGCAGTTGCAGGTGACAAGTTAATTGTGGTTGGAATGAGAGGATTCGTCTTTGAAGGGGCAGAAAACGTTATGGGAATGGAGAAAAAGCTGGTTACCAGCATTTTCTCCTTTTCCCACAACGCTTTCGAAAGCTTCTTCCAAAAGGGTCGTTAAAACTCGGGATTATGTCGTAAAGGGTTAATACAATCAGAAAATGGGCAAATAAGCCTTGTCTTATAACCCTTTACCATACAAATCCACGTTTTAATGACCGTAAAAAAGACGTCTTTGAAAGTATTGTGGAATAAGCAGAAAATACTAGTGGCCAGCATTTTCTTCTTTTCCAACAATGTTTTCTACAGTTTTCAAAGACAAATTCCATCATTTGAGCCTCATTTTATTTGTCGTCTGAAAAAAGGTTCAGTTTGGACTGGTCTTAAATTTTGTGTTAAAGAGATAATGAGCAAATTAAAGAGGCCAAATGGGTAAACAACACTTCCCGTTTGAGATAAGTGGCTGTTATACAAGGAACTATTAGATTCTAAAGTATGATTTTTTCTAACTTATATAATAGGTACATAATAGGTAAAAGTATATCATAGGGCTGGCTGCATAATAACGAACGCGGTTTGACTGCATTTTACTTCTCCTCCAGGGCTGGGTAGAGGGAATGTTTGGTCCGACGTTTCCAGATCTACGAGCAATAATCGACGAAAATTTGGAGACAGCTTCTTGGCTATTTACGGCAAGCCCCGCAGGGTTTCTCCTGGGCTCTGTCCTCACTGGGCTCCTATACGAGAAATACAACAAGGTTTTGCTGCTCGTGGTGTCCATACTTGGGGCTGCTGGTGCCTCGGCGGCCGTTCCATGGTGTACACAGTTCTCTTTGATGTTATTTGTGAGGTTTCTATATGGGTCGATGGCCGCAAGTCTAGATACTGGTATGTCACTCTCATTGTTTTCAAGCTTGCAACTATTGATGTATCTATTTAGTGGCTGAATAACTGTATGGTGTTTAACGCCGTTTTCAACATAATATAAGTCATATCGCGACGGCAAGTGACATATCCATGATTTCCTGGAGTTTTTGTCACCGGTAGTTCGCGCAATATTCTTCCAAAGCCACTTGCTGCTTTCCAACATAACCATTGTCGAAAAAATGATCAATCCTGTCGGTATCATGTATCCTCGGAAAGAAGGTAGAGATTTGAACCAGCGACCCTACCCCCGTCCTCAAGTCCTGTACGCTATCGACTGCGCTACCGGAGCGCGGAAACTATTGGTGTAACAACATTATGTAATGCGTAACTAAACTTTCCTCCCTCTTGTTTCCTTCTGTGGGCGGTTTCTTTCGTTTTCGCAGCGTGCAACATTTGAAACTACTGTGGCAAAGGATAAATTGCTCATGACGAGCAATGTCGCATCTCGTCACAATGTTTTTCACGCGTATACTTGTATAAAAACTTAATTTATATTGATTCTCCCATCAATAACAAGAATGTGTTCAGAATCTTCTGTTTCAGACGTATTTACGGGAGTAGATGGAAAAAGGAGAGTTGTTGCTCATTGTGGTTCTATTAACCATGAAAATCCACAAATTACCCACATTTTTTTAAGTCAAAATTCAACCACACACATCATCCCCTTCCCAAAATTTAATTTTCTTACTCCCCAAGGTAGCAGTAAGAAAATTGTGTTTCGCTTTGCTCAACAAAGTAATATCAACTAACAACCTCCTTTCTTAAACATCTTTACTTAACTTCAACTTTTTTAAAAATTTAAAAAAAAATTTTTTTTTTTTTCTTACTCCCCAGGCAAACCAATTACCCGACTCGCTTGTCAACGCTACTTGCTCGCTTCCCCTTCTTACATCCTCTGCTCTCCGCTCTTCGCTTGCCAACGCTACTCGCTTGCTTCCCCTTCTTCCATCCTCTGCTCTCCGCTCTTCGCTAGCCAACGCTTCGCACAATTTATTTACCAACGCTTCGCACAATTTATTTACCAACGCTTCGCACAATTTATTTACCAACACTTGCTCACACACACCCAAACCCCCCTCACACAAATAAATTTTTTTACCCATCATCTCAATATCCCACTTCCCCACGCCTCCGACTGTCCCCCCATCAGTCAATTGTCCCGGGTAATCATATTTATAATATATCGAATGAAATTTTCTTACTCCCCAAGGCAGCAGTAAGAAAATTGTAATATCAACTAACAACCTCCTTTCTCCTATCATTCTCCTTAACTTCAACTTTCCCAGAAAAAAATTATTTTTTCGCCAACCGAGCTCACATAATGTCTAAGCGTTTAGCTGCACCCCCATGCCCCTTGCATCCCTTGCATCCCTCGCAGCCCCAATTCCCCACACCTCCGACTGATCCCCCATCAGTCAATTGTCCCGAGCAATCATAATATAACGAATTACAATATTTAAAAATTGAAAACGTGTTGAATATGAAACAAAATATATTGTGGAGAAGATGAGCGTTTTAAATAAACTCACTAAAAAAGAAAAGAAGACTCTGGAGAGATGTCTTGAAGATAGAGCCTTTTGTAATGATATGTTATATCAAAATCAAAATGAAAAAACAGTATGTTTTTTTTTTTAATAGAGCAAATTTTACAGGTAATGATAGAATGTATAAAAGACTAAAATCTGGAATATACTTTTGTTTAAGTAAAGAACTATGCAGAAATACATTACCATTTAAATATACTTTTGGAGTTAGCTATAGTGTTGATTTAGTACATAATTTTCCAGGTGAAAAAATATGTGTGTTTAAAAATATAAGTTCAGATAAAAATATTAGTGATTATATAAAAATAATAATACCGATTGCAATGATAGCAAAATCAACCATTCAAAGCATATCAATTCTTTTTACAAATGGTTATTTTGAAGAGGATGAACGAAAAGTAATTAATGGAGATAAAAAATTTGTTTCAGAAAAATGTGTTATATGTTTAGAAAATGAAGCAACCACAGAATACGTTGATTGTGGTCATAAATGTATTTGTGAAGAATGTTACAAAAAATCTAATTGTTCACAGTATTGTCCTATTTGTAGAACGCGAAACAATATTGTATATTATTTATAAATATATAACCTTTTTAATAAGGTTATATATTTTTTAATATGTTTTTGGTCTTGCCTCTGCTTCTGTTAGCTGTTCAATCCTATGATGACCCCAAGCTAAAGTATTTATTTTATCCTCTAATATGTATCTCTTATCATCAGCAAAACCTAATGCTTTCTTGTTTACCTTTTCAGTATACATTTTATGTCCATGTCTTCTTATTATACTCATAGTTCTATATTGATCTTCTTCTTTAAACAAGCAGTCTTTATAATTCTCTACGTTAAGTTCGCTTTTGATAACAGACTTCTTTACTCCTTTACATCTTCGATCTTCTTTGCTACCCTCATATATTAATTTACCTTTTTCATCTCTTTTTATAGGTATCTTTTTATAAGCGTATGATTTCGGTCTTAAGCAAACACACTCTGTCATAATATCACCATTTAACTCATCTTTAAACATACCCAACACCTTTTTATTCTTAGGGCTATACAACTCATGCTCTACTGGATAACCACTCATATCATACATATCATCAGCAACAAGAGCTATATCCCTATATAAATCATCAGTTTCTATTTCGAGAATGAAACTATCCGTATCCGTATAGCACATCCTTACTTTGTCTCCATACTTTACTTTAAAATGGTTATAAAGAGTATTATACATGCGTATTTTACTGATATCTAATATACTTACACCTAAGTAAACCGGTTTGTTATACAGTACACTAGTTTTCTTCATATGAACAGCAGATAGATCTTTATCGAATATAGTAGTATGATGATAGTTAGGTTTAGTCACAAGTTTTTTATAGCGGAAACTATTCGTTTTATTAACCAATTGTACATCGACTCTTTTCCTGACGTTTTCCATCGTTTTACCAAACACAGAATTCATCATGAGTTTGAAGAAGTTCTTCTCAAACTCATTCTTTGCATTCTTTCTGAGCTTGATATTTAAGTCGATGTACTTTTTAATATCATCACTTTCTATAAACTTGATTCCTCTATGTATCTTTTTAATCTTTAAACCTAGATCTAAGTATGTTTTTAAAACCTTATAATGCAGAACATAGTTTTCTTTATCCAACAAATTAGGAACTAACTTCTCTACCTTTCCTATTTTTAATCTTTCGGGAGCTAAAGGAAAGTCGTTATGTAAATCATGCAACTCTTTAGGATATTCTAAATCAACCTCTAGAAGACACGGTATATCCTCCCAACGAGACAACTCCTTTTCAGTCATCCATTTAAAACCACGAACAGGTAACATATGACTCATAGCCCAAGGATAAAGACTGTTTGCATCTATATATACTAAATATACTGATGGTTCATTCGGATCATACTCATCACCCATATATTTATTATTAGCCTTAGAATACCTTTTACTTGGCATTGATATACCACCTCTGGATCCCTCTTCAAACATTAAAAGCATGTCAGGGTCAGATAAAAGTTCGAGTTCAATACCACTTATCTTAAGCATAGCATCAAACCCCAACCCAGGAATAGTATAGTACCAACAAGGATCTAAGTCATAGTGTTCGTAACAAACATCCCTAAAGTTCTCAAAGACATCAGCTAATAGCAAAACATCTATCTTGTTGTAAAGCTCTAAATACTCCTTAAACGTTTCCATGTTAAAAGTGTTCCAAACGTTTACTGCATGAGCATAATCTTCATCACTAATATGTTCTTTGTTTAAGCTCGAATAGAATGCTTCTTTTGAAGGTAAACAGGTTTCTTTTAACCTTTTGAAAGAATCTAAATAATCATACGGGAAAACCCCTTTCTTACTAAAGGTAATTGTTCTTTAGTAAAGTATCTCGAGGTAATACTTAACTGTTCATCATTTAAAAAGCTGATCTAAACTACTAGCCATGAACTTAAAAGTATCAATGAACCTAATTGCGTGTGTTTTGTTCTTACCAACGTAAATATGTTTACTAAAGCTAATATACTTTTCCTCGTTGTTAGGGATACAATCGATATGACCATTATCTTTACTAAGATTCTTTATAAATAGATGACTATCATAACCACTTAGATTATGAAAGTAAACGGGAGTAAAGTTTGGAGTTCGAGCATTAAGATTACACTCATTATGTGCAGCTCCCCTATATTTACCAGTAAAGTGACAATGGTCTCTTACTTTATAATTTTCATGAGTAAATTTTTCATCACATATCCAGCACCTAGTCTTCCTTTTATGTTCTCTTTCTTCCTCTCCCGTTATTTTAATCGGAACCGGCTTTTGATAGAACTCTAGATGTATTTTTTTAACATCTTCAATCAACTTATCCACGAAGACTTGTTCGGCACCATTTCCTACATATTCTCTTATTATAGGTGGGCAAACTTCATCATCGAAACACTTTATTAAATAGCAAAAACTGCATGGGATATGTCTTTGGGTTTTTACGGTTCCCTGGACTTTTCTTCTATTGGCTCTAATATACATTCGAAATCACAGATTATAGTAAACGGTACCTTAATCTTTCTACCATGATTTATAAACTGTAATACGGTTCCCGGATCAGGCATTTTTAAATTAACAGGTTCATGCTTACCACAATATTTTTTATGATTCTCTAAAAGGTCTTTCCTTCCGAATGAATTTATACATCTCTTACAGAAATACTTTTTACCATTATGGTTAGATAACTGTCTTGACATTAAACGACTAAAGCTTTTTATAAGAGCATAGTGACTATTGTTTTCATCTTTAACATAAAGTAAATCTACATGATGTTCTTTTTCTTCATCCGTGATTCTTAGCGGATAAAAAATTTCCTGTTTATTATACGAAAAAACATTTACGCTGATGTTTGCATTTTGTTTCTCGAATTTACTAATAGCATCAATCGTGACGGGATAATCTATTCCTTTCATATTTAAACTATTTTCCTTCGACTAAATCATTATCGATTCTTTCCGGATTTTTATCTTTTGGATTTAACGATCTTAAGATAGGCCACTTAAAACATTGGTTGTCATCATTCTTCATATTAATACAAGCTTTTTTATCAGCAATCCATTTAGGAAGAGGAATATAACTAGAAGCTCTTAGAGGATCGTAAATAGCAGTATGCAACTTTAAATGAACTATTTTGTAAACTGCCCAACCACTACCCATTCTAATGAAGGTTTCTAAGTTTTCTATGATTCTTTTAGCCATAGTATCATATGACTCACCCGCATCGGTTCCTTCTAAGTTAATTAAGTTAATATCAGAAGAGAACTGCGCTGGTGATGGTGGAACCGTTGTTATATCATCACTTTCTCTAACCATTAAACATTTTAGAACCATCTTTACTTTAATTCCTCGTTTATTCCTTAAAATATTTACTATATATGGCTTAGCTCGCTTTAAAAACCTATTAGGATACGTATCATCACTCCCTTTGATCTTATATTGCCTCGCCCAATCATTTAATGAAGACCTGCCTTCTATTACTTCTAATGCTTGCGGTGGTCTCCATGGTTGCGGTGGTTCTATAACAGGCGGTGGCCTTGGCGGTCGTGGCAGAGGTTGATATCTTCTCGGATAATGTCGTCTCAAATTAGAAGTGATTTCATCTAAAACTTGAGGAACCTGCTCCTCTCTAACACTACCGGTCAACCAATTAGTAAAATCGGTTATTCCCCGTCTAACACCTTCCGGAATTATTGCTCTACTTAATCTTCCGATATTTCTAAATATGGAACTCATGTTTTATTATAAAAACTAAATTTCTTTAACTCAATCTTATTATGAATTTTTTCTTCATAATAAGATTATTGAATGTTTATTTTATATTTATCGTTCCAAACTCTTCCATTCCAGTTTCCGATCGTTTGAGGAGATTTATCTATAAATTTACCCGCTTTGTATATTGATGGAAAAGTCATGATTTCCCCCGTTTCGACATTCTCTAAAGTAACTTGTCTCGGGTTTTTCAAAATCGTCTTTAATCGATCATAATTTATTAACTCATTATTTTTAGTTCTTTCTCTTTTCTTCTCCCACGTTTTAATTTTCTCCTCAGGATATAGTCCATGCTCTTTTACTACATCGACTAATTTCTTTTGAGTCCAGTAAGAGTAAAACTTTATACCATTATCTTTTAAAATCTTTTTTAAATCGATAGCCTTTATCATTTTTTATAAAACAAAAATTACTTAATATACTACACTCATTTTATTTCCATCACTTTGGAAATTAATCAACCTATCACTAAGTAAAACTGCATATGCTACAGTATTTGCAGGTGGATTTGCAGTGAATGTAGTTTTTATGTGAATATCCGTCACAGAATATTTTAACTTTTCGCTTTGTTTCGATACATCAAATACGAACAAAGGAAAGAGAGTTTTATAATCTGGAGGAGTAATATTAGGATTAGATACTAATTCATCCATGTTAAAGAACTTCTTTCTAAACAAAGCAGCTTCACTATATATTCTACTGATCTGATTAGCACGAAAATCTATATCGAAATCATAAGCCGGATATTTTCTTGAGCCTAGCATTACATAAATATTTTTAACATTTAAGTTGTCAAATATAGACGGGTTTTGTTCTTGATCACCACTTTTTCCAGTTTGAAAACCGATAATTAAAAAACGTGGCACCTCAGGAGATGATTTAGATGATAGTCTCCAAGTAAAGCCTGTTGAAGCCTGTGGAACCGCAATAGAGTCACTTTGTATCATTCTATACCCAACTGGAAATTTTTCTTTCTTCTCTATAAATTTAGAAAGTTCCAGCTTATTACCCATTTCCGGCTCCACATGTGGCATAAACCAAGATACTTTCAGTAAATTAACTCGGCCAGGGTCATTTAATACCGGCGGTCCAGCAATCCTAGCTGCTTTAAAAATTGCATCATCGTCACCATTTCTTGTTAATGTTAAAGTTTGTTTCATACCATACAAAACTTTGGTGTAATCTTCACAAAAACCAAATATATGTTTTAAAGGGATCCTAAAACTAAAGGTTCCGACTGGATTAGAACTAAAAATATACTGTTTTCTTACTGAAAAACCGGCATTATTAGCACTGTCTGCATTGGCTGTGGTATCCTTATACCACAGTTGGTTTAACCCTTGTGATTTAGAAAAGTCATCAGGATATTTTAACAGACCGAGCATTGTTGTAACTTGACCGGGATAATTAATGGATTCTATCTCTTGTCCGCTAAGTTGGTATTTGATATTTTTAAACAGATGCATCAATCCATTATTTGTTAATGTAACCTCGTTAGCCGCTCCATAGGCTGTTCCATCATTTTTCACTAATTCTCCTGTGATTTGTAAGTAAGACTCGGAAGGATGATAAAAAATATCTTGAGTTTCGATATTAATTCTTATATCTCCTCCAGGGTTGTTTAGATTAGTTCCTGTAATTGGTTCGTATTCATGATATTCGTATTCATCAATACTATCATCTTTTAAAATCGACGCTTTTATGCCTAATATGTCCATTTTATATATGCAATTATAATTTTTTAAATTAAAATTATAATTGAGTCAATAACTTAAATCGTCTTAATCCCCGAACCGCTATTTAATTTCTTAACTAAATCTTGTATAGCAATGGCGCTACCATCTATCAAGGTATTAATATTTTGTGATGCAGGTTGAGCTGCTGTAGTAGGCTTTGGAATATATTTTTCTAAAATCTTTTTAGATTTTGGTGTTAAAGCCTTTTCAACTAACCTTTTTCCCGCATCAACAGCGGCACTCTTTCCAACTTCTAATGCCTTCTTTGCTCCTTCCTTAGCAACACTTTTACCAACATCAAGAGCAGAAGATGCGATTTGTTTTGCTGCACTACTCGTAAATAACCTCGTTAAAAAAATTAACCATGCTATCAAAGATTCCAGCACCACCGTAAGAATAGTTTCTTTTAAATCCTCTTTTTTGTGATGTAATCATTTTATAATAGAGTCATTAAATTTTTATAACTCCTTGAGTCAAATACACCTTGTCTTTTTAATTCATCACATATACTTACTAACTCATTTCTTACTCCCGTATTACCGGCTTCTTTACTCGCCATTAGAAGGTCTAATCTTTCTAATAATGCATTTGGGTCGGATGGGATAATGATAATTCCATCTCCAGTTTTTCCTTCTCTTAAACTTACTGCTTTTGTGGTTCTCTCCCAAATAGGTTTAACAAATTTCCATTTATCCCCCTTGTTGGCTTTGGGGTAAGGGTTTGTTGGGTTATTATCACGGTGTAGGGCACTAGTTCGATGTAAGATATCTATATAATTCGAATAATCTTCAGCAGAATAGATCTTTTTTGGTTTTTTTGATGTAATAAGTTTCCATAATCCGCCCGTTGCTTCATATTTCTCTGTGCCAATAATAAATTTATTATTGTCTGAATCATAAACAAATTGTTTATTACCGATATAAAGCTCTTCTCCTTCTTTATAAATACCAAATGTACTATCATAAATATCTTTTCTTAATGATATAGACTCCTCTTCTCCAGGTTCTCCAAGTTCTCTAAGTAATGATAGTTCTGGTTGTGGCAAGTTTATACGCTGTGGCAGTTGATCGATTTCCTCTTTAATAGGTTTAAGTCCTTCTGTAATCTCCTTTGTTGAAGCTTTTTGCGTTTCTGTAATAGGCTTAAAAAACTTTAAAAGCCCCGTTTGTAATTCAATTTCACCCGTCCTCTCTGCAAGTTGACTATCCCTAATTCTTTTTCTTGTTTCGAGAAAGTCTTTTACAAATTCATCCCTTTTCACAGGATCGGATATCTTTAAAAACGACATTTTTATATTACGAGCATAGTTTTTTATATTGTTTTAATCGCTATTTTTAATATAGTTTACGTTGTTGATAATTCAAACGAACACGACAACTTTAATTTAGGACATTTAATCCACGGTACGATTTTTTTCCACCAACCTCCGAAAGGACTCGCGCGCTTCTTGCCTTCCTCTTTCAATTAATGTTTCTTCGTTTTCAGCAGCTATCTTCTTTTTAAACTTAGATCTTATCTCATTCTTCATAGCTTTGTATTTTTCCAATTCCTCCATAATTAACTTAAATTCATCATCGGATATATGATTGTCGAGTAATGCTCTCGATATATGCGTGGATATTGTGTCAAGTTTGGTATCAGCAATCATTTTTATCTTCTGATGTTTTTCACCTTTACTTCTCGTGGTTCTTACAGCATATTTACCAATAACGCTCATTAAACCGGTAACTAACGCGGTAGCTTCTAATGCTATTACCACGGGTATCGCGACAATTGTTGATAGCAATCCGATTCCTCCAGCACCACTTACCATTGTCATAGTAATTAAAACTGTATCGATGTTGTCTACTATATTAGCTGATCTAAAATATTTTTTTGCAAGAGCAGCTCTCTTTTGAACTTCACTTTCGAGGAAAGACTGAACTTCCGATATCTTTTTTAAACGGTATGAATGACCATTATCGTTCATTGCGGATAATTCGATAGAAGGAGCGTCAGGCGTTTTTCGTTCATTCGGTAAAATTGGATATATCTTTTCTTTTATCTCCATTTTTTAATTAGCGAGATATTTTTTTAAAGCATGTAGCAAAGACGACATAAAAAGGTATTTTCCTCAATTTTTAATAGATTACTCGAGTTGTTTGTAATTGTGGTAACCACATCAGGAGTTTCCTCTAATACTATTTCATTCGTTATACTTAACTGTTTGATTTTTAAATTATATGATAGAGAAATTAAAACAGCTCCTCTACTCATCGAAAAACCAAAGCCTAAAACAATGGTTTTAGTTTCACCACCTTTTAATATTAATGGTTGTTGAGTATAAACATCCCAAGTAATGGGATTAACTTTTTTAGCGGGATATTTAACTTCAACTGGTTTCCAAAAAATCGTTTTTGGTTGTACTATTTTAGGTTTGACTCCAAATTTATAAACGTTCATATCTTTTTTATTTATTTATAATATTGCTCCTAATATAGGAATATTACCAAATGGACTATTAGGACCTAAAAGAAGTCCTTTTCCATCATAAAACTTTCCTCCTTGTTTTAAATACAAACCATCACCGACAGAACCTAATCCTTTACCTTTAGCTGGCCCGAGGTAAAGACCTTTTCCGTCAGTTTCTACTTGACAAGCACATCCACCTTTTTTAAGGTAAAGACCCGATCCCATTGCTTTCTGTACTCCAGATGATGCTAAGCCGGATAAAGCACCGACGCCTAAAGCTGGTAAAACGGTTCTTGCTAATGTAGGTAAAACTGATGATGCTAATCTGGCTAACATTCCGAGGAAGCCACCTTCTACTTTCGTGTTATGTTTAATCTGTTTTTGCGTCATTTTAATCGTGACTCCTCTTCCAGATCCGTAAGCTTTAGCTATTTTCTTTGCTTGACTTTGAGTTATAGCCAAAACATCATTACCTTCTAAATCGCTATGATTTAAACGAATACTTACCGGACATTTGTTTTTCAAAGCGTGTTTGAGTTTCTCTTTTTGATTATCCGATATATTTAATTTTACTGTAGTATATTCCGCCATTTTATATTTATCTCGCTTCTCTTATATGTAATCTGATTGTTAAATTTTCTCCCCTAAGATTTAGCGAATTTCCATCTTGGTCAGTAATTGATACATTAAGATTATCTATTTTGTCCGATGTTAATGGAAGATAAACTAGATTTACCGGATTCTCTATTATTTTATACCCCGGGGAAACATTCGGGAAGAAAGAATAAATAGTGTTTTTAGTTGAACCATTAACATAGCTTCCAGAGATGATATCGATATTAACGAGTAAACTATTAATACTAAGAATGTTTACTACATTTTCTGATTCGTGAAATCCTTGTACATATTTAGCGTGAGTAAATCCTAATACTTTCGCAACAGAAGTTGGCTGATTAAAATCTACTTGATAACCATTTTCGAGAGTAAGAACAGACTTAAGGGTATTAGTGTTTGCAGAGATATTAATATAATATTCTTCGTTAACTGCATCATAATGACCTTTTTTCCTCATTTCTTGCTGAATAAAATCATTGATATCAACAAGGTCATAACTTCCTTCAGGTATCTTTATTTTCTCCCATGAAACGCCATTGTCGGACGAATAAACGAGGGTATCATTTCTAGAATCGATATTTGGGAAAGAGTAGTAAGTTTCGAGATTAACCAACGCTACTTCATATTCTTTATCTTTTTCTAATTGAAAAGGAGGAGTAAATCTCGTGTTAAAACTCGTTTTGTTGCTGCTTACTATAATTTGAAATGATGTTTTGTAGTCAGTGTTTTTAACTATTTTCTCTAAAAGTTCTTCCATATTTTAAATTACTAATATAATATTTATAAAAATATTATATTATTTTTAATGATTTGATGGTAATTTTTTTGTTAATATATTACTAGTACAATAGTCTTCATCAAATAAAAAGTTTATTCTCATTATTTCATCTACATCTACACGCATTTTTCTTCTATATTCTCTATGTCTTTTGTTAGTTTTATCCTCTTCCTTTGTCTCAAAAATCTTTCCATGCTTGATTGCTTTAGAAAGCAATTTTGAAAGATGATCTTGTAGAAAAAATGTATATATTTTTTTTTCATCTAAACCTTTAAAACTTTTAGCATAACGTCTATACTTTCCAGTTAGTTTTAAAAAAATAATTACTTTTTTTAAATAATTTAGTGTAAAATCTTCTATTTTTTCTTGTAATTTACTCGAAAGATCTTTAACTTTAAGTAACATCTCATTTGCGCTTAAATCTTTAATAAAAACATTAGTTAATCCGTAAATATTATCTATTTTAAATGTATTTCGATGTATTTTTTTTTCATTATTCTACATAATATAAGTGTTTCTCTTCTTAATTTATTTTCATTTTTTTAATACTCTCGTTGGAATATAAAAGTTATCAAATCCAATTCTATACTTACCATTTTTTTTGTTGTTGCTTAAATCAATGACTATGAATCCGTGAGGTTTTTCCCAACCTTTTTTACAAAATTGACGAAATTCTTCTTTCGGCATATCATCACCGACATGATCCGCGTAAATATGATTAAGATTTTTTAAATCTTGATTGAATAGACAAATAAAATTAGCATTTTCTCGGATAGTTTGCCTAGGTAATCTAAAATAATTTTGCGCTAAGTAAAAGCAATCGATATTACTATGTCTTCCTCGTACGTAATAACATTCGCACTTGTTTTGCTTCTCCAAAAGTAAATCGTCGAATATCATAAGGTTTTTATTTTCGGAATTTAATTGTCTAGGATCGGGAACATCGCTAGCATTTTCGAAGAATTCGCAATTTATATCCGATTTCTTTTTAATCGTTTTTGCCCATTCTTCTACTAAAGCCGTCGGAGAAATACATCGATCGAATACTTCTTCTTTCATGTTAAATAGTCTTAAGATTAATTCTTTCGGTATTTTTTCTTCGAACGCTTTTTTAAGTATCCTGTATTCCGGTTGAAACAAACTTTTTCCGAAAATGGAAAGATTATCGTAATCTAACCAATCCGGTCTTAAAAGTAAATTAAGTAAAAGAGTCGTTTTTCCGCATCCGGATTTACCTACGATAACGCCTCTGAACTCTTAGGTAAAAATGTGTGGTTAAACCTTTTTGTCATCGGTTCATTCCAAGATAAATTTACTACTTCCATTTTATATTAAATTAAAATTATTAAAATAAAAAAAATGTATTGCGTTAAATGTAGAAAACAAACGGACACAACTGATATAAATTATGTTGTAAGCAAAAATGGAAGAAATATGAAACGTGGTAGGTGTGCTGAATGCGGGACAACTAAAACACAATTTATTAAGAAACAAAAAGGTGGATCGTTGTTAAACAAGGTAATTAATAATCTTCCGGTAGAAATGCACTTACCAGGTCATAATTTTACGGGGCCAGGTACTAAATTAAAGAAAAGACTCAATCCTGATTTAACACCTAAAAAATGGTCGAAACCTATTAATCGTGTTGACAAAGCAGCATATCATCATGACGTTTGTTATTTGGTGCATGATGATACGGCTACAAGAAATGCAGTTTGTGATCGTAATATGCTTAAAGAGTTAAAGGGTATCTATAATCCAACGATTAGGGAAAGAATGGAACGTGGATTAGTTTCCTCTTTGATTGGAACAAAAGCTAAATTTGTATTGGGAGTTAAAAAAAAAATTTCGACATGATAAATTTATCGGAAGAATTACACAAACCCGTTAAAAGAAAATTTAAGAAAAGAAGAGTTAGAGTAAATGGTATTGATAGAATATGGGCTGCGGATTTAGTAGATATGCAGGCATTTTCTAAACTTAATCGCGACGTAAAATATCTTCTTGCCGTCATTGATATCTTTTCGAAGTATGGATGGTTAATACCATTAAAAGATAAAACAGGAAAATCTGTTTCTATCGCATTGAAGAAAATCTTTAAGGAAAGAAAGCCTGAGAAAATGTGGGTGGATAAAGGTAAAGAGTTTTATAACAAAGAAGTTAAAGACTCGGTTGAGTTATATTCTACTGAAAACGAGGAAAAATCCAGCGTTGTTGAGAGATGGATTAGAACAATGAAAGAAAAAATGTGGAGGTATTTCTCTGCTCACTCAACTAATGTTTATATCGATGTATTACAAGACCTCGTTAAAGAATATAACAACACGAGGCATTCATCTATTAAGATGACACCAGTTGAAGCGAGTAAAAAGAAGAATGAAAATAAAGTTTGGAGAACATTGTATCCCGATTATGATCAAGTAAGAGAAAATATCGAGCCAAAGTTTTCTGTTGGAGACAAAGTAAGGATAAGTAAAAAGAAAAAGACCTTTGAAAAAGGTTATACCACAAGATGGACAGAAGAGATTTTTACAGTTTCAGAAGTAAAACATACATCACCTATAACATATAAAATTAAAGACTTAAATGGAGAGGAAATAAAAGGAACATTTTATGAACCTGAACTTCAAAAAACGAGTCAAGAGTTGTATAGGATAGAAAAGGTTATTAAAAAAGGAAAAAAGAAATCTCTCGTAAAGTGGAAAGGTTACCCTGATGAGTTTAATTCAGGCGTTGATAATAACGCTATCGAAAATATTTAACATATAAAAAAATGACGCATATTTTAATCGATAATGTAACTTTACCAAACGAGCCTTTAAGCAATTTTGCTCTCGAGGATGCCGCGAGAAAATTAAAAATAAAAAATTTTAGAGGAATATTTTTAAGAGATACCCTACCTAAGAAAGTAAAAAACGAGGAATGCGGTATATTAAATCTCGATGACATGAGTGGACCTGGTACTCATTGGGTTGCCTGGTATAAGAATGGTAAAACTAAAATCTATTTTGACAGTTATGGTATTCAACCACCTAATGAAGTTAAAGATTATTTAAAAAGTCCATTGCATTACAATACCGATCAATTGCAACAAGCGGGGCAAGTATTTTGCGGTCATTTATGCTTATACATTCTTAAAGAGTTAAGCTCAGGTAATAAATTCCAAAATGTTTTAAATAAACTTTTTTAATATATAAAAATGCCTGTTGATAAATTTGGGAGAATGGATGAGGTTAAAACGAGCGGTGATGGTGTGTCACTAGCTTGCATAAGTAATAATTTTTTACGTAAAGATGGAACAACTAGCGTTACTGGTTCAATAAATATGAATGGTAACACGCTAACTAGGGTTAGTAATCCAGTAAATCCTCAGGATGTTGCCACTAAGAGTTATGTTGATGGTAACTCAGGGTTGTTAGATGAAAACGGAGGATATCATATGACGGGATATCTAAACATGGGTTTCAATAAAATAAGAAACATACCTGAACCTGAGGAGCCGAATGAAGCTGTTAATAAGTTTTACGTAGATAATGGTAGGGCTATCAGAAAAAATCCGGATAATAGTTTTTCTGCTGTTGCGAATATAAATATGCAAGGATATACTTTAACAGATGTTATAGAACCTGCAGAACCTCAAGATGTTGCTACTAAAAATTATGTGGATTCCGCTAATCGAGCTTTCATTTACGGTCCTGGAGGTTACATAACGTCTGCAGACGTTTCTATGGGTGGGAGAAGAATTACCAACGTTGGAACGCCTATGGAAGAGCAACAAGTTGCTAATAAGTTTTACGTAGATACTGCTGTTGAGGTGGCCACCGCTGGAGATAAAGCTTTAACAAAAAACCAAGATGGTTCCTTTTCAATAGATGGTAATATAAATATGCGTGGTAACTCGATTACTGGTTTACCAAATCCTATAGACCGTGATGCTGCTGCTAATAAAAATTATGTTGATAATGGAGGAGCTATCGTAAAAAATCCTGATGGTAGTTTTACTGCGGCTGTAGACGTTTCTATGGGCAATCGCATAATTAACGACCTTGGAACACCCTTAAAAAATCATCAGGCTGCAAATAAATTTTATGTAGATAATGTCGTTGCAGGTAGTGGGGGGAGACTTTTTGATAAAGCAGATATCGGGGATGATGTTTTAGCACGTGGAAACATAGATATGCGAGGAAAAAGAATTATAAACTTGCCCGAACCTATTTATCCACATGAACCTGTGACGTGGGATCTTATCAACCTGAAGTTGCTAAATCCTAAGAGAAAAATAAATAAACCTATAATAAGCGTACATGCAGAGCAACAAGGAAAATTATTAGAAGGAAATTATGAGTTTTCTTTCGGTAATGGCAGCAGCGGAAGATCTCACGGATTAGGGGGTTATTGCATGTCGGCTCCGGGTAGAATTATAAGAGGTTCTTTAATGGTTTTAAGAGGAAATAAGCATTTAGAAGAAGAGATAAAAATTAACCTGGTCGTAAACGGTGAGGAAAAAACCGACTATTCTTTAATAAAAGAAACGGGAAAAGGTTGTAGTTGCGTAGTTTTTCCTCAACCTTTAGAAATAAAGGAGTGCGA
Organism: Tridacna gigas; assembly: GCA_945859785.2. Taxonomy (NCBI): domain Eukaryota; kingdom Metazoa; phylum Mollusca; class Bivalvia; order Cardiida; family Cardiidae; genus Tridacna; species Tridacna gigas. The sequence goes on from OX244039.2 coordinate 5,804,139, forward strand.
CGTCATAAACTTTCTAACGAAGACTAACAATACTGACGTAAAAAATGCATATTTAACGATACTGATAGAGTTGGATTTATAAAAAAATATATAACCTAGTAAAAAAGGTTATATATTTTACAACTTTATTTTAATCTCGTTTACTTTTTTACAGATTGGACATTTATCGTTTTTATATTTTTCGTTACAAGTATCGCATATGCATAGATGACCGCAATTACAAAAAATAATATTAGGTTTCTCGGATAAACAAATTATGCAAGAATCTTCAGTAAATGCTTTATTGGTTGGTTTGGGTAAATCATCATCATCATCATCAATTGGTCCGTATGGTGGATCTAAATAATTTGAAAGTTCAATCCACTCATGACCGCCATATAAAGTAAATGCACGAATCTTTTTACCTATAGCATTATATTCATCCTCGAAAGGATAATTAAATAATATAAATAACTTGTTATCATGTGAGCTCGGTTGAAGTTCACGATCCTCGTTAATGCATAATTCTAAAAATCCTTTATCATACGATTTAATAAACTCGGTTCCGTCTATCGGTGGAATATAGAAACCGGTAAAAACTTTTTTTCCTTCTGCACGATAGGGATCTGGATCTATTCTCAATGCATTGTTAAGGTTATGGTCATTCCAGCATGTCATAATTACCATCGAAAATTTATTTTCGAGAGTCATACCATACTTTTTATACCAGCTAAACATGTAGTAAAAATAAGCTCTTAGCTCACGTAAAGTAAAAATTATATCTTTGTTCGGTTCGCAATATTTCCTGGTTACATGAAAATAATGCCAGTATTCTCTACGTTCATCGCCATGATATATGATTTTACTATAATCAGAGATAACAATTTTTTTCCTTGTACAATCGTATATTTTATTAACTATGTTATGCGGGATTTTATTAACAACAGTCATTTTCTCCACAATATTTTACCGTTGTATTTAACAGAAATTCAAAAAATATTTAAATAAAATTTATTATAAAAAAATGACGGAAAGAAAAGAAAGGGAAAGAAAAGAAATACTAAGAACTAATTATATGATGTTGTGTAAATCAGATGCTATTGACCTCGTTGAAGGTAGGTTAGAACATTGTAAGAATGATCTTGAAAAATTCAAAGACTTTTTTACGAGTGACGAAAGTATTATGGATTATGAAGAAAGTATCGAAAAAATATATGATATTTTAAAAAAGCAAGTCAAAGACTTTTTTACGAAGTATTATAAAGATAAGATTGATGAGTTTGAACGAAATATATAACCTGGTAAAAAAGTTTATATATTTAAATCTGTTGTAAATTTTAATAATCATCCTCTTCTTTTTCGTTGTCGCTTTCATCGTCGCTTTCATCATCAGACTCTAATCCTCCCATAGAAGAAGAAGGTAGTGTTTCTTTTTCAACTTTTCTAGGAGGTTTAACATTTCTATGATTTATAATAACCAATGAAAGACTTGTTCGTACTTTAACTTTGGATGAGCTAATAAAAATATCCTCTATATCAACAAAAGCAATTACTTTACAAGGTTTTTTAGTAAAAGAAAGAGGATCTATTTTTACTAGGCCATTTTTATCTACATCTTCTTTTCTGTCATTAGGATTATGTTTTCTGTAAAAATTAGTGGCAATGTTAATACTTTCTATCTCACTTTTATTATAGTTTTTAGTGTGTTTCAGTTTGGGAAAAAAAATAGGATTTGTATCATCATCTATAAAAATTCCTAAATCACTAAAGTTAGTTTTCTTGTTTCCATATTTTTTCGGTGCTTTTTCTTTTAAAAATTTTGTAATACTTTCTATTGTTTCTTTGAACTTAGTTTCTTTTGGCTGAGGGTCTTCACAATCATAAAAGCTTAACAAACTCATAAAGTACTCTGATAGTTCATTATTACTATAAGCTTTAATACCATAAGAAAACAAGGAAGGAGTACGAATCTGTAGGTTATCTATTGTTCCATCGGGATACTCATATTTAATTTTCATTGTTCTAAATTTATATTTTTGGTTTGTTTCTGGATTACACAGAATTAACTTTTTTATATTAAAGCCTTCTGGTTTTACAAAATTAACTGTTTCTTCCTGCGACATCTTTTTTATTATATTTATTTTCCTTATATCAAAACCATTTTTTCAATTTTTAAATATTGTAATTCGTTATATTATGATTGCTCGGGACAATTGACTGATGGGGGATCAGTCGGAGGTGTGGGGAATTGGGGCTGCGAGGGATGCAAGGGATGCAAGGGGCATGGGTTGCAGCTAAACGCTTAGACATTATGTGAGCTCGGTTGGCGAAAAAATAAATTTTTTCTGGGAAAGTTGAAGTTAAGGAGAATGATAGGAGAAAGGAGGTTGTTAGTTGATATTACAATTTTCTTACTGCTGCCTTGGGGAGTAAGAAAATTTCATTCGATATATTATAAATATGATTACCCGGGACAATTGACTGATGGGGGGACAGTCGGAGGCGTGGGGAAGTGGGATATTGAGATGATGGGTAAAAAAATTTATTTGTGTGAGGGGGGTTTGGGTGTGTGTGAGCAAGTGTTGGTAAATAAATTGTGCGAAGCGTTGGTAAATAAATTGTGCGAAGCGTTGGTAAATAAATTGTGCGAAGCATTGGTAAATAAATTGTGCGAAGCGTTGGCTAGCGAGGAGCGGAGAGCAGAGGATGTAAGAAGGGGAAGCAAGCGAGTAGCGTTGGCAAGCGAAGAGCGGAGAGCAGAGGATGTAAGAAGGGGAAGCGAGCAAGTAGCGTTGGCAAGCGAGTCGGGTAATTGGTTTGCATGGGGAGTAAGAAAAAAAAAAATTTTTTTTTTAATTTTTAAAAAAGTTGAAGTTAAGTAAAGATGTTTAAGAAAGGAGGTTGTTAGTTGATATTACTTTGTTGAGCAAAGCGAAACACAGTTTTCTTACTGCTACCTTGGGGAGTAAGAAAATTAAATTTTGGGAAGGGGATGATGTGTGTGGTTGAATTTTGACTTAAAAAAATGTGGGTAATTTGTGGATTTTCATGGTTAAAAGAACCACAATGAGCAACAACTCTCCTTTTTCCATCTACTTACGGGGTTGAAGATGTAACCCATTTTGTACACGTAAAATTTTAGATCAACGAAAACATTGTGTAGAAGAAAAGAAAAAAATGTTGGTTACAAGCCTTTTTAGCTTTTTCAAAATATTTTCTCTACCCTTTTCCAAACAATCCCGTGTTTTCATACCCCTGGGAAAGAGCCCTTCGGAATACACAGTGGGAAAAGGAGAAAATGCTGGTAACCAGCATTTTCTCCTTTCCCCAAAATGTTTTCTACACTATCAAAGAACCTTAGTTCACATGTACCACTTTCAGGATTTTTTTGCCATCAGATGGTCTCAGTTAGAGGGAGTGTAAAATTTTTCATTTCGGAAAGGGTTAAGCCGAAGTCTCAAGGATCGTTAAACCTCGGAATCGTTAGGTACAGAAATGATATGTAGAAATTAAGGAATTTAAACCTTTTACCACAAAATCCCGAAGTTTTAACGACCCAAAGGTAAAGGTCTTTTGAAAACATTGTGAGAAAAGGAGAAAATGCTGGTTCCACAATATTTTCAACTCTTTCAGTGACAAATTTCATAACTTGTGTAAAATTTAAATTTGTCGTCTGCAAATGCTTTGAATTTGGACCAGTCTAAAATTTTGTCGTCTGGTAAAGAGTTAATTTGTACATTTTTTTAAAGGCGGTAATTCTGACTTGTGTAAAATTTGTCTTCTGCAAATGCTTTGAATTTGACAAGTCTAAAATTTTGTCGTCTGGTAAAGAATTAACTCTTATAATTTTTTTACAGGTGGTAATTCTGAGATCGTACAACTATGGGGTAAAGACGTTGGAACGTACATGCAAGCTCTACACTTCTGCTTTGCATTGGGCGGAATGATATCACCTTTGGTAGCAGAACCATTTCTAACCGACAAGAATACCGTCTCCAGTAATGAAACACGGACAACTGATACGAATGTAACCAAGTATGGTGTTAGTTTTGCCGGTGTTTCGCCAGAGGACAAAGGTGGCCTTACGCTCAACAATGCTACGGCACATTTCTATCCAGAAAATGTTGCCATGGAAACGAACGTCCATTATGCATACTTGATAACGGCCATCTTAACCGCAATGACATCGATACCATTTCTGATAACGTATTTAAAGTCAAGGAATAAGAAACGAAAGGTAAAGCAAGTGGAGGAAAGTCGGGACCCAACGGACTTCAAAACAGTTCCGAAGTTTCTGAAGCTTCTGATTTTGCTCTTACTTTCTTCTTTGATGTTTCTCTACTGTGGAACCGAAGATACCTTTGCAGGATTCTTAATGACATTCTGTATCTCACATTTGAAATGGTCGAAGTCGTCAGGCTCGTTTGCTACCTCCGTACATTGGATATGTTTCGGTTTTACCCGCCTTGGCGCCATTTATTTTGTGCGTTTCATACCAACTACAAAACTTCTCTTCATATTTTCGACACTCATGGTACTTTCATTTTCGTGTTTACTTATCTCGTCTTTATTTAACATCACTGCACTAATCTGGATATTCATAGGCTGTTCAGGATTTTCAATGTCTGTTATGTTTCCTGCTATATTTACGTGGACCAATGAAAGGATCGTAACGGTATCAGGCAGAATATCCGCAATGTTTCTTACATCCGCTGCTTTAGGCGTCATGCTATTTCCGCTTCTATTCGGATATATGATGGAACGGTTTTCATCCATGTGGTTCTTATACCTTCTTGTTGAACAAAGTGCTATCTGGCTCGTCTTGTATATTCTCACTGTACTACTCACTGGTAACTTGAAGCCTTCTCCAATGGTAATAAATGTTCCTGCTGAAGAAAAAGAAATGATAACTATGCAAGTGGAACATCAAAGGTGATCTTTTATACAATATGATCTGCATCAAAGTATAGTAGAATGATTAATGCATATAGCGTTTGTAGTATTATGTATCTAAGAAAGACAACTCTTTAGTCTTTGTGGTACATTGTAAACAGTATTTAGATTATATCCCTTGTGTCATTTATTCACTCCATATTGTTGTACACTTCGCTACTTATTTTACTCTTGTATAAGCAGTCATTTATTAAACATTAGTTAGAGCACATGTTGTAGTTCTATATTATATTATCATCCAAAAGCTGATATAACGGTGTCCAGTGAGCGATATCTTACTCAAATTTTGTTTGGGGAAAAAATGACGAATTCAACAGCGGTTTCATTTGTATAACTGACATATCACGGCGAACGCTGACTTATGTTTTCTGGGTTTTACCAGAACCAGACTTGAGCTCTGCAGCGTCTTGCACAAAGCAACATATGCCACCAGCGGGGATTAATTCCAATTCCTACAGACTATAAAGCGGACGAAAACGGATGACCTCAATTATGTAGAAATGAACTTATCGCATTGATTGGCACAGCAACTTATTTTGTTCTCTTATCTTTTTCACCCCTTTTGTTCCGCTTCTTTTTTTCAGCATCGTCTTTTGCTCATCATCACATACTGTTGCTTCCACGGACCGGCCTTGTTAACGAAGTCTGCTGTTTCAATATGAATCATTTATATATATGAGGGGATTTCATGTTTCTCCAAAAAGTATCAACCCAGATCAGCCTGCGCAGTTCGCGCAGGCTGATCTCGGTAGAAACTTTTTGCTGTGTGATAATTTTCCGCATGTCCAAGGACAAACCTAAATCATGATTCAGTCGGTTGTTAAACAAAATGGATTTTTATGGATCCATAAGTACGGGGTGACCTGCTTAGTATACTGTATCACTGACATACATAAACCCCTTTTATTAGAGCATGGCTCATATTTATAAAACCTTTCAGTGGGATATTGTGTTTATAGATGTATGGTTATACGATGAATTGATATTTATTCATGAATTTGTATGTGAACTGATAACGTTTTTTCCCGACCAAAGGTTACACCGATGCATAGCTCCAGAAAGTAACTAGCCACACATGAGGATATTACTGAACTGGACTTCTGACTGTAGACAGCTGAATAACTAAAGCAGTCGACATTACCAAAGAAAAATCATTCGATACAACAGATCAACATCCTAAACCAGCAACACTCTTAAACGAGTGACCTTCTACGGAACAATCCCGTGTTTTAACGAACGTGACAAAGAAGCCTTTTGAAAACATTGTGGGAAAAGGAGAAAATGCTGGTAACCAGCATTTTCATCTTTTCCCACAACGTTTTCTATCATTTCGAATGTTTTCCATTATTTCAAAGAAGGAAATCGTCTTTTAAGCTACGTTAAATTTGTCGTCTGAAAACGCTTTCAATTTCGTCAAGTCTAAAAATCTTATTGTTTGATAAAGAGTTAACGCCGTTTCCAACATTATTTCAGTTAAATCACGGCTACCAGTGTATCCATGCTTTCCTGGAGTTTTTCTTAGCAGTACATTGCATACCATTCTACCCAAGCCTCTGGCTACTTTTTCACATTGTCGTAGGCGAAACAATGATCAGCGGTGAGAGAGGAATGAATCCTGTCGCTATGACTATCATCAGTTCTCTGAAAGAAGTTAACTCATTACGAAAGGACAAAATTTTAGACTAGTCCAAATTGAAAAAAATTGCAGACAATGCGACTCAAAAATTGAAATTTGTTTTGAGAAGGATAGAAAACATTGTGGGAAAAGGAGAAAATGCTGGTTACCAGCATTTTCTCCTTTTCCCACAATGTTTTCAAAAGGCCTCTTTCTTATGGTTGTTAAAAGTCGGGATTGTGTGGTAAAGGGTTAACAGGGCCAGAGATCCGAACCAGCGACCCCCCTGTCTTCACTTCCCGTACGTTAACCAATGAGCTACCAGGCTCGGTCTCTGAAATGAGTGCTCTCAATCACCTACTACTGGCATTCGGCAAACCTCGGGTGATCCGTTGATCAAGACTGATTAGAAATGTAGGCCACAAGCCTTAAATGATAAAGATACGGACACGGAGTGCTTTTTTTTTTCAGACCGGGGTCGTCTCAGAAGCAACGAGACTATCGATAAGTGAGACACAAAGACCCCTGACCATTTAGACCCCTTAAAACTTTGGACTTTGGATGACATCTCGACCTCTTTTGGACACTTTACCCTGGAGACACTTGGACCCCTATTTCAACCCTTTACCAGACGACAAAATTTTAGCCTTGTCCAAATTGAAAGCATTTGCAGACAATTTCAATGTGGTTCAAATGGTACAATTTTTCTTTAACAATGTTTTCTAAAGTCTTCTTTCCCAGGGTCGTTAAAAGGCGACATTGTGCGGTAAAGGGTTAAATGTTTTAGACTCCTACTTTTCTTGCTAATCAGCAATGTAATATTGGACTGTTTTATCATTTTATTATAATTTTTCATATTTTAGATTTTCATTTAGCCAATTAGTCAGGTGTAATTTTGAAATATGTTGTTCAATTTACACACAATTAAAATTTTACTATTGTCCTAATCATACCTTTACTACTTATTTCTTGACTGAATAAATATTAGATTAATGGAAGGATGGATGAATTATTTTCCATATTTTAGAATTGTATTTGATTCGAACCATTTGCCATTTAATATTTTATCTAAATCATGTTTTAACATTGTTGGATTTTATTTAACCATCTACCACACAATCAAGAGTTTTATTGACCCTGAGCAAGAAGGCTTTTGAAAACATGCTGTGAGTAGAAAAATGCTGGTAACCATCATTTTCTCCTTTTCACAAAATTTTTTCTTTTTTTATTCATTATTTTGTTGGTCAACTTATACATTTAAAATTTGAATACTATCATTCAGTTCACGTCTTTTCTAGTTCTTTCAAGACTGAAAAACAGTGTCTTTATATAGATGCATGGATAGATTATATTACTGATGGCTGGAGGAATGAAAAGAGGGACAGATGGAAATATAGAAGGGTAGATAGGTCGATGGAAAGGAGGAAAATAGATACAGTATTATACTGAAATCATAAATTCAAATGACGAAAAAGTGATATTCCCTGTAAATTAATTTACTGTCCTTATCTTGTCTATCCCCAGTGGGGATTAAAGGCGTTAATTGGATCATGAAACATTGTTTCAGAAACCCCTTCTCTCTTTACCACATGACAAATATTTTGATTTGTCTGAATTGAAAGCATTTGCAGATGTCGTACAACAAACTAAATGTTACTCAAAACTTTGAGATTTGTCGGGTAGAAAACATTTTGGAAAAAGGGAGAAAATGCTAGTAATCAGCATTTTCTTCTTTTCTCACCATGTTTTTAAGAGATTGTTTTTCGCAGGGTGCTAAGTCCGGATTGTGCGGTAAAGGGTTAAACCAGACAACAAAAAAATTGAACCTGTTCAAATCCAAAGCATTTGCACACAACAAATGAAATATTCCTCAAATGGTGAGATCCCTTTTGAAAAGATTGAAGTCATTTCAGGGAAAAAAAAAAACTTGTTTATGGTGGTCAGTTTGGAACATTTTTGGTCTGTTAATTTTACACGGTAAGACTTTATGAAATTCCTTATTTCCTTTCGTAACCTGTTATTATCAGCATTTTCAAGGTTTTTTTTTTATATCAGTTGTTGACAAATGTCTGCCTGCATCTAGCTCATTTATGTGATTGTCTTTGAAATTTCCCAGAATCTATTATAAATTAGCAGTTTGAAAAAAGGAAGGCAGTTTGGACAGGGGTATAAAAGGAAGTTTGGGGGGGGGGGAGGAAGAACGGAAGCTAGGACATGTTGGCAGACAGCTTAAAAGTTAGTTTATGTTATTTTACTGAAATTACTGCACATATCTGTAAGTTAAAAACAAGACATACTTTGGAACAGAGGACCAACTAATTAAAAAAGTAATCTGAAAATAGTCATGAAACTCTCTCTCTCTCTGGTTTATTCAGTTAGGCTATGATTCTTCATGACTTTTTCATGGACAATTAGTGGTCACAACATATCCAAAGTTTCAATGTGAGATAGGTAAGCTGATCTGAACAATATATAGGAAATTCACAGCGAAACGGGTCACTCAGCTGGGTGGGGGTCGGTTCAGAACCCGACCTTCTGTCACCCGTTTTATGCAAAGAATCGCCAAATGTCAATGTATTTTGGCATACATCCATTGTGCATGCATACAGAACTGCAAAAGATCACATATAAGCCTTTTAAAGTTCACTTGGAAAATCAGAGTAAATCGAATTTCTGACTCGTAGTAGAACATGGTGCGTAATAAGGTCACAAAAACAAAATAGTTCCTAAACAAATAACACAGCCACGCTCACTTTTTCAAGATATGATCAAACAAACACCCAAAGCGCCTTTTAAACCTGTCCTTTCATATTTTCGGATAAAACAGAGTAACAAATGTGCTTTATATCAAATTTTCAAATGCAACTACTTTTGACTTCTGTCGGAATGTTTTAGAAGAAAGGGATGGAACTACATCTACATATATATATATAAGGGGATAGATTTTTTCGGTTGAATTCAACTGCCTCGCTAGCTCAGTGGGTTAGACGAGGGGTCCCCAAAATCTTTTTAGTTTTGGCCATTGGTGGATAGGGTTCAAATCTGAGCAACTACTACTTTTTTTTACCCAATTTTCCCACATTTTTTTCTTTTTCATTCCCTTTCCCAAATTCTTAGACTTTTTAAATATAAATTTCAAATTGAAATCATTAAGAATGTGTGAATTTTTTCAGGCTCTCTATTTATCTACTTTCATTCATTTCCAGGGATTTTTTTCTCCCCAAAGCATACGGCTTGCCAGGTTTGAGCTGAGAAGATGTCCCAAATCGACATGATATTGCTTCCAGCCGTGATGACATGTTTCAACCCCTCAAAATGGGAAACAATGATAGTATGACCAGGCTCCAAAATCAATCGCGATGAGAACCAAAAGATATAGGGAGATTTGGCACATGCGATAAAATGTAAATCTGGCTTCGCGTTAACTGTGGTGCAGCTGTCTGTTCATGCACCCTTTAATAGTGAGACCAACTTTGTCATGCTAATTTGCAGACAATTCCATTAGAAGAGGATGTATCTTAGTATGTTTTTCTTCCCACAAAGAAATCAAGAAAAGAATATCATTATTAGTGCCTTTTGTCATATTCATATTTTTCGCGAAAGCGTGATTGCCATATCTCAGGGGTCATCATTGAAACCAATTTCAGATTCTACTCAAGGTCTAGTTGGTGTGCGCATTTTGACGGTTCAACCATGTCATTGCGGGCACAAGAGACATACATGTACGTAAATTTGCAACATTTTGCCAGCTTGAGCCTAGCAGCTGTAGATCTATGCTTGGCAAAGCGCATTGTGGTGGACCCTTTTTGTCTTTCTGCATTACCCTGCCACATTTTTTGATAAGTCCTTTAAAACTATTAGGCTATTCCAAAAGCAACACTGAACAAATTTTCCCCTGACTGCTCTGAGGAAATCTACTCCCTCTTTTATTTTCAATATTCATTCATTTTTTTTAATTAATGAATTTTTTACTTTCTCCCACATCTTTCCATGAGCAAAATATCAAATTATTTTCTTGGTGTTCCCAAAAACTTTATGAAGAGAATTTAAAAGTTTGTTTTTCCTTTTTTATGCAACTGCTACCAGTTGCTCCTGAAGGAGTACTCTCTCTCTCTCTCTCTCTCTCTCTCTGGTTTATTCAGTTAGGCTATGATTCTTCATGACTTTTTTCATGGACAATTAGTGGTCAAAACATATCAAAAAATTCAATGTGAGATAGGGAAGCTGATCTGAACAATATATAGGAAATTCATATCGAAACGGATAACTCAGCTGGGTGGGGGTTGGTTCAGGAAAAAAATATCATTATTAGAGCCTTTTATCATATTCATATTTTTCGCGTAGGTGTGAATGCCATATCTCAGGGGGTCATCACTGAAACCGATTTCAGATTCTACTCTAGGTCTAGTTGTTGTGCGCATTTTGACGGTTCAACCATGTCATTGCGGGCACAAGAGACATACGTAAATTTGCAACATTTTGCCAGCTTGAGCCTAGCAGCTGTAGATCTATGCTTGGCAAAGCGCATTGTGGTGGACCCTTTTTCTCTTTCCGCATTACCCTGCCACATTTTTTGATAAGTCCTTTAAAACTATTAGACTATTCCAAAAGCAACACTGAACAAATTTTTTCCTGACTGCTCTGCGGAAATTTGCTCCTTCTTTTATTTCCAATATTCATTCATTTTCTTTTTTATTAATGAATGTTTTACTTTCTCCCACATCTTTCCTGTCAAAAGGTACCATGAGCAAAATATCAAATTATTTTCTTGGTGTTCCCAAAACCTTTATGAAGAGAACTTAAAAGTTTGTTTGGCATGTTTTGTGCAACTGCTACCAGTTGCTCATGAAGGAGTACTCTCTCTCTCTTGCTGGTTTATTCAGTTAGGCTATGATTCTTCATGACTTTTTCATGGACAATTAGTGGTCACATCATATCCAAAGTTTCAATGTGAGATAGGGAAGCTAATCTGAACAATATATAGAAAATAAATTCATATCGAATCGGGTAACTCAGCTGGGTGGGGGTCGGTTCAGAACCCGACCTTCTGTCACCCGTTTTATGCAAAGAATCGCCAAATGTCAATGTATTTTGGCATACAGAACTGCAAAAGATCACATATAAGCCTTTTAAAGTTCACTTGGAAAATCAGAGTAAAACGAATTTCTGACTCGTAGTAGACCATGGTGCGTAATAAGGTCACAAAAACAAAATAGTTCCTAAACAAATAACACAGCCACGCTCACTTTTTCAACATATGATCAAACAAACACCCCAAACGCCTTTTAAACCTGCCCTTTCATATTTTCTGGTAAAACAGATTAACAAATGTGCTTTATATCAAATTTTCAAATGGAACTACTTTTGACTTCTGTCTGTATGCTCTGAAGAAAGAGAGGGAACTACATCTACATATATATAAGGGGATTAATTTTGGGGGTTGATTTCAACTGCTTCGCTAGCTCAGTAGGCTAAACGAAAGGTCCAAAAATCTTTTTAGTTTTGGTCATTGGTCGATAGGGCTCTAATCTGAGCAACTACTACTCTTTTTACCCCATTTTCCCACATTTTGTTTCATTCACTTTGCCAAATTCTTAGACATTTATAAATATAAATTTTAAATTCAAGTCATTAAGAATGTGTGAAAATTTTCAGGCTCTCTATTTATTTACTTTCATTCATTTCCAGAGTTTTTTTTTTTTTTTTTCACCCCAATGCATACGCATTGCAAGGCTTGAGCTGAGAAGATGTCCCGAATTGACATGATATTGCTTGGGACCGTGATGACGTTTCAACCCCTCAAAATGGGAAACAATGTGAGTATGACCAGGCTCCAAAATCTATTGTAATCAGAATCCAAAGATATAGGGAAATTTGGCGCATGCGATATAAAGTAAATTTGGCCTTTTGTTAACTGTGGTGCAGCAGTCTGTTCATGCACCCTTTAATAGTGAGACCAACTTACCAACTTTATCATACTAATTTGCTGACAATTCCATTAGAAGAGGATGTATCTTAGTAAGTTTTCCTTCCCACAAAGCAATCAAGAAAAAATATCATTATTAGTGCCTTTTGTCAAGCATATATTTTTGCGTAGGCGTGAATGCCATATATCAAGGGGGGGGGGTCGTCATTGAAACCAATTTTAGATTCTACTCTAGGTCTAGTTGTTGTGCACATTCTGACGGTTCAACCATGTCATTGCGAGCACAAGAGACATACGTAAATTTGCAGCATTTTGCCAGCTTGAGCCTAGCAGCTGTAGATCTATGTTCGGCAAAGCGCATTGTGGTGGACCCTTTTTGTCTTTCTGCATTACCCTGCCAAATTTTTTTATAAGTCCTTTAAACCTATTAGGATATTCCAAAACGAACACTGAACAAATTTCCCCCCTGACTGCACTTAGGAAAATTGCTTCCTGTTTTATTTTCATTATTCATTCATTTTTTTATGAATGGATTTTTTACTTTCTCCCACAGCTTTCCTGTCAAAAAAAAAGTATCATCAGCAAAATATCAAGTTTTTTTCTTGGTGTTCCCAACAACTTTATGTAGAGAAAAGGGCACTTAAAATTTTGTTTTGCTTGATTTATGCAACTGCTACCAGTTGCTCCTGAAAAAGTACCCTCTCTCTCGCTCTCTCTCTCTCTCTCTCTTGCTGGTTTATTCAGTTAGGCTATTATTCTTCATGACTTTTTCATGGACAGTTAGTGGTGACAACATATCCAAAGTTTCAATGTGAGAGAAGCTCATCAGAACAATATATAGGAAATTCATATTAAAACGGGTAACTCAGGTGGATGGGGGTCGGTTCAGAACCGGACCTTCTGTCACCCGTTTTATTTAAAGAATTGCCCAATGTCAATGTATACTATTGTGCATGCCTACAGATCTGCAAATGATCACATATTAGTCTTTAAAGTTCACTTGGAAAATCAGAGTAAAACAAATTTCTGAGTCGTAGACCATGGTGCGTAATAAGGTCACAAAAAGCAAAATAGTTCGTAAACAAATAACACAGCCACGCTCACTTTTTCAAGATATGACCAAACAAACACCAAAAACGCCTTTTAAACCTGCCCTTTAATATTTTCTGATGAAACAGAGTAACAAATGTGCTTTATATCCAATTTTCAAATGGAACTACTTTTGACTTCTGTCGGAATGGTTTGGAGGAAAGGGAGGGAACTACATCTCCATATATATGGGGATTAATTTTTGGGTTGAATTCAACTGCTTGGCTAGCTCAGTGCGGGTTAGACGAAAGGTCCCAAAATCTTTTTAATTTTGTTCATTGGTGAATAGGGTTGAAATCTGAGAAAATTCTACATTTTTTATCCAATTTTCCCACATTTTTTTTCTTTTTCATTCGCTATCCCTAATTCTTAGACATTTATAAATACAAATTTCAAATTCAAATCATTAAGAATGTGGGAAAATTTTCAGGCTCTCTTTTTATCTACATGTACTTTCACTCATTTCCAGAGGTTTTTTCTTTACTTCTGTCGGAATGTTTTGGAAGAAAGGGAGGGAACTACATCTACATATATTTATAACGGGATTATTTTGGGGGGTTGAATTCAACTGCTTCGCTAGCTCAATGGGTTAGCTGAAAGGTCCCGAAATCTTTTTAGTTTTGGTCATTGGTGGATCGGGGTCAAATGTGAGCAACTATATTACTTTTTTTTTCCCAATTTTTCCCACATTTTTTTTTTTTTTTTTTTTCTTTTTTATTCTTTATCCCTGATTCTGAGACATTTATAAATACAAATCTCAAATTCAAATCATTAAGAATGTGTGAAAATTTTCAGGCTCTCTATTTAACAACTTTCATTCATTTCCTGAGTTTTTTTTTTTTTTTTTTTATTTCCACCTCAATGCATACGGCTTGCCAGGTTTGAGCTGGGAAGATGTCCCTTTGCTGGATTGTGTGGATTTTGGAAGATAGACAGATAAAGTCAATTTTGAGATAGGTAAAGTTAGCTACTAGTAGCCAGCTACTAGTAGCCAGCTATTTGTTCAGGTAAAGGTAGCTACTAGTAGCCAGCTACTTGTTTAGGTAAAGTTAGCTACTAGTAGCCAGCTACTTGAGCTGGTAAGTTAGCTTCTAGTAGCCAGCTACTTGAGCTGGTAAAATTGGTTATTTGTAGCCAGCTACTGGTAGCCACCAGCTACTTGATCAGAAAACTGGGCAACTTTGCTGTTTTTCGAAGTAATGATTTCAAATGTACAAGTAGCTGGCGAGATTAAAAGAGATTTTTTCAAAATACTTCAACAAATCTTTTTTGGGACACTTAGGAGAAATTAAAAATATCAAAATCAATCCATTCTCATCCATTTAAGGGACCAGCTACTCGTCATGAAAATGCGGATATTTTTCAATTTTATTTAGAGTAAAATCAAAGGTACAAGTAGCTGGCGGGTTAAGAGCGAATTTGGAAATTAAATGCTTGTTTTGAATAACAGATACTATGAATGTATAAGAAAACTCAAAATTGAATCATTTCCGGTTATTAAAGGGGCCAGCTACTTTATCTGAAAACTGGACAACTTTGCTGTTTTTCGAAGTGATGATTTCAGATATACAAGTAGCTGGCGAGATTAAAAGAGATTTTTCAAAATATTTCAACAAATCATTTTGGGGACACTTAGGAGAAATTAAAAATATAAAAATCAATCCATTCTCATCCATTTAAGGGGCCAGCTAAGTTGTCCAGTTTTTACAACAAGTAGCTGGCCCCTTTAATAACCGGAAATGATTCAATTTTGAGTTTTCTTATACGTTCAAAGTCTCTGTTATTCAAAAAAAGAATTTAATTTCAAAATTCGCTCTTAGGCTCGCCAGCTTCTTGTACCTGTTGATTTCACTCTAAGTAAAATTGAAAACTATCAGCATTTTCATGACGAGTAGCTGGCCCCTAAAATTAATACGAATTGATTGATTTTGATATTATTAATTTCTCCTACGTTTCCTCTATATGACTTGTTGAAATATTTTGAAAAATCTCTCTAAATCTCGCCAGCTACTTGTACATTTTTAATCATGATTCCGCAAAAGTGCGAAATTGTCCCATTTTCTGAAGTAGCTGGCCCCTTTATTAACCGGAAATGCTTCAATTTTGAGTTTTCCTATACATTCACAATCTCTGTTATTAAAAACAAGCATTTAATTTCAAAATTCGCTCTTAGGCTCTCCAGCTACTTGTACCTTTTGATTTCACTCTAAGTAAAATTGAAAACTATCCGCATTTTCATGACGAGTAGCTGGCCCCTAAAATGATTAAGAATTGATTGATTTTGACATTTTTAATTTCTCCTGAGTGTCCCCAAAAAGATTTGTTGAAATATTTTGAAACATCTCTCTAAATCTCGCCAGCTACTTGTGCATTTGAATAATTACTTTGAAAAACAGCAAAGTTGTCCAGTTTTCAAATCAAGGAGCTGGCCCCTTTAATACCCGGAAATGATTCAATTTTGAGTTTTCTTATACATTCACAGTATCTATTATTCAAAACAAGAATTTAATTTCAAAATTCGCTCTTAGGCTCGCCAGCTACTTGTACCTTTTAATTTCACTCTAAGTAAAATTGAAAACTATCCGCATTTTCATGACGAGTAGCTGGACTCTAAAATGAATAAGAATTGATTGATTTTGATATTTTTAATTTCTCGTAAGTGTCCCCAAAAGGATTTGTTCAAATATTTAAAAAAAAATATCTTTTAATCTCGCCAGCTACTTGTACATTTGAAATCATTTCTTCGAAAAACAGCAAAGTTGTGCAGTTTTCAAATCAAGTAGCTGGCCCCTTTAGTAACTGGAAATGATTCAATTTTGAGTTTTCTTATACATTTACAGTATCCTTTATTCAAAACAAGCATTTAATTTCAAAATTCGCTCTTAGGCTCGCCAGCTACTTGTACCTTTTAATTTCACTCTAAGTAAAATTGAAAACTATCCGCATTTTCTTGACGAGTAGCGGGCCCCTAAAATGAATAAGAATGGATTGGTTTTGATATTTTTAATTTCTCCCAAGTGTCCTCAGTATGATTTTTTTTGAAATATTTTGAAAAATCTCTCTAAACCTCGCCAGCTACTTGTACATTTTAAATCCTGATTTCGCAAAAGTGCGAAATTGTCCCATTTTCTGATCAAGTAGCTGGCCCCTTTAATTACCGGAAATGCTTCAATTTCGAGTTTTCTCATGCATTTATACTCTCTTTTATTCAAAACAAGTATTTAATTTCAAAATTCGCTCTTAGGCTCGCCAGCTACTTGTACCTTTTGACTTTACTCAGAGTAAAATTGAAAAAAATATCCGCATTTTCATGACGGGTAGCTGGCCCCTTTAAATGGATGAGAATGGATTGATTTTGATATTTTTAATTTCTCCTATGTGTCCACAAAAGGATTTGTTGAAAGATTTTGAAAAATGTCTTTTAATCACGCCAGATACTTGTACATTTGAAATCATTACTTCAAAAAGAGCAAAGTTGTCCAGTTTTCACATCAAGTAGCTAGCCCCTTTAAAAACGGAAATGATTCAATTTTGAGTTTTCTTATACATTCACAGTATCTATTATTCAAAACAACAATTTAATTTCAAAATTCGCTCTTAGGCTCGCCAGCTACTTGTACGTTTTGATTTCACTCTAAGTAAAATTGAAAACTATCCGCATTTTCATGACGAGTAGCTGGCCCCTAAAATGAATAAGAATTGTTTGATTTTGATATTTTTAATTTCTCCTACGTGTCCTCAATATGATTTGATGAAATATTTTGAAAAATCTCTCTAAATCTCGCCAGCTACTTGTACATTTTAAATCATGATTTCGCAAAAGTGCGAAATTGTCCCATTTTCTGATCAAGTAGCTGGCCCCTTTAATAACCGGAAATGCTTCAATGTCGAGTTTTCTCGTGCATTTATACTCTCTTTTATTCAATACGAGCATTTCATTTCAAAAATCGCTCTTAGGCTCTTTTTTATTCAAAACAAGTATTTAATTTCAAAATTCGCTCTTAGGCTCGCCAGCTACCTGTGCCTTTTGATTTCACTCTAAGTAAAATTGAAAATATCCGCATTTTCATGACGAGTAGCTGGCCCCTTAAATGGATAAGAATGGATTGATGTTGATATTTTTAATTTCTCCTAAGTGTCCTCAAAGTGATTTGTTGAAATATTTTGAAAAATGTCATTTAATCTTGGTAGCTACTTGTACATTTGAAATCATTACTTCGAAAAGCAGCAAAGTTGTCCCATTTTCAAATCAGTAGCTGTCCCCCTTAATAGCTGGAAATGCTTAAATTTTGACTATTTTAGTGCATTTATCATCCACTTTATGTAAAACAAGCATTTAATATTAAAAAACAGCTCTCAGACTCGCCAAGTACTTTTACCTTTGAATTCCTCTCTGAGTGAAATTGAAATATGTCCCTCTTTTCACGACGAGTACCTGGCCCCTTTAATAACAGGAAATGCTTCCATTTTGAGTTTGCTCGTGCATTTATAGTCTCTTTTATTCAAAAAAAGCATTGAATGTCAAAAATCGCTTTTAGGCTCGGCAGCTACTTGTACCTTTTGATTTCACTCTAAGTAAAATTGAAAAATATCTGCATTTTCATGACGTGCAGCTGGCCTCTAAAATGGATAAGAACGGATTGATTTTGATATTTTTAATTTCTCCTACTTATCCTAAATATGATTTGTTGAAAAATTTTGAAAAAAATCTTTAAATCTAGCCAGCTACTTGTATATTTTAAATCATGATTTCGCAAAAGTGCAAAGTTGTCCCATTTTCAGATCAAGTAGCTGGCCCCTTTAATAACCGGAAATGCTTCAATTTCCAGTTTTCTCATGCATCTCTTTTATTGAATACGACCACTCAATTTCGAAAATCGATCTTAGGCTCGCCAGCTACCCGTGCCTTTCGATTTCACTCTAAGTAAAATTGAAAAACATCCGCATTTTCATGACGAGTAGCTGGCCCCTTAAACGGATAAGAATGGATTGATGTTGATATTTTCAATTTCTCCTAAGTGTCCCCAAAAAGATTTGTTGAAATATTTTAAAAAAATCTCTTTTAATTTCGCTAGCTAATTGTACATTTGAAATCATTATTCGAAAAGCAACAAAGTTGTACAGTTTTCAAATCAAGTAGCTGGCCCTTTTAATAAACGGAAACGATTCAATTTTGAGTTTTCTGATAAATTCATAGTATCTGTTATTCAAAACAAGCATTTAATTTCAAAACTCGCTCTTAGGCTCGCTAGCTACTTATACCTTTTGATTTCACTCTAAGTAAAATTGAAAAATATCCGAATTTCCTGGCGAGTAGCTGGGCCCTTTAAATGATAAGAATGGATTGATTTTGATACCTTTAATTTTCCCTAAATATCCTCAATATGATTCGTTGAAATATTTTGAAAAATCTCTCTAAATCTAGCCAGTTACTTGTACATTTGAAATCATGATTTCGAAAAACAGCAAAGTAGCTCCGTTTTTTAATCAAGTAGCTGGCCCCTTTAATAATCGGAAATGATTCAATTTTGAGTTTTCTCATAAATTCATGGTCTCTGTTATTCAAAACAAGCATTTAATTTCAAAATTCGCTCTTAGGCTCGCCAGCTACTTGTCCCTTTTGATTTCACACTAAGTATTATTGAAAAATATCCGCATTTTCCTGACAAGTAGCTGCCCCCTTTAATGATTAAAAATGGATTGATTTTGATATCTTTAATTTCTCCCAAGTATCTTCAATATGATTCGTTGAAATATTTTGAAAAATCTCTCTAAATATAGCCAGCTACTTGTACATTTTTAATCATGATTTCGCTAAATTGCAAAGTTATCCCGTTTTTATTTCAAGTAGCTGGCCCCTCTAATAACCGGAAATGCTTCAATTTTGAGTTTTCTGAATGTGAAAAAAATTCCTAGTGACAGATCTCGCAGCTTGACCATTTAATTGAGGAAATTATTTGATTTTGATTTTTCTGATGCATTTATATAGTATTCTGGATGGAAGAAAAACATTTCGATTAAAGCGTCGACATTTCGTTCGCCAGCTACTTGTACCTTTACGAAACTAATAAAAACCTCATTTTAATAACCTATATATTGGTCGCTTGGTACGAATTGCCAGATTTTCCTTTACAAGTGACTGCTTACTAGAAGGTGGCTACCAGTAGCTGGCTACAAATAACCAATTTTACCAGCTCAAGTAGCTGGCTACTAGTAGCTGGCTACTAGAAGCTAACTTTACCTGAACAAGTAGCTGGCTACTAGTAGCTGGCTACTAGTAGCTAACTTTACCTGAACAAGTAGCTGGCTACTAGTAGCTGGCTACTAGTAGCTAACTTTACCTGAACAAGTAGCTGGCTACTAGTAGCTGGCTACTTTACCTATCTTCAATTTTGACGAATTTTTCGGATTATACCATTTATCGGATAATGTCGGTGATTTCACTGTTTTACAAGTTGAACATGAGTTAAATATTGTTAAAATAGACAGTTTTGGATTATGTTGCATTTAAATGATTTTTGTCTTTTTGTCATTTTAGACTTATTTTTAGACCTTTGAGAACAGAATTCTGGTGTCGGGTGTTGTCGGCCGAGACGAAAACAGTGGAGAACCGTGTTCTACCCCCTGTACGGACTACCAGAACTCATAGATCTCAACGGACCGAAAAGGCCTTCATCATTCGAGTCTGATTAAAAGTAAAAGGTCAAAAAGGTCCATGACAGAGGGACTTCCGGTGTCAACAGCCTCAAGTAATTTCGTAACCAACTTGTTTAATTTCGATAACTCTAAATTTGCTAGGTCTTTGTAATAAAGTTGCCCTGTGCAAGCATGACAAGCATTGCAGGTCAGTAGATTCAGATCGCTATCTGATGTTTAGTCCTAGAAAGTATACCATAGTTGCCCATTTTGTTTAAAAATGATGCAGCATGTTATAAATTTATGATTCGGACCCCGTACTGCACGAACTCAACGTCTTACCGTTTAAAACACGAAAATGGAATGACTACACGCGAAAAAAAAAAATATATATATATATATATATATATATATATATATATATATTGAAATTTTGTAAAACTATGTGTTAAGCATGAAAATAGATAAATATTTGCCGTCCAAAATGAAATTTTATTTGCTGATTTTCCTTTCCAAAATGTTCTCTGCCATTTTTTTTTTTTTTTTTCTGTGCGATGAAATCGTGATGTATTTTGTCCACTAAAGTGCTGCGGGTCGTGCAAAGCATCCTTTTCTGTTGAAAGAAAAATATAATTATCATTTGGAGGCACTAGAAAACTCAGTAGTAAGAATGTAGACAAGGCCTAGAAACTGGCAAAGTGACTCAATTAACCAAACGACAGATGATAGATCGCTCCTCCCACTGATGTCATGTGACCCGCGAATCTAAAAACCTAGACAAACATTACCCAGACACGAGGGCTTAGCTAGGAGACATATGCAAGTTACCAGAAGATACTTTAACATGAAATAATTGTTCAAGATAAAATAAGCATGGGAACAATTTGAGAAAAGGTAGTTACATCTTTTGGATTTAGGTTTTTCGAAGTTTTATAGGTGAAAATTGAAATAGAGACTGTTTATTTCGAAGTCAGTTGACTTAAACCTCTTACGCCACTTACGTTTGATAATGTAGGTACAATACGTGTACATGTACATGTAACTCGTGCTTCCTAAATATTTCTTAAAGTCATTGGTCTTCAAATGCAATTCATCTTTTACCTGGACAAAAATAAGCTTTTTCTAAGTTACAGAGATTTTTCCATTACTTAGTCCGTGATATATGCTTCAATAATTTCACCACAAATTGCAAGACTTTTACATTACCAAATGAAATATACATGTTTTTAACAGGGCAATATGATTACCAGATGTTTGAATTGAAATTAGAAGATACATTAACAAATGATAGGTTTACCAAATTGATTTTTTCAAGTTTGAGGGAAAAACCCGAGGAGAAGAATAAAAAGAATAAAAACATGAATATATTTCTAAGCACTCGCCGGTAAATACTATGCTGTAAGAGTAATAGAAAAATAAAATGACTTACACATTGAACATGTATAATCCAAATTTCAAACACTAATAATCGTTGAAAGGGGTTATAGACGGTCACAAAGAGTCAGACTGATATGACGTGTGTGTAATTTTACAAGTAGGACAGTACCAGACGCTTTTGGGGTGGTATACCGATATCAAAGGAATACCGCATAAACCCTTGCTCCACGTTTTGCGTAAAAAGTGGCAATATGTACAACAAATCAAACGAAAACGGCTTGATTGGTACCTAATTGATTTTCGATAAATATATAATAGTTTAAGGGAGATTAAAAGATTGAAAATAAAGGGAGGGGAAAGATGGTTATATATATAGGGTGGCATATCGTCTTTAATTTAACAGGCTTTAAGTTTGTATTCATAGATATATTAAACTACAGAGACCAATGGGAACAACATATTTAATGGTTTACTGATGGAGGAAGATGGCATTTATTTTTAATTTAAACAAATGTCAAAACTGTGCCTACATTGCATTTACTTTAAAAGCGGGGGGGGGGGGCTGTTTAGGTTTGACTTCTATGAAGACCATATGAAAAGCATTTTTACCCGAATTTCGTCGACTCAAATTTTATTTAAGAATAATTTGGGAGGGGGGAAAAGATTCAACAAAAGAGAAGTAACCAGCATTCAAAATAACAAATCAACTCAATTTGGTAAGAAAATGAATTACCGGGTATATATTTAAATGAAAAATAAGGTAAAGGAAATAAATAACTGAACATGATAAAATCCAATCAGTTGTCTAAAATATTATCTATACATTTCTTTTAGTAAAGAAACAGGAATCTGTTGCCAAGATTGAAATTCTGGAAAATTTATGACAATAAAAAAGCATGTTAACAAGAAGTATTCATTTATTTTTCTCCTTTTAAATCTGAATTTGTCTTCTGCAACAATAGTTTTACCTGGTGTTAAAGTTATTCATCAGTTTTTTCCCATAAATACATGTATACTATACATTTATATACAGTTATAACTCCTAATGATTCAGAATGTCTTGGTTTTATAATGGCAAGATGGCTTCCGCTCTGGATGGAAAAATACTGATTGCTGATTGGCATATTGATTTTTTTGATTGACAGCTGGGGTTTGGTTAATTATAGTGGTCTTACTAGTTTTCGTGGGACTAAATTGACAAGTTTAGCCTACGCATATCTAAATGAAGAACTGATTACAAAAAACATATTATAAACAAAAAATTAAATGCATATGAAGCCACAAATTCTGTCTGAATCATGCATGTTGAACAGCAACAGCATATTTCACCCTTCAAATTTTGTGCCGGAAGCTGAATTGGCGCATGGGAAAACATGCCCTCATTTCGTGGATTTCAATATCTTTAGAACAGCTCATAAATAAAGAACTGAAAATCATCATATACACCAAAACTCATCAATGGTGTTTACTATCATGACAAGGGACTGTTTTAAACTATGAAAATGAACAGCTATGAGTCAGTAATCCCAAGTTTTTGAAGCGCGATGAAAAGGATGGATTAGTCTCATGGCGGCCATTGGCCCTCTCGTGACAGCAGCACCAGAATATCAGAATAAGAAAAATTAAGGCATTTTGGTCCCTTCTATCAATTTATATACACCTATGAGGACAGATTAAGAATTGTTTTAAACACCACTTTATCATAAAACAGCTGAAAACATTGAGTGTCTTAATAAAAGGGTTGGAAACATTTTCTCTCTATAGCAGCGAATGTTCCTGAAAAATTGTTCATTCATAAGCGACAGAACGAAATAGGTCACGAAATTCTCTGATCTGTTTATAGACCAGACTCTTGTCATATTATTGCAGTATGATCAAATGACTGTTTGGCATCAAGACTGACTATGTCACATGTCAGGACTTTTTCAGGATTAAAATTAAATATCAGACGGAGAAATTGAATTGGATACATATCGGGCTGAAAAGGGTAATAAGAAATTTGTCACTAAAACCGATCATTGCTTCAGAAACGTGCATACTGTCTTGTTTTCGATGCATTTTATAAAGCAGCTGCAGTGGCGCTGTTGTGTACATTCAAATTCACAAAACAGTGACGTCATTCACTTCATAGTTCACGAGAAAACTTGGATATCATTTAGGGTTCGAAAAACAGATACCGCACGAAAATAGGTCAGTTGACCATATATTCAAACATAATCAACACAATAACTTATCAGTTCAGACAAGGTTTTAGATATTGCCCAGGAAATTTTCATGGCAGAACTCCTTTGCCCATGAAGAATTTTAGCACCAAATTACCAGGGGTCGCTGGTTAGAATTACCAGCTAAGATAATATCTTTCCGAGGACAGACGATAGTCATTGCTAATGGATTCGATCTCCTATCACCACTGATCAATGTTTGGGTGAGGGCTCGATGAGAAAGCTGCCAATGGCCTTGGAAGAGCTTATTGTAAAAACCTGGTTAAAGGCACTCCAGAAAGCATGGGTAGATGCACTGGCTACCCCGGGACCAAACTGAAATAATGTTGAAAGTGTGTAAAACACCAGGCTGTAAACACCAAACAAACATATAAATATACATTTTTATTGTTGGGAAAGGGAGAGAATGCTTGTAGTGAGCATTTTAACCTTTTTAAACAATGCCTTCTACTATTTGGGAAATAAATTCAACCAACTTAGCTGGTGGCTTATATCTTTTAGTGGGCATTTGGATTGAAGCGAATTGCAAACATGGTGGGAAAGGGAGGGATGCCTGGTATGGGTATTTTCTCCTTTTCAAACAATGTCTTCTACTGTTGGTGAAACAAATCTAACCAACTGAGCCACACTTGTCGTCTATGGGCGCTCGCAATTTAGACACGAGCAAAATTTTCTAGTCAAGTTAGCAAAAAACTTGGTTTAAATACATGTAATTGTAAACTTGTTAATTCATGCAATGGAAAATTTTTTACCTGAATATACAGCCCTGTAGATATACTGTACTTAACTCTTTACCAAACGACAAAATTTTAGACCAGTCCAAATTGAAAGCTTTCGTGGACAACAAAATAAATGACTCACAAATTGAAATTTGTTTTGGGAAGAGTAGAAGACATTGTGGGAAAAGGAGAAAATGCAGATTACCAGCATTTTCTCCTTTTCCCACTATGTTTTCAAAAGGCTCCTTTCTCAGGGTCATTCAAAGTCGGGATTGTGTGGTAAAGGGTTAATGATTTATAGGGTGACGCTTACAAAATACCAAATTACCAATTAGTACAAGAAAAAAATTTTCTTATGATAGTATTTAACCCTTTACTGCACAATGACACCTTTTGACACCCCTGGGAAAGAAGCCTTTTGAAAACATTGTGGGAAAAGGAGGAAATGCTGGTAACCAGCATTTTCTCCTTTTCCAACAATGTTTTCTACCCTATCAAAGAAAAGTTGTATCATTTGATACAATTGTCATCTGCAAATGCTTTCAATTTGGACAAGGCTATAATTTAGTTGTCTGGTAAAGGGTTATAGAAGAAAACAACAAAAACACTATTTATTCAAGTTTAATCTTCATTCAAGAAATTATGTGCAATAACAGGGGATTGAAATATTTTTTTCCAAAATAATGCTATGAGTTTGTTCCCTTTTGTGCATTTATTTTGTACAGTATGTGATTTAAACCAATGGATATTGGGGAAAATGATGTTTTTACAAGAAATGAAGTCATCACATTGATCTTAACCCTTTCCCAGACGACAAATTTTGGACTGGTCCAAATTGAAAGAGGTTGCAGATGACAATTTTAAATTTGATGAAAATGGCGGAAAGTTCTCCGAAAGTTCTCCAAAAGGGTAGAAAACACTGGGAAAAGGAGAAATTGCTCGTTACGAGCAATTTCTCCTTTTTCCCCAGTGTTTTCAAAAGACTTGTACTGCAGACACGTGAAAACCAGGGCTTGTTTGGGAAAGGGTTAATGTTTGACCTCTCTCGGCATTGTACAATGCTCACCAGGTTTCAAAATGTACACATAAAAAGCATACAAAAAAGACGACCAAAAGAAAATAGTCAGTTAACAATCAGTGGTAATCAAACAATTATAGATCAAGTTGTTTGAGTATGTGTTCAATTTAATGAAGTCAGTTTGTTCCCAATTCTAATTATCCGACCTGCAACAAACAGAACAGACAAACAGACCAATTAGTCTACCTATCTTTTCAGTTGCATTCTAACTGATTCCTTCATTGATTTAGGATAATGTCCCGTAAGTAAGGTTAGTAAAGGATTGGTTTATTCTTGGTTTACTCTATTGATATTTTTTATCATAGTACAAGATTTTTATTATGGTATAAAGTGGTAAATTTATGGCACGAAGTGGTAAATCTATGGTATGAAATCGTCATAAATGTAATGGTGCGAAATGGTTTTGTACAAAGTGACTGCATAGCCCCTTTTTTTTGAAACACATTTTAACCCTTTACCGCACAATGCCGCCTTTTGACGTCCCTGGGAAAGAAGCCTTTTGAAAACATTGTGGGAAAAGGAGAAAATGCTGGTAACCAGCATTTTCTCCTTTTCCCACAATGTTTTCTACCTATCAAAGAAAAGCTGCACCATTTGAGCCACACTGAAATTGTCGTCTGCAAATGCTTTCAATTTGGACAAGGCTAAAGTTTTGTCGTCTGGTAAAGGGTTAATATGCCATCTGTAGATATTTTCAATGTGGACAAGTGTTTTGTTGTCTGGTAAAGACTTTATATTAAGTGTAAACATTGTTGTGAGGGGAAAATTGCATATGCAATGCCATGACAAGCATTTTATCCTTTTGCTACAATATTTCCTAAAATGGTCAGGTTGGCATTAAGAAATGGGCCATGCTCTGGCAAAAGGTGTCTTAATGCATCTCTGTTATACATTATACCAAGGAAGTCATCATGTAATTATGGAACAATTAATCCATTTTGTCTAACAATTTCCTGAATTATTAGGTACACTGGTTCTTTGACATGCAAAAAAATTACCAAAAGCAAAACGTTTTGGCCCAGGTCAGCCTGTGCAGATTGTGCATGCTGGCCTGAGTTGATACTTTTTGCAGATGCATTGAGCCCCTTTTTCACAGGGCCTAGCTCAAATGTAATCTGCTGGTGGTGGAGGGGAATTGCAAAATTAGCATACAGTGGGGTTGATATCACTTCAGATATGAGACACCCCTACCATGGACTGGATGCAACATTTGATGTTGAGGACCTGAAATCCAAACATCCCATCCAGCAGTTCACAGCGTGGTTTGAGGAAGTAATGGAAGCCAAATGTTCTGATGAGCCTAATGCATGTGCCATAGCTACTGCAACCAAGTAAAGTAGACTATATATCCTTAACCCTTTCCCAAACGACAAATTTTGGACTGGTCCAAATTGAAAGAGTTTGCAGATGACAATTTTAAATTTGATGAAAATGGCAGAAAGGTCTCAAAAAGGGTAGAAAACACTGTGGGAAAAGGAGAAATTGCTCGTTACGAGCAATTTCTCCTTTTCCCAAGGTGTTTTCAAAAGACTTGTGCTGCAGACACGTGAAAACCAGGGCTTTTTCCACAATGTTTTCTACCCTATCAAAGAAAAGTTGTACCAGTTGAGCCACGTTGAAATTGCTGTCTGCAAATGCTTTCAATTTGGACAAGACTAAAGTTTTGTCGTCTGGTAAAGGGTTAATACATTTTAACACTCACATTGTTCTCTTATGACCACTGGGTCTTTGATAAGTTTTTTCTTTTTTTTTATGATTATAAAAAAAAAAGAAAGAAACACTCGCTAAATAAAGAAAAAAAAACACTCGCTAAATAATCAGTATTAAGGATAAACTAACCATACATTGGAAAAATCAGAAATCAGAATTTCATTGGTCAAACCAAGCAGGTGAACAGAATACCTAAAAATAGACTATGTACAAAGAGCACTAGTATGTTTTTGTGTTATTGTAATTCATGGGTAAACATGAAGTCAAGTTAGTGCCTGTCTGGCATGACAGATCTATCTCATTGGATGCCAAGTTCCTTAGTGAAACTTGGCAATTTCACAGGCATGGCACATAAAGGTTCCTTCAGCCTTTTTACGGCATAATTGGTCCATATTAACCAGGCATTCCTAGAAACATTCTTAGTCTTATTCTCTGAAGGTTTTCAAAATTTAAAGTAACACAGCTTCTGATTGGCTAAACCATTTGGTTCAGCCAATGATTTTATTTAGCCATTCAGAAATTGTGTTACTTTCAAATTTAGAAAAGTCTGGAGAATAAGTCTAAGAATGTTCTTAAAGATACATTTATACTTGTTTTCAGCCAGTTTTTAACACATTTTATGTTTATTCTATCAGACCGTAATCATTCTTGTATCTTCAGGCTAAATGTAATTGTTGCCCCTTACGGTTGCAAGGTTGCATAGATTACGACTGATAGAAAATTAATTTCATTTTCTGAAGGCCATTGAAGAAGTCACTGTTGTGACATTTATGGTTTTAAATCAAAGATTTCTGATACATGTATTTATTCCTTAACCCTTTCCCAAACGACAAATTTTGGACTGGTCCAAACTGAAAGAGTTTGCAGACGACAATTTTAAATTTGATGAAAATGGCAGAAAGGTCTCAAAAAGGGTAGAAAACACTGTGGGAAAAGGAGAAATTGCTCATTACGAGCAATTTCTCCTTTTCCCACAGTGTTTTCAAAAGACTTGTACTGCAGACACGTGAAAACCAGGGCTTGTTTTGGAAAGGGTTAAACATTTGTATATCAGCAACTTATCTATGTTTTATGATTAACCCTTTACCAAACGACAAAATTTAGTCAGGTCCAAATTGAAAGCATTTGCAGACGTCAATTTCAGTGTGGCTCAAATGGTGCAACTTTTCTTTGATAGGGTAGAAAATATTGTGGGTAAAGAAGAAAATGCTGGTTACCAGCATTTTCTCCTTTTCTCACAATGTTTTCAAAAGTTTTCTTTCTCAGGGGCGTCAAAAGGCGGCATTGTGCGGTAAAGGGTTAAAGATTTATATTTTTGGGAGTTGAAGATTTTTTGCTGTATTGGAAAATCTTACACAGGATTCGCATCATGTGACTGCATGAAAATTTTTTTATTTCAGAGATGGCAAACCTTCTGTAAGAATGGTTTTAATGAAAGAATATGACATGGATGGGTTTAGATTCTTCACCAACTATAATAGCAGGAAAGGAAAAGAATTGGTAGGAAGATTTATCCTGTCACATGCAGTAATTTCAACCTGATAACAGGGTACCATATATTTTTTATGTTATCCATCAGTTGGTCATGTGACTGTAGGAATGTGCACCTGCCAACTGGGACTACTTTGGAAAAAGCATCGCAATAAGTGAATGAAAGTATCTTCAGTGAAAATCATCTCTGAAAAATAAACATGTTTAATTATAATGAACACGATTTTTCCATTGTCTGTCATGTTAATCCATATCCTGCTAAATAACTTAACCCTTTACCAGACGACAAATTTTGGACTGGTCCAAATTGAAAGAGTTTGCAGACAACAATTTTAAATTTGACGAAAATGGCAGAAAGTTCTCAAAAAGGGTAGAAAACACTGTGGGAAAAGGAGAAATTGCTCGTTTCGAGCAATTTCTCCTTTTCTCACAGTGTTTTCAAAAGACTTGTACTGCAGACACGTGAAAACCAGGGCTTGTTTGGGAAAGGGTTAAATGAAACTTTTAAGCAGATAGTAAAAGCCCCAATAATGCTATTTCAAACTTTTTTTTTTCTTCTGAGACAAATATCTCCTACTCGGATAGTGTAGATCCAAGATCAGTCTGAGTTGATCTATCCGGTCCACAAAAGCCCGCCCGGGTAGCTCAGTGGTTTGCGTGTCGGACTCGTGACCTGGTGGTTGTGAGTTCAATACCCGGTTGATGCAAACTTTCTTTCCGGCGATTTTTTGCCTCTCACCTCTGATGCATGTGCAAAAAGTAGTCAGTGGCTTTGGAAAGAAAGTTGTGTCAATACTGGTGTGAGAAAGCCAGGAAACACATAAGTGCGTTGCTGAACACCATGATGTGACCTAAGCTGTTAAAATGGCGTTAAACTCCAATACAAACCAAACCGGTCCGCAAAAGGTCAGTGAGTCGCGCTTGGCAGCGTAAGGTTCAAAACACTAAGATGAGAGAAACATTTGTCTTCTTTGCCACAACATTTTTCTGCAGGTAAACGTCATATTTATGATTTATTCAAGATGGTTCATGTCATCTTTATTGCAGCTGCATATCCAGGGTAAAAAAGAACGCTTTACTCACTTATTAATTTTTTTTTGTCATCGTAAAAATAAGGTCAATGTGTGCAATATTTTGAGTGAAATATTCAATACAGTCAAATATCAGCCACACTCTGTGAAAAGGGGGCTTAACTCTTTACCAACCGACAAAAATTTAGACTATTCCAAATTTAACACATTTGCAGCAGACAAAATAACTGTAATTCAAATATTAAAATTTGTTTTGAGAAAAGCAGAAAACATTGTGGGAAAAGGAGAAAATGCTGGTAACCAGCATTTTCTCCTTTTCCCACAATGTTTTCAAAAGCCTTCCTCCTTAGGGTTGTTAAATCTTGGGATTGTGTGGTAAAGGATTAATGCATCTGTGAAAAGTATCGACATCTTGTGATATCCCTGTTATTTCCAAAGAAATTTACTTCAAACTTGGACAAGTTGTCAACTATAGAAAGGGGAACCCATACAATAAGGGCAGGTAACCATCAAAGTATTTTTGACACAGTTATGCCCCTTTTTCAACTTAGAATTTTCACTGAAAATCAAGCAACTGCTGCCACGCATTGCCACCAGCATTCCATGTTCTTGTTTTAAATTGGACCCAGGACCAGTCTAAATTTTTGTTGTCTGATAAGGGGTTAAAAGAGTAGAAACTTTGACATATTTTCACCGTTCCAGGCAGACAATCCATACTGCTCCTTGATGTTTTACTGGGAACCATTTAAAAGATCAGTAAGTATTTGGGTTTTGAAATTACCGAACCTGTTTTTATTTCAGGTATATCATACTGAAATGTCAAAAATCATTAGGCTTTTTTTTTTCAATAAGTAAGTAACATGTATTAACTTTTTACCACACATTCCCAAGATTTAACAACCCTGAAGAAGATGCCATATGAAAACTTTGTGGGAGAGTTAACCAGCATTTTCTTCTTTTCCCGCAATGTTTTCTACCATATCGAAGACAAAAATCAACATTTGAGATAGATTTATTTTGTCATCTGCAAGTGCTTTCAGTGTGTTCCAGTCCAAAATTTTGTTGTTTGCTTAACTCTTTACCAAACGACAAAATTTAAGACTTGTCCAAATTGAAAGCATTTGCAGACAACAAAATCAATGTGACTGAAAAATGGAAATTTGTTCTGGGAAGGGTAAAAAACATTGTGGGAAAAGGAGAAAATGCTGGTTACCAGCATTTTCTCCTTTTCCCACAATGTTTCCTAAAGGCTTCTTTCTCAGGGTTGTTAAAAGTCGGGATTGTGTGGTAAAGGGTTAAATGTTAATGCTGCACCTGCAGGAATTAACCCTTTACCACACAATCCTGAGTTTATACGACCCTTACAAAGAGGGTTTTTGAAAATATTGTGGAAAAGGAAGAAAATACTAGTTACCAGCATGTTCTCCTTTTTCCACAATGCTGTACTCGTTCAGATACAAATTCCATCATTTGAGCCACATTTTGTATGTCATCTGTAAATTCTTTCAGTATGGACCAGTCCAAAATGTTATTGCTTGGTACAGGGTTAACTCCATACCAAATGGCCAAGCCCCCGTAGCTCAGTCGGTAGCATACAGGACTTGAGAACAGGAGGTCGTAGGTTCGATCCCCGGCTTGGCCAATTTCTTTCCGAGGATTGATGATAGTCATCACGACAGGATTCATTCCTCTCTCTCTGCTGACCATTGTTTTGACGATGGTTATGTGGGAAAGCGGCCAGTGGCTTGGACAGAATATTGTGTGGAGTACTGGTAAATGAAACTCCAGGAAAGCATGGATAGGAGCACTGGCCACCGTAATATAACTGAAATAATGTTGAAAACGGCGTTAAACACCATACAATCAATCAACCATACCAAATGACAATACACGTACATGTATTTCAGATTCATTCATGTAGAAGGTATTTTGTAGATGACAATTGTGACTGAAATTCTGGGCATTGTCAATGAAAGGATAGAAAGTATTTTCTCCCTTTGTACCCACTTATCATGGTCTTAACCCTTTACCACACAATACCGACTTTTAACAACCCTGGGGAAGAAGCCGTTTGAAAACATTATGGGAAAAGTAGAAAATATTGGAAACCAGCATTTTCTCCTTTTCCCACAACGTTTTCTGCTCTATCAAAGAAAAAAGTGCACCATTTGAGCCACATTGAAATTGTCGTCTGCAAATGCTTTCAAATTGGACAAAGCTAAAATTTTGTCGTCTGGTAAAGGGTTAAAGGGTCATGCCAATATTTTCTTGAGATATGGTATAATTATATGAAAAATGTTGTGTTCTCTTTATAGTTATTTTCATGAAATTTGGCATGAAAATTTATAGGACATAATGACCTCAAAAGTTCATACGACAGGTTTTTCTTTTTCTCTCAAATGGTGTAGCTATGCACTTAACTCTTTATCAAACAACAGAATTTTAGCCTTGTCCAAATTGAAAGCATTTACAGATGTACAAAATGAACATGACTCAAAACTTAAAATTTGTATTGGGAAGGATAGAAAAGATTGTGAGAAAAGGAGAAAATGCTGGTTACCAGCATTTTCTCCTTTTCCCACAATGTTTTCAGAAGGCTTTTTTTTTTAGGGTTGTTAAAAGTTGGGATTGTGTGATCAAGGATTAACGTTGTTTGTTGGCTAACAAAAGATTTCTCATTTGGCCTTTTAAGATTTTCACTTTCTTTTGTCAGATAAGGGTTGAGGGTAAAGCCGAGAAACTGTCTGAAGAAGCCTCTAAAAATTATTTCAATCGACGGCCCAAAGAAAGTCGTATTGGAGCCATGGTCAGCAATCAGAGTACGGTCATATCCGGTAGAGAGGTAGGTGGCATTGTAACTCGATTTACTCTTAATTTAACCCATCCTCGTTAACCCAGGTGTGAAGTATTACCATTCTTAACCCCTTGGACATTCAATTGCGAAACCGTCGTTTCTATGAATATTCATAAGATTGCGAATTACACACGATAGCCAGTCGAATTTGTCGATAACACAACGGTACTCTCTTGTAGTGGAGAATAATCACATTTCTTTGGTTAATATCAATAAACCAGGTAAAACCCACATCATTATCAACGAATATGGCGGCTGCCGGTGAGCCTTACTTCTGTGGCATTTGCCTTACGACAATCCAGGGCAGACATTATAAATTCTTGTATATAAAGGCAAATATTCAGAAATATAGCGTGCTGCCGCAGTCCTTAGGGGTATGTAGCAGGAGTGACGTCATCCTCGTTGACCCAGTTCCAATGTACAGTCAAATCTGTGTACAGCAGCCAGCCAAGGGATGTGCCCAAATTGGCTGCTGTACACAGATTGGCTGCTGTTCACAGTACTTATTTCTCGCACATTATTATCATACTATAGTTGATACATTGTACTTTGCAGTATTGTTCCAGCTTGTTGAATCATCTATTGTATGTTACAATAAAATTCTGCCTCACATTTTGTAAAATAAAAAAGGACTTAAATTACTTCTTTGATTAAAGGACTAGACACATTAATTTGCCGTGATGTGGCATCCAGAAACCATTTATAGCACAGAGCGTCAGTGTTTTCATACGAGACATTCCTTTTGATTCGTTTAGCACAAGGGTCACCACTTTCGTACTCCTCGAGAATTTCTCGTTTGCGTTTTGCAACAGTCTGAATTTGTGTGCGGCCTACACCAAACTCAGTAGCAATAATCCGTGAAGAACATCCAGATTCAAGCATTTGAACAACTTTCACACGGTCCTCTAGAGAGAGGAATTTACGTTTCGAGAGCGACATGATAGCAAGAACTGAATGCAACAGAAAATTTCCATCCATTTTTAAAAACAACGGGTTCGCAGTTTAGTTAAAGTGTAAACAACTTCGATTGACGTGATGTACAATTTCATATTATTACAACAAATTACCCATCTGCAAAAATACCGACAAACTTTCATTGCCATTCATCCTTTAAAGATCAAACATGAAAATAAACAACAATTGTCGGTCATTTTAATCATAATTAGGTGTTGTATAATCTGTAATTGTCTGTTTGCACGTTTTACATTGTGTTAAGTCGACTTCGTCAATAACTACAGTATAGTGTTAATTATCGATTTTTCATATCCGATAAATTACGTCGTGTGTTGTGTCAGCTGACCTTTGTTTAGGTGTGATATACTGTTGATCCCGACTTATTAATGTGACCGTTGGCTGCATTTCACGATATCACGCTACAAACAGTGCAATGAAAGAAGGAAATTGCACGGGGGGGGAGTTCGAGTGGCCGTTGTCGATAGATCGGCCGCTATTCAGGTATGACCGCTAACTCAGATTTGACTGTACTCTGTAAACTACATTCATCAATTTGATTGGTTGTAGACGAGGTAAAAAAAGACATGATGGCATGTGGTTGATAAAAATAGATTAAATGTTCTCACTAAAAAACTGAGATTACCAATCAAAATGCCTCATGAATAATTCATGAGAACGAGAAAACATACGCGAGATAACCCAGGGGCGATGGATGTAGTTTACGGAATAAATCGGAACTGGGTTAACGAGGATGAATTTAACCTTTTACCAAAATTTTAGTTTTATCCAAATTGAATGTATTGATTTAACCCTTTACCAAATGACAAAATTTTACACTAGTCCAGATTGAAAGCATTTGCAGATGACAAAATAAACTTTACCAAAAAAATGAATTTTGTTTTGGGAAGGGTAGAAAACACTGTGGGAAAAGGAGAAAATGCTGGTTACCAGCATTTTCTCCTTTTCCCACAATGTTTTCAAAAGGCTTCTTTCTCAGGGTCGTTAAAAGTCGGGATTGTGTGGTAAAGGGTTAATGCGGTGTTTAACATTATTTCAGTTATATCATGCCAGCTGGTGCACATATCCATGCTTTCCTGGAGTTTCTTTTACCACTACTCCGCACAATATTCTTTCCAAGCCACTGGCTGCTTTCCGCCATAACCATCATTGAAACAATGGTCAGAGGTGAGAGAGGAATGAATCCTGTTGCAGTGACTATCATCAGTCCTCGGGAAGAAATTGGCTGAGCTGGGGATCAAACCAGCCAACCTCTGTTCTAAAACTCTGTATGCTACCAGCTGAGCTACCGGGGCTAGGCTATGTAAATTGGAAGCATTTTTAGATGATATATGAGATTTAACTGAAATGATTGCGATTGTCTGTGAAATTGTTGAAAATCTTTTGGGAAAATGAGAAAATACTGGTAACTAGCATTTTCTCCTTTTCCCACATGGTTTTCAAAAGGTTTTTTTTTCCTTAGGGTCGTTAAAACTCATGATTATTTTGTCAGGGTAAATCATCATTTGAGCTACATATAACTTGTCATCTGCAAATGCTTTCAGTTTGATGTAGTCCATAATTTTGTCATTTAGAAAAGAGTTAATCCTTTACCACACAATTCAGACTTTTAACGACCCTAAGAAAGAGACCTTTTGAAAAAATTGTGGGAAAAGGAGAAAATGCTGGTAAACAGCATTTTCTCCTTTTCCCACAATGTTTTCTATCCTGTCACAGACAAATTCCATCGTTTAAGCCACATTTAATTTGTCGTCTGCAATTGCTTTAAATTTCGACAATTCTAAAATTTTGTCGTTTGGTAAAGAGTTAACCCTTTACCACACAACAAAATTTTAGACAAGACCAATTTGAAAGTATTTGCAGACGACAAATTTAACTTTGGTACAAATGAGCTTAAGCTCTCTCATAGAGCAGAAAACATTGTGATGAAAGGAGAAAATGCTGGTTACCAGCATTTTCTCCCTTCTCCCACAATGTTCTTAAAAGCCTTCTTTCCCGGGGTCGTTGTTTGGTAAAGGGTTAAAGAGTCAAAAGTTCAACTGTGCATAATTAACCCTTTATTATAAAATGCCGCCTTTCAACAACCCTGAAAAATAGTGCTTTTGAAAACATTGTGGGAAAAGGAGAAAATGCTGGTAACCAGTATTTTCTCCTTTTCCCATAATGTTTTCTACTCTATCAAAGAAAGTTGCACCATTTGAGCCACATTGAAATTGTCGTCTGCAAATGCTTTCAGTTTGGACAAGGCTAAAATTTTGGTCATGGTTGGAAGTTAATATCTGGATGGTGTAGATGTTTGATTAGACTACATGTTCTCTTAGGTCTCATCTGAATCTTCATGCTGTTTGCTGTTTGCAAAAGCTATTTATAGCATCCATGGCTTTGAAAGGATCAATCAATGAGCTTGTTCTTTGTATTTTCAGGTTTTAAATAAACGGAATGAAGAACTGACAGAACAGTTTAAAAATACAGACCCACCAAAACCAGATTATTGGTACAAATTTTAATTCATCATTTACCAATGCAAATTTTTAAACGACCCTGAACACATATATAAAGGGTTGTCTCTATGATATGACTTAGCTCTTTACCACACAACAAAAATGGTAGACTTGCCCAAATTTAAGGATTTGCAGATGACAATTTTTCATCCTGTGTGGTATTCTCAACACTGAACTCAGAATGTTGTGTATCATGTGAGAAAAGCTGGTAACTTCCCATCTTTTGTGGTTTTCTCATTGCTGACCTCAGAATGTAGTGTCTCATACCAGAAAAGCCAGTAACATCCCACCCTGTGTGGTATACTCAACACTAAATTAAGAAAGTAGTCGATCAAACCAAAAAAGCTGATAACATCCCACCCTGTGTGGTTTTCTCAACACTGAGCTACGAATGTAGAGTATCATTCCAAAAATAGCTGGAAACTTCCCACCCTGTGTGGTATTCTTATCACTGAACTAAGATTTTAACCTGATAACAAAATTTTAGAATGGAGGACACTGAAAACCAGAAATGAATTTGATTCATTTGATGGGGTTTGTCAGTCTAAGGGCAGAAAGCATTTGTTAACTTTTTACCACACAGCATGATTTTAGACTTGTCAAAACTGAAAGCTTTTGCAGACGACAAATTAAAGATGGCTCAAATGAAAAGATTTGTCCTTGAAAGAGTAGAAAACATTGTGGGAAAAGGAGAGCTAACAAACCAGCATTTTCTCCTTTTCCCACAACATGTTCAAAAGGCCTCTTCCATGGGGTTGTTAAAACTTGGGATTGTGTTGTAAAGAGTTGAGGAAAGAATTGTTGTTACCATTTTTATGGTATACAATACAGTTCACTGTCTACACTTTTCTTTTTTCAGGGGAGGGTATCTTGTTAGACCCTATATAATGGAGTTTTGGCAGGGACAGACAAACAGACTTCATGATAGATTACAGTTCAGGAAATTAGACAGTGGGGAAGAATTTAACCCAGAAACAATGACACAAGGAGAGGATGGGTGGATTATTGAAAGATTGTCATCTTGAAATCCTTCCATTTTGCTATTTAATGCTTGGGAGGTTTTTTTGTGTGCAAAATGTTATCCAACTGTTTACTTCACAGTAAAATTTTAGACTTGTCCATATTGAAGGAATTTACACACGAAAATTCAAATGTTTTTTAAATGATAGTATTTGGCCATGAATAGGTAGAAAACATTGTGGGAAAAGGAGAAAATGCTGGTAACCAGCATTTTCTCCTTTTCCCATAGTGTTTTCAAAGTCTTCTTTCTCAAGGTCATGAAAACTTGGCATTGTGTGGTAAAGGGTTAAACCTTTGCATGCAGTACACAATTGGAGTTGATTTTTGCAGGGAGTATAGATCAAAATTAGACTGCACATATTGTGCTGTCTGATCTTGTGTCAAAACTTTCCAATATTCCTTAAGATTTTTTTGACTCAAAGAAACTCTGAGATAGCAATAAAAAGGTCTTCAAACTACAGTAGAATTTCGGTAGGTCGCACGTTGCTTGTTCGAAGCTATGTGTTGATTCATATGCTGTCACCTGTCCCGACCTGTATCCTTCTTTATCATTGTTAAATTCCTCTGAATAATTTGAATGTCGGTGGTCGAGTGAGTGAATGTAATGAAAGATGGTTTAGTGCCAGAAGGAGGTATCTACATCCTGAGACAAAAGCAGATGCCTCTGTTTACTGAACTGTAGAATATGTTACATACATGTAATTCGAAATACGATTCTGTCCAAAACGGGTAAATGGTGATCTTTTCTCACCAAAGTTATATGTGATGTTTGTGTGAACATGTAATGTTTCAAGATCCAACCATATGCTAAAGATCTGCTCGAAAGCACCTGTATTTAATTGAGCCATGCTCTTGCAAAAGGGGGCTTAATGCCACTCCGTGATGCATTGTACCAATCAAGCCATCACATAATTATGGATCCATAATAGTCACCTTTTTAATGACCTACTGAATCATGAGGTAGACTGGTCCATGGACATACAGAAAATTTATCAATAGCGAAACGTTCCGGCCCAGATCAGCCTTTGCAGGTTGCAGGGGCTGAACTGGATCGATACTTTTCGCAGATGCATTAAGCCCCCTTTTCAGAGAGTATGGCTCATTTATATTTGTTTTAATATATGTATTTTCTCTAGAAAAGTGACCACCATTTTGTGAATACCAGAACTGTCCCATATAAAGGGTTTGAATCCTTGTTTGGTCAAACTGCTTTTGAGGATTGCTGATCTAGTCATTGCAATAGGAATTGTTCCTCTCTCTCTGCTGACCATTGTGTTAAATGGGCATTAACTCTTTACCACACAATCCCGACTTTTAACGATCCTGAGGAAGAAGCCTTTTGAAAACATTGTGGGAAAAGGAGAAAATGCTGGTAACCAGCATTTTCTCCTTTTCCCACAATGTTTTTTACCCTACCAAAGACAAATTTCATCATTTGAGCCACATTTAAATTGCCGTCTGCAAATGCTTTGAATTTGGACAAGTCTACATTTTTGTTATGTGGTAAAGAGTTAACTCTTTACCACATGACCAAATTTTTTTACTGGTCCAAATAGAAAGCATTTGCAGACGGCAATTTAAGTGTTGCTTAAATGGTGGCATTTGTCTTTGATAGCGTAGAAAACATTGTGGGATATGGAGAAAATGCTGTTAAACAACACTTTCTCCTCTTCCCACAATTTTTTCAAAGCATTATCTATCATGGTTGTTAAAACTTCGAATTATGCGGTAAAAGGTTAAGCCAGATTTTGAACCTTTTTTGAGGGGAAAGGATGTGGGAAGATAGTTGATATTTTGTAAGGAAAAATCGTAAGGAAGTTACTGTTTACCCTTGGTTTGGGGGGGAAAAAAAAAACTGTTGAGAAAAAAATGCCTTTGACAGGACTCCAACCCACAACCTTCAAAGCCATAAATGGCAACTTAGACCAACTGAATTATTGGATCAATGGATAATTTGGGAAAGAAACCCCATGAAAAGATGGGTAGGTGCACTGGCTGCTGTCATGTGACTGAAATAGTGTTGAAAATTGTATTCAACACCAGATCTACAAACAAAATGATTACGATTAGAATTTGGCACTTTATTATAGCCTCTTATGGACAAATTTCCTCTCATAACCAGTCATAAAATATATTATTTAACCCTTTACCACACAATCCTGACTTTTAATGACCCTGCGAAAGAAGCCTTTTGAAAACATTGTGGGAAAAGGAGAAAATGCTGGTAACCAGCATTTTCTCCATTTCTCACAATGTTTTCTACCCTATCCAATACATAAATCACCATTTAAGCTACACTTAATTTGTCGTCTGCAAATTCTTTCAATTTGGACCTGTCTAAAACTTTGTCATTTGGTAAAGGGTTAAGGGCTCATCAAGTTTCAAAAATGTTGAATTGAACTTTTTACCACATGATCCTGTCTTATTTACAACCCAGTGGAAAAAGCTTTTGAAAACATTGTTGGAAAAAGGAGAAATTGCTCAGAATCTTCTCCTTTTCCCGCAATGTTTTCCACCCTTTCAGACACAAACCCAATCATTTTGAGAGACAGTTTATCTGTTGGCTGCAACTACTTTTGAAAGGATGAGAACAAAATTTTGCCATCTTGTAAGGACAGCAGTGTGCTTAATAGTTAAATGTGTATGAGCCATGTGCTGTGAAAAAAGGGCCTAACTCTACCAAATGACAAAATTTTAGACTGGTTCAAATTGAAAGCATTTGCAGACAACAAAATAAAAGTGACTCAAAAACTGAAATTTGTTTTGAGAAGGGTAGAAAACATTGTGGGAAAAGGAGAAAATGCCGGTTACCACAACGTTTTCAAAAGGCTTCTTCCCTAGGGTCGTTAAAAGTTGGGATTGTGTGGTAAAGGGTTAATGCATCTGTAAAACATATTGACCCATGTCAGGCTGAGCAGGCTACACAGGCTGACATGGGTCAAAACTTTTTGCAGTGACAATTTTCTGCATGTCAAAGGACCAGTCTACCTCATCATTCAGTCGTTTGTTACACAAAATGGATTTTATGGATCCATAATTATGTGATGTCTTGCTTGGTATGATGCATCCATGAGATGCATTAACCCTTTCCAAAAAAAAAAGCCCTGGTTTTTATGTGTCTGCAGTACAAGTCTTTTGAAAACACTGTGGGAAAAGGAGAAATTGCTCGTCATAACGAGCAATTTCTCCTTTCCCCACAGCGTTTTCTACCCGTTTTTGAGAACTTTCTGCCATTTTCATCAAATTTAAAATTGTCGTCTGCAAACTCTTTCAATTTGGACCAGTCTAAAATTTATTGTTTGGGAAAGGGTTAAAACCTCTTTTTTCCCAGAGAATGGCACACATATATTTTCTTGGCCCTTATCCTTCATACATATATGTATTAGTAATGCTCTATGAAAAGGGGGGTTAATGTATCTGCAAATAGTATTGACTCAGGTCAGCCTGCGAAGTCCACTTTTTGCTATTTGTCAATTTTCTGTTTGACAATTCTACCTCAGGATTCAATGAGTTGTGAGAAACAGTTGGTGTTTTGGATCCATAATTATGCGATGACTTGCTAGGTGTAATGCATCATGAAGTGTGTTAAATCCCTTTTCCTAGAGCATTGCTCAGATATGTAAAATTTATTTCTCCTGAAATAGAGTGTAGCGTTTATTCTGGTTGCTCAAATGCTGCCTTAGATGTTTCCAAAGTAATGGTGTATCATTTTCCAATATTATACTGGAGTCTCCGTCTGTCCGTCTGTGCGTCACGAAATCTTGTCTGGGGCTTAACTTCCAAAGGATAAAAGCTAGGAACTTCAAACTTCATCCACAGATAGATCAGAATGAGGACAAGTGCAGTGCACAAGAACCATGACTCTGTCTTCAGTTTTTTTGGAGTTATTGTCCTTTGTAAATTTTAGCTTTGGATTTTTGTCTGGAGCATAACTCCCAAAGGATAAAAGCTAGGAACTTCAAACTTCAAACTTCATACACAGATAGATCAGAATGAGGACAAGTACAGTGCACAAGAACTATAACTCTATCTTCAGGATTTTGTAGTTATTGCTCTTTGTAAATTTAAGCTTTGGGTTTTTGTCCGGAGCCTAACTCCTGAAGGATAAAGGCTAAGAACCTGAAACTGTTTTGGGACAAAGCGATGGTGGGGGTATTAATCACCTTTAGCGATAGCTCTAGTTTTTCAATTAGACTTTATAATTATGTAGACAGTATATTTGAATATTCAGAGTTTGAAGTTAGCAGATTTTTCTGTATTCTAGATTCTGGAACTGGGGGGAAAAGAGGGGGGGGGGGTAAAAGTGTGTGCAGAGCTTTAGTTATGAAATGCGATCTCATTTTTTGTTGGGAGGTTATGTATGTAATTATTTATTTTATGTGAATATTTAACGGTAAATTCATGGAAACATTTTGAAGCATATATAGGAAATGTCTTTTGGATATATTTTAACTCTTTACTAAACGACAAAATTTAAGACTGGACCAAACTGAAAGCATTTGCAGACGACAAATTAAACATACCCTGAATCATGATTTATGTATTGAATAGGGTAGAAAACATTGTAGGAAAAGGAGAAAATGCTGGTTACCAGCATTTTCTCCTTTTTCCACAATGTTTTCAAAAGCCCTCTCTTTCAGGGTCGTTAAAACTCGGGATTGTGTGGTAAAGAGTTAACAAACTGAGGAACTGCTCAAAGTTAGCAATTTCTCAATTTGCAACAATATTTTTTTTTACTTTCCTTTCATATACCAGCAGGATAACTCTTAGAGTACTGAATAAACCTCAGACATTTTCATCCATATGACCCAATTAAATGCAATTTCATGGTGGCTTTTGTCAGCATCTCAGCAAAGCAGACAGTGCAGATCAAAGATCAGGCTTCATCTTTTGTGCAGCCTGATCTTGGTCTACACTGGCTGCAAAGGCAATTGAAAGGCACTTAAAGGGTTAACCCTTTACCACACAATCCCAACTTTTAAAGACCATGACGAAGAAGGCTTTTGAAAACATTGTGGGAAAAGGAGAAAATGCGGGGGACCAGCATTTTCTCCATTTTCCACAATGTTTTCTATCCTTTCCAAAACAAATTTCAATTCTTGAGTCAAATTTATATTGTCGTCTGCAAATGCTTTCAATTTGGACAGGTCTAAAATTTTGCCGTTTGGTAAAGAGTTACAAGTACCAAATAAACCTATCAGACATTTTCATCCTAGAAATACGACCCAAATAATTGCAGTTTCATGCTTGCTTTTGTTTACAGTGTTACACCAAAGCGGCAAGAGCAGATCAAAGATCAGGCTGCATGTTTTGTGCAGCCTGATCTTGATCTACATCGGCCGCAAAGGCAGCTATAGTCGTGAAAGGCACTTAAAGGGTTTAACCCTTTACCAAACAATCCAGACTTTTAACAACCCTGAGAAAGAAGCATTTTGAAAACATTGTTGGAAAAGGAGAAAATGCTGGTAATGGTAACCAGCATTTTCTCCTTTTCCCACAATGTTTCCTACCCTTCCAAATACAAATTTCAATTTTTGAGTCACAGTTAATTTGTTGTCTGCAAATGCTTTCAATTTGAACTAGCCTAAAACTTTTTCATTTGGTAAAGAGTTAACCCTTTACCACGCAATCCCGACTTTTAACGACCCTGTGAAAAC
This sequence comes from Tridacna gigas, assembly GCA_945859785.2. Lineage (NCBI taxonomy): Eukaryota > Metazoa > Mollusca > Bivalvia > Cardiida > Cardiidae > Tridacna > Tridacna gigas. Next base: position 5,846,969 of record OX244039.2, read on the forward strand.
ATTGTGAGAAAAGGAGAAAATGCTGGAAACCAGCATTTTTACCTTTTCTCACAATGTTTTCTACCCTTCCCAAAACAAATTTCAGTTTTTCAATCACATCTATTTTGTCGTCTGCAAATGCTTTCAATTTGAACCGGTCTAAAATTTTATCATTTGGTAAAGAGTTAGCGTTCAATCTACAGTCATTTTGGTCTAATTTCTGGACTGGTAGTGTCCATTGGGTTTATTTTGCACTCTAAGGGTTAACAGGTTACTCAGAACCTGTCCTTTTCGTCTTATTATATAGCATTGACTGATTCATGTTGCGTTCACGAAACTCATCAATAAATTAAGTAAGAAAAGAAAAATGAATCGGTTATATATTAATTTCTCCCCAGTGATTACATAGCATTTAAATGTATGTATACCAGCAATTTTTCCTTTTTTCCACAATGTTTTCAAAATCTTTTTGGCTTGTTTGAAAAATGGACATTAAAAAAACAGTGACAACAAAAACCTTCCACCATATTTTATTAATACTTTTGGTCAAACAAGCAATTCTCACTTTGCAATTTAACCCTTTACTGCACAATCCTTACTTCTAACGACCCTGACTAAGAAGCCTTTTGAAAACGTTATGGGAAAGGAGAAAATGGTGGTATCCATCATTTTCTCCTTTTCCCACAATGTTTTCTACCCTTCTCAAAACAAATTTCAATCATTCAGTCACATTTATTTTGTCGCCTGCAAATTCTTTTGAGTTTGGATTAGTCTAAAATTTTGTTGTTTTGTCAAGGGTTAATTTTCTATTTTAGCCAGAACACATTTTGAAATAGCAGACGGTGTAGATCCAAGAGCAGACTGCACAGGATCTTGCTCTACACTGTCCCCAAAGGCAACATATTAAATCTTTACCACACGACAAAAAGGTAGACTGTTCCAAACAGAAAGCATTTGCAGACGAAATTTTAAATGTCGCTCAAAACATAATATTTGTTTCTTAAAGGGTAGAAAACATTGTGGTAAAAGAAGAAAATGCTGGTTACCAGAATTTTCTTCTTTTCCCACAATGTTTTCAAAAGGCTTCTTTCTTGGGTGTCGTTAAAACCTGGGATTGTGTGGTAATGAGTTAAATCTTTACCAAACGACAAAATTTTAGACCAGTCTAAATTGAAAGTATCTACAGACGAGAAAATAAATGCAACTCAAAAATCGAAATTTGTTTTTTTGAAGGGGTAGTAAACATTGTGGGAAAAGGAGAAAATGCTGGTTTCCAGCATTGTCTCCTTTTCCCACAATGTTTTCAAACGGCCTTGCACAGGGTCGATAAAGCTCGGGATTGTCATGTGTAAAAGGTCAAAGGCTAAAACTTCCTCTCAAACAGAAAAACCCACACTTAACACTTAACCAGACGACAAAATGTTAGATTTGTCCAAATTTAAAGCATTTGCAGATGACATTTAAAGATGACTCAAATGACGGAATTTGTTTTTAATATGGTAGAAAACGCCATGGGTACAGGAGAAAATACTGGTTACCCACATTTTCTCCTTTTCCCACAAAGTTTTAAGAAGCTTTCTTCCTTAGGGTCGGGATTGTGTGGTGAAGTTAAAAGGTATTTTATTCTAAAGGCCATAACAAATACCCTGAGAAAGTCGAGTACAATTCTCCTCCCAATGTTAGATCTTTGCTGTCCCAGTTTCTAATCCAAACTTGGTCCCCAGCCTGTAGTTCAACAAAAACGGTTTGTGACCCTTGGTCACGGTACTGGCTTCCTTCAGCATGTGCAAAGACCCTACCAAGCACCACATTGCCATTTTTAACAATATCTGCGTGAAGCATTGCACCGGACCCATCATTGCGAGCAAAACTATCCACCAAGGAACATGATAGAATATATATTCCAGCCATTGGCGCTGTGAATATACTTGTATTGCTGTCTAAACCTCCACCATAATTGGTCAGTATGCTGTCAAAGCTGATGATGTCGCCAGGTTGGACATGGTCCACTACGCGACGTTTTACTCTTGTTGTAAATGTTATGGGTAGTTCTGTGGCCAGTATCAGCCGCTTTTGTCTGTTTGCTGAAAAAAGACTGACTTCACTTAACCCTTTCCCAAACGACAAATTTTGGACTGGTCCAAACTGAAAGAGTTTGCAGACGACAATTTTAAGTTTGATGAAAATGGCAGAAAATTCTCAAAAAGGATAGAAAACACTGTGGGAAAAGGAGAAATTGCTCGTTATGAACAATTTCTCCTTTTCCCACAGTGTTTTCAAAAGACTTGTACTGCAGACACGTGAAAACCAGGGCTTGTTTGGGAAAGGGTTAACTCTTTACCAAATGACGAAATTTTGAACATGACCAAATTGCAAACATTTGCAGATGACAAATGTTACTATTATGATGATTTCTGTCTTTGGTAGAGTAGAAAACATTGTGGGAAAAGGAGAAAATGCTGGTTACCAGCATTTTCTCCTTTTCCCACAAGGTTTTCAAAAGCCCTCTTCCTGGGGGGTCGTTAAGCCAGGAAGGTGTGGTAAAAGGTAAAGGGCTGAAATAGCCTCCAAAGACATCTGATTATTTCTTTTGCTTAACCCTTCACTACACAATCACGTAAGGAACCTAAACACTGAAGAAGGAGGCTTTTGTAAACATTGTGGGAAAAGGAGAAAATGCTGGTAACCAACATTTTCTTCTTTTCCTACATTTTCTACACTATCATAAACAGAAATAATCATTTGAGCTAAATTTTTGCTAAATTATTTTATTTTCATAAATTTATTTAATTTATTAATTACTGGTAACCAGCATTTTCTCCTTTTTGGTCAATGTTTTCATAAGACTTCCTCGATGTTGTTAAAACTCGGGATTATTTGGTAAAAAGTTAAGACATGAATACACGTGAACACAATGTGGCAAAAGGAAAAAATTGCTACATGTTAACACAAGTAATTTTTAGCTCCACTGGCTGAAGGCTAGAGGGCTTATGTCATGGCCCGGTGTCCGTTGTGCATCCGTCCATGTGTGCGTAAACTTTTTTCAAACATCTTCTCTGAAACTACTCATCCAATTTTGATGAAACTTCACAGAAATTATCCTGCCATGGCCCTCTTCAGAATTCTTTCAAAGAAATTGATTCCAATGAAAACTCTGGTTGCCATGGCAACAAAACTGAAAAATATTGAAAATTTTTAAAAATCTTTTTGTTAGAAACCATAAGGCCTAGGGCTACCAAATTTTGCATGTAGCTTCCTCTAATAGACCTCATCCAAATTCCTCGAAATTGTAGCCCCAGGGTCAAAGTTGGCCCTGCCCCCAGGGATCACAAGTTTTACATGGGCTTATACAGGGAAAACTTTAAAAATCTTCTTGTCCAAAACCATAAGGCCTAGGGCTACCAAATTTGGCAGGTAGCTTCATCTAATGAACTTCTACTAAAAGTCTTCAAATTATTGCCCTGGGGCCAAAATTGGTTCCCCCCCCCCCCCCGAGTCACAAGTTGTAGATGGGCTTATACAGGGAAAAATTCGAAATCTTCTGGTTCTAAATCATATACCCTAGGGCTACCAAAATTGGCATGTAGCTCCATCTAATAGACCTCCACTAAGATTCTTCAAATTATAGCCCTGGGTCCAAAATTGGCCCTGCCCTGAGGGTCACAAGTTTTACATGGGCTAATACAGGGAAGTCTTCAAAAATCTTGTCCAGTACCATAAGGCCTAGGGCTACCAAAATTGGCATGTAGCTTCACCTAATACTAAATTTCTTTAAACTATAGCCCTGGAGCCAAAATTGACCCTGTACCCGGGTAACAAGTTTTACATAATATGTTTTACATATATTATATGCGCTTATATAGTGAAAACTTCAAAAATCTTCTCATTCTAAACCATATGGTCTAGGGCTACCAAAAGTAGCATGTAGCTTCATCTGGTGGATCTTTACTTAGATTCTTCAAATTATAGCCCTTGGGCCAAAATTTGCCTCGCGTCGGGGTCACAAGTTTTACATGGGCTTATACAGGGAAAACTTTTGAAAATCTTCTGGTTTTAAATCACATGGCCTAGGGCTACCAAAATTGGCATGTAGCTCCATCTAATAGACCTCCACTAAGATTCTTCAAATTATAGCCCTGGGGCCAAAATTGGCCCTGCCCTGGGGTAACAAGTTTTACATGGGCTTGCTTGTACAGGGAAAACTTTGAAAATATTCTAGTTCTAAACCATTTGGCCTAGGTAGCACCTCTACTAAGGTTTTACAAATTATAGCCCTTGGGTCAAAATTTGCCCTGTCACTGGGGTCACAAGTTTTTACAAGGGCTTTTAAAGTGAAAACTCTAAAAATCTTCTTGTTTTTAGCAGTAAACCCTAGGGCTACAAAATTTTGTATAAAGCTTCATCCAAATGATCTCTTCTGAATTTGTTCAAAATTTAACCATTGCTCAAATCGAAATAAACTTTCTCATGTTTTATTAAGGAAACTGAAAATCTTGTTTATAAACATGCAGCCTAGACCTATATTATTTGGTATGTGGCTACATCTTGTTGCACTCTACCAGGATTCAATTAATTTTAGCTCATAATTATAGCTTGAAACCGTAATCATAGGTCAGAAATGGACTCGCCCTGGGGTCACAATTTTCACATAGCCTTAATAGAAAAACTTATCAGTCTTCTTGTTCAAAGCCTTTTGGCCTAAAATTGTTATGTTTTGTGTGTATGGTTTAAACACATTAGCCAGTGGAGCGATACAGAGCCATCATGGCCCTCTTGTTCTTTTTGTTACATTCATTTTCTGAAACAGTCAGTAGTAATATGAAACATTGTGATACAGGAAGAAATTATTCATCAAGAGCAGTATCTCCTTTTGCCACATTGTTTCCGAATTCAGAGTCCCGTGTGGCTCAGTGGTAAAGTGCAGGACTTGTGACCGGTAGGTCCCAGGTTCTAGCCTCATTGGATCCATTGGATTTTTTGTGCAAATATCCTTGGACAAGACACTTCAGAGCTCTAGCCTAGTTCTGGTGGAAGCAAGGAAATACATGGATGGATATGTAAGCCTTACTGTGGCATTACTGAAATAATGTTGAAAGTGGCGTAAAACATCATTAAATCAATCAGTGTTTCCTATTGTGGCATCCTGCAAAGCATCAGGGCTCGTATTCACCAACCATTCATAAGAATTTTCTCAATCTTATTATCCTTGATTTTCTAAAGTTGAAAGTAACACAACTTCTGAGTGGCTAAACCATTTGGTTTAGCCAATCAGAAGTTTTACTTTCAATTCAGAAAATCTTGGAGAATAAGACTAAGAATGTTCTTAAGAACGGTTTGAGAATACGCACACAGGAGTCATTTAAAGAAGGTAATACATGTACCAGAAAATTTTAACCAAATATCTCTACCTGTCTCTTCAAGTCTAGCATTCCTTTCTTCCAATTGAGCTAGTCTATCCAGAATATTTTTGAGGACAGCTTCATCTACTTCGACAGAGCTCACACCATAATGACAAAAAATCACAGTCAGAATTATTGTACACAAAACCATCTTCTCCCATCAAAGACCTAGGGCTGTCAGCTTACCTCTGAAAACTTATCTACTTGAATTACATCTTATTACCTCCTGGGAACTTTGCAGCAGACAACTTTTAGATTTATCCAAATTGAAAGCATTGGCAGACGACATTTAGAACATAGCTCAAAAAAGTGAAATTTGCCTTTGAAAGGGTAGAAAACATTGTGGGAAAAGGAGAAAATGCTGGTTGCCAGCATTTTCTCCTTTTCCCACATTGTTTTCCAAAGTCTTCTTCATCGAGGTCAATAAAACTTGGATTGTGTGGTAAAGGGTTAAAAACATCCATGTAAAATAGGAGTAATCAATATGAACTGAAATTTATTCCATGAATACACGTCAAAAACATTGTATAACAAGGGGTGATCATGGTCTGTATTCACCAACCATTCTTAAGAATATTCTTTGTCTTATTCTCCAAGATTTTCTACATTTGAAAGTAACACAACTCCTGATTGGCTGAACCATTTGGTTTAGCCAGTCAGGAGTTGTGTTACTTTCAAATGTAGAAAATTCTGGAGAACAAGACAAAGAACGTTCTTAAGAATGGTTGGTCCTCTTTGTCATAATAGTTCAAAACATGGTCTGCTTCAAAACCAAGAGGTCCTCTGCAACTTTGAATGAACCAAATGACAAACTTTAGAGTCAACCAAACTGAAAGCATTTGAAGACGGAAAATCAAATGTAGCTAAGATGATGGAATTTGTTTGTATTGGAATTTAATGCCGTTTTAACAGCTTAGGTCATATGATAGCGTTAGTGCACCTACACATGTGTTTCCTGTCTTTCTCTCACCAGTACTGACACAACTTTCTTTCAAAGCTACTGACTGCTTTTCTCACATGCATCAGAGGTGACAGTGGAAAAATCGCTGAATAGAAAGTTTGTCACAACCCGGTATCATATCCGCAACCACATGGTCACAAGTCAGATGTGCTAAGCACTGAGCTACTTGGCAGAGCTGATGGAATTTGCCTCTGAAAAGGTACAAAAAATTGGAACAGGAGAAGTGCTGGTCACTAAGCCTTCTCTTGTGGTCGCGAAAACACAGTATTGTTTGGTAAGATGTTAACCATGTACATTTTAACCCTTTACCAGACAACAAAATTTTAGCCTTGTCCAAATTGAAAGCATTTGCAGACGGCAATTTCAATGTGGCTCAAATGGTGCAATTTTTCCTTCATAGGATTATAGGATAGAAAACATTGTGGGGAAAGGAGAAAATGCTGGTTACCAGCATTTTCTGCTTTTCCCACCATGTTTTCAAAAGGCTTTTTTCTCAGGGGCGTTAAAAGGAGGCATTGTGGGGTAAAGGATTAACAACAAATCAGGTGAGGACAAAATAGCCAAATCCTTGTGTAACTCCTTAACCCTTTCCCAAACGATAAATTTTAGACTGGTCCAAACTGAAAGAGTTTGCAGACGACAATTTTAAATTCGATGAAAACGGCAGACAGGTCTCAAAAAGGGTAGAAAACACTGTGGGAAAAGGCGAAATTGCTCATTACGAGCAATTTCTCCTTTTCCCACAGTGTTTTCAAAAGACTTGTACTGCAGACACATGAAAACCAGGGCTTGTTTGGAAAAGGGATAACTCTATCACACAGCAAAATTTTGGACCTGTCCAAATTAAACACATGTGCAGATGTCAAATGTTGCTGATATGGTGGGATTTGTCCTGGAAAGGCAAAAAAGGCATTGTGGGAAAAGGAGAAAATGCTAGACGTGAGCATTTTCACCTTATGCCACAATGATTTCAAAAGTCTGCTTGTACAGGTTTATTAAAACTTGAGATTGTTTGGTAAATGGTTAATAAAATGTCATCAATTCAAAAGAAATACGTAGTGCTCATTTACAAAAGATATACGCCAAGCCCCTGTAGCTCAGTTGGTAGCATACAGGACTTGAGAACAGGAGATCGCTGGTTCGATCCCCGGCTTGGCCAATTTCTTTCCGAGGATTGATGATAGTCATTGCGACAGGATTCATTCCTTTCTCACCGCTGACCATTGTTTCGACGATGGTTATGTGGGAAAGCAGCAGGCAGTGGCCTAAAAAGAATATTGTGCAGAGTTCTGGTAAAAGAAACTCCAGGAAAGAATGGATAGGTGCACTGGCCGCCGCGATATAACTGAAATAATGTTGAAAACGGCGTTAACCCTTTCCCAAACAAGCCCTGGTTTTCACGTGTCTGCAGTACAAGTCTTCTGAAAATACTATGGGAAAAGAAGAAATTGCTCGTAACGAGCAATTTCTCCTTTTCCCACAGTGTTTTCTACCCTTTTTGAGACCTATCTGCCATATTCATCAAATTTAAAATTGTCATCTGCAAACTCTTTCAATTTGGACAGTTCCAAAATTTGTCGTTTGGGAAAGGGTTAAACACCATACAATCAATCAATCAATCAATCAAACAAAAGATATGCATGTGCATGTAAAGATTTAGATCTGACATGGACCAAGATGAAATTACAGCATGTCATAAAATTTTGTAAAGAAGCCATTTCATTCCATTTCAATAAAATACAGATTTTGAAAATCAATGTGGACTCTTTACCAAATGACAAAATTTTGGACTGGTCCAAATTGAAGGCATTTGCAGACGACAAAATAAAATCTACTTTAAAATTGAAATTTGTTTTGGGATGGGTAGAAAACATTGTGTGAAAAGAAGAAAATGCTAGTTACCAGCATTTTCTCCTTTTCCCACAATGTTTTCAAAAGGCTTCTCTCACAGGGTCGTTAAAAGTCAAGATTGTGTAGTAAAGAGTTAAGTGTTTGTCTCCTTATTTCTTATCAGTGTATAACGATTCCTTATTTTTCCCATTAATTCGGACAATTGTGTGACAGGCCAAAAGTTTGTCATTTGATAGGAGTTGTTTTATCATCGATAAACCTTTTACCATACAATCCCCAGTTTTAACAACTCTGCAAGAAAAATTAAATTTAAAAATTGTGGGAAAAAGAGAAAATGCTGGTAACCAGCATTTTCTCCTTTTTCCACAATTTTTTCTATCCTTTCTGGTACAAATCTCATCCTTTGAGGCACATTCATCATCAGATCTGCAAATGCTTTCAATTTGGACCAGTCTAGAGTATTGTCATTTGGTAAAGTGTTCAGAGTGTTTTCAGACTTACCTGTAATGCAACCTTGACCCTGACCGTTTACCCTTTACCAAACAATCTCGGTTGCGAACAACCTGAGGTGCAAAATGCTGGTCACCAGCATTTTCTTCTTTTCCCATGTTTTCTACCCTTTTGAAAAAAAATTCTAATTTTATATTTACATTTCTTTTGTTGTGTGCAAGTGCTTTAAATTTGGACAAGCCTAAACTGTTTTCTTGTGGTACAGACTTTTTACCACACAATCCAGAGTTTAACAACCCTGAGGAAAGTGCCTTTTGAAAACATTGTTGGAAGAGATACAAATGCCTGTAACCAGTTTGGGCCTGTCTAAAATTTTGCTGTTTGGCAATGGGTTAAAGTAAATTACCTAAATTTAGATTCTTCTTTCAGATGTACCTTTTGCATGTAGGAAATGTCTCCATTATATGTCAAATTGCATCTGGGTGAGAGAAACAAGGCCATATTATTTACGTACACACAATTTTGATTGTTCAATTGGTGTTAAATGCCGTTTTCAACACTATTCTATTAACCCTTTATCACACAATCCCGAGTTTTAATGACCCTGAGAAAGAGGACTTTTGAAAACATTGTGGGAAAAGGAGAAAATGCTGGTAACCAGCATTTTCTCCTTTTCCCACAATGTTTTCTGTCCTTGTACAGACAAATCTCACCATATAAGCCATATCTAATTTATCGTCTGCAAATGTTTTCAATTTTGACCGGGCTAAAATTTTGTCATTTGGTAATGAGTTAATCTTGTGGTTAGGTCACTTTACCAAGCATTTCTGGAGTTTCCTTTAACTCTTTACCAAACGACAAAATTTTGGACTCGACCAAATTGAAAGCATTTGCTGACCACAAAATAAATGTAGTTCAAATGATGATTTGTCTTAGATAGGGTAGAAAACATTGGAAAAGGAGAAAATGCTGGTTACCAGCATTTCCTCCTTTCCCACATTGTTTTCAAAAGTTTTTTGCCTCAAGGATGGTGATTTTTGTCTTGGATAGGGTAGAAAACATTGTGAGAAAAGGAGAAAATGCTGTTCACCAGCATTTTCTCCTTTCCCACATTGTTTTCAACAGTCCTTTTCCTCAGAGTCATAAAAAATCGGGATTGTGTGGCTGCTTTCCTGTATAAACAGCACTGAAGCAATGATCAGCAATGAGAGAGCAATGAGACCTGTTGCAAAGACTATCAGCAACTTTGTGAAAAGAGTTTGGTTGGGCTGGATATCAAACTCATGACCCCATGTTTGCTAGCCCTGTATAGTACCTACTGAGATACTAGTCACTGACTACATACAGACAAATGGACAGTCGGACATTGTGATATACAAGTGCCATGCTCTGTGAAAAGGGGGTTAAACACATCTCCGTAATGTAATATACCGACAAAGTCATCACGTGTAAATATTATGTACCCATAAAATCCTTTTTGTCTAAAAACTGACTGAATCTGGAGGTAGAATGGTCCTTTGACATGCAGAAAATTTACAAATAGCAAAAAGTTTCAACCCATGTTAGTCTAAACAGACTTTTTTGCAGATGCATTATATCTTTACCACACGATCCCAACTTTTAACCAACCTGAGGTGAAAGCCTTTTAAAAAAAATTGTGGGAAAAGGAGAAAATGCTGGTAACCAGCATTTTCTCCTTTTCCCACCATGGTTTGTACTCTTCCCAAAACAATTTTCAATTTTTGAGAAACTTTTATTTTGTCGTCTGCTAAAGCTTTCAATTTGGACTGGTCTAAAATTTTGTCGTTTGGTACGGAGTTTGATTGATTGATTGTATTTTGTTTAATGCTGTTTTCAACATTATTTCAGTTATATCACGGTGACCAGTGCACCTATCCATGCTTTCTGCAGTTTCTTTTACCAGTACTCCGCACAATGTTCTTTCAAAGCCACTGGCTGCTTTCTCACATAACCATCATCGAAACAACATCGAGAGAGGAATGAATCCTGTCACAATGACTATCATCAATCCTCGGAAAGAAATTGGCCAAGCCAGGGATCGAACCAGCGACCTCCTGTTCTCAAGTCCTGTACGCTACCGACTGAGCTATGGGGGCTTGGCGGTAAAGAGTTAAACCACTTTTCCACAGAGCATGGCTCAACTATAAACCACTAAACTTTGCTTGGGGTAGGTAAGACAAACAAAACATAGTTTAGTTTTGTAGCAAGCTTTATGAACAACATGTGTAACATTATAGTTACCACAAAAATCTGATAAATATCAAAAATTATAATGTTACAATGACAAAACACAGGCAAAAAACCCAAATTCGCAATCAACAACTAAAACACCAGCATTCATATTAACCCTTTCCCAAACGACAAATTTTGGACTGGTCCAAAGAAAGAGTTTGTAGACGACAATTTTGAATTTGATGAAAATGGATGAAAGTTCTCAAAAGGGGTAGAAAACGCTGTGGGAAAAGGAGAAATTGCTCATTACGAGCAATTTCTCCTTTTCCCAGTGTTTTCAAAAGACTTGTACTGCAGACACGTGAAAACCAGGGCTTGTTTGGGAAAGGGTTAAACAATTATTCTAGATAGCACTCCTAGCCTGTTCTAGATAAAGAAAGTAACACAATGTCTAATAGGCTAAACCAAATCGTTTCAAATTGTTTAGCCTACAATTTGATTTAGCTTAAACCAATGAAAGATTGTGTTACTTTTGAATTTAGAAAATTCCTTAGACTCGGAATGGTGTTAAGAATGGATGGCAAATACAGATATATAAATTTATTTCACACCTACAACACAACGTCCAATGAAATTGCTTCAATACTACCATGTGACTATAAAATATCTGAATCTATATTGGACTCCAATATAGATTTTTCAGAACGAGGCCAGAGTCCAGAATATGGATTTTTCAGAAGGAGGCTAGCGTCCTGATTATCGATATTTGGATGGCGGAGTAGTTTCCCTTGTAAGAAAGTTAACGTCTGCAATTACATTAGTTTTGCTGTTTGATAAAGAAGTTTTGGATTCTCTGCGCAAAAAAAACGCCAAAAATACCTTTAACAAGACAGAGAGAAGCAATTACCAAATGAGACGCGTACAATGGAAGAAATTCAGCCTGCAGAGCTTAATAACTTATTGAGGACTTTCTTCATAAAAGTTCATAGGCACAATAATCGTATGTACGAACCTGACAATATTAAAGCTATGCAAAAACAGCTTGGATCCTTATCTTTGCTAAGAAAGGACACGACGCCAGCCTGTTGAGAGATCATGTCTTCAAAGGAAGCCAATTAATTGAGGAAGATATCAATAAGATTGCTCAGATTCATTCTGTTCATTCCCCCACCCACCCCTACAGAAGCGTTTTGAGAAATACTAGTATCCACTGATTTAAATTATTTTAAAATGTTAATTAAAAGGAAATAGCTCACATATTTTTTACTTTAAAGTCAAAATGCGTGAAATAAAGAGGTCATTTAACGTGCTTGGGTACGATACTAAATTCAATTGGATTTGTACACTGCAGAACCAGTCTATATATTGGACTCGGCTGTCGCCTCGTCCAAAATATAGACTGGTTCTGCAGTGTACTCATCCAACAGAATTCAGTATTGTACCCAAGCATGTTAAATAACCTTATAATATTCACCAACCATCCATTTAACTATTTACCAAACAGTCCCAAACTTTACTAACCCTTTGAAAAAAAAAAATTGAAAACATTGTGGGAAAAGGAGAAAATGCTAGTAACCAGCATTTTCCCCTTTTTCTGCAATATTATCTACTCTATCTGAGAAATTCCATCAATTGAGCCACATTTAAATTGTTGTCTACAAGTGCTTTCAATTTGGACATATCTACATTTTTGTCTTGAGGTAAAGATTTTAACTTTAATTCTGAACCAAATTCAATCACATTGATTGGCTCAGCCAATCAGATGTCTGTCTTGGAATTAGGCAATTAGAACAAGATTTAGAACTGTTGTTGAAAGATGGCCCAAAAATCTATAATAAAGACAAACCAACAGTTATACTGCAGTAGTACTGGAAATGGGAGTATGCTCGGATCCAAATAATAATGTCCTCAATATAGTATTAACCCTTTACCACACAATCCCAACTTTTAACGACCCTTTTAAAGCCTTTTGAAAACATTGTGGGAAAAGGAGAAAATGCTGGTAACCAGCATTTTCTCCTTTTCCCACAATGTTTTCTACCCTATCCAAAACAAAAATCATCATTTGAGCTACATTTAAATTGTCGTCTGCAAATCCTTTCGATTTGGATCGTCTAAAATTTTGTCGTTTGTAAAGAGTAAAGAGTTAACTCTTTACCACACAATCCCAACTATTAACCCTTTGCCAAACAACAAAATTTTAGACTTCACCAAATTGAAAGCATTTGCAGACGACAAATCAAATGTTGCTAAAATAGTGATTTCTGTCTTTGATAGGGTAGAAAACATTGTGGGAAAAGGAGAAAATGCTGGTTAACTGCATTTTTTTTTTTATTTTGCCATGATGTTTTTAAAAGTCTTTTCTTAGGATCCTCCAAACAGGAAATTGTTTGGTTAAGGGTTAAGGAAAAAAGGAAAAATTAATATTTTTCAAACAATAATACTCAAGTTTATTCCAGTCAATGAATAACAGTTACAACCATGTAAATACACATGCTCATAAATATCAATGAAAAAATAAGTTACACCCTTAAAAATTACAGAGAACCACATACGAGTGCCAATGCTCAACTGCAGTTGCTTGATTTCTAAGTAGAAAAAGGGGCATAACTGTGTCAGAAATACTTCAATGGTTATTGCCTTGATGTATGGGTTCCCCTTTTAACCCTTTCCCAAGCAAGTCCTGGTTTTCACGTGTCTGCAGTACAAGTCTTTTGAAAACACTGTGGGAAAAGGAGAAATTGCTCGTAACGAGCAATTTCGCCTTTTCCCACAGTGTTTTCTACCCTTTTTGAGACCTTTCTGCCATTTTCTTCAAATTTAAAATTGTTGTCTGCAAACTCTTTCAATTTGGACCGGTCCAAAATTTGTCGTTTGGAAAAGGGTTAATAGTTAACAACTTGTCCGAGTCTGGAGTATCTTCAGTATTACCAGAGATATTATAAAACGTCGAAGTTTTTGCACAGCAATAATGCAGGTGACTACGCCAGGGCTATGGAATGCCTCGACATCTTCTTCGAAAACAGTCGAGCTGAAAATCACACAATTAGCCCCTATTTACAAACATGTACAGAGTGACCCAAAATTAATGCAACCCGTAAAAGTACCCACAACTTCTGCAAATGGCAATGGATTAAGTTTATTTTTTACACACATCAATGTAAGATGATAACAATTAAGTTCTGTAAGTTTGAGTTGTTTCGGTCGGGGGGTCTACATGTTAGTGACGTTCAAAGATATGCTCCAAATGTCCACCGCTTTGACAGAGACACTCCTGGGCCCCGCACTCACCTGACCTTAACCCCCCAGATTTCTACCTGTTGGGTTATTTGAAAGACCACGTCTATGAGAACAACCCCCAGACAATCATGGACTTGAAAGCTGCAATAACAGCAAGGATCAGGGAGATTCCAGGGGCAGAGTGTGTCTGCGTGGTGGACAATATTGCAAGGAGCATTCAGGAGTGTCTCTGTCAAAGCGGTGGACATTTGGAGCATATCTTTGAACGTCGCTAACATGTAGACCACCCAACCGAATTAACTCAAACTTACAGAACTTAATTGTTATCATCTTACATTGATGTGTGTAAAAAATAAACTTAATCCATTCCCATTTGCAGAAGTTGTGGGTACTTTTACGGGTTGCATTCATTTTGGGTCACCCTGTATAACAAATCTACAGAAAAAATGATAAAACATAAAGTTTGAGCTTGAAAAGGTCATCTTATAGGCCTCATCAAAATAATGTCTTATCTCTTTACTAAACAACGAAAGCTTGTAGAATTCTAAATTAGAAGTGTTTGCATTTTCTCCTTTTTCCACAATTTTTTCAAAAGCCTATTTCCCCAAGGTTGTTAAAATTTGAGATTGTTTAGTAAAGGGTTAATATGCTTGCTTGACCCTTTAATGCACAATGCTGCCTTTTACCAACCCTGTGAAAGAAACCTTTTGAAAACATTGTGGGAAAAGGAGAAAGTGCTGGTTACCAGCATTTTCTCCTTTTCCCTCAATGTTTTCTACCCTAACAAAGAAAAATTGGACCATTTGAGCCACAATGAAATTGTCTTCTGCAAATGCTTTCAATTTGGACAAGGCTAAAATTTTGTCATCTGGTAAAGAGCCAATACAGGTAGCTTGCTTAACCCTTTACCGCACAATGACGCCTTTTAACGCCCCTGGGAAAGAGATCTTTTGAAAACATTGTGAGCATTTTCTCCTTTTCCCACAATGTTTTCTATCCTATCAAATAAAAATTGCACCATTTGAGCCACCCTGAAATTGTCGTCTGCAAATGCTTTCAATTTGGACAAGGCTAAAGTTTTGTCATCTGGTAAAGAGCCAATACAGGTAGCTTGCTTAATAGAAGTGGTCACTAGGATGGGTTTCTCTGTATATAAGTATGGTAGTCTCCATGATGAGATGTTTTCCACGCTTCTTTTCATATTTGGACATTGACTGTGCATTGCACTTTGTTCGGTAACAAAGCTACAGGGCTGTACTGACTTTCTGTTTCGTTGGTTTAACTCTTTACTAAACGAAAAAATTTTGGACTTGTCCAAACTCAAAGCACTTGCAGATGACAAAAGAAATGTAATTGAAAAATTGTACTTTGTTTTGGGAAAGGTAGAAAACATTGTAGGAAAAGGTGAAAATGCTGGTTACCAGCATTTTCTCCTTTTCCCACAATGTTTTCAAAAGGCTTTTTTCACAGGGTCGTTAAAAGTTGGGATTGTGTGGTAAAGGGTTAATCTGTATTGCTGCAAAACCCAATTAATCTTTAGTGACAAACGTGACCAAGGGCGAATTATCAAAAGTTTCATTACCTAAAGCACTTGTTAGTCGTCTACAACATGTAAATCTCATAAAACAAACAAACAAAAAAAAAACCTAGCCAAATTTGTCATAATTGGCAGCCATTTTGTGTCTATTTTGAGAACATAAACATTGAGAGTAACAGATGAATTGAACTGCTTTTTCTTATGTTTAGCCTTTAAAAAAAAAAATTATTTGAAATGAAGGATTATTGAATATGCAAGCAGCAGGTATCTTCAAATTCTAGTTTTGTTGTCAATTTGTAGGAAAATTATGGTATAAACATGCACACAAAATCTATATGGAGATTTCAACTATTTGCAGACAACTTAAATGTAGCTAAAATGATGATTTCTAAATTTGATTGGGTAGAAAGCATTGTGGGAAAAGGAGAAAATGCTGGTTACTCCTTTCCCACAATGTTTTCTTATGCCTTAATGTTCAAGCTTGGGATTGTGTGGTAAAGGCCATAAGATACTTTTTGGAAAGTGTTGTAATGAAATACTAACTGAAAAGTTGATATTTGATATAATTCTTACAAATACACCCTGGCCCCGTATTTACCTATCATTCTAATTTGTGTTCTTAGCCTAGGTAATTCACAAGAGCGAATTTTGTACATTTCGAAGGAAACAATTTCTGATTGGCTGAGCCAATCAGAAATGGTTCAGCCAATCAGTAATTGTGTTGCATCCTAAATTCAAAATGCCACCATACATGCAATTTAAAATGAGTTGTGCCTATTGAACCTTGAAAGCCCACATGGGCTTATTTCGCATTTATATTTCCAATTGGGGATTGAACTTCACTCACACTAAAAACTAAATAGGTTTTGGCAGCTTCTTGCTTCCCTCTTTGCTTAACCCTTTACTGCACAATGACGCCTTTGAACGCCCCCTGGGAAAGAAGCCTTTTGAAAACATTGTGGGAAAAGGAGAAAATGCTGGTAACCAGCATTTTCTCCTTTTCCCACAATGTTTTCTATCCTATCAAAGGAAAATTGAACTATCTGAGCCACAATGAAATTGTTGTCTGCAAATGCTTTCGATTTGGACAAGGCTAAAATTTTGTCGTCTGGTAAAGGGATAAACAAGGAAACAAATAAAAACAAAACAAAACAAAAAATCACAGTGATAAAAAAAAAATGGGAAGTCCTGAATACATAAATGCTTTTAAAATTGTTACAAAAAAAGTTTGTCTTTCAAAGACAAAATTTTAACAAATACATGCAATACTTGTTGGTGCATTACTATGTATAGAAATGTGATGTTTTTTGCCCATGCGGAGACAGGTATCTGAAAACCATGGGAAACAAACATCTGTTTTTTACAAACCATAGTTCGTTTTTCCCCAACTTTTCTGAAACAGTAAAAAAACAAGAGGGCCATGATGGCCCTGTATCGCTCCACCGGCTAATAAGTACAAACCATACATACCAATACTAGAATTCTAAGCCAGATGTTGAATTTGTGACCCATGGGGTGAGGCCAATTTTCACACCAGGGCTTTGATTTAAACAATTTTAAAAGATGATAAAAACTCACACTGACAAATATTCAGGTCAGTTGAGCACAAATTGTGGCCTCTAAGGCACCCACAATACATTTCTTTAATTTGACCTAGTGACCTAGTTTAAAACCCTATGAGACCCAATTTCTACTTGATCCGAGATATCAAGTCAAACATGTAGACCAATTTTCAGGTCAATTTAGCTAGAATTGTGGCCTCTAGAGTGCTAACAAGGTATTTATTCAATGTGACCCAGTGACCTTATTTATGACCCTATGTGATCCAATTTTAATCTCGTCCGAGATATCATCAAGACAAACACGCTGACCAATTTTCAGGTCAATTGAGCAAGAATTGTGGCCACTAGAGCACCCACAAGATATTCCTTACTTTTGACCTAGTGACCTAGTTTATGGCCCTAGGTGACCCAATTTTGAACTCGTCCAAGATTTTATCAAGACAAACATGCTGTTCAATTTTCAGGTCAATTGAGTAAGAGTTGTTGCCTCTAGAGTGCCCACAAGGAATTTCTATAAGTTGGCCTAGTGACCTAGTTTATGGCCCAAGGTGACCCAAATCCAAATTCATCCAAAATTTCATCAAGAAAAACATTCTGACCAATTTTCAAGTCAATTAAGCAATAAATGTGGCCTCTAAAGTTCCCACAAGGTATTTCTTTAATTTGAACTAGTGACCTAGTTTATGACCAAAGGTATCCCGAATTCAAACTCATCCAAGATTTTATTAAGACAAAGATTCTGATCAATTTTCAGGTCAACTGAGCAAGAAATGTGGCCTCTGGAGTGCCCACAAGGTATTTCTTTGACCTTGTGACCTAGTTTATGACTCCAGGTGACCAAATTCCAACTCATCCGAATTTTAATTAAGACAAACATTCTAACCAATGTTCAAGTCAATTGAGCGAAAAATGTGGCCTCTTAAGTGCCCACAAGGTATTTCTTTAATTTGACCTATTGACCTAGTTTATGGTCCAAGGCATCCCAAATTCAAACTCATGTGAGATTTCATTAAGACAAACATTCTGACCAACTTTCAGGCCAATTGAGTATGAAATGTGGCCTCTAGAGTGTCAACAAGAAATTTTTTTAATTTGACCTCGTGACCTAGTTTATGACCCCAGGTGGCTCAATTTCAAACTCATCCCAGATTTAATTAAGAAAAACATTCTGACCAATTTTCATGTCATTTGAGCAAAATATGTGGCCTCTAGAGTACCCACAAGGTATTTCTTTAATTTGACCTTGTGACCTAGTTTATGACCCTAGGTGACCAAAATTCGAACTCATGCGAGATTTCATCAAGACAAACATTCTGACCAATTTTCAGGTCAACTGAGTGAGAAATGTGGCCTCTAGAGTGTCCACAAGGTATTTCTTTAATTTGACCTAGCGACCTAGTTTATGACCCCAGGAGACCCAATTTCAAACCCATCTGAGATTTAATTAAGACAAACATTCTGACCAATTTTCAAAGTCAATTGAGCAAATAATGTGGCCTCTAGAGTGCCCACAAGGTATTTCTTTAATTTGACCTGGTGACCTAGTTTATGACCCTAGGTGACCCAAATTCTAACTCATCTGAGATTTTATCAAGACAAACATTCTGACCAATTTTCAGGTCAATTGAGTACAAAATGTGGCCTCTAGAGTGTCCACAAAGTATTTCTTTAATTTGACCTAGTGACCAAGTTTATGACCCTAGATGACCCAATTTCAAACTTATCCCAGATTTAATTAAGACAAACATTCTGACCAATTTTCAAGTCAATTGGGCAAAAAATGTGGCCTCTAGAGTGCCCAAGGTATTTCTTTAATTTGAATTGGTGACCTAGTTTATGGCCCTAGGTGACCCAAATTAGAACTCATCCGAGATTTCATCAAGATATACATTCTGACCAATTTTCAGGTCAATTGTGTAAGAAATGTGGCCTCTAGAGTGTCCATAAGGTAAATGTTAATGATGGACAACGGATGCCGGACAATGGACAACCACAAAAGCTCACCTTGAGCACGTTGTGCTCAGGTGAGCTAAAAAACTTGGAAGAGGCCCATTAGATTATGCTACATGCAAAATTTGGTAACCTTAGGCATTATGGTTTTTGACAAGAAGATTTTCAACGATTTTCAAAAATTTTCAATTTTGTTGCCATGGCAACCAGAGTTTTTAAAGGAATAAAATTTCTTCAACAAATTATAAAGAGGACCATGGCAGGATCATTTCTGTGAAGTTTGGTCAAAACTGGATGGGTAGTTTCAGAGAAGAAAATGTTTGAAATGAAAGTTAACGTACGGATGCACGGCGGACACAAGGCCATTACATAAGCTCTCTGGCCTTCAGCAAGTGGAGCTAAAAAATGTGTTTCCCTTTCCTCAACCCAAAAACTGTACAAGCTACATTTACACCTGTCAACCATTCTTATACATGTATATCCTTCACCTAACAAACCCCCTTTTTTCAACAATCCTGGAAAGCAAGCTTTAGAAAATATTGCTGGAAAAGGAGAAAGTGTTAACCCTTTACCACATGACAAAATTTTACACATGTCCAACTTGAAAGCATTTGCAGACAAAAAATTTGATATGGCTTATATGTTGAGATTTGTCTGTAAAAGGACGAATCAAATGATAACTAGCATTTTATCCTTTTTCTTGAATGTTTTTAAAAGCCTTCTTTCTCAGAGTACTTGAAACTCGGACTTGTGATAAAAGGATAGTTGGATGATACAGCTTTGTAGAAGATACAGCCATAAAAAAAAATATTGAATAATTTCCCCATTTGTTACAATGTTTTCCGAATTTGGCTATGGCAGTACTGCCAAATACAAATACACACAATCAAGAAAGCATTATAAGGAAATGGAAATCATTATGAGCAAGTTCTAAATTTACAGAGGTTGAAGCAAAAAGCAACATCTGGATATAAATAACGTAGGTAGATATCACTTTTTTCTTCTAACCCCTTAATTTGTGATAATACTTTTAAACTTCATCAAATACAAATTGGAAACAGTGTGTAAAAAGGAGGAATTGCTCTTAACTCTTTACCACATGTTTTTACCAAACGACAAATTTTCAGACTAGTCCAAATTGAAAGCATTTGCAGATGACAAAATATATGTAACTCAAAAATTAAAATTTGTTTTGGGAAGGCTAGAAAACATTGTCTGGTTACCAGCATTTTCTCCTTTTCCCACAATGTTTTCGTCAGGCTTCTTTCTTAGGGCTGTTAAAAGTCAGGATTGTGTTGTAAAGAGTGAACAACCCTAAAGGAGAAGGCTTTTGAAAACTTTGTAGGAAAAGTTGAAAATGCTGGTACCCAGCATTAAAAGAAGACAAGAGGGCCATGATGGCCCTGGAGTCGCTCACCTGAGCCTTTTGACCAAGCACAACCAATTTCCAACATTTTGTGAGATATATGTATTACCAAACAATAAAATTTTAAACTCATCAGTCTGAACCTTCTGCATAAAACAAATAATATGTGGATCAAGCTGTGAAATTGGTCTCTCAAAGGGGTAGAAAACATTCTGAAAAAGGGAAAAAATGCTGGATACTAGCATTTTCTCATTTTCAAACAGTGTTTTCAAAAGGCTTCTTTCTGAGAGTCATTCGGACACTAGGTTTTTCTAAGATTTGACCTAGTGACCTAGTTTTTCAGCCAACATGACACATTTTCAAACTGGTCCAAGATATCATCAGGACAAACATTCTTACTAAATTTCAAGAGTATTGGACTGAAAATGTAACCTCTACAGCATACACAAGGTTTTTCTAAGATCTGACCTAGTGACCTAGATTTTGACCCAACATGACCCATTTTCAAACTCATCCAAGATATTACCAAGGCAAACATTCTGAGCAACTTTAAAAGAGTATTGAACAAAAAATGTGGCCACAACAGTGTACACATGGTTTTTCTAAGATTTGACCAGGTGACCTAGTTTTTGACCCAATATGACCCATTTTCAAATACGACTGAGATATCATCAAGACAAACATTCTGACCAAATTTCAAGAGTATCAGACAGAAAATGTGGCTTCTGGAGCTTACACAAGGTTTTTCTAAGATTTGACCTAGTGACCTAGTTTTTCACCCGACATGACCTATTTTCAAACTAGTCAGAGATATTATCAAGGCAAACATTCTGACCAACTTTCAAGAGTACTGGACAGAAAATATGGCCTCTAGAGCATACACAACGTTTTTCTTAGATTTGACCTGGTGACCTACTTTTTGACCAAACATGGCACATTTTCGTACTATTTCAAGATATAATCAAGACAAACATTCTGACCATTTTTCAAGAGTATTGGACTGAAAATGTGGCCTCTCTAGTGTACAAAAGGTTTTTCTAAGATTTGACCTAGTGACCTAGTTTTTGACCCCACATGACCCAATTTCGAACTCGTATGAGATTTTATCAAGACAAACATTTTGACCAAGTTTCACAAGTATCTGACTGAAAATGTGGCCTCCAGAGCGTACACAAGGTTTTACTTAGATTTGACCTAGTGACCTAGTTTATGACCCCACATGACCCAATTTCGAACTCGTCCGAGATTTTATCAAGACAAACATTCTGAAGGAGTTTCACAAGTATCTGACCGAAAATGTGGCCTCTAGAGCATACACAAGGTTTTTCTAAGATTTGACCTAGTGACCTAGTTTATGACCCCATATGACCCAATTTCGAACTCGTCCGAGATTTTATCAAGACAAACATTCTGACCAAATTTCACGAGGATCGGACTGAAAATGTGGCCTCTAGAGCGTACACAAGGTTTTTCTAAGATTTGACCTAGTGACCTAGTTTTTGACCCCACATGACCCAATTTCGAACTAGTCCGAGATTTTATCAAGACAAACATTCTGACCAAATTTCATGAGGATCGGACTGAAAATGTGGCCTCTAGAGTGTACACAAGGTTTTTCTAAGATTTGACCTAATGGCCTAGTTTTTGACCCCACATGTCCCAATTTCGAACTCGACACAGATTTTATCAAGACAAACATTCTGACAAAATTTCATGAGGATCGGACTGAAAATGTGGCTTCTAGAGCATACACAAGGTTTTTCTAAGATTTGACCTAGTGACCTAGTTTATGACCCCAAATGACCCAATTTCGAACTCGTCTGAGATTTTATCAAGACAAACATTCTGACCAAATTTCATGAGGATCGGACTGAAAATGTGGCCTCTAGAGCGTACACAAGGTTTTTCTAAGATTTGACCTAGTGACCTAGTTTTTGACCCCACATGACCCAATTTCGAACTCATCTGAGATTTTATCAAGACAAACATTCTGACCAAATTTCACAAGTATCTGACCGAAAATGTGGCCTCTAGAGCGTACACAAGGTTTTTCTAAGATTTGACCTAGTGACCTAGTTTTTGACCTCACATGACCCAATTTCGAACTCGTCCGAGATTTTATCAAGACAAACATTCTGACCAAGTTTCATGAGGATTGGACTGAAAATGTGGCCTCTAGAGCGTACACAAGGTAAAAAGTTGACGACGGACGACGCACACCGCACGACGGACGACGGACACAGCACGATCACAATTGCTCACCATGAGCACTTCGTGCTCAGGTGAGCTAAAAATGCTGATCACCAGCATTTTCTCCTTTTCCCAGTTTCCTACTCTTCCACAGACAAATAACATCACAGAACCTACATTTTATTTGTTGTCTGCAATCCTTTCAATTCACACAAGTTTAAAAGTTTGTCGTTTCATACAGAGTTAATGTGCAATTTCTCCCTTTGACACAATCTTTTTATTATTACTCATGAATTAATCCTTTACCACACAATCCCAACTTTTAACAACCCTGAGAAAGAAGCCTTTTGAAAACATTCTGAGAAAAGGAGAAAATGCTGGTAACCAGCATTTCCTCCTTTTCCCAGAATGTTTTCTACCCTTCCCTAAACAGATTTCAATTTTTCAATCACATTCATTTTGTAGTCTGCAAATTCTTTCAATTTGGACCAGTCTAAAATTTTGTTGTTTGGTAAAGAGTTAACCCTTTCCCAAACAAGCCCTGGTTTTCACGTGTCTGCAGTACAAGTCTTTTGAAAACACTGTGGGAAAGGGAGAAATTGCTCATTATGAGCAATTTCTCCTTTTCCCACAGTGTTTTCTACCCATTTTGAGAACTTCCTGCCATTTTCATCAAATTTAAAATTGTCGTCTGCAAACTCTTTCAATTTGGACCAGTCCAAAATTTGTCATTTGGGAAAGGGTTAAATGATAAATTTATTATGTTGACAAGCCTTATTTTACAAGATGCCAGACTAGTCTGCTGCAAGTTTGTTCCTGCAAGTCGTGAGTTATGGCATAAAGTTCCCCAAGTTTGGCCCCTTATTGGGCTCGTGCGTGACTTGGGTGTTCGGAATCTGGAAACAAGCGACAGGAAAAGCACTGACAGTTTTATTGTACAACGTCAAGTCAAACTCCATGCAGCCCGTAAGATGTAACTTATGATCTTCGTTGTCAATGGCTACTTTGGAGGTGACATTAGAAAACAACACACACGCTCCAACCACCTTTGATGTTGACTCCATGCATATTTTGGGCGGAAATTCGGCTGAAATTAGAAAAAGCATTGACATTAACTCTTAACTCTTTACCAAATGACAAAATTTTAGACTGGTCCAAATTGAAAGCAGTTGCAGACGGCAAAATAAATGTGACTGAAAATTTGAAATTTGTTATGGGATGGGTAGAAAACATTATGGGAAAAGGAGAAAATGCTGGTTACCAGCATTATCTCCTTTTCCCACAATGTTTTCAAAAGGCTTTTCCTTTAGGGTCATTAAAAGTCGGGATTGTGTGGTAATAGGTTAATCTTTCAAGTAAAATATAGACTTTTCCAAATCGTTAGCATTTGCAGACAACAATACAAATGTGGCTGAGACTAGGGAATTTGTCTTTGAAACAGCAGAAAAAATTGTAGGAAAAGGACCAACTGCTGGTCACCAGCATTTTCTCCTTTTCCTACACTGTTTTCAAAAGGATTCTTCTTCACGGTCGTTAAAACTCGGAGACTGTGTGCTAATGGGTTAATTTCAAGTTTCTACATTTGTTCGTGTCTAAGCCTATATCAAACAAACACATGTTTTTACAAACAGTAAGAAGGCTATTGATATTTTCAACTCTCTCCTTTTCCTACAACATTTTCTACTTAACAAAACCATATCAAATATGTTGTCTGCAAATGCTTTCAATTTGAAAAAAGTTTTAAATTTTGTTGTTTGGTAAAGCATAAATTGATAAAATTCCTCTCTTTTTCCACACTTTCAGAAATGCACAGCCAAAATAATTCTATGAGTCACTGGGAGATCTTTCGTAAGGTCACCTAAGCCTTTCCCGCATTTTTATAGTGACTTTACAGCCAAAGATTAAAGATAACAAGCATTCTGATAGTATTGCATAGCAATACACAGTCCCCTACCAGCCGTATGTATTGCTGGCATGTCAGTGAAATTTTGTAAGTCCAAGGCCCGTAAATGCGTCAAAAAGCAGTGGAGCGGGACGAAACTCGAACTTGATGTGTAAGTCATGGTGGTTGATGTACACACCAAAAATCAGCTCTATATGTAGCAGCGTTTAGAAAAAAAGTGTGGAAAAACGTTTTATCAGTGAAATTTTGTAAGTCTAAGGCCCGTAAATGCGTCAAAAAGCACTGGAGCAGGACGAAACTTGAACTTGATGTGTAAGTCATGGTGGTTGATGTGCACACCAAAAATCAGCTCTATATGTAGCAGCGTTTAGAAAAAAAGTGCGGACAAATGTTTTATCAGTGAAATTTTGTAAGTCCAAGGCCCGTAAATGCGTGAAAAAGCAGTGAAGCGGGACGAAACTCAAACTTGGCCTGTTAGTCATGGTGGTTGACTTACACAGCAAAAGTCAGTTGAATATCTACCAGCATTTAGAAAAAAAAGTTCGAAAAACTGATTTATCAGTGAAATTTTGTAAGTCCAAGGCCCGTAAATCCGTGAAAAACCAGTGGACCGGAACGAAAGTCGAACTTGATCTGTAAGTGATGGTGGGTGACTTACACACCAAAACTCAGCTCAATATGTACCAGCGGTTAGAAAAAAAGTCTGGAAAACTGAATTGCCGGACTGACGGACAGATGGACAGACGGACGGACAGAGTGCAAACCTAAAGTCCCCTTCAGCTTTGCCGGTAGGGGACTAATAACAGCTACTAAATGACATTTCCCCATTCCCACACCCCCCACCCCAGTATCTATATTTAAACATTTAGCCACCATGTGTGGGTCCTGCCTGGCTCAGCGGTGAAGGTGCAGAATTTGTAACCTGAAGGCTCCGAGTTCAAACTCACTCAAAGTACTGGTCTTTTCCAGGGAGTTTCCTCAGACAAGACACTTCAAGTCATCGCCTAGCACTGGTAGAAACCCAGAACTACATAAATCAGTGAGATGTCCCCTGGAATATGACTGTTCAACAATGCTGAAAGATGTGTTCAACACCTTTCAATCAATCCTGTAACAAATGGTTATTTCTCCTTAACCTGCTTTACCCTTTACCACACAATCCCGACTTTTAACAACCCCAAGGAAGAAGCCTTTTGAAAACATTGTGGGAAAAGGAGAAAATGCTGGTAACCAGCATTTTCTCCTTTTCCCACAATGTTTTCTACCTGTCCCATAACAAATTTCAATATTTGAGTCACATTTAAGTTGTCGTCTGCAAATGCTTTCAGTTTGGAGCATTCTAAATTTTTCTCGTGTGGTAAAGAGTTAACTCTTTACCAAACGACAAAATCTTAGACTGGTCCAAATTAATAAGCATTTGCAGACGAGAAAATAAATGGGACTGAAATATTGGAATTTGTTATTGCAAGGGTAGAAAACATTGTGGGAAAAGGAGAAAATGCTGCTTACCAGCATTTTCTCCTTTTCCCACAATGTTTTCAAAAGGCTTCTTTCTTTGGGTCGTTAAAAGTTGGGATTGTGTGGTACAGGGTAAAAGGGTCAAAGCACACATACCTGCTATCTTTTCACTTAAAACAGGAACTTTGTCAACTGAATACTCAAAGTTCAACTCCTGTAACAGAAAAATGCAAAATTCTTTATATCTTGTATGCTAAAACAAATCAAATAGACATTCTAAATCGGTACTAAAGATGCAGATTTTGCACTTTTAAGTCTTTACCAAATGACATAATTTTAGACTGGTTCAAATTGAAAGCATCTGCAAAAGACAAAATAAACATAAATGAAAAATTAAAATTTGTTTTGGTAAGGTTAGAAAACATTGTGGGAAAAGAAGAAAATGCTGGTCACCAGCATTATCTCCTTTTCCCAACATGTTTTCAAAAAAGGATTCTTTCACAGGGTCATTAAAAGAGTGGATTGTGTGGTAAAGGGTAAAAACCTGTTTTTTGTCAGAATATCTGCCAAAGAAGCGGACAGTGTAGATCCAACATCAGACTGCATTGTCTTTGCAGCCTGAAGTTCATCTATATTGCCCGCTTAACCCTTTACCACACAATCCTGTCTTTTAATGACCCTGAGAAAGAAGCCTTTTGAAAACATTGTGGGAAAAGGAGAAAATGCTGGTAACCAGCATTTTCTCCTTTTCCCACAATGTTTTTTACACTTCCCAAAGCAAGTTTCAGTTTTTCAATCACATCTATTTTGTTGTCTGCAAATGCTTTCAATTTGGATAAGTCTACATTTCTGACATGTGGTAAAGAGTTAAGCAATTAAATCCAAGTTCAGTGCTTCAGAAAACATTAGGTTGATCAGCGTTTTCTCCTTTTCCCATCATGTTTTCTACCCTTTCAAGGACAAATCCTAACACTTGAGCCACATCTAATCATTATGTAAGTCCTTAACTCCTTTCAGCATGGGCCAGTCTACAATTTTATTGTTTGGTAAAGGTCATCAGTATTGTTGGGACCATGATCGGGAAAGATCGATTAACTATCGGTTAACCATCACTGATGCTGATCATCGATTACGAATATCAGTACCAAAAATCGATCATCGATCAAAACCTGAATATCAACAGATTTAACCAAGAGATGCCAAACACAACCAAGGGATGCAACTCTAATGACCGGAAAACATACAAATGGTAAATGACACAGTAAAAAAGCTCAAAATTAATTCCCACCCAGGTGCAAAAACAAAATCTGAAGAGTGGAAGTATTTTTGGCTTTCATAACTTAAATCAAAATAAGCCTCCGACAAAATGTAATTTAGATCTAAGCAGCTCTGTCTGTTGAATATGTAGGAAGACGTACGGAAATATGGGTAAGAAAAATCTCACTGCAATCAAGCGTTTTCAAAAAGCAAATTTAACAACTGTATGTGACAATTGTTTTAATCTTTGAACAAAACCGTGTTCAAAAATGTGGAAAAAATGAGAACTTGCTTGTTAGGTGCATTTTTTCCTTTTCCAAGAATGTTTCTTTTAACCCTTTACCACACAATCCCGACTTTTAACGACCCAAAGGAAGAAGCCTTTTGAAAACATTGTGGGAAAAGGAGAAAATGCTGGTAACCAGCATTTTCTCCTTTTCCCACAATGTTTTCTACCTTTCCCAAAACAAATTTAAAATTTTCGGGTACATTTATTTCGTCGTCTGTAAATGCTTTCAATTTGGACAAGTCTAAAAATTTGTTGTTTGGTAAAGAGTTAACTAATTTGTCCAAGTTAAACCCATAACCAAACACCAATTTTCACATTCTTCTGTAACCGATTATATCACTGATTATTGCATCAGATGTGGAATTCAATTCTACCCGATCATCAATTAGCATTTTCAACCGATTTCCCAACACTAGTTATCAGATTGCCACCTTTGATAATTTGACAGCTCACCCAACAGTCCCATGTTCTAGAAGACTAAATAAAATAGCTTTTGAAAACATACAGGAAAAGGTAGAGAATGCTGGTAATCAGCATTTGTCATTTTTTTATGATTTTTCCACGTTTACAAGGACAAATCTAATAATTTGAATCACATTTAGTTTGTTGCCAAAGTCTTGTTAACCCTTGACCACACGATCCCGACTTTTAACGACCCTGAGGCAGAGGTCTTTTGAAAACATTGTGGGAAAAGGAGAAAATGCTGGTAACCAGCATTTTCTCCTTGTCCCACAATGTTTTCTGTCCTTTAACAGACAAATCTCACTATATGAGTCATATCTAATTTGGTATCAGCAAATGTTTTCACTATGGACAAGAGTACAATTTTGTCGTGTGGAAAAAGGTTTAATGTATTAAAGTGATAAAGCATACCTGAGATTTTGATTCGAATGTTATTTTTGAGCAGGCTGTACTGTTAAGATGCATCCATTTATTAAACATTCTAACACAACATACACATGAAAACTCTGAACAATCACAGAAACCTAGCCCATAACTAGAGTTTGCTATGTTAATACGTAATGTAGAATTGGGCGCCATTAATGGCTGATATTCCATTTCTGTTAAGTTTTGCTTTTTCAATAAAAATTCAGTATCTTTCATGATATATCCGATAGTCTCTAATGAAATATTCAGGTTCCACTTCACTGGTCTATATATAAGTTTCACATACTTGGGTTTTTGTATTACGCCTAGATCAGTCAACTTTTCAATGGTTTTATTTTTCACTGATTCCCATTCTCCTATGGTTTTGTTTTTCACTTTCTCCCCAAGCTCATACACCTTCTTCTCCATTTCCTTCAAAACAGGTCCTTTAGTTTCATTTCTTATTTCAGCAGGCTTATCTACTTTCGTTAAGTTATCCACAGCATTTTTAGTATTTTCTTTAACCAATTTTGTGTCATTTTTCTCCACCTCTTTTTTATCTTGTCCAAAGTCTACTATTTTTCCTTCATCAACTTTCACTGGACTATCTCCTGTTTCCTCCTTTTTGTCTCCTTTCCTTTCTAAAGCTTTCTTAACATCCTCAACACCTTTCACAATATTGTCAAGTTTGTCCTTCACCTCGTCATCAAATTTATCTCCCAAGTCTATCTCGGGTGGTTTTGGAATGGCAGGTTTCTGATAACTTGTGTTCACAACAGCACTGGGTTCCTTAGGCGGAGGGGGAATAACCTCTTTTTCAAATTGTATCTTATCTACGATCTGGAATTAAAGAAAACAAGGATATAAAATTTTGTTGTTTGGTAGAAAGTGAGCTTTTGTGGCAGGTAAACTTTGTTACAAATTATTGATCATAAAATCTCTATCACTAGTTGTTTACAAGGTTTGCATATATGGCAAACAACAATAGATTATAAAACAGCATGCCAACAATCTCTCAATGTCGGTTAACTCTTTAACACACATACCGAATTTTAACCCTGAGGAAATAACCTTTTGAAAACCTTGTGGGAAAGGAGAAAATGCTGGTAACCAGCATTTTGTCCTATTCCCACAAGGTTTTCTACACTTTCAGAGACAATTACCGCAATTCATCTACATTTAGCCATTTACCAGACGACAAATTTTAGCCTTGTTCAAATTGAAATCATTTGCAGACGACAATTTGAATGTGGCTCAAACGGTGCAATTTTTCTTTGATAGGGTAGAAAACATCGTGGGAAAAGGAGAAAATGCTGGTTACAAGCATTTTCTCCTTTTCCCACAATGTTTTCAAAAAGGTTTCTTTCCCAGGGGTGTTAAAAGGTGGCATTGTGCCTTCCTGGGAATGCCTTGGTGGCAATTAGATTTGAGAGCTTGCCTGGATAGCTTAACTCTTTACCACACGAAAAAAATCTAGAGTTGTCCAAATTGAAAGCATTTGCAGATGACATATTAGATGTGGTTGAAAGTTTGCTCTTTGATTCTGAAAAGATGGAAAACATTGTTGGAAAAGGAGAAAATGCTGGTAACCAGTTGGGACAAGTCTACAATTTTCTCATATGGTAGATGGTTAACCGACTAGTCTTAAGTCTTTACCATACCGTTCCGAGTTTTATCGACCTTAAAAATAAAAACACATCATGGGACAAGGAGAAAATGTGGTTACCAGCATTTTCTCCTTTTCCAACAAATGTTTTCTCAGGTTTAAAAATCAAATATGATCATTTTAGCCACACTTTAACCCTTAGACTGCTTATTGCGAACCCACCGACCTTTTGCGGACAGCGTAGATCAAGATCAGACTGCACAGAACGTGCAGTCTGATCTTTGATCTACACTGTCCGATGAGGAGGTATCTTTCCTCCAAAAATACCTTTGAAAGAAAAAAGTTTTCAGCTTCTACTATCTACTATAAAGTTTCATTTCATTTATTCAGCAGGACAAGGGTTAACTGTCATCTGCAAATGCTTCCAAAACTGGTAACTCTAACATTTTATCATCTAGTAAAGAGTTATTTAAATTCTAATTCTCAAGAATTTTTGTGATTTTGAAATAACACAATTTCTGATTGGCTAAACCAAATGGTTCAGAATAAGTCTAAGCATGTCACGTAGAATAGATGGTGAATACAGGTATGATAGTACTGGATTATATGACTAGTGTAAAGCATTTGGTTTGGAAATATGCTGATGTGCAAGCATCAACTTGACTGGATGTAGGCAAAGATAATATGGGGCCTTGGTTTGGTCTGTATTGCAGTTTCATGCCATTTTAAAAGCTCAGGTCATATCATTGCAGTCAGTGACGCACCCATGTGTTTCCTGGCTTTCTCACACCAGGACTGACTGAACTTTCTTTCCAAAGCCATTGACTACTTTTCTCACATGCATCAGAGGTGAGAAAGTTCACCTCAACCAAGTATGGAACTTGCACCCACCAGGTCCCCAGTCAGATACGCTGACCACCAAGCTACCAGGACGGGCAATAATGGGGCCTGCTTGGCTCTGTGTTGAGCTGTGGGATTTGTGACCTGGACGCCCTGGGGCTCAATCCTCACAATCAAAGCACTGGGTTTTTCCTGAGAGTGTCCTTGTACAAGACACTTCGGAGCTCTGGCCTATAGTACTGGTGAAACCCAGGAATAGCATCAGTAAGTGAGCCATTCCTGTAATACATGTATTACTGAAATAATGTTGAAAGTGGTATAAACACCATTCAACCAATCAATCAGTCTTATTGAAGACAAACATAATATTGAAGCAAAAGAATAATTTGAAAATAAAAAAAAAAATTACAGAACGTTATCATTTTATTTACTTGTAGTATCAAGAAAATGCACTTCTTTGTGTTTTACCATTATGTTAAAAGTATATCTACATGAGATTTTGATTTAAATAATTCTCACACTTAACTTTTAACTTCCTTAACCCTTTACAACCCCGACTTTAACGACCTTGATGAAGAAGTCTTTTAACAAGAGGGCCATGATGGCCCTGTATCGCTCCACTGGCTTATAAATATAAACCATAAATACTAACCATTTCAATTCTGAGCCAAATGGTTTCAAAATGAAGACTTACAAAGTTTTCTCTGTAAAAGCCCATGTGAAAGTTGAGACCCGCAGGGCAAAGCCATTTTTGATCCCAGAGCTATAATTACTTGAACCCTGGTAGAGGTCCACAAGATAAAGCCACATGCCAAAATAATACAAGTCTATGCTGTATGGTTATAAATAAGGTGATTTTCAAGTTTTGTCCATATGAAGCCTCTGTAAAACATAAGACTCCTGATGCAAGGCTAATTTCAAAAAAAAAAAAAAAATCAAAACAGGAAGATTTCTTAAGTTGTCACTATGTAAGCCCATGTAAAACTTGTGACCCCTGCAGCGGGGCCAATTTTGACCCCAGGGCTAAAAGTTTGGCCTGCTTGGTAGAGGCCCTCTAGATATAGCTACATGCAAAATTTGGTAGCTCTAGGCCTTACGGCTAGGTACAGGAAGATTTTTAAAGTTTTCTCTATATAAGCCTATGTAAAACTTGTGACCCCTGGGGCAGAGCCAATTTTGACCCCAGGGCTATAATTTGAAGAAACTTGATAGAGGTCTACTACATAAAGCTACATGCCAAATTTGGTAGCCCTATGCCTTATGGTTTCAGACAAGAAGATTTTTAAAGATTTCCAATATTTTTCAGTTTTGTTGCCATGGCAACCAGAGTTTTTGAAGGAATTAAATTCTTTCAAGAAATTCTGAAGAGGACAATGGCAGGATCATTTCTGTGAAGTTTCATGAAAATTGGATGGGTAGTTTTAGAGAAGAAGATGTTTGAAATAAAAGTTAACGCACGGACGGACGCACGCACGTACGCACGACGGACACCGGGCCATGACATAAGCCCGCTGGCCTTCGGCCAGTGGAGCTAAAAACAGCAATTTCTGTCAGTATTGTTAAAACTCGGGATTGTGTGGTAATGGGTTTACTCTTTCCCACACAATCCTGACTAATAATGACCCTGAGGGAGAATCCTTTTGAAAACATTGTGGGAAAAGAAGAAAATGCTGGTAACCAGCATTTTCTCCTTTTCCCACAATGTTTACTACCCTATCATGAACAAATTCCATCATTTAAGCCACAGTGAAATTGTTGTCTGTAAATGCTTTTAATTTGTACAAGTCTACATGGTAGATAGTTTTCTACCTTTGGCGTAGAGACATATGTAAATCCTAAGTGACAAAATTTTGTAGCGTGCAAATGCTTTCAATTTGGACAAGTCCAAAATTCTGTCGTTTGGTAAAGAGTTAACCATTTCACCAAAAAAATCTAGACTTTTTATGGCTGAGAAAAAGGGCTGTTGAAAACATCATGTGAAAAGGAAACTTTCTCCTTTTCCCACAATGTTTGCTACCGTTCCCAAGACAAATTCCATACATAAGTCACATGTGATTTGTTGTCAACAAATGCTTTGACTATGGTCCAGTCTAAAATTTTTGCATCTGATAAAGTGTTGACTCTTTATCAGACAACAAAATTTTGTACTTGAACAAATTGAAAGGTTTTGCAGACAACAAATTCAAGGCAGCTGAAACGATGATTTCTGTGTTTGATAGGGTCAAAAACATCGTGGGAAAAGGAGAAAATACTGGTTTTCAAAAATTGTTTTTCCTCCAGGCCTTTAAAACTTGGAATTGTGTGGTACAGGGTTAACCTAGTTTTGCAGGGAAAAGTAAAACTCTGTGAGATACAGATATAGATCAGAATTAACCTTTTACTACACAATCCTGACTTTTAAAGACCCTTAAGAAAAAGGCTTTTTGAAAACGCTGTGGGAAAAGGAGAAAATGCTGGTAACCAGCATTTTCTCCTTTTCCCACAATGTTTTCTACCCTTCCCTAATCAACTTTCAATTTTTGAGCAACATTTGAGTTGTCGTCTGCAAATGCTTTCAATTTAGACCATTCTAAAATTTTGTCGCATGGTAAAGAGTTAAGGTTTGATAATAAACACCAGAGAACACCTGGTCGCAAAAGGAGAAACTGCTCATAGGAGCAAATTCTTGTTTTGGCAACAGTGTTTTCAAAGACATGCACTGAAAGTCATTAAGATTTGTCCGCATCACATAATAAGTTATAAATGTACTGTTAACTTCTATAAATAAATAGCAAAGACAGACACATTAGACATAATTACAGCCTATATATTATAATTTAAATCTTTACACAAAATTTTAGACTTCCAAATTGAAAGTATTTGCACACAACAAAATAAATGTGACTCAAAAAATGAAATTTGTTTTGGGAAGGGTAGAAAACATTGTTGGAAAAGGAGAAAATGCTGGTTACCAGCATTTTCTCCTTTTCCCACAATGTTTTCAAAAGCGTTTTTTCTCAGGTGTCATTAAAAGTCTGGACTGTGTGGCAAAGGGTGAAAACTGTCATTCCTCATGCTATAAAGCTTTACCAAAAATCTCAAGTTTTAATAACCCTGGGAAAAAGAGCTTTTGAAAACATTTAGGAGTAGGGAGAAAATACTAGGTATCAGCATTTCTTCAATTTTTCACAATGTTTTCTACCCTATGAAAGACAAATTCCATCATTTGAACAACATTAACCCTTGGAGCACCAAATACACCAGAGAGACAGATGTAAGCTAGAGATTAGACCAAAACATGCAATTTCATGGTTGCATTTAACTACAGCATTTCAGCTAAGCAGACAGTGTAGATCAAAGATAAGAGTGCATGTTTTGTGCAGTCTGATCTTGATCTACACTAGTCGCAAAGGCAACTATTGCTATGAAAGGCGCTTTAACCCTTTACCACACAATGACGCCTTTCAACACCCCGGGAAAGAAGCCTTTTGAAAACATTGTGGGAAAAGGAGAAAATGCTGGTAACCAGCATTTTCTCCTTTTCCCACAATGTTTTCTATCCTATCAAAGAAAAATTGCACCATTTGAGCCATACTGAAATTGTCGTCTGCAAATGCTTTCGATCTGGATAAGGCTAGAATTTGGTCGTCTGGTAAAGGGTTAACCCTTTACCAAACCATAAAATTTTAGACAAGTCCAAATTGAAAGCATTTGCAGAAGACAAAATAAATGGGACTCAAAAATTGAAATTTATTTCCGGAAGGGTATAAAACATTGTGGGCAAAGAAGAAAATGCTGGTTAACAGCATTTTTTTTTTTTCACACAATGTTTTCTAAAGCTTTTTCTTTCAGGGTCGTTAAAAGTCGGGATTGTGTTGTAAAGGGTTAAGCAGTATATCTCTGGTTTTATAATTGTGTGATATGAGTGTATAGCATGTGAATTTCTACAAGAAGACATGATGGTATTGCAGATGACAAGATAATATAGAAATTGTATTGGAAAATATTACCAGAAAAGGAGAAATTGCTAGGGCCAACATTTGCTCCTTTTGTCACAATGTTTCTAAAACAATCTTTTTCCGGGTCTGTAATTGTTTGATACAGGGATAAGGCAGAGGAAACTTCAATGAGTAAACACTGTGTGACT
Source organism: Tridacna gigas (assembly GCA_945859785.2). Classification (NCBI taxonomy): domain Eukaryota; kingdom Metazoa; phylum Mollusca; class Bivalvia; order Cardiida; family Cardiidae; genus Tridacna; species Tridacna gigas. The sequence continues at coordinate 5,881,993 of OX244039.2, forward strand.
GCAGATAAAGCAATAATATTTTTATTAACCCATTACCACACAATCCCGACTTTTAGCGACCCTGTTAAAGAAGCCTTCTGAAAACATTGTGGGTAAAGGAGAAAATGCTGGTAACCATCATTTTCTCCATTTCCAACAATGTTTCCTACCCTTTCCAGAACAACCTTCAAGGTTGTTTTTTTCCCTGTTGCTTTTCTTTTTTTTCTGTTACTTTTTTTCCTGTTTCTTTCTTTCCTACACTGGTTAAAACTGTGCATTCTTTGGTAAAAGCTTAAGATTCATGCTAAAAACAGAAACATTTATAACACTTGACATACTTTGGTATTTAACACTTTACCAAACAATCCAAGGTTTTCACGACCCTGAGAAAGAAGCCTTTTGAAAACTTTTTGCAAAAAGGAGAAAACCAGCATCTTCTCCCTTTTCCACAATGTTTTCTACCCATCCCAAAAAAAGTTTCAATATTTATGTCAGATTCATTTGTCGTCTGCAAACGATTTCAATTTGGATGAGCCTACGTTTTTGTCGTTTGATAAAGAGTTAGTGATGTTTAACTTTGCTGTACATTGACCCTTCATCAAACAATCACGTTTCCACCATACTGAGAAGGAAGTAGAGCTGGGACGAGTACTCGAGTACCCGGGTATCGGGTGGGGTACTGCCGGTACCCGAGTACTAAATCATTACCCGAGTACCCGATAATTATATAGTGACTTATTAAGTAAAGCTATAATTTTGAAGTTCCAATGAAATAATTTGATCTTAAATACAAGCAAAAAACATGTTACCCCCTCCCGTACATGAACCGGAAGTAGATAATCGAAATAGCTTGAAATAAGGCTGTACCGTTTATATCCCCTGCAACGCATAACCCGTCAGTAATGGGTAAATATTGTTATATATTTGCCCATTCAGCATTTTAGGTTTATTTGACATGGACAATGGTAATTTGAATTAAAAGCAAAACATGCGTGCATATTTTGTGATTTATGTATAACAGCTCAAATCATCACAGAAAACTCAACACAATCAAAGGCCTATTCAACAGTAATAAGAAAGAGTCTATCCAGAGAATAATCCGCATTTTGTAGGCATTGCATGATCATGACAATCTGGAGCTTACTTTTTAATACAATCATTGTTATTAAAGGTCTTTAAGACAATATGAAACAATTTAAATGACAAAATTTATTCAGCGACTAGGAACGAACTGCTGCTAACTAGTAACTAATTCTAATCACCGCAAGTAATAACATCGGGTACCCGAGTACCCGTGGGTAATATGGCCACCGGTACCCGGGTACAAAATTTCTACCCGTCCCAGCTCTAGAAGGAAGGCTTTTGAAACAAGGGCACTGCATGTAAGTACTAAAGGTTGGCTACCATTGCTTGATTTTCAGTGAAAAGTCAAAAATGGGGCATAACTGTGTCCAAAATACTTTGGTGCTTACCTGCCCTTGTTTAAGATTCCCCTTTTGATAGTTAACAACTTGTCCAAGCTTAAGGTAAATATCTTCAGTAATAGCAGAGATAAATGGTTAACCCCATACCACACAATCCCGACTTTTAACGACCCTGAGAAAGAAACCTTTAGAAAACATTGTGGGAAAAGGAGAAAATGCTGGTAACCAGCATTTTCTCCTTTTTCCACAATATTTTCTACACTTCCCAAAACAAATTTCAGTTTTTGAGCCACATTTATTTTGTCGTCTGCAAATGCTTTCAATTTGGACTGGTCTAAAATTTTGTTGTTTGGTAAAGAGTTAACCCTTTGAGCCCAGAATGAACCTTTTGATTATTCTACGTCTACAAATAAGATACAAATACTTAGGTGAAATTTCAAGGTTACTTTTGTCCAAAGTGTTTAAGCACACAGTGTAGGTCATAGATTAAACGGCACATTTCATGCACTCTGATCTTGATTTACACTGGGCTCACACACAGCCACAGTTGAGGAAGGCACATTAAGTGTTAATGATTGTTAACCTTTGTACAGCTAAATAAATTAAATGGACTTTCTTATTCAGTGTAAAATATGTAGAGAAATGCGATGTTAACTCTTTACCAAACAACAAAATTTTAGACTAGTCAAAATTCAAAGCATTTGAAGAATCATGAGACAACAAGATAAATGTGACTCCAAATTTGAAACTCATTTTAAGAAGTATAGAAAACATTTTGGGAAAAGGACAAAATGCTCATTACCAGCATTTTCTCCTTTTCCCACAATGTTTTCAAAAAGGCTTTTTTTCAAGATTGTCAAAACTTGTTATTGTGCAGTAAGGGATGGAGGCTTTTTTCTTTGTCAGAATATCTGACTAATTAGCAGACAGTGTAGATCCACGATCAGAGTACATGTCCTGCACAGCTGAGTGTAGACGTACACAGTCAAAAAAAAGCAACTGTATGCAAATTCAAGGCAAGTTCAAGGGTTAACACTGTTTACAAAAACATAAATAACTGGCTTACAATGTACATGAGCAAGACTGCAGTATTTAACCCTTTCCCAAACAAGCCCTGGTTTTCACGTGTCTGCAGTACAAGTCTTTTGAAAACACTGTGGAAAAAGGAGAAATTGCTCGTAACGAGCAATTTCTTCTTTTCCCACAGTGTTTTCTACCCTTTTTGAGACCTTTCTGCCATTTTCATCAAATTTAAAATTGTCGTCTGCAAACTCTTTCAATTTGGACCAGTCCAAAATTTGTCATTTGGGAAAGGGTTAAGTATTCAGTCTGAGCTTTATGATCCATTTTTACCCCTTTAGCCCACAATCCCAAGTTGAAACAACCTTGAGGAAGACGGCTTCTGAAAACATTATGGAAAAGAGAAAAAATGCAAGTAACCAGCCTTTACATTACCAAAATATACAGAAAATAAACCCTAATTAAGAACAGAAATGAATATGGGCAATTCCATGAAGTTGGTGACAAAAAGTGGGACATTGGACCTTGGAAAAAAACCATACCTGATTGGACCCAAAATGCATTTTTCTGACATTTCATTTACTGCTTCTTAATGTACAATATGAGCGAAGATAATAAAAAGTCTTTTTGAATGTCTATTTTGTATTAAAAAACACCTTGTGTATTTTGTAACATATGTTACATTGTGTCCATTTTATACCTAAAACCCACATAAAAATACTTGACTTGTAGTTGATAATCATGGTTTTTCACAAAATATGCACATATGTTTGAAAACAGTTCATTTTACTTTTAGTGTTTCTTTTAGAAAGTAAATTATGAGCTTAACAAAGTTTGAGATAATTTATCATCTTTTGACTTATTTTAAAGTTCTTCTAATATTGTTGTAGTGTGAATGACCACAATAAAAATTAAATAATCTCAAATAGTCTAATATAATCTATTTAACTTGTAATTATCTTAAGAGTAAAGAACTTTTAAGACCTCTAAAATTAACAATGTATGTGACACGTGTTACACATATCAAAGGGACATTGTTGTAACTCATGTTACATGTTGTCTTAATTTTCTTACTAATAAACTCGTTCCACGATTATCTCCATTTTATGAATACTTAACATTTCAAAATTATGACAGGTCTAATTTATTATTTACCAAAACAAATCATACAGTGAATGTTTTGACCAGTTTATATACTTAGATTTTGGACACCATGTAGCCTTTGTTACACTACACTTTACTATTTTAGTAATTAATTCTGTTAAATATTTCCTTGTGTCTTTGTGTAGCCTGGATGAAATGAAAAATAAACTTTTATAACTCAGAATTGAACTCTTTTATTTGCATCCATTTGTAAGTAGATTTATATATCAGCCATATCGTAAATGTTGCCCATTAACAAGTCATACTGAAAGAAGTATCTGTTCCATATTAAATAACAATGATCGAAAGAGTTGTTTGTTGGGCTCAAATGTACAGCAGTGCCTATATTTGGTCATTTTTATACATATATTTGCTGGAAAGACTATGAACGGCCCATATATGGTATCTCTCAAAATAATCATATAAAAGCGTTAAGTAATAGCAAGAGATGAACAAGAGATTAGACTCTGGGGTGCAGTATAAAGGATATGTTCCCTAAAATTTATGCTGCAAATATGAATTATACATCTCCTATGGAAATTTTAACTGTTATTTGTTAACAAAAGATTAAACTGGTCCAACTGAAAGGCATTGCTGACGATAGTATCATTAAGTATAAAATACATTTATGACGATAAAAGGATTGAAGACATTGCGGGAAATTGATAAATTGCTTTATTAAAAAGCAATTTATCCTTTTCCAAAATGTTTTCCTATTATGCTAGTATTTTGTCACATGCTCAGGTGTAGATTGCAGTTTAAAATTTGGTTACAATTTGTGGTATAGATCAGAGAACTAAAATTGCTCGAACCATTAAAAACCATGAATTGATAAAACTCTTCCTATTAAATGCTGTATTGATTATTTTTGAGTTTATCAAAATGAAAAAAAAAAAATATATATATATTTTGAACCAACAAATATTCACAAGACTAACTTTATGACCTAAGCAAAAAGTGTTGTTTCAGTTATGACTTTCATCAAGAATGATTCATTATTCTTGACTAAAACAATACTTTATGCAAAGTTTGTAAGGATTTGTGGGTTAGAGTTCTTAACTACAAGTTGATAACTTGCAAGATTTACAGAGTTCAACCAGTTTTGAACAATTCTTCAATAACTTGATATTTTCTTTAAGCTATTAGCAAGATTCATGAAACTAAAAATCCGAACTCAACAAACATAGAACAAAGTTAAATGCAGTCACTTATAAAACACATGTAAAAGATGTACGCCGATTCACAATACAATAATCATTTGATTTCACAGTTCTGTCTAACTTTGAACTTGAATATAGAGGCAGTTGCCAATGTGCTATTTATAGTAACGGTGTCCGATAAGGAAAATTTCGTTCTCTGGTAATAGACCAATGGAGTTTCAGTGGCCTATGGTATGACATAACTGAAATATACAGCAGACTTTTGTAGGAAAGAGCAATACCATTCTTAGTGTGTGTACATTCATGAAGAATAGCATTGGGCTCACTTATTGAAATTTAAGAACTTGGTATATCTAATGCCAACTGAAATTTACAGCATTATATTATTGAACAAATCTAAAAGGCCAGTTAAGAGTAAAGTGTTTTGTATTGACATCTTCCTCAGATAAATCAATCAGGATTTTTTAACTTCTGTCAGTCATTGTAAGTAAAGCTTAGGATTTGTCATGAAAAACTTGGGAGCCAAACATTGCTACATATTGCACATTAAGGAAAATTCTTTTTTATTCAGCAATCAACTTTTGTAAAAAGTCTTCTGCTAAGTGGCTGCAAAGCAACATATAAACATAAACAGATACAAATTAAACAGTAATTAACACAACTCTATAACAATCCTAACAAGAATTGATAAATTTAGATGTTTATCAGCAGAAGACATCCATCTTTAAAAAACACAGAGCTAAGAGATAATTCAGCACTCTTTCAATGGCCAAATGGCCAGGAAATGCTCTGCCAATTAAACAATTTACTTAACAAAGGAGATAAAATTGACAAGTCAAAGAGTAATGTTTGCAAAAAAAGAAGTTGTGTAAACATTCAAAATCAAATACAATTAAAACAAAAATAAACTTTATGAAGAGTCAATTTAAACACAAAGAAATATTTCAACTGTTTATAACTTTTCCATGCTTACAACAGCTGGTATCAAAGACTTTTCATGTTCTACCATAAGATACTCTCCTTTCTGATACCTACAGCCATACAATTTATTTTAAGTACATTTAAGAAAAGGTCTAGTCTTGAATAAAAGAGGCCATAACATCATTTTCTAAAACGGTTCAAGTAATTTACAGTAATAGGCTGTTTATATAATTAAATATGTTACTATAATTTTATGTTCATTTGAGTCAATTGTTAAGAATCTGAAGATGCTGATACATCTTAACTCTTTACCAAATGACAAAATTTTAGACCAGTTCAATTTGAAAGACTTTGCAGATGACAAAATAAATGTGGCATACAAATTAAACTTTGATGTGGGAAGAGTAGAAAACAGTGTGGGCAACAGAGAAAATGCTGGTTGTCAGCATTTTCTCCTTTTCCCACAATGTTTTTAAAAACTTCTTTTTCAGGGTCGTTAAAAGTCGGGATTGTGTGGTAAAGGATTAATCTTTTTAAGAAATATTGATGACACAGCTTTTTACCTGGTCTTTGCTATTTCAGACTTCGAACTACCAAGGAATTCTCCTACTTCTTCATCTAAGGATTTAGCAATAACTTCTGTATGTTCACTGAGATCAGTACTTCTTAAAAGGTCACAAAATATTCTTGCATATGATTTTATGAAAATTGATTTATGATTACATATAAGGGCTTTAATAAATTTTAGATTAATGATAAAAAGTAATCTTTAGTTACCTGGTATAATGCCACATAAAAGCATATTTTAAGAAGTAAAATAGTTGGAACTTGATATTGTACGGTCCGACGAATCACCGAAATACCGTAATGCCACCGAAACACCGAAATACCCCTATTTTTTTTTTTTTTTTTTCAATATTAAGTTCAGATAACTGATATTAGTTTGCAGTATTTTTCTTTCCTTCTTTTTTCTTTAACTGAAAATGCGCTCAATGAAAGTATCAATCATTAATGAGAAGAATGATGTTGTTAATATATATTCATCATTAATTTACGTGGACAGCAATCGCCGAAACACTCGTGTGTCTGCTCTGTTACACAGCGAAATACCCGATCTTGATTACGCCAAGCTAGATCCGAAGAATTATTAGTAACATATGATCACATGAATTTATTATTTCTTTGAATGATAAACACGCATACAAAATCATTTGCGGACGAAGTAGACTCAAATCAGAATGTAGGTCTCTGATCCATCGAAACGCACAAAAGTTCGGTTCTGTTCTGTTCTGTTAAAGTGATGCAATCGTAATTGAAGGCGTTCGGCTGATATGATCAAACTTATTTTGTATAAGTTTGTCCTTGTGATTTTTAAAATGGCATGGTTATTATTAATAATCTTATCGGTGGAATTATAATTGTCTTATCAATTTACGCCTGGTAACGTGTTAACCACAGATTTAAAATGGCTGTCGGTTTTCCGATTTGGTGATTTTTAATTTCATCTATATCCAACATAAAAGTGAAAACTATTTTTGCCAGCATAGTTATGGATAAAAATCAGACACATCAACCTTGTGCACAAGCAGAGCTACGGTAGTTAGATTGCGGATGTAGAATCCTTGAATCGACAAATTTTACTACACCGTGCGGGTATTTCGGTGAACATTTACAGTACCGGTGGGATATTCCGGTGAACATTCTTCACGTCGGGCTTCAATGGCATGTTGTTATTTTGTCATTAGGTTTTAAACTAACCCTCCATCATCAGTATGATTACAATTTGTATCAAACACCACAACTTCAGTTGTTTGAAATCAAAAAATAAAAAAAAAAAAAAAATCTGGGGTATTTCGGTGTTTCGGTGGCATTTCGGTGATTCGTCGGACCCATATTGTAAGATGACAATGACCTTGTCATTAGCAGATGTGTATTGATAAGAGGTACTTTCTACCAAATACGAGTATCGTAACTTAAATAGTTTTGAATAGGAATATGTTAAATCCCCATATTAACTTTTTGACAGAAAGACTGACACACAATGGAACATCTGTTTGGGGACAATTTACTAAACATACATAGGTTTATAAAAAAGGTGTGTTGATATTCAAATTTCAATGTAAATACACTCAAGTCAAAAATTATTTTAAACAAAATTCAAAATTTGTTTTATAAGGATGTATTAAACCACTTAGTCTGATGCATGTTACAATTTCAGATTTCTTTGGGTCCAACAGTAACATTCATTTTACAAGTGACCGTGTCTTTGCTGTCCTGTGTAACACCTGTTTCAATTAATTGATAAAATACAAGAGCATTCGGCACTGTTTAGTGAATGTGTATTTATTTCCCTCTATTCCAATTCGGATGGTAAATCGATTAAAACAAAATAAATTTATTATCAGTTAGAATGCTGTTTCATTCATTTGTTGTCACACAGGTTACTTTTAGAGCTTTTCTAGTGTCCATTTGTAACATTTGTATTTAGAAAAAAGACAAAAATTGGCGTCCTTTGTAACCATTGTTTCAAATTTGTCATAAGTACTCAGTCTTTCCTAAGATTATGACTAAATCATTGATTTCATTATTGTATGTCATTGATGATGCCACATTATCAACATCAGATGACAACTTGATGAGGAAAATGTTCTTTTCCATCAATTTACATTACGAATGTTACCTTGTCAACATTTTTGTAGTCTTGTTGTAACCTTCGTGAGTGAAATTGATAAAATCAATCTTCATGCCAATTTATGTGTGTTAATTTATGAACTATACTGTTTTATGTAACCACAGACAAATACTTACACACGAAACCATGATTGAAATGAGCTGCTACATATCGTAATACAAAACACGTTTGAACGATTGTTACTTTCCGAAAGATTTTGTTTCCTTTTGAAACCTTCGTATTCAAATTTGTGTCCGGAAAGACGAATGGGTGAAAAATATGATTGTTTACTGTAAACATAAACGCGTATTTTTTTATTCAGGAGGGGACAAGTGATTAATAGTAAAAGCCTGTGGAGTTTGGTTAACATTATACCCGTTATACGGATAACAGGAACTTTTAACTGCACTTTCGCGTTACATACCACGATCGTTACTTTTCCGGACACGAACAAACTAACCCGCCTGGCCGACATGTCTTTTGGTACAGAAAATTGTGTTCTACGTCATCATCTTAGGGGCACAAAAAACATCATTAGGGCACAGACTAAAACTTGTCTAGACGACAACGACACGATTTTATTGCGACGATAACGATCGTTACAAACTGGACGCGAAAGATACCTCTATGTTAAAAAATCGTCTGGTGAAATTATTGGTTGGTTCTGATCGGTAAAATCCACAATTCTTGTAGACAAATAATACTGTTTTCAATTAAATACAAATAAAATGTGTTAATGACAAGTTTCTATAAGATATAGGATATTGAAATTTCCCGAAGTGACGGACACGACTGTAACGAGCAACTTCTCCGATTTCAAAGCTATTTTTCTCAAATAAATAAATAAAATATCAACAAAAAACAGGTCAGTTTCAAACATCAATATATGTAGTTTGAAAACACACTGGTCAATTCCACTAAAGATGATCAGGTAATAATTCTGAAGGCATGAAAAAGGTACACCCTTCGCATGTCCCATTTTTAGGTGTCAAAATACCGTCATTTTTCATACAAAATTTAAAAAATCAAATTAATCCAAATTGCGAATAGCAAAAAGTTATCTTTTATTATCTCTTCAATTCATTTAGAAAATATAACAGTACATCTGTATGAGCTAAAGCATTCATTAACTTCAGCATTTCATTCTAAATAGACCTACCCACGATTGTCACCAACTTCGTGGAATTATCCATATATATCAGAGCTCCAGGTAAGAGGGAGTGATGGTATTCTAAATCCATTATTTCTCTTCTAAACTCTATGTTGTGGGTACTCATTAGAATCGTCTCAATGAGACGATTCTAATGAGTACCCACAACATAGGGTTTAGTGGAGAATAACTTAATATTTTCAATATTGAAATCAAAATCACTCCCTCTATCTGGAACTCTGTATATATAAATACATAACACAAATATCAGTCATGCTAGATGGCAAAACGGAGTATAATGCATCTGCAGAAAGTATCCACCCAGGTCAGCCTGCGCAGTTTGCTACTGATAATGGGCAATTCTTCCTCTTCATTTACTTGGTCATCTAACAAAATAGATTTTATGAATTCATAATAATGTGATGACTTGCTTGGTATATTGTATTATGGAGATGTGTCAGACCCTCTTTTGCCAGAGCATAGCTAATGTATAAAACCATACCATGTAAAAACATATGTATGTAATTACTGTCACAGAGAAACTGCTCACTCACTGTGAAAAATTTAGCCAACGGGAGCATCTTTCACATTTTGAGTTTGGCGGTATATCTAACATAGCCAATTTTTTGCACAATTTGAAATTTGTAAACGAAACGGAAAGAATTTTAGCAAAAATTAACATTAAAAGGTGATACTATATATGAGCCATGCTCTGTGAAAAGGGGGCTTAATGCATCTGCGAACAGTATCGACCCAGGTCAGCCTGCGCAGTCCGCAATCCATTATGGAGATGCATTAAGCCCCCTTTTGCCAGAGCTTGGCTCATATATATATATATATATATATATATATATATATATATATATATATATATATATATATATATATATATATATATATATATATATATTCAGCCATAAAAAATTAAGAAAATATAATGTACAGGAAGCAAAAGTGATCTCCCCTGGATCTCTTAATCTCACGATATCGCTGTTCTAAAAATAGACCAGCTGAATTATGCTCGTTTTTCGTAGCCTGCACCAATCCCTAGACACTTGCAGTATCAGGGGAGGTAACCAATCCTGTGGAAATGTATCATAACTTAGCCCTGAGATAAGAAACATCCTGTACATTACCTTGTCAAAATAATCTTTATCATCCACATTCCCAGCTGTCACTTTCCGTGTAACACTTGGTCTGACAAACTGATCCATGTCGACATATGGCATGACAGAGTTTACATATCTGCGATCTGGATAAAGATTTAAAAATGTTAGAATAAAATCATCAGATCCTAAATTTTTTAGCCAGTTATTTACTTTCAATTTGGTTTGAATTCCCTCATGTGAAACTGTGTAATCTTTAAACATCAGTATGGTATGGAGGTGCCACCACTTGGCTGCGCTAGAAATTTGAAGTTGAAAAAGGGACATAACTGTGTCCAAACATTTCTGAAAGTTACCAACTCTTCTTGTATAGGCCCCTCTATTGATAGAGAACAATTACCCCAAGTGTGAAGTCTATCTTACAGAGCTCCAGATAGAGGGAGTGATTTTGATTTCAAAATTGAAAATATTAATCAATCTCCACTAAACCCTATGTTATGGTACTCATTAGAATCGTCTAATCGAGACGATTCTAATGAGTACCCACAACATAGGGTTTGGAAGAGAAATAATGGATTTCGAATACTATCACTCCCTTTTATCTGGAGGTCTGATCTTAGTAATGAGAGAGATACAGGAAAAAATGTTAAAATACTCCCATGACAATGCAGCTTAGATACTATGACAATACCCCAATGTTTTCTTGGAAAAAAAAAACCTGAGTTAAAAAGTGCTATAGTGAAATGGGGATGGGGGTATGAGGAGACAGAGACATGTGGCTGGAATTTTGGATTTTTCCCCCTTATCAACAGAAAAGCTAGATATATGTTTCTGCTTGTCTGGACATTTATTCAAATGCCCAAGTTTCTATCATTTAGATGTTTTTTTTTTTTCTATATTTTGACCTTGGGAAGAAGGATTTTGTATCATGACATAGGAAAGATGAAAATGCTGGATAGAAGTTTTACCCTTTCAAACACAAATATTAACCATTCTAGTCACATCCAATGTGACCCACAAACTCCTTTGGTAGAGATAAAGCCCGGCCAGGTAGCTTAGTGGTTAGCGTATCTGGCTCATGAACTGGTGGTTGCAGGTTTCAATGATACCCAGTTGAGACAAACTTTCTTTACAACAATTTTTCTCATCTAATCTCTGATGCATGTGAGAAAAGTAGTCAGTGACTTGGAAAGAAAGTTGTGACAGTGCTTGTAGGAGAAAGCCAGGAAACACATGCGCATGTGCACTGACCTCTGTGATATGACCTATGCTGTTAAAATGGCATTAAACTCCAATATGAACAGATAGAGATGAGTCTAAAGCTTTTTGCCAGTTTGTAAAGAGTTAAACAGGAGAAGTTAAGCCTTAGAGCACTGCATAAAACCATCAGAAGTGTTTGTCCTAGTGTATCTGGGTCTCCTCAAGGCTCCGGGAAAGGTCTTAGGGCATGGAGTAACTTTTTCAGGGTAGAGGGATCACCAACTTGAAGATCTGATATACAAATGATTTTAATCTCGGTCCAGGTTCATGGACAAGTCTAAAACTCACAATTGACAACATGGTCACACTAGCAATACGATCTTAATAATAGCAGTTTCATGGTTGCTTTTGTCTACAAAATTTCAACCAAGCAAACAGTATAGATCAAAGATCAGGCTGCACATTCTGATCTTGATCTACATTGGCCGCAAAGGCAACTATAGTCATGAAAGGTGCTTTACAGATCAATTATACTTTTAATTCTTTAACAATGACCTACAGGATTTGTATGCATTTGCAGAAGACAAAACTGAGAGTCATTTCATGTGTACTCTTCACCCTCTGTTTATAGATCTTTCAAAAGATATTTTGTTCTTAAGATATTTTTCGTATTGAGAACTATCTACAAAAAAAAAAATACATTGGAGCTAACCACAAGAAGAGAGTAGTGTATTTTTGTTTTAACTCTTTACCAAAGGACAACATTTTTAGACTTGTCCAAACTGAATGCAAGAGCAAAGAACAACAAATTAACCCTTTCCCAAACAAGCCCTGGTTTTCACGTGTCTGCAGTACAAGTCTTTTGAAAACACTGTGGGAAAAGGAGAAATTGCTCGTAACGAGCAATTTCTCCTTTTCCCACAGTGTTTTCTACCCTTCTTGATAACTTTCTGCCATTTTCATCAAATTTAAAATTGTCGTCTGCAAACTCTTTTAATTTGGACCAGTCCAAAATTCATCGTTTGGGAAAGGGTTAATACCACTACAATGATTGAATTTGCTCTTGAAATTGGAGAAAATATTGTGAGAAAAAGAGAAAATGCTGGTTACCTGTATTTTCTCCTTTTCCCACAATGTTTTCAAAAGACCTCTTTCTAGGGGTCCTTAAAACTTGGGATTGTTGGGGGTCCGACAAATCACCGAAATACCGAAATGCCACCGAAACACCGAAATACCCAAGATTTTTTTTTTTTATTTCAAACAACTGAAGTTGTGGTGTTTGACACAAATTGTAATCATACTCATGAAGGAGGGTTAGTTTAAAACCTAATGACAAAATAACAACATGCCATTTAAGCCCGACGTGAAGAAAGTGCACCGGAATATCCCACTAGTACTGTAAATGTTCACCGAAATACCTGCCCGGCGTAGTAAAATTTGTCGATTCAGGGATTCTACATCCGCAATCTAACTACAGTAGCTGTGCTTGTGCACAAGGTTGATGTATCTGATCTTTATCCATAACTATGCTGGCAAAAATAGTTTTCACTTTTATGTAGGATATAGATGAAATTAAAAATCACCAAATCTGAAAACCGGCAGCCATTTAAATCTGTGGTTAACACGTTACCAGGCGTAAATTGATAAGACAATTATAATTTTACCGATAAGATTATTAATAATAACCATGCCATTTTAAAAAATCACAATGACAAACTTACACAAAATAAGTTTGATCACATCAGCCGAACGCCTTCAATTACGATTGCATCACTTTAACAGAACAGAACAGAACCGAACTATTTGTGCGTTTCGATGGATCAGAGACCTACATTCTGATTTGGTCTACTTCGTCCGCAAATGATTTTGTATGTGTGTTTATCATTCAAAGAAATGATAAATTCATGTGATCATATGATACTGATAATTCTTCGGGTCTAGACTGGCGTAATCAAGATCGGGTATTTCAGTGTGTAACAGACCAGACACGCGAGTGTTTCGGTGATTGTTCTCCATGTTAATTAATGATGAATATATTAACAACATCATTCTTCTCATTAATGATTGATACTTTCATTGAGCGCATTTTCAGTTAAAGAAAAAAGAAAGAAAGAAAAATGCTGCAAACTAATGTCAGTTATCTGAAATATATATTGAAAAAAAATAGGGGTATTTTGGTGTTTCGGTGGCATTTCGGTATTTCGGCGATTCGTCGGACCGATTGTTTGGTGAAGGTTTAACTCTTTAACTAACAACCCCAAGTTTTAATAACACTTGGAAAGAAAGCATTTTCAAACTCTGTGGGAAAAAGAGAAAATGTTTATGTCATGTATTTCCTCTATTTCTGAAAATGTTTTCTTCAAATTCAATGATCTGAGCCATGTTTAATTGGCAACCTGTAAAATGCTTTGAGTTTAGGAAGTATTTTGTCATCTTGTAGTTTTACTTCTTAATCCACATTGAATACTGTATACTAAACCTGGTTTAAAATTTCTTTTAACCAGATAAATAAAGGTTTAACCCTTTACCACACAATCCCAGTTTTAATGACCCTGAGAATGATGCCTAATGAAAACATAGTGAGAATAGGGGAAAATGCTAGTAATCAACATTCCTCCTTTTCCCACAACATTTTCTTTCCTACCAAAGATAAATTCCATTATTACAGCAAAATTTAAAAGATAGTCTGCAAGTTCTTTCAATTTGGACAAGTCTCCATCTTTGTTGCATGGTAAAGAGTTAAGCAATATCAGTCAGAAATTTCAGAAACGCAACTGTGTATACATGTATGTATCTGAAACATTGACAACGTAATGCTACACAGTGACGGTCGAAACACCATGGTGACGAATGCATGCATGTAGACATGCAAGAAACTCGACGAGAAAATGCAAAAAAGAATTAAATTACCTGAGGCTGCCGGTGCAGATATGATTAAGTATAGTACCCATACTGACGTTAAAAGCAAAATGGCACCTATTAAGTTAAATCGTCTGTACAGAAATCGTAACATAGCCATTTTGAGTCGCTCATATCCTTGACTGTGCGGTGTTAGTCTGTATTACTTGCCCCTACCACTACGTTACGACTCTTGTAGTACGGCGGGGTACCAGACTAGTGTGGTGTGAGCGTATTCGGTATTGTTCGGGAAATTCCGTCATTTTCGACATTATGCGTTGCGAAGTTATCTCCCTTATATGAGAAAGCAAACGCGTTTCCTGCGTTGTATACAAAAGCTCTATCTCCGAGGGTCCTTCAAAAAACACGCGATTGTGCGGTAGTGAATGGACTCTTTCCTTGTCAACTTAATAAAGATTTTTTTTTTTTGAGATCTCAAATTAGATTTTTTACCGTGATTGAAAATTGTCTTGTTCATAGTTTTGTATTTATAACCCTTTACCACACAATCCCGACTTTTAACGACCCTGTGAAAGAATCCTTTTGAAAACATTGTGGGAAAAGGAGAAAATGCAGGTAACCAGCATTTTTTCCTTTTCCCACAATGTTTTCTTCCCTTCCCAAAACAAATTTTCGTTTTTCATTCATGTTTATTTTGCAAATGCTTTCAATCTGAAGCAGTCTAAAATTATGTCGTTTGGTAAGGAGATAAGGAAATGGACAGAGTAGATCGAGTTCAGACCTGCAGTCTGATCTTGATCTATGCTATCCGTAAAAGCTGTGGATAGCTTTTGGCTGTGAAAGAGTTATCCCTTTACAACACAAACCCGTGTTTTAAAAAACCTAAGGAAAAAGGGCTTTGGAAAGCATTTTCTCCTTTTTCCACAATGTTTTGTACGCTTGAAAAGACAGTTCGTGTCTGTTAATGTAGGGATCGTATTATATTTTGTAATATACCATCCCTGGTTAAACTCTTTACCAAATGACAAAGTTTAAGACCAGTCCAAATTGAAAGCTTCAGCAGGCGAAAAAAAAAAGTGTCACTCAAAAATTGAAATTTTTATTCTGGGAAGAGGAGGAAACATTGTGGGAAAAGGAGAAAATGCTGGTTACTAGCGTTTTCTCCTTTTTCCACTATGTTTTCAAAAGACTTTTTTCTTCGGTGTCGTTAAAAGTCGGGATTGTGTACTAAAGGGTTAATGTCTTGAATTTGGACTAGTCTAAAATTTTGTTCTTTGGTTAAATGTTATACCCATTTACGAATGACGAATAAATTATATTTAGAATATTCATGAATAATACACGGGAATCAAATGCATGTTCATTGCTGGTAATTTATCTATTTGCGACAATGTTTTCAAAGCAGCGGGAGATGGATCACTTATTCGTTAGAGTTTCGGGTACACAGCCGGTTGTTTTTGGAGACTGCATCCCCCCCCCCCCCCCCCCAATCAAGGCAACTCAGTCGTTAACGTAAAGGGCTTGATCCCGGGGAAGGGGGGGTCGGTAGTTCTGGGCCGGTATTCACCAACCATTCTTATTCAAGTCCATATGTTGAATGGGCGTCTCTTTGATGACACGGCTGGACATTTTACTTGTTTTTCAAATAACGGTTGTAGTGTAGTTGATTACCATTTGGTTTCCACAGAGTTATTTCCCTTTATTACTTATTTTCGGGCAGAAGACAGAGATTGTTCTGATCATTTTGCTCTTTTATCCCATATTGAATTCAAGATGGAAACATCTCTTACATGTGAAGTAACCTCCCAGAAAGACTATGATCTATTAAATTTTGATCGTTTTCACTGGAAAGAAATTTTTAAAAATGATTTCCTTTCAAAGTTCAATGATATGTTTGCACAAGTTTATGATAATTTAATCCATTATATTGATACTGATGTAAATGAGGCAATACAAATGATTCTTCAGTTATATAAGTCCTCAGCTGTAAATATGTCTGTAAATAGGGATGTTAGTTTTATTGTAAATAATACACAGCCAGGTTGGTGGGATTCACTATGTGATATTGTTAAACAAAAAAAGTATCATATGCTCAAAAAATATCGTTTGTCAAATGACCATTCTGATTTTGTCACCTATAAAATTTGTAGAAATGAATTTAAAGCTGTATGTCGAAAGAAGAAAATGGCATATCAATCGAAGAAAAGACAATTATTATCCTCAGCATGTAATGATCCGAAATCCTTCTGGTCATTTTTAAAAAAAGATTATAAAGTAACTCATACATCACTTTCAAACCCGATTGAAGCCGTTGAGTGGATTGCCTATTTCAAATCTTTACTCTTCGACAATAAAAAATCTACAGTCCTTTCTATTGATGAAAATCCTCTATATTATAATCAGGAGATGGATAGACTTTTGAATTCGAAAATCACCTTATTAGAAGTTCGTAAGAGCATTTCAAAACTAAAAACAGGTAAAGCTCATGGTACCGATGGAATTCCGGCGGAATTTTATAAATCAACAATTGATTCTATATCGCCTGTTCTAGTTGTACTATTTAATAAAATTTTCGATACGGGAGTGATCCCTCATTTATGGCTAGACAGTATCTTAGTGCCTGTATATAAGTCGGGTTCCAAAAGTGATCCTGGTAACTATAGAGGTATTTCTTTATTAAACGTATTATATAAAGTGTTTTCCATTATAATCAATGAACGTCTTGTAAAATGGACAAATCAGTTTAATATTATTGATGAAATGCAGTCAGGTTTTAGAAGTGGGTATTCTGCCATAGATAATGTCTTTTGCCTTCAAAGTATGGTTCAGAAATACCTTTGTAAAACTGGTGGTAGATTTTATGTTTTATATGTTGATTTTAAAAAGGCCTTCGACTCTTTAGACCACCATAAGGTATTTACATTGTTGAACAAAAAAGGCATACAGGGCAAATTTTTCACTGTGCTTATGTCAATGTATTCTAACTTGAAAGCTCAAGTCAAAATAAACGATAAATTAACGTCATCTATCATCTGTAATATTGGCTTGAAGCAAGGAGACTCTGCCCCCACAACTATTTTCAACATATACGTAAACAGCTTATATTCTCTTATAAAAGAAAGATGTGAAAGAGGTATATTCATAACCAACGAAATTTCTGACATTTTTTGCTTAATGTTTGCAGACGATGTAGCGAATTGCTCTGACACTGTTGTAAATCTACAAACCCAGCTTAACACGATAGATAAATTTTGTAAAGAAACAAATATGCAAATAAATCTTGATAAAACAGAGATAATTGTATTTAGGAACGGCGGCCCTTTACGCGAAGCAGAAAAATGGATGTTTAGAGGAAAAAATATTAAAGTAACGTCAGTTTACAAATACATGGGCTTATTATTTACCCCAAAACTTTCATGGTATCTAGCTAAACGTAAATTAGCAGCACAAGCACGTAAAGCCATTTTTCGAATATATCAATTTCAAAGGCCTTTTAGGAAGTTTCCTTATAAAGAGTATTTCAAGATCTTTGACTCAATCGTTATGCCCATTCTTACATATGGAGCAGAGGTATGGGGATTCGAAATATCAGATTCTATAGAACAAATTCATTCTAAATTTTGCAAGGATTTTTTAGGTTTAAATAGTTCATCTAATAATTTAATGGCGCTTGGAGAATGCGGACGTTACCCATTATCTATATATTATCAGACCAAGTTTATTAAATACTGGATAAAACTTTTACATATGGAAGTAACTAGATACCCCAAAAATTGTTATAATATGCACAAAAGATTAGATGATTGTGGCAAAACGAATTGGGTCTCAAAAGTAAGACAATTCTTATTCTCGCACGGATTCGGTATTGTTTGGATATCCCAAGAAATTGGCAATCCATCTCAGTTTATTGGTGTTCTAAAACAAAGATTGAAAGACTGCAGTTTACAAACATGGCATAATGATATGCTGGATTCAACACGATGTGATTTTTACAAGAATTTCAAAAGTCTTTTAAATGTAGAGAGTTATCTTACTTTAAACATACCCTTTCGGCAAAAACGCTCATTATCTCGATTTCGCTGTTCAAGCCATAAATTAAATATAGAATACGGTCGGCATTTCAATGTAATCAGGGAAGATAGAGTTTGTACTCATTGCTTCATGCATCATGATGTTTTGGTATTAGAAGATGAATATCACGCTTTCTTTGTTTGCGAAAAATTTAAAGCAATTCGTGAAATTTACTTATTCTCTTGGTTTAAACTTAACGCTAGCAGGGAAAACTTACATCGTTTATTCCAGAGTGAGAATCCCGAAAAAATCAAAAGATTAGCTTTATATGTTACTAAATTAATGGAATGTATATAGAATTTGGCACATTGCTATTTGTTAAAATGTGAAAACGATTATCTGTATTGTGGGCCAGAGGCCTTATTACGCTAATAATAAAGATTGTATTGTATTGTATTGTATCTTAAGAACGTTCTCGGTCTAAATCTCCAAGATTTTCTAAATTTGAGTGTAAGACAACTTCTGATTGGCTAAACCAAATGGTTTAGCAAATCAGAAGTTGTGTTACTTTCAAATCTAGAAAATTCTGAAGAAGAACGTTCTTAAGAATGGCTGGTGAATACGGGCCCTGAACCACGGGTCGACCGTTTCTTTCCAAGGACTGATGATAGTCGTTGTGACAGGATTCGTTCCTCTCTCACTGCTGAAATTGTTTCGACGATGTTTTTGTGGGAAATCTGCAAGTGGTTTGATAAAAGTAGGTCTTGAAACGCACGCTCTCTCTCTCTCTCTCTCTCTCTCTCTCTGAAGGGTTGAAATGGAAATTAGTCGTGGTGAAGATGACAATCGTTTATTACGCAGTCGGTCCAAGTAAAAGTCACTGACAGAAAAATAAATTTTAAAACCAGATAAAAGGTCAACAAAGGATAGGGCGACCTTGAAACTTTTGACCCACTTTTGAAATTATCTTTTTCTGCCAAAGCCTAACACCTGGACTGGCCGTACAGTAATAGATTGTCATCTTCACACTACTATCAATACTTTGAAATGGTATTATTTAAATCTGCATTTTAACACCTGTATTGCGTACTTGTGGCCGCTGTGCGACCTTTAATTAACCACGAAGAGAACTTCGATATTACAATATTTGTACTGTTACGTTGATTGACTGAAATAGCAGAAAACGTTGTAGGAAAAGCAAATATTGCTTTTTTTAAGAGTACTTTCCTTTTTTCCTGCAACGTTAACTCTTTACCAAACGACACTATTTCGGACTGGTCCAAATTGCAGACGACAAATTAAATGTGGCTAAAATGACTGCATTTGTCTCTGAAAGGTTAGAAAATATTGTGGGAAAAGGAGAAAATGCTGGTCACCAGCATTTTCTCCTGTTCTCACAATGTTTTCAAAAGGCTTCCTTCTCAGGGTCGTTTTTTTTCCTATTTCTTCTTCTTCTTCTTGTTCGGTGGACATTGATTGAAAGAACAGAAAAAGAAAATGAAACTACTGATGAATGAATTAATGAATCTGACCAAATGCTTAGTTTCAGAGACAGAGGTGAGTATATAACTTATTCTAAATTAGTGCTTTTTTAATATCGTTTTGGCCTAAAGAATTGTGGAAGCCTGTAATAAAGAGACAGCGTTTTCATTTTTAAACATCTGCTGAGGTTTCGATGAACCGCTGTCTAAATGTCGATATCAACAAAGCCGTTGGAAGGTTTTATAAATTGTAAATAAAACCCGCATACTCCGAGAAAGAAGCAGAGAGAGGTAGAGAGAGAGAGCAGTTTGGGTGGTTATTTACTTAATACCACGGCCCTTTGCCCCGAGAGAGAGCAGTGATTGAGTACTCCAATTTATGCATTATGTTCCAAAATGCTATAGTTTTGTCAGTACTGTGCTCAGCAATCTTCCAAGTCACCGGTTGCTTTCCAACAGAAACATCGTCGGACCAGTGTTCAGCTTTGAGAAGAAAAATTAATCCTTTCCCAATGGTTATCATCAATCCTCAGAAAGAATCCGGTCAAGCCTAGTTTCAGATCCGTGACCCCTCGGATCACAGGCCCAATGAATTATGAACCAAATACGAAATACCTATTGTTGATAGAAGCACAAAACACCATTTAACACGTTAACACAATCACGAGTTTTAACGATCCTGAGGAAAAGGCCGTTTGAAAACAATGTAGGAGAAGGTAACCAGCATTTTCTCCTTTAACCATAATGTTTTCCACCCTATCAAAGCCGGAAATCATGATTTGAGCCGCAGTGTCTTCTGCAAATGCATTCAATTTGGTCTAGTCCAAATTTTTTTCGTCTGGTAAAAGGTTAATTCATAAATCATTCAACTTTCATTCTTCTTCTTCTTCTTCTTAACTGTCATAATTACATGCATGACCATAATCATAAATAAAAGCAATATGGGCTTAGTAACACGAAATGTTGTGATGAAACAAATCTTAACATAAACAAAAATCAAACACATTTCAACAATAAAATAAGTTTTTTGACAAGACACTGTCAGTTAAATTTATAACATTATAAATCATTTTGATTTTTTGTTTTTAAGCTTATTCGTTTGTATTCGCGTTCCTCTTTCGTTTGGGTTCCACGATTTCCTTGTCTCGATCTTTATGTATGTAATCTTGGACGTTTGGAAGACCAACAACCACGCATGCGCTCAGAGCACTTCTGTACAAGTTCATGTCGGTTGCATCATACCTGAAAAGATATAGTTTTCCTTGAGGTTGTTTTTTATCTTATTTTTTGTTAAGAAGAATGATAAAATCTTGACCCCTTCACCACAATTTTGGATTTTTCAAAATTGATGGCATTTGCAGACGATAAGTGATACGGCTCATATGATGAGATTTGCTTTAACCCTTTACCGCACAATGACGCCTTTTGACGCCCCTGGAAAAAAAGACTTTTGAAAACATTGTGGGAAAAGGAGAAAATGCTGGTAAACCAGTATTTTCTCCTTTTCCCACAATGTTTTCTACCCTATAAAAGAAAATATACAGAAATTGAGCCATAGAAATTGTCGTCTGCAAATGCTTTCAATTTGGACTGGGCTAAAATTTTGTCGTCTGGTACAGGGTAGAAAAAAATCTTGTAGGAAAATGTCGAAGGGATGGTTCCTGCATATTCTCATTTTCCTGTGATGTTTTCAAAAGGTTTCTTCCTCAGAATCGTAAACTACATGATTGTTTGGTAAAGGTTACAGTAGAAAATGCACAGAATTTGAAATTATCTTTATCAATTCTCTGGAATTGACGAAAATTATCCTTTTTCTATGATAGCTGGTAAAAACGAAAGCGAAGGTTTATTTTTAGTCAGTAGAAAAAAATCCAACCAGAAATTTTGCTATTCTGTAGCATGGTTGCTGTTGTTGTTGTTGTTTGTTTGTTTTTCAAGAATACATGTACTTCACAAGATGAGTTTAGCGTCAGAGTAAGAAAAATATTGTATTCAAATGTATAGCATCAAGCGCAACTTGAAAACGGCTGCCAGCTAAATAAATCTTCCCTGTTCCTAGGTTTAACCCTTTATCACACACGACCGAGACAAAGAAGACTTTTAAAAACTTTGTGGGAAAAGGAGAAAATGTCGGTAACCAGCATTTCTCCTTTTCCCAAAATATTTTCTTCCCAATCAAAGACAACTTCCACAATTTGAGCCACATTTAATTTGTCGTCTACAAATGTGTGCGTTTAGACACGTCTGAAATTTGTGTCGTGTGGTAAAGGGTTAAATATACATTTCTACTGCAAATGAAGCTGCTTTTGTCATAATTCAGTATCAGGTAGCAGACGGTGTAGATCCAAGATTAGTGCACGATTCTGAGCAGTCTGATATTGATCTATGCTGTCCGCATGATGCTAATTGAGCCACCAGCGGCAAAAAAAGGGGGTTAGATTGATAGCAAAGATTACCATTCGTCCGTTGTTCCATCATAACATTCCACATTAAAGATGGTTGTTACGCCATTAAAGCCTCCAATTGCAAATATCATATCGTCTATCACCTAAAACAAGGAATGTCTTTAAAGATACAGTACATCTATACTCGTTTTAACCCTTTACTGCACAATGACGCCTTTTGACGCCGCTGGGACGGAAGCCTTTTGAAAACATTGTGGGAAAAGGAGAAAATGCTGGTAACCAGCATTTTCTCCTTTTCCCACAATGTTTTCTACCTGATCAAAGAAAAATTGCACCATCTGAGCCACATTGAAATTGTCCACTGCAAATGCTTTCAATTTGGACAAGGCTATAATTTTGTCGTCTGGTAAAGGGTCAAGCCAGTACTTAAACCAATTCAGCTTCACGCTATGAAACTATAATCATTCTTGTGACGCCTTTTGACGCCGCTGGGAAGGAAGCCTTTTGAAAACATTGTGGGAAAAGGAGAAAATGCTGGTAACCAGCATTTTCTCCTTTTCCCACAATGTTTTCTACCTGATCAAAGAAAAATTGCACCATCTGAGCCACATTGAAATTGTCCACTGCAAATGCTTTCAATTTGGACGAGGCTATAATTTTGTCGTCTGGTAAAGGGTCAAGCCAGTACTTAAACCAATTCAACTTCACGCTATGAAACTATAATCATTCTTGTATCTTCATGCCAAATGTTGCCACGCTATAAAACTATAGTCATTCTTGTATCTTCATGCCAAATGTTGCCACGCTATAAAACTATAATCATTCTTGTATCTCCATGCCAAATGTTGCCACGCTATAAAACTATAGTCATTCTTGTATCTTCACGCCAAATGTTGCCACGCTATAAAACTATAATCATTCTTGTATCTTCATGCCAAATGTTGCCACGCTATAAAACTATAATCATTCTTGTATCTTCATGCCAAATGTTGCCACGCTATAAAACTATAATCATTCTTGTATCTTCATGCCAAATGTTGCCTCTGACGGCTGCAAGGCTGCGCAGATTACGACGTATAGAAAATGCATTTGTTTTTTTTTTTTTTTTTTGGCAGCCTTCAAAAAATCACTGTTGTCATTTTCGGTTTTAAATGAAGACAAATCCCTTGCGTTTTTCTTACACCATATATATTGGTAATTTATCTATGTTTACACAGCTGACCAATTTCTGAGCCATTCTACACACTTTCAAGTTTTAAAAGCGTTTTCTTTTAATCTCTGGCTGTAAGGATGTATCTTTAAAAGGGGATAGACGGCGTAAATGGTATATGTGAACGTTTACATTCTTCTGTGCTTTTATATAAAATAAATATAAAGAGATATAATGGAAAATAACCGTGCCAGTAATTGCTTAAAAAAAGAAATAGGCCTACAGGAGCCTGCAGGATAAAACTGTCCACTTTTTTTTAAGCGATCGCAGATCACTGTTTACTCATGCTTATATAGAGAATACGTACATAGTGTTGTCGTAGATCAAAAATATCTAACGAGGTTGGGACAGTTGATAATTGTCGAGCCTTGGCGAGACAATTATCAATTCTCACAACCGAGTTAGATATTTTTGATCTACGACAACACTATGTACGTATTCTATTTATCTTTTAACCTATGATTTGTACTCATTGTGAAAAGATGTGAAAAATGTTGCTGACAAATACATTTTAAAAGTTTTAAAAGTTTATTTATGTCGGAACTCCCATTTTAAAATTGCATTACCCACATACATAGTACTTTATCGTAGTAATTAAACGTCCGAAAATTGTGAGTGAGATCGCTTGGGATTATTCTATTTGAGAAGACGCGGTAAACGAGCATTCAAATGACGTCACGGGCAGGAATTACGTAGGCAGATCATCGGAAAGTAGCGCGCGTGCTATGACATCGTTCTTTTTTCGCGGGCTTTCTGTAGTAATCGTTACTATTTTTGGAATGCATTTCATTCATAAATGGTGATGGGGGCGGAGTCAGTGGAACTTACTGTTCTATAAATATCCGTGGTATATTAAAAATCTATAAATATCCGTGGTATATCAGAAAAAATATAGCATGGGTGTTATTGCATGGATATCCGGTTAGTCGAAAGATAAATAGAGAATACGTACATAGTGTTGTCGTAGATCAAAAATATCTAACGAGGTTGGGAGAATTGATAATTGTCGAGCCTTGGCGAGACAATTATCAATTCTCACAACCGAGTTAGATATTTTTGATCTACGACAGCACTATGTACGTATTCTATTTATCTTTTAACCTCTGATTTGTACTCATTGTGAAAAGATGTGAAAAATGTTGCTGACAAATACATTTTAAAAGTTTTAAAAGTTTATTTATGTCGGAACTCCCATTTTAAAATTGCATTACCCACATACATAGTACTTTATCGTAGTAATTAAACGTCCGAAAATTGCGATTGAGATCGCTTGGGATTATTCTATTTGAGAAGACACGGTAAACGAGCATTCAAATGACGTCACGGGCAGGAATTACGTAGGCAGATCATCGGAAAGTAGCGCGCGTGCTATGACATCGTTCTTATTTAGCGGGCTTTCTGTAGTAATCGTTACTATTTTTGGAATGCATTTCATTCATAAATGGTGATGGGGGCGGAGTCAGTGGAACTTACTGTTCTATAAATATCCGTGGTATATCAAAAATCTATAAATATCCGTGGTATATCAAAAAAAAATATCGCATGGGTGTTATTGCATGGATATCCGGTTAGTTGAAAGATAAATAACAATACCAAGAAGTAGGTCAAAATCCAGTGCATTCAGCCACGCTGAAAATTGCAAGTTTGCTATTACATTGCATTATCCGCTTACTTTCTCACAATACCGTTAACATCATGTGTTTGACTTGAAGTATCGTGACAAAACTGAATTTTCAAACCTTGTATTTTGGTTGAACTTTCCTCAACGTCAAGTCTAGATATGACAACAAAGTTGGGAACTTTTTCGTCTTCGTTCTTGATAAAAAAAAAAGGGGGGCTCATGTGATAAATATGGATGAAGAAAATCTTGTCGTGCAAACATTGGTCGAAAGTTCCGTAACATGTAATTACGGAACCTATAAAATGCTTCACTGCCGCGAAAACGAGATTTTGTTAGGCATATAGATTTGTAGAATACTACATGTGTGGTTATTTCTTATTGCTTTTATCTAATGAGCCATTCTAGAAACGACAAAACCAAGGCTTTGCCGAGTTTATGACGAGTTTGATGAAAACAATTAGACTAAACACGAATGTGATATTCTAGTTATACAATATCCGGCTAACTCAGACATTTTGTCCGAAATAATGCTCATATCCACATTTCTTTAACCCTTAAAGCGCTGGAACCAACTTAACTTGTTTTTGCTGACAGTGTAGATCAAGATCAGACTGCACAGAACGTGCAGTCTGATCTTTGATCTACACTGTCAGCTAGTTCAATACACCTTCTGGCTAAAACAACCTTGAAATGACAATATTTCGGATGATTTTCTTCACTGAAAAGGTTTATTTCATAAATGCAGCGCTGTAAGGGTTAAAAAATATGGAAAGGTGTCACAGTTTAACTGCACTTTACATTAAAATGTAGCTCCTAAACCGTCTCGATTCGAAATAAGTTCTAATGTACTGATCGTTTCAAGCATTCTAACGCCTTTAAACATCTGAGCAATGCATCTGCAAACAGTATCTACCAAGGACCTGGGCCGAAACTTTGGCTTTCGGTTAATTTTTCTGCATGTCAAAGGACCTCAGGATTTAGTCGGTTGTCAGACAAAATGGATTCTATGGATACCTAATTACGAGACGTCTTGCTTGGTCCAGTGCATTACAAAGATGCATTAGGCCCCCTTTTACCAGAGCACGATTCATCAATAATTGACACGAAAAAAATCTTTCTTCACAGAGCAGAGGTTTTCATTTTGATAACAGTTGCCTGCAAACGGGATTTTTTTTACCATGAATATTTGTAAGATAGTATACCAATGCTATAAATCTACAGTACAACGTAATCAGAGTAGCCATGGGTAACCGCCGACGGTATTATACTCTGGATATAAAACATGCATTACTTATTTTCAGTACCAAGGAAAACATTCTTTTTACGCCTCTCAAGAAGTTGCTGGAATTACCATGAAATACTTGCATGTTAGTTAAATTCATTTTACTCGCAGCAACCAACTATGGAACACCTTGAGATAAGTTCAGTTTTGCCTTCGGTGTTACGTTATAAATTTCGGAGTTAAAACTTTTAAATTATCAATTTTCACCTCAATAGCAAAGTTGCTCCGTGGGTTATACATCTCAGGAATGGTCTGCCAGGTGTTCGAAGCGGGGTTGAATCGCTCACCTGTGTTCATTCTTGTCACTCCATTGAACCCTCCCAGGGCGTAAATATGATCTCTGAAATAACAAAAATGGAAAGCTGCATTACGAGGGCTGATTGATAAGTTGTGAGCCGTTGATTGAAAGGGTTAAGGTGGATGTCCTTTTTTCAGCCCTACTATTCCCTGACTATTTAAGGCTGTGTATCCGAAGACTGGTGTCATTTGGTCAGGTTTTTCATATGTTACGGAAGGGGTAGGACTCTAAAGTAAACAATGCAAGTAACTTTCGCAAAATGGACAAAATCTCTGAAAGACCCGTGATTCAACATTTGCGTAAGAAAGGTCTAGCACCTAAGGATGTTCGTACTGATATGTAAGCAATACTAGAGAATGTTGCCGCTTCGTATGCTACAGTGAAAAGGTAGGTGGTGGAATTTAAGTGTGGCAGGCAGAGCCTAGAGGATGGCACTCGTCCTGGAAGGCCTGTCACGGTTGCAACCCGAGATAAAGTCCATAATGGCTGGTTGTGGCTGACAGGTGAGTTCCAGAGACACATAGCCAGTGCAGTTGGGATTTCACAAGTAATAGTACATTCCATTGTTAAAGAAGATTCAATTGCAATGAGAAAGCTCTAAGCCCGTTTGGGTACCAAGACCTCTTGTAGTTGATCGGAAGCACACCAGGCGGAAGCATGTTAAGGGAAGATCCTTGCTAACTCTCTGCAGAGCTTTGTGACTATGGATGAAACGTGAGTCCATCATTTCACCCCTAAGGCCAAAAGAAAACAGTCTAAACAACGAAAAACACCCTGGTTCACCCCGCCAAAGAAGGCAAAGACTTCCCCATCAGCTCGAAAGGTTATGGTCTCAGTTTTCTGGGAGGCTGACGGTATTCCGATGGTACATTATCTGCAAAAGTGACAAACAATCAGTGGCACATACGTTACATCACTTCTTATGCAGTTAGTAGAGTATATTAAACTCAAGCGGAAAACTCAGTAAAGGTGTTCTGTTCCACCAGGACAATGCCCCTGTTCACAAGTCTTCCACTGACATGGCTGTCATTAATTATTGTGGCTTTGAATTACCTTATTAGCATGATCTGGCACGATCAGACTAAATATCTATTTCCAAAATTGAAAAAGGTCATTGCCGGTTACCACTTTTGATCAGATGATGATGTTAAACATGCAGTGGGTGACTTTCTGAAAGGTCAAGGAAAAAAAAAAAGAAACTTCTTTAAAAGTGGCACTGAAGCCTCTGAATATCATTGGCAAAAGTGTATAAATACTGAAAGGGGGGAGGGGGAATATGTTTAAAAATACTGCAACATGTCCGCCAATAGTCAAACCCTGATATATAAGGCTCACAACTTATCAATCAGCCATCGTAAGTCTGAAATATTAGCAAAATCAGGCAACTTTTTTTCCAAGGTATGCAGCATACCACTTTTAAGACGATAGTAGTAAAAGGCGAAAATCTTTTTCAAAGATTTGATAACAGCCATTTCAATTGGATTCATGTCTATCACAAGTAATCATCGTTTCGAACTTGTTTGCAAGGAAATTCATCCAGTAGCTAGTTGACAATGGTGTGCGTAAACATCAAAACTGCGTGAATAAGACTGCAGGCTGAGGAATCGCGTCGTTTTTGTTTTGCTACACTGCTCGGGAAAAATGATGGAATTTTGCCGAAATATTAAGGTAAATGGCATTTTTTCTGTCTTTTGCACCTAATTTATCGATTGATGCATGAATCATATTTCAGCGAACTTATCTTCGGACTTAATGATACCATGTAATGGTGCCATAACGATTAACACTTTTCGCAAACACTCTGTCATAAAATCTTTAAATTTGATACCCATCGCTATAAATTTCTTGACATGGTGTTTGGAAAGAATCTGAATTTTAAAGAATTCGGGCACGCTCAGGTATTTATCAACCGATCCATGAATCATATTCCAGCAAACTTATCTTCGTATTTAATGATACCACAATGGTGTCATAATGTTTAACACTGTCTGCAAACACCCAGTCATAAAATTTTCAAATTTTATTCCCATCACTCAAAATTCTCTGACAATGTGTTTGCAAAGAATGTTAATTTTCAAGAATTTGGGCATGCGCAAAGCGGAGTGGGGAGGTTAATAGTGATGTCAACAATGTACCTGTAAGCAATAACTCCAACGCCACTTCTTCTGTTACGCATTGGGGCAATCATCGTCCACTGGTTCGTATTGGGGTCATAAAATTCGGCGTTGGGCAAACATTCCTGTCCATTGAAGCCACCACAAATATAGATTCGGCCTGAAATGTAACATATTCCTACTACAAAACTGAAAAAAAAAAAAAACGGTTTCTAGAATATGTCAATATTCCTCTTGTTACAACTCGGCCGATTTCTTAACTACATCTGACCTCGTCAGTATTACGGAGGTTTCCATGTGCTGTCAGTCACATGGTCTTAAACACGGCAGTGCCCGTGTAAATCGATTAGCAACGATATCAAAGGCAACGGTGAAGAAATTCACATCTATAAATCTGTCCGACATGAAAACTGCCAACAGAATTGAAAGACCACGTTAAAAATTCAATGTACTAACTGCTAGTCAGCAGAAATGTATTTAGAAGATTTCGATAGAAAATTGTAACTCGTGTTTGCTTGTTTTAAGTTGTTTTATTTTGATAACGGTAAAGCGCGTGTATTTCCGGCGAAGAAATGTACCGTATACATGTAGGTACATATCACCCATCGTAATACAGCCGAGGGATTTGATCAACGGATCACCAGAGTTTTGCCGAATGGTCAATACTGTTGATTGGTCTCGTTCTCTCCGACCACAGTGTCGCTTTTCCGTTCACGGCTAAATACGAATGTCTGAGCAAACAACTCGCCCGCCTACAGTGTATAGTTATCTTATTGACTGAGATGGTAACTCGGTGCCCAGTCAAGTTGATCTATGTTGACCGGAGCGTGCAGTCCGAACGTTAGACATCACGATCACGTGACATGGTTGACCAATCAGATTTTGTATCATATATTTCACTTATCAAAATACAATACAATACAATTCAGTTACAAAAATGGTGTTGAAATTCTTTTTGTAATTTTATCTTTACAAAAATATCTTCATCTTATTGATACATAATGCACTTCTGCTTCACTTACATTAACTTACACATCTTTATGGATAAATGATAGAATTAAGCTGCTGGGAATAAAACGCCTTTTTCTATTTTAACGAATCTGTGCCAAACCAAAATAATTGATACCAGATCAATTGCACCTGTTTAAGATTAAAAACAAAATAGTATCCTTAACAACGGTCGGTCACCACGATTCCATCGATTTAGCAGGGTACAAATGAAAACTGGTATTTCTGACTAAAATATGACCCTCCCAAGCAAAGCTTGGCTTCTGTGTGGCTCGGTAGTTAAAGCGTTGACTGTAATCAAAAAATCCAGACGTGATCAGCGCTGGCGACTCCGGTCAGGTGGAATGGTCCTTAGGCAAGCCACTGCAGAACCTCAGAAAAGCCAAACACAAGTGAGCTATCGCCGTATCATGACTGAAACATTGTTGAAAACTGCGTAAAACCCTAATAAACGTAGAGTTTTTCGTCTGGCGCAAAATGTTACATGTAGAATGTAAGCATAACAGACCGTTATGCGCAGTGGCGCTGGCATCCTGACGCACTTTGTAACTGTAGAATAAAAGTATAGCAGACCGTTATGCGCAGTGGCGCTGGCATCGCTCCTTTGGTGGTTCATTGGCTGGATAAGAGACCATTGGTTATATCGAGCCTGGTACCTCTCGGCTGAATTTTGTCGATTCTGGCCGTCAAAACCTCCCATGGCGTAAATTAGTCCGTCCATTACTGCAACGCTTACATAGCATCTAGAATAAAGGTAATTTAAAAAAAGTCATTATTTAACTTTTTACCAAACGACAAAATCTATAATTGTACAGATTGAAGACATTTGCAGACGACAAAAAACGTGACTCAAATATTGAAATTTGCTTTTTGAAGGGTAGAAAACATCGTGGTGAAAAGAATAAAATGCTGGTTATCAGCATTTTTTTCCCCCACAATCTTTTCAAGTTTTCTTTTTAGGTTCAAATGCAGATTCTACCAAGCGCACGATTACAGAGCTTTGGCTACATACGGCAGTATTTGTTTATCCCAAACGTGTGTAAGAAGAGAAAATTCCTCATGACCGTATTACACTGAAAATAAGGGTAGTTATGTGATAAAACTGTATGTCTTCAGAAAAAGTATGTTAAAGTATGTTGTTGTGGTTTTTAGAATTGTATCCATGAGACAGAGTGTAGCATTTCCATAGTATCGTTACAGTCAATTAACTTGTTTAAAAATAAATTTTCAGACCTAACAAATTTATGCCCCTCCGAAAGCGAGACGATATTAAGCGATTACTCCTAGAAACGAATTTGTGTCCGACACTAACAGGGTATTGCTTACGGTGGCACTGAGGTGACATGTGCATTTTTTTGTATTTATCTCGTTCCCACGAGATAATACTTTGTTTTCTGGAGGTTTTTTCTTTTTATAAAAAATTATGCAAAAAACAAAATTCATTTTTCTCGAGTTTTTTTTTTTTTTTTTTCCCCAATAAAAAATTATGCAAAAAACAAAATTCGTTTTCTAGAGTTTTTTTTATAAACAATTTTGCAAAAAAAAAACCCAACTTTCATTTTCTCGATTTATTTTCATATAAAAAATTATACAAAAAACGAAATACTATCTCGTTCGAACGAGATAATCAGCCAATCAAAGTCATCCATTATGTCGTTCGCACGAGATAATAAGTCGTGCTCACGACATAATCATCCAATCAGATTCCTCCTGCATACTTTATATATATATATATATATATATAAAACCTCAAGAAAACGAATTTTGTTTTTTGCATAATTTTTTATTAAAAAAAAAAAAAAAAAAAAAGAAAGAAAAAGAAAAACTCGAGAAAACGAATTTTGTTTTTTGCATAATTTTTTATACAAAAAAAAAAAAAAAAAAACTCAAGAAAACGAATTTTGGTTTTTTTTTGCATAATTTTTTATAAAAAAAAATCGAGAAAACGAATTATTATCTCGTGGGAACGAGATAAATACAAAAAAAATGCACATGTCACCTCGGTGCCACCGAAATTGCTAATTAAGGCGGCATTTTCTCAAGGACCCAAAATGCAGGGGTGTTTAAAAGTCGTATTGCACAGTGAATGGTCATGATAAGGTTTACAGAGTTACCTCTTTGCGTTCATTGGTGCCACTTCGGACCACGTTTTGGATATCGG
This sequence comes from Tridacna gigas, assembly GCA_945859785.2. NCBI lineage: Eukaryota > Metazoa > Mollusca > Bivalvia > Cardiida > Cardiidae > Tridacna > Tridacna gigas. Next base: position 5,914,217 of record OX244039.2, read on the forward strand.
ATTAAAACATCGGACGCTGTTGAAATATTCCATCCCATCAAATCCGCCAACGATATAGATCAGATTACCGAGCGCTGCCGTGCCGTGATACGCTCGAGGACCTGCATGAAGACATACATCGTGATCTAATAGAATGAGCCGAGTCCCAATGGTGATACACATGTGAGCCATGCTCTGTCAAAAGGGGGCTTGATGCATCTGCGACAAGTATCGACACAGGTCAACCTGCGCATTCCGCGCAGGCTGACCTGGGCCGAAACTTTTCGCCATTGGTCAATTTCTGTATGTCCAGAAAACCAGTCTGCCTTTAGATTAAGTCGGTTTGTTAAAAAAGAGTCTGTTATGGAACCATAATTATGTGATGGCTTGATTGGTACAATGCATCACGGAGATGCATTAAGCCCCCTTTTGCCAGAGCATGGCTCATGTATATTGTATTGGCATATATATATAGTGAGCCCCAATGAAGATACGTGTATAATATAATTAAGCGGCACTCTCTGGCACAAGTGGGTTTAATGCATCTCCGTGATACATGGCACCAAGCTAGTCATCGTATAAACATGGAACCATAGAGTGGTCATTTGACATACAGAAAATTGACCAATAGCTAAAAGCTTCTTCCCATCTCAGCCTGCGCGGACTGCGCAGGCTCACCTGGGTCGACACTTTTTGCTGATACATTAAGCCACCTTTCCACAGAGCATGGCTCATGTATTGTATTCATGTATACGGAGCCGAGCCCTGATGGAGATAAACAAGTGTATGAGCCGCGCTGTGTGAAAAGGGGCCTTAATGCGTCTGCGAAAAGTATCGACCCAGGTCAGCCTGCGCAATTCGCGCTGGCTGACCTGGGCCGAAACTTTTCGCTATTGGTCAATTTTCTACATGTCAAAGGACCAGCGTACCTCATAAATCAGTCGGTTGTGATACAAAATGGACTTTATTGATCCATAAATATGTGTTGACTTGCCTGGTATCATGGATCACGGAGATGCATTAAGCCCCCTTTTGCCAGAGCATGGCTCATATTTTATTCGCGTTGATGTAGCCGAGCCCTTCCTTGTTCTACTAAGATAATTATTTTTTAAAGTCCTCTGAAGCAAACTTGTTTCAGTTAGCACTGTTCCAATGACCCCTTCTTGGCCAAATGAAATGCAATGCTCTGTGAAAAGGAGGTTTGATATGTCTGCAAAAAAGCATCGACCCATGTCAGCCCGCGCAGTCTGAACAGGCTGACACGATCGAAATCTTTTGCGATTAGTGAATTTTCTGCATCTCAAAGGCCCATTCTACCCCGCGATTCAGTTGCTTGTTAGACAAACTGGATTTTATGAATTCATAATTACGTGATGACTTACTTTGTATAAAACATTGTGAAAATGCATTAACTCTTTACCAAACGACACAATTTTAAACTGAAAGCATTTGCAGACGACAAATAAAATGTGACTTAAGAATTGAAATTTGCTATGGGTCGGGTGGTAAACATTGTGGGAAAAGGAGAAAATGCTGGTTACCAGCATTTTCTCCTTTTCCCACAATGTTTTCAAAAGGCTTCCTTTTTAGGGTCATTAAAAGTCGGGATTGTGTGGTAAAGAGTTAAACCCCCTTTGCAAATTTGTTTTGAATACTCATTATTTTGAATAATTATCGATTTTTTTTTTCGAGATCTTATGTAGATTTCTGCTGTAATTGAAACTGATTTTGGTCATTGTTTTGCATCAGGTAGCGGACGGTGTGGATCAAGATCAAACTGCATGCTTTGCAAAAGCTGTTTCAGTCACTATTAGTAATGTAAGAGCTAAGCAGATGCTCTTCAACAGACCTGTATCCAAGGCATCCGATACGATCCATCTGTCGGCCCTAGTGTCGTATGTCTCTACTATGTTGGTCGGAGAACCGCCGCTCCATCCGCCAACAACAAACAAAATCTCGTGAGGCACACGAGGCTTTGCGATGGGATTCGAGATGTCAACTTCCTTATCCTCATCCATGTCAAGGTCATATAAGAACTTCAAGGTCTCAATCACGATCGGCTTGCATGCCTCAACTTCTCTCACATACTGATGTGGTTTCACCTTCTCCACAAAATATTGCGTTGTCAAGAGCCCGAGCCGAATCGCGCGTAGTAATTTTGCGATGTGGATTTTACGTCTCTCTGGGTCGTAATCGATCCAACGCAACACCGCGTCGAAGACAATTTCTTCGTTTTTAACATTCAGCTCGTCGCTCGAGAGAATACTGTGAAGTTCGTCTGGGTTCAGTTGGATGTACTCGTTGCTAAGCATATAGACTTCGCTGAAGTTCTGCATTATATACCTGTAGCTCGTCTTCTCCAAATTGTGGCAGAAGAACGTGGAGGCAAATTTATAAATACCAATGCAGTTTTCAGCGCATAACTGGTCCACCAGATATACACAGCATGCTTTCACGATACCATTTACGTGAAACTGGTCGGCGGCCGGAAGTAATAACTCGACATTATCGTTGGTGACTTCGACTTGTCGGGTATAAGCATAATCAATTATGATTTCCATAATGTCGGCTGAAACACCCGGAATCATTACCTCTCGTCGGTCAGTGTTAAACATCTCATTCGTAAAAAGTGCCCGAAAATATGGACTGCAGGCTGACATTATATTTCTATGGACAGGAAACGACCGCGATTCTGCTTTGATTACGGCGTCTGTCAGCTGTCCGGTCTTCCGAAGTTCATTCAAAATGCTAAATCCACAGCTCGAAAATTTTCCCTCGAGAGCGGTATTCGAACTCTCCTCCTTCGCATCCTCCCACTCCATTTTAGGGTTCTGTTTCTATTTTTATTGTTATTTGTTTGCTTTTTTCTCTGTATCCGTAAAAACCAGACAGAGCTCTCGACAACGGAAAACGACTAACACTGTCAACTGGACAACGACGTTATCATGACGTCACTTACCCTTTCCGTACGTACGCTACTCCGAAAAAAAGAAAAGCTTACGATTATACGGCTGTTTTGGGATCGGTCATTTCGTAACGGCGGGAAATGTTTAAAAAAAAAAAAGAAAAACTATATTTGAAAATGTATCCACTTTACAAATCAGAACAAGAGCGAACAGTCTAAAATTATTCAAAAAGCCAGCCAAAACAGAATTAAGAAAGAACACTTTTAGTATCCGGGTTGCTGACTCTTGGTTGATTGTATGATTGTATGGTGTTTAACGCCGTTTTCAACATTATTTCAGTTATATCGTGGCCACCAGTGCACCTATCCATGTTGAATCTTGGAATTTCCTTCCAAATCAAGTCATCCTTTCACCTACTATTAATTCCTTCAAAGGCAATTTAAACAAACATTGGAAACAACAGCCTAGTAAATACACAGCGCAGTGCTACACACCTAGTTATGCAAACAATCGTCAAGAAAAAAAAAAATGGATCTCTAGGAGCCATTGGTTTGCCTTCCATCCTGTCAACGTAAGTCAACAATCAACCCTAAGTGAACCAGTTTGAAGTCATTTATATATGGGTCATGCTCTGTGAAAAGGGGGCTTCATGCATCTCCGTGATGCATGATACTAAGTAAGCAAATACATACTTATGGATCCATAACAGCCACTTTTTTAAACAACCAACTGAATCATGAGGTAGAATGGTCCTTTGACATACAGAAAATTGACCAATGGCGAAAAGTTTCAGCCCAGCTCAGCCTGCGCAGGCTGAGCTGGGTCGATACTTTTCGCAGATGCATTAAGCCCCCTTTTCACAGAGCATGGTCCATATTTGTGGGTTAAAGACATATTATTTAACGCTTTAGTCTAAAAAAAAATTGGACAGGCTGTTTTCTTAAATCAGGGGTTGCTAAATACGGTACATTACAAAATGTTTGCCTTCTCTGGGAACGCAAAGTATGATTACTTATTACATGTGACTTGTATGAAAGACGTTGCCATTGGGACAAGTTTTACTGTATACTCTGTAATGATGACCGTTTTTCCGATGATAAAACACTGACCCCAGTTAATCCTTTACTGCACAATCACGAGTTTTAACGACCCTGTAGATGAAGCCTTTTGAAAATACTGTGGGAAAAGGAGAAAATGCTGCATTTTCCACCATGTTTTGTACTCTTTCAAAAACAAATGCCATGTTTTGAGTAGCATTTGATTTATAGTCTGCAAATGCTTTCAATTTGGACCAGTCTAAAGATTTGAAGTTTGGTTAAGAGTTAAGGTAAATAACTTCCTTGATGATATTTAGATCTTTCAAAGATTATGTTCCGTCAAGAAGATTACCAGCTGAATGTTCTCTACTGAAATTTTATCGTGAATACCGGTATGTACGTGTTGCTGACGCTGTCGTCGTTATGTTGTTCTTGTTGTTACTGCTGCTGCCTCTGTTGTAAAATGTACTTTAAATGTTGAGCAGACGACAAAATTTTGGGCTTGCCTGAATGCAAGGCAGTCGCAGACGACAAAAACAAATGCTTAACCCTTTACAAAACGACAAAATTTTGGGCTTGCCTAAATGCAAGGCAGTCGCAGACGACAAAAACAAATGCTTAACTCTTTACAAAACGACAAAATTTTAGACTTGTCCAAATTGAAAGCATTTGCAGACAACAAAATAAATGTAACTCAACAATTGAAATTTATTTTGGGAAGGTTAGAAAACATTATGGGAAAAGGAGAAAATGCTGGTTACCAGCATTTTCTCCTTTTCCCACAATGTTTTCAAAAGGCTTCTTCTTCAGGGGTCGTTAAAACCAGTGATTGTGTTGTAAAGGATTAAATGATGAGACAAGCCTCTTAACCCTTTACCACAAAGCCCCGAGTTTTAACGACATTGAAAAAAAGGCTTCTGAAAACATGTTTCCAACAAGGTTTTCTATCCTGTCAGAGACAAACTCACTGTTTTGGCCAGGATAAATGTGTCGTCTGCAAATGCTTCAGTCAATTTGGAGAAGTGCCGTAAGATTTTGCCGTATGGTAAAGAGTAAAAAGTTAGAGAACGTAAGTGTGAGAAGCAGAAAATGTTTCTCCTTTTCCCACAGTGTGTTCAAAAGCCTTCTTTCAGAAGGTAGTTAAACTCTAAATTATGTAGTAGAGTGTAATGCAAAAATACATTTGAGTGTAATTTATCTGCGATTCAACCTGCATGAAATATGGGCTCTGCGTCGAATCAGGGATCGTAAATTACGATCCATGATCGAACGGATCATACTTTCTAAACTGGACTTGTGAAATGGAACAAATGGAAGGATACTGATTACCCAGCACATACAGGTAAGCGATTGTAAACTACTCTATCTGAAACAAAGTTTACACGCACCATAGTTGAACACCGGGATTTTCGCATAAACGAGAATACATGCAATGAATGCATGTAGCAATGAATAAACCAGGCCATGAAATTCTACCACACTTTAAATTGCCACTCCCAGAACTGGTATTTATCTGCAATGTCATAGAAAATACGGCATCTTGGTATGAACTGATTTATTTTTTCTACAAGCCTGGCTGGTGTGACACCGTGTTGTCCTGATTTTTTTTTTCAACAAGAGTTACTTCCCTTTATCGCACTCACGACACCTAGCGGTAAAAGATGCAACTTCCTTTCAAAACAACCACAAATGAAAACTGAAAACTCTTCTTGAGAAATGTTGTAAACTGGAGCATGGAGGAAAAGGAACGGAAAGAAAAGTTGAAGGCTGGAAAAGAAAAGGTGTGATGAAACCCTTTTTCTCACTTTTCCGTTGGTAGTGACGAGTAATTCGTGTTTATGAATGGCAACCAGAGCCATTCATTTCGAAACGGTGTCAACGTGTCCAGACTTTCTATATATGCACAAATCAAAAGCTTTGCAAAATTGGCAAAAGAAGCAGAATCTATTTGCAGCCTCCAATCAATTAACTTTTACTACACGATAAAGTTGGAGAATTGTACAAATTGAAACTGTTTGCAGACATGTGGCTAAGATGGTGGGTTTGCCTTACGACAGGGAAGCATTCAATGCGAGAACGGGGGAAAATTGTTTTTACTTTTTCCACAATGTTTTCTAAAGCTTTTTTCTTATGGCTCATGAAAACAAGGTATTGTACCTTAAAGGATTAAATGACACAAACAGTGTTGTGCCTAGGCCGCGGGATTGCGGGATTCCTGCAATTTTTTTACCAATGTCCCTTAAGATCTAAGCCATTGCGGGATGTCGGGCGTGCTCATGAAAATCCGCCAGATTTTCCTTATCTGGAGTCCTTTTCGGTATTTACGTACATTGCGTTAATTACAATGGGCACCTGCACAACGTAGACTGTGACCGAGGAATTTACTGAGATAAAGTCGCTTAACAGATGTCCGATATTTAAACCAGTCTTACTGTTGTCAATGAAACAATATGGCGAAACGCCAGTTGCGGCTGACCAACTTTATGTCAGGAAGTGTTAAAAATAGAAAAATTGCAGATGAAATTGAATCGCAGAGGACGGTTGAAAAACTAATTATATTTAGTGTGTCCCCTAGATTTTTCTAGTGTCCCCTTGAAATCACGGTAGGGGGACACCTGTGTCCCCCCAAAATTTTGGCCTAGGCACAACACTGCACAAAGTAGAAACAAATCGAGGAAAGGAACATGCATTTCCATAATTTTCGAAGGAAAACATTGAGGAAAAATGAGCAATTGTTTGTCACAGTTATTATTTCTTTTTAACTATTTACCAGATGACACTATTTTGGCTTGGACCAAATAAAAGCATTTGCAGAGGAAAAATCAAATGTTGCTAAAATGAAGATTCTGTCTTTGATAGGGTAGAAAACATTGTGGGAAAAGGAGAAAATGCTGGCTACCAATGTTTTCTACTCTCTTTCACAGTCGTTTAACTATTTTCCACTCAAATGATGAGTTTTAATGCCTCTGGGAAATTAGACTTATGAAAACATCGTGGGAAAAGGAGAAAATGCTGGTAACCAGCATTTTCTCCAATACCCATTATGTTTTCTAAACTTTCAGAAACAAATCCTATCATTTGAGCCCCATTTCATTTGTTGTCTAATTGCTTTGAATTTGGACCAGTCTAAAATTAAAGGGTGAAATACTAGATCTATGGTATTTTTTTATGTCATGCTTTAAAGTGGTAATAGTTTTACTTTAGCTTACCAGCATTTGTTTCCTTATCCTGCATTGTTTTAGAAGACTTCTCGAAGGGATTATGTGTTTAACCCTTTACCACATAATCCTGAGTTTTAAAGAAAACTTATGAAAACATTGTGGGAAAAGGAGAAAATGCTAGTAACCATCATTTTCTCCTTTCTCCACAATGTTTTCGACCCTACCAAGAAAAGATGAGTCACATTTATTTTGTTGTTTGCAAATGCTTTCAGTTTGTACAAGTCTAACATTTTTTTGTTAACCCTTTACCACACAATCCCGAGTTTTAACGACCCTGAGAAAGAAACCTTTTGAAAACATGGGAAAAGGAGAAAATGCTGGTAACCAGCATTTTCTCCTTTTCCCACAATGTTTCCTACCCTGTCCAAAATGAATTTCAATTTTTGTGTCATATTTATTTTGATGTCTGCAAATGCTTTGAATTTGGACTGGTCTAAGATTTTGCCGTTTGGTAAAGAGTTAATGGTTGATTACAACAGGGATGGCAAAATTCAGTTTTGTCTTACAAACAGGTCTTGCATATTGTCTTCCCCTTTATAGACAAATTCTATCTTTTGAGCCAAATTTAAGTTGTTACTTGCAAACATTTTTAAAATGGACAAATCTTAAATATGTCCCTGAAAAGAAAACTTTCACATTTTCTTATAAGCCTGCATTATCTATTTGAGTCATTGGCTCAAGGCATGGCTTTAGAAATTATGGGCAGCGACTAAATCTCATATGTGATCCTGATTGGTTTACAGTAGATATTGTGTGGACAATTTTGTGTCGTCACCATTGGATGCAGATGGAGTATGGTGAAATTGACATTTGATTGACTGGCATTGTATGGTGTATAAGTAGACAAAACCCATGTAATATACACTGACTAACTGTTATTTAGGTCACCTGCTGTGACTGGGTGTATCAGTGACAATATTACAAACTGGTTTTTGATTTTTTGGTCATTGATATGCTTTCGTGCATTGAGATGACTGGGACCAGTATCAGTATGTTTGACACCCCCCGATATGAAAAATATTGGCAGTAGTCATTTTTGCCATTCGGAGTTTTCTTGCACCACATCACAAAATCTGATGCAAGTGGTACAAAATACAAAGGCCCGCTGGAACCCTGGCCATGTTCTGTGAAAAGTGGGTTTAATTAATGCATATGCAATAAGCATCGACCCATGTCAGCCTGCTTGGCATGAGTTAAAACGTTTTGTTATTTATAAATTTTTTGCATGTCCAGGACAATTCTACCTTCTGATTCAGTTGTTTGTTAGATAAAATGGATCTATGGAGTCATAATTACATACCTCAGTGTCTGATCTAGAGCGCGCGATTACGGGAATCGCCGATACTTTTTGTGAATCAAGCATTTTTTCAAACCAATTGCGGGATAATCTCGCATTCAAATTTTGGAAAGAATAGTCAAATTTCCTACCTATTTTTCACCGATTTATGTGTTTATGAAGAAAGATAGACAGATCGAGCACATCAGTGTTTCATACAGTAGCTTACCTTTTTGTTTACGGTAGAGTTACCAATTCAACTTAACAGAACAGAAAAAAAATATTGATCACTCTCCACTAAACCCTATGTTATGGGTACTCATTAGAATCGTCTCAACGAAGATGATAAGTTGTTAAGTATAGTGTGTCAAAGGGATGCATTATATCTCCTTGTCCCAGAGAGACCCGCATTTATATTTTTGTTCTTTCCATGACTTTCTCATAATCCTGCATTAAGATAATGAATATCTTTTATTTCTCTCCATATAGCTTGCTCAATTTCAAAAGAGAAAAAAGAAGAAACAGAAGTTAGACCTTGTAGACGAGACTTTCAGGGCACCAGATTTAGTTGGAGGAAATGTGTTGGGCTATACAGTCCCATCTGGAGCAGATTTTGTTTATGATGTAGGTATTTTTTGTATAAATTTCAAAGTGACAGATGGTAGAGTGAGCATTTTATTTGGCATGACTTAACCCTTTACCAAAGTTCCAAATGGTCCTGACTTTGTAAGGTTTGTTAAAGAAGGCTTTGAAACTATTGACAATTGTTGGAAAAAAAGGAAATGCAGGTAGCTAGCATTTTCTCCTTTTCTTTCAATGTTTTCTACCCTTTTAAAGACAAACCTTATCATATGAGCAGAACTTAATTTGCATGTGCCAAAGCTTTAATTTAGGCAAGTTGAACATTTTGTCATCTGGTAAAGATTTAAGGCTTGATACATCAACAATAGAAGACATTGGCTGTTTATAAGCCTTTTCTCTACAATGTTTTCAGAAGTGGTTTACTGTCGGACAGCTACTGGTGGAAATATGCTGAAGAGTTTCAACATAATTAAAACTCAATTTTAAGTCTTTATCGCACAACTTTTAATGACCCTGGGGAAGAAGGTCTTTGAAAACATTGTGGGGAAAAGGAGGAAATGCTGGTTACCAGCATTTTCTCCTTTTCCCACAATGTTTTCTAACCTTCCAAAGCTAAATTTCAATTACATAGTCACATTTATTTTGTTGTCTGCAAATGCTTCAGTTTGTATAAGTCTAAAATTCTGTTGTTTGGTAAAGAGTTGACACACTAACAGGTCACTGAAAAATTCCATAATCCACTGACCAGGACTAGACACTGACTTTTCTGCAGATGTCCCTATACCTTTAGGATAGTCTTTTCTTTGAAATGCTAGTATTCAGGTTTTCCTGCTGAAATCTAGGTGTCTGCTGGTTTCCGGGACCTTTTAGAGTGGACCCCTTGCTTGTTTGCAGTAGGTTTTATATCTTTATTAACCTTTACCAAACAATCCCTGTTTTAACGACCTTGACTAAGAAGGCTTAAGAAAATATTGTGGGAAAAGGAGAAAATTCTGGTAGTTAGCATTTATCCTTTTCCCACAGTTTTCTCTACACTTTCACATACAAATCCCATCATTTGAGCCACATTTAACATGTCAGTTGGAAATGGTTTTAGTGTAGATGAATTTTCATTTGGTAAAGGGGTTAAACCTTTAACCCTTTCCAAAACAAGCCCTGGTTTTCACGTGTCTGCAGTACATGTCTTTTGAAAACACTGTGGGAAAAGGAGAAATTGCTCATAACAAGCAATTTCTCCTTTTCCGACAGTGTTTTATACCCTTTTTGAGACCTTTCTGCCATTTTCATCAAATTTAAAATTGTCGTCTGCAAACTCTTTCAAGTTGGACCAGTCCAAAATTTGTCGTTTGGGAAAGGGTTAAAGATGATCATTAGCTCACCTGAGCACGAAGTGCTCGTGGTGAGCTATTGTGATCGTGCTGTGTGCGACGTGTGTCGTCCGTCGTGCGTCGTCAACTTTTTACCTTGTGTACGCTCTAGAGGCCATATTTTCAGTCCGATCCTCATGAAACTTGGTCAGAATGTTTATCTTGATAAAATCTCGGACGAGTTCGAAATTGGGTCATGGCGGGTCAAAAACTAGGTCACTAGGTCAAATCTTCAAAAAACCTTGTGTACGCTCTAGAGGCCACATTTTCATTCCAATCCTCATGAAGCTTGGTCAGAATGTTTGTCTTGATAAAATCTCGGACGAGTTCAAAATTAGGTCATGTGGGGTCAAAAACTAGGTCACTGGGTCCAATCTTCGAAAAAACTTGTGTACGCTCTAGAGGCCGCATTTTCAGTCAGATACTTCTCAAATTTGGTCAGAAAGTTTGTCTTGATAAAATCTGGGACGATTTTGAAATTGGGTCATGTGGGGTCAAAAACTAGGTCACTAGGTCAAATCTTCGAAAAACCTTGTGTACGGTCTTGAGGCCACATTTTCAGTCAGATACTCGTGAAACTTGGCCAGAATGTTTGTCTTCATAAAATCTCGGTTCGAAATTGGGTCATGTAGGGTCAAAAACTAGGTCACTAGGTCAAGTCTTCGAAAAACCTTGTGTACGCTCTAGAGGCCACATTTTCAGTCAGATACTTGTGAAATTTGGTCAGAATGTTTGTCTTGATATAATTCTGGGACGAGTTCAAAATTGGGTCATGAGGGGTCAAAAACTAGGTCACTAGGTCAAATCTTCGAAAAACCTTGTGTACGCTCTAGAGGCCACATTTTCAGTCCAATCCTCATGAAACTTGGTCAGAATGTTTGTCTTCATAAAATCTGGGACGAGTTCGAAATTGGGTCATGTGGGGTCAAAAACTAGGTCACTAGGTCATATCTTGGAAAAACGTTGTGTACACTCTAGAGGCTACATTTTCAGTCAGATACTTGTGAAATTTGGTCAGAATGTTTGTCTTGATAAAATCTGAGACGAGTTTGAAATTGGGTCATATGGGGTCAAAAACTAGGTCACTAGGTCAAATTTTAGAAAAACCTTGTGTATGCTCTAGAGGCCACATTTTCAGTCCGATCCTCATGAAACTTGGTCAGAATGTTTTTCTTGATAAATTCTGGGACGTGATCGAAATTGGGTCATGTGGGGTCAAAAACTAGGTCACTAGGTCAAATATTCGAAAAACCTTTTGTACGCTATAGAGGCCATATTTTCAGTGCGATCTTCATGAAACTTGGTCAGAATGTTTGTCTTGATAAAATCTCGGACGAGTTAGAAATTGGGTCATGTGGGGTCAAAAACTAGGTCACTAGGTCAAATCTTAGAAAAACCTTGTGTACGCTCTAGAGGCCACATTTTCAGTCCAATCCTCATGAAACTTGGGCAGAATGTTTGTCTTCATAAAATCTCGGGCGAGTTCGAAATTGGGTCATGTGGGGTCAAAAACTAGGTCATTAGGTCAAATCTTTGAAAAACCTTGTGTACGCACTAGAGGCCACATTTTCAGTCAGATACTTGTCAAATTTGGTCAGAATGTTTGTCTTGATAAAATCTGGGACGAGTTCGAAATTGGGTCATGTGGGGTCAAAAACTAGGTCACTAGGTCAGATCTTCGAAAAACCTTGTGCACGCCATAGAGGCCACATTTTCAGTCAGACACTTGTGAAATTTGGTCAGAATGTTTGGCCTATTGACTCAGGGGAGCGATCCAGGGCCATCATGGCCCTCTTGTTTTGTTTGAAAAAGGATGAAACCATAAAATTTTCTACCTTTTAGAGTGATAATCAGTCAGTCAGCAGCTGCAGTGAAGAAGACTCGGAGCAAAATGAGGTTTGCAATTATTATTAACCCTTATCTTGCAGTATAAGTTAACCCTTTCCGAAACGACAAATTTTGGACTGCTCCAAATTGAAAGAGTTTGCAGATGACAATTTTAAATTTGATGAAAAATGGCAGAAAGGTCTCAAAAAGGGTAGAAAACACTGTGGGAAAAGGAGAAATTGCTCGTTACGAGCAATTTCTTCTTTTCCCACAGTGTTTTCAAAAGACTTGTACTGAAAACCAGGGCTTGTTTGGGAAAGGGTTAAATAAAACTTTCAAGCCGATAGTTAAAACTCGAATAATGTTATTTCAAACTACTTCTTTGGAGAAAATTATCTCCTTATCGGACAGTGTAGATCCAAGATCAGACTGCACATTCTGTGCAGTCTGATCTTGATCTACCCTGTCCGCAAAAGGTCAATGAGTCACGCTTAGCAACTTAAAGGTTCATAACAACATTATAGTTTAACCCTTTCCCAAACAAGCCCTGGTTTTCACGTGTCTGCAATACAAGTCTTTTGAAAACACTGTGGGAAAAGGAGAAATTGCTCGTAATGAGCAATATCTCCTTTTCCCACAGTGTTTTCTACTCTTTTGGAGAACTTTCTGTCATTTTCATCAAATGTACAATTGTTGTCTGCAAACTCTTTCAAATTGGACCAGTCTAAAATTTGTCGTTTGGGAAAGGGTTAACAGATATAACCATTCATGCATAGCCTTTTGGTCAGCTCTTATATAGACAACAACATCATTGAAAGTATTTCCAGACCACAAACTAAGTGTGGCTCATATGATTGGGTTTATCTTTGAAAGGGTAAATAAAAGGTTAGGAAATGGAGACTTGTTGTTTCCTTTCCCCAAAATTTATTGTCTGATAATGGATTAACCCTATAACACACAATCCGAAGTATTAACAATTCCTAGAATTGTCTGTTAAAACATTATGGGTAAAGGAGAAAATGCTGGTAACCACAATGTTTTACACATTTCAGAGATGAAAGCAAACATTTCAGCCACCTTTGGCTTGTTTCTGTAAATGCTTTCGATGTGGATGACTCCAAGATTTTTTTTTTTCATCTGGTAAAGAGTTAAAGTGGCTACACAAGTGAGAAGTTCTTCACAGTCAGCAGAAAAAAAGATCCTACCTGTTGAAATTTCAACCCCCTTTTGTCCAGAATGTCTCAACATTACTGCAATACTACTGAACGTGAAGGATCAAGAGTTTCTTATCTGTGCAGTCTTATCCAGATTTACAGGGTTTACTAAAGCATTTGAAGGTTCCATAGCTTTTTTTGTCCAGAATGTCTCAAACAACATTACTGACAGCAGACCTCCAGATAAGGGGGGGGTGATAGTATTCTAAATACATTATTTCTATTCCAAACCCTATGTTGTGGGTACTCATTAGAATCGTCTCGATGAGACAATTCTAATGAGTACCCATAACATAGGGTTTAGTTGAGAGTGATTGATATTTTCAATTTTGAAATCAAAATCACTCCCTCTATCTGGAGCTCTCTGACAGTGAAGATTCAAGAGTTCCTTATCTCTGCAGTCTTATCAAGAGCTAAAGGGCTTGCCAAAGCATTTGAAGGTGCCTCAGCCCCTTTTGTCCAGAATGTCTCAAACAGTATTACTGCATAACTACTAACAGTGAAGATTCAAGAGTTTCTTATCTATACAGTCTTATCCAAATCTTCAGTGTTTGCAAATGCATTTGAAGGTGCCATAGTATGGCACACCATCAGCAGATGACCGGTTAGCCTTGCCTTGCAGCCAACGATTTCTAAAATAGAGAGTTGCAAAGGACATTTTGCTAATAATGAGCAATTTCTAATTTTTGCCACAATATTTTTGTTTGTGCTGATTCCTTAATTTTGTTGATAATCTGTATTTTACAAGGATTTTACAAAGTGACCTGCTGAAATATTTTTCATTCTTAGTCTTATTCAAGATTTAGAAAGTAACACAAGTTCTGATTGTTTTAGCCAATCAGAAGTTGTGTCACTTTCAAATTTGGAAAATTCCTGAGAGCAAGTTGGTTGTTTAATATGGACCCAGGATGTAATTGAAGTCAATCAGTTTTTTACCAAATGACAAAATTTTACTCTTGTCCAAATTGAAAGCATTTGTAGAGGACAAAATAATTGTGACTCAAAAATTGAATTTTGATTTCAAGTGGGTAGAAAACATTTTGGGAAAAGGAGAAAATGCTGGTTACCAGCATTTTCTCCTTTTCCCACATTGTTTTCAAAAGTTTTCTTTCTCGGGGTCGTTAAAACTGGGGATTGTGTGGTAAAGGGTTAACTGTTAATTATGAAGAGCCAGTCACCAGCCATGTTTCTATTTGCAGGAGACAACTGGTAAGGAATTCCTTAAAATACAAGCGGAGTTACAGAGAAAGTCTGACAGAATAGAGGAATTGGAGGAGCTGCTTGTTGGCAAACAGCTAGCACTGGACAAAGTGTTAAAGGAAAATGTAGAACTACAGCAATCCTCTACTTCACAGGAAAAGGTTTGTTTCTTTAGCTGGTTACCAAGCAATCCAGTGCAATAACAACCCTGAAGAAAAAAGCTTTTAACCCTTTACCACACAATCCCTGAGAAAGAAGCCTTTTGAAAACATTCTGGGTAAAGGAGAAAATGCTGGTAACCAGCATTTTCTCCTTTTCCCACAATGTTTCCTACCCTATCACAAAGAAATTTGATCTTTTGGATCACATTCCAATTGTGGCCTGCAAATGCTTTCGATTTGGACACGTGTACATTATTGTGGTGTGGTAAAGGCTAAATACTGTGGATTGAAAATGCTGGAAACCAGCATTTTCTCCTTTTTCACCCCACAACGTTTTCCTCCCTTTTTGAAGACAAATCCCATCATTTGTCGGGCGTTTGTGCCTGTGCCACATTTAATGTGTTATCTGCAAATGCTTTAAAGTTTGATATGTCTGAAATTATGTCATTTTGTTTAGGAGTCAAATGATGTTAAGTGTTGTGACAAGGTTTATTCATAGAGAAAACAATTGTCCCATTAACTCGCAGAAATAGGGGATCTTTTCAAAATGAGGGAGGGTCCTACATAGCTCAATGGTAAAGTGTGGGACTCATAACCTGGAGGCCTCAGGTTCAAGCATTACTAGAAGCACTAGGTTTTTCTTGGGAGTGTTAATAGGAAAGACACTTCGTAGCTCAGCATAGTATAGTCTGTTACCCCGCCGTACTACAAGAATATGTCAGGCAAAGCACAATAATGGCGCCCCCAGTTGGTAATATGCAGAGGAGACGGGATATTGTTATTTCACATGATCAAATCGGATCATAGGCTGAATTCAAAACAGATCACTTGCAAGTAGGTCATGGCAGTGAGTTTTTCTACATGTCGTTCTTATTTAGCGAGAAAAACTACATATCAGAAATGCTTTAAGTATCCGAAATGTCAATGGACTTATGTAACGTCCGAAAATAGGGCTACTTTTAAAATGATTCATAGTCAGATTTATATTTAAACCATTCCCCAACAGCACGTTTTAGATTCAGTAATGTATTTTGTGTACAAAATCAAACTCATTTTACTAACTGATCAAACTGGATCACATGAAATTGGGGAAAACGGGGAAGCATGTAGGGGTACATTTTAGGACACCTAGGAGGCAGCCATTATTGTGCTTTGCCTGACCCGATAACATAGTGGTAGGGGCAGGTAATCCAGACTAAGCCTAGTACTGGTGAAATCCAGGACATACATTAATAAGGGAGCTGTCCCCACGATATGACTGAAATAATGTTGAAAGTAGTATGAAACACCATTCAATCAATCAGTCGAAACAAGGGAGATAGATCTACTAAAGGCTAACTCTCACACAATTTTAAAAGAGACCAAGTCCCATCTCTCTGCATTATTATGGGACTTTTCTCTAATTCAATGGTATTAGGTCCCAGAATCTCTGCTTTGGCAGAAGACGGGATACTAGATACCATTTTTATCTGTACCTTTAGGACGTCGCAACTACCACTGCATCCTTCCTTTTCAGTGGCCCTATTTATCAACTATTCAAAACTGTGTTTTTATGCTAAAGTTCAGAACAAGCCTTCTGATTGGATGAGACTTTATGTCTCAGTCTATCAGATTGCATGTCTTGAATTTAGAACAAGAAATAAATTAACTCTAAATGTTACTTAAAACATAAAATCAGTCTTTCATAGGGTAGAAAACATTGTGGATAAAGGAGAAAATGCTGGTTACCAGCATTTTCTCCTTTTCCCACGATGTTTTCAAAAGCCTTCTTTCTCAGGGTCGTTAAAAGTCGGGATTGTGCGGTAAGGGTTTAAGAATGGTTGGTGAAAGTGACCTCAGGTTTTTCTGTATCAGTACAAATTGCAGTATTTGGTATAACTCTTTGTCACATAATTCCCAAGTTTAACCCTTTCCCAAACGACAAATTTTGGACGAGTCCAAATTGAAAGAGTTTGCAGACGACCATTTTAAATTTGATGAAAATGGCAGAAAGGTCTCAAAACGGGTAGAAAACACTGTGGGAAAAGGAGAAATTGCTCGCTACGAGCAATTTCTCCTTTTTCCACAGTGTTTTCAAAAGACTTGTACTGCAGACACGTGAAATCAGGGTTTGTTTGGGAAAGGGTTAAATGAATTGGGGAAGAAGGCTTTTGAAAACATGGGTGGGAAAAGGAGAAAATGCTGGTAAACAGTATTTTCTCCTTTTCCCATAATATTTTTTACTCTGTCAAAGACAAATCTGACAATTTGAACCACATTAGATTTGCTGTCTGCAAAGTCCAAAATATTGTCGTTTTGTAAAGAGGTAAGTCATCTGCTGGCTTCATACATGCAAAATAATTTAAATGAAAAATGTTCAGTTTGAGAAATAAATGAACTCTCTCTCAATGACTTTCATCGCATCCTATGATACAATTACACAATAATGGTTATGCCCCTTTTTTGAGTTAGAATATTCACTGAAAATCAAGCAACTGCAGCAGAGCATTAGCACCAGAATGCGGTGCGCTTATTTTCCTTTTCACACACTGTTTTCTACCCTTTTATAGACAAAGTTGATTTTGTGAGTCACTTAATCTGTTGTTTGCCAATGTTTACAATATGTGAAGTCTACAATATTGTTGGAGAGTTACATCAGGCTTGTGTCCAAGTAATCTTTTGATCATTGTTAAGCCTTTACCACACAATCCTGAGTTTTAATGACCCTGAAGAAGAAGACTTATGAAAACATTGTGGGAAAAGGAGGAAATGCTGATGCCAGCATTTTCTCCTTTTCCCAAAATGTTTTCTACGCTATCAAAGACAGAAATCATAATTTTAGTGACATTTATTTTGTCGTCTGCAAATTCTTTTTATTTGGTTGAGTCCCAAGATTTGTCGTTTGGTAAAGAGTTAAGAGTGTGCTTTTGATAATTACATCGAGTTCCAATATCCCTGACAGAAAAAAGCTTTTGAAAACATTGTGGGAAAAATAGGAAAATGTTGTTAACCAGCACTTTTTTCTTTTTCTACACTGTTTTCTACCCTTTTATCAACAAATTTAATTATTGCAGAAGATGAGTGAAGGAGGAGATCAGGTTAAAGATCGAACAGAAACCAGAAAAGATGGATATCAGGAGCCGGCCACATCTACAGGTGATGGACTGCCCCAAATTGATGTGGAAGCTGTTCGGGATCTAATACAGCAAGTCCAGTGGCTTCAGTTACAGCTTAAACAGGTAAATTTGGACCTTTGGGGTGCCTTTCACGAGTTTAGTTGCTTTTGTGTAAGTTTAGCTGAAGATCAGATGGCATGGAAGGTGCAGAAAGGGTTTTATTATTCACAAAAATTTAAATATTTTTCCAGTTCTAAATTTCAAGAGTAGCCATCAGATAGCCTGATAGTTAGTCTTGGAATTGAGAGATAGAAGGTTTGATTACAATTTTGGCCAAAATGATTTCCAGATTTGAGTATGGCTACTGAGATGCAAATATTGCATGCCCCCCATCCAAAATGGTTTTGACTTCGTGTATATGGTAAGGTGGCCAGTGTATATGGTAGCACATCCCTTTACCACACAACCCTGAGGTTAATAACCCCCTAGGGTAGAATCATTGTGGAAAAAGGAGAAAATACTGGTCACCAGCATTTTCTCCTTTTCCAACGTTTTCTACCCAATCAAAGACAAATTCCAAAATTTTTGACGTATTTAATCAATCGTCTGCATATACTTGTCATCTGGTAAAAGAGATAAAGGAGTAATGTGTGTAGCAATGGTGAAAGAAAAAGCAAACAAGAATGAATAGATAGGTTGATTGGCTACTATGACATAGTTGGTTAAATACTGTCGAAAATAGTCTCAAACCCCTCAGAGTCCTGAAAAACGGATTTGTGGAGCAATATTTTAATTTCCACCATATGCAATACATGTTTAAGTAATTAATTAGTAGAGATATGGCACAGATTATCTTTCAGCGACACTGAAGCATTCCTTTACCACAAAATCTTGAGTTTTAACGACTCTGTGAAAGAAGCCTTTTGAAAACATTGTGGGAAAAGGAGAAAATGCTGGTAACATTTTCTTCTTTTCCCACAATGTTTTCTACACTTTCGTAAACAAATTTCAATTTTTTGGTTACATTTATTTTGTCATCTGCAAATGCTTTCAATTTGTTGTCTGGTAAAGAGTTAAATGACGTTAAGAGGGCGTAAATCAATTATGAAAGTGCTTTTGTAAACGTTTGTGTGTGTTTTTTATTGCAGGCAGGAAACACATTACAGTCCCAGAGTGAAAAACAAGGTGTGACTTTAATAGCTCTACAAAAAGCCAAATCTGAAATCCTAGACCTTCAGGAAAATATTACACAAAAAGATTCAATTGTTACGGACTTGGTAGAAAAGCTTAAAACTGTGTCACTTGAATGTTCACAACTGAAGGAAGCACATGGGAAACGGAAAAGTATGGCTGAACAAAATGGTATTGAAATTCATTATGGTTACCAAAAGAAAATTGAGGACTTGGAACATGAAAAAGAAGTTATAGAGAACAAAGTTCAGTATTTAGAGGATCAGGAAAAAGTTTTTATGAAGGAGAAAGAAAACTTGATTCAAGAAATTTCTAGCCTGAAAGGTAGACTTGAAATGGTTGAAAAGACCAATGAATACAGCATTATAGAGTATAAAGTACAGATAGATTCTTTGAATGTTGAAAATACTAGCCTCCTTCAAGATAAAGAGAAGTTATTGGATGTAGACAATAGGCAGAAAAATGAACTGAAGTCACTCTGTGAGCAGCTAGAGGTATTGAAAACTGAAAAAGTGAATTCAGATCAGCAGTTAACAAGCCTTTTGAGTGAAAATGAAAAGTTATTGGAAGAGAATGAATTAGTAGGTCATCAACTTATTGTGCTTAAAGAAGATAATTTAATGTATAAGTCCCAAATTTCCAACTATGAAGATAAAATAAGTCAAGCAGAGGAAGTGGCAGATGAGAACCATTCTCTAAGAATCCAAAATGATGACCTTAATAACAAAATTAATAATCAAAAAGATACTATTGCATCGTTAAGAAGTAACACTGAAGCTGTAAGAAATGAAAATGTAGAACTGACAAACCAAGTTAAAGACATTTCATTGACTCTATCAAAACAGAATAGTGAAGTGGAGATATTAAAAACTGAGAGAGATGATCTTCTTCTCCTATGTGAGGAAAGGAAAAGGGCAGCAGAAGAGATACAGACTGAGTGTGATCAATATAAAACTTTGAATGATTCACTAGAAGAACAGGTTTTACAACTAAAACAAGATCTGTGTATTGCAGTTAGTGATTGTGAAGCATTGAAACTGGAGAAATCACATTTACAGGGACAATTACATCAAAATTCAATGGAGAAAGACATAAATCAGGCAATGTCTGAAGTCATTGAACCACAGGTTCAAAAAGTTATGCATGTTCAATGTGCCAAAACACTAGCATTAGAGCTAGTAGAGCCTTTTGTTGCCAGCGATGTGGACGATCCTATGATAGCCTCTACAAATACATATGTTCAGGCCTCACCAAATGTGCCAAATACTGAAAATGTGGATTTAGGTGATGCTGATGAAAGTTTAACTTTGAAACAAAAAGTGATGTTGCTAGAGGCAGAGGTAGAAGAATTAAGAACAGAAATTTTACATTTACGTGCCTCTGATGTTGTCACAAATGTAATGCTAACTGCTCAAAAAGTCGTCTCAAATAGTGGTAAAGACACAAATGTGCCTTCAGCTGGTGAAGAAAAAACAAAAACAGATGTCTGTGAAAGTGCTGTTGAGACTATCAATGATACTGCATATCAAACACTGTCTTTATGTCAAAACAGTGCTGTAAATGAAACTTCTGACATTCACAGGTTACCTTATCTTCATCATGAAATTACAAAATCTATGCAAGATATGTTACAGCCCAATTTAGAAGAACATGGCATGCTAACTACTCAGTTGAATAATTTGCAAACAGATATTCAGAAACAAACAGAAGATGAGCAGACTTTAACAACTAGTTCTAAAGAGTCTATAGCTGGAGCAGGCAAAGATTTAACAAGACAAGAAGACTTGGAGGTAAGTCAGTCAAACCTTTCTAGGGTAGACACTTTGGAATTGGAGGTTAATATGCATGCTTCTTCCTATCCAAACACCCAGAGGGATGTTCCCAGGTTACCCCTTTCTTATACATTGGGAAATGTTGGTATTCAGTTTCAGCAGACTGGTGTTAACAGAGAAAACAATGTTGGTTTAGTGAATGAGTTCGATGTTGATTCACTAGAAGAACATACAGTAAACACAGAGACTGTAACAAGTAGGCATCAAAAGGAGAGTGCTTATTTAAGTGATATTGTGAAACAACTTCAACAAGAAAAGGTGGAAATTTTAGAACTTTTTGAACGTGAAAAACTTGACAAAGAAAATACTGTGTATGAACTTGAAAATGTGAACAAGAAGAACATTGAAATAAAGGTGGAGCTAAACGAGTATAAAAATTTATTGAGTAAATCAAAAAGTGAAAATAAAGAAATGCAAGAAGTATTCCAGGAAGAAAAAAGTAAAAATGACGAACTAATATCTCAGAATGAGAAGATCTCATGGGAAAGAAATGAATTAGAAATCAGACTAAATGACCTTGAAATGGAATTCTCCAGCATGAAATCCATGAAATGTGACCTTCAGTATAAGGAAGAACAAGTAAGAGAAGAGCTAGAAAGAGTTAAGGAAAGACTTGAATACCTAGAATCATCTGAGAAGGATATCTTTGAAATGAAGGAGATGACAGAAAAGCTTCAAGGAGAGAAAGACAGTATTTTGAGGGAAAATGAAACTCTTCACTGTAGCCTTGCTGCTAAAGTTGATGAAAATGATAGAATGGTAGAAATACTAGATACTTTGCATAAGGAAAAAGCAGAATTGATTGCAAATGCTCACACATGTTTGCAGGAAAATACTACTCTGATGAAACGACTGAATGAGTGTAAAGTTATCAAAGAACAGTTAGAAAATAGCCTGACTGAAGTAGTAAGGAACAATAAGGTTTCAGAATCTAAATATGTAGGAGAACTAGAGGGTTTGGTTGAAGAAAACTCTACTCTCAAAACTAAACTACGTACAAATGAAGAAGAAATGGAAGTTCTAAAATCGGAAATTCGAAGATTAAGTGACTTTTTCTCCAACATCGATGAACAGTTACAGGAAATTGGTGTGCTAAAACAAAGAAATGCTGAACTTGAAACAAAGTTTGAGGACATTTCAAAGGAGAATGAGGATCTTGTCAATGAATTATTGTCCTCTCAGCAAAAGGTTGATGGATTACAAACGGAGAATGAAACATTTGCTTTGAAATGTGATGAACTTCAAAGCATCATTGATGACATGGATGAAGAAAAAACATCATTATTAGAATCCATTGAAACTTTGAAATGTGAATCAGGTTCAAAGGTGAGAGAAAAAGAAATAATCATAGATAAATATGAAATGCAATTGGATGGCTTAGATAACGAGAATGCAACACTGAAAACTCAAGTATTAAGTTTAAAACAAGATTTACAAGAAATTATACAACAATCTCAGACCCTAGATGAAGACTATTCAAAACAGACTGATACAGTGTCAAGATTAAACCTAGAAAAACAGGCATTGGAGGAAGAAGCAGCGGCAAATCAATCAAAAGTAATTCAGATGGAGCAAGATTTGTTAGAACTTGTCAATCAGGTTCAGTTATATGATAATACCATATCAGAAAAAGTGGATTTAGCAACAAGGTTGGATGAGCAAGTTAAATCATTGTTAAAAGAAAATACTGAACTGAGTGATAAATGTGGAAGTCTTGAACACGATCTTGCTGACTTTAGAACAAAGGAGTCCTATTTGACAGAGCAGCTTAAAATCTATGAAGCAAGTGTAACCAAAAGTGAACACAGTTCTGATGAATTAGCTAGAGTTAATTCTCAGTTGGAATTAGAAATCAAGTATAAAGTAAAAGCACAGAATGATCTTGAGAAATTGAATAGTGAAATAATTAGACTGGTCAGTGAAAGGGAAGAATTAAAGTCTGAATGTGAAATTATCAGGAAAGGCTTTGATGAACTCCTTGTAACTAGAGATGATGAAAAGAGATTACTTGAGAAACTAAAAGAACAGATGAAAGAGGTAGAGTGTGAACGTGATGAAATTATTTTGGAATACCAAAGTGTTTCTGATAATATGAATGAAGTTTCAAGTGAAAACGAGATATTAAGCCTTGAATTAGATAAGCTTAATAGAAATCTAATGTCTGTTTCAGAAAATAGAAATCACATCAGAACTCAGGTGGAAATTCTAGCAGCAGAAATTGAGTCATTAGTTATTGAAAGAGAGAGGTATGTGTCAGAAAATGTTAAACTTGAAAAGGACAAGAAAATCTTGACAACAAATGATAAGAAGCTGCAAGAGACATACTTGCATCTGTGTGAACAAAATGAATTTCTAATCAAACAATGTGAAGAACTTGAGAATCAAAATAAGAAACTTCAGAACCAAAATGATGAAATAAGATTAGAAACCATATCATTTCAAGAAACACTGGCAAAACTTGATGACCAATTAAAAAACAGTGTCAATGCTCAAGGAGAAAATGTGGCTCTTAGCAAAAAAGTGGATGATTTAATGTGTAATGTTGAAACTTTGCAAAGAGAAAAAGAGAGACTTGAATCTGTTGTGGAGGATTTAACTAGCATGCTTCATGACATGCAAACAAAGTATGAGGAAGTAAAGTCTGAAATGGAATCTACGAAGAAAAAATGTGATAAAGAGATCAGTCAGCTACAGTCTCATCTACAAGTCATGAATGAGGATGTAACAGAATTAAGAAAAGTACTTGATGTGATGGAAAGTGAAATGTACAATGTCAGCGAGGAAAAAGAAGTGCTAAAAGAAAATTATGAGCAGCAACAAAATCAACTTGTTGAAGCAGTTGAAGCTAAAGAAATGTTGTTACAAAAGCTCTCAGATAAGCAGCAAAAAGATTTACAGAATATGAAAATGGTGAACAAATTGTACCAAGAAAAGAGTGAGCACCCACACGGTGTTGAAAATATTGCTGCAGATGAAATGAACTTTCAGGGAGAATGCCAAACTGAAGTGGCCTCCCAAATAAATACAGAGGAATATGCTGAACAAGATTTGCCATTATTTGAAGCAGTGTTACAATATTTTCCCGATAATGATCAAACTCAAAGTGTTACTAATGTGCATGTGCAAACAAACATTTCAGTAGGGGAATTTGAATCTGCAGGTGTGCTTGTAGATGATAATGGCGAAAATATTGAAATTATCAAAGATAAATTAACTCACTGTGGCACACAAACACTTTGTGAAGAGGAACAATGGCAAAATAGTGATACAGAAGTGTGTGAAAGAAGTTTGGCTAGAAACCAAAATGGTGATAACAGAAATAATGAAATTGAAACAACTGATCAAATAACTCAAACAGACTTTTATGATTCAATCAATTATTCCTTTTGTAGAGAACTTGCAGTTTCAACTATGTCAGTATCCTCTCAATGTAACATTTTAAAATCAGATTATGCACTGCATGTAGATCAACTCAACCAATGTGTTCAAACAGTTTCAGAGGGAGAGAGGTCAGTAAGTCATATGGATAAATTATCAGAAGTTTCTCAAAATGGTAGTTTATTTTCTGCTTCTGGCATTCAACAAGATAAAGTCAGTTCAGAGACAGATTCACTTGTTAGCCATGAAAAATTGCTAGACTGTGTGCAAGATAATCTAACAGTCTCAAATAATGATGTGTATTGTCAGACTGACACAGATTTTCAAAATGAATTTAAGGCTGAAGTCTTGTCTGCTATACAAGTTATGAATGAAGGTCTAGAAAGAAGAGAAAATAATGTGAAAAGGTTGGAAGAAAATTATGAGAGAAAACTAAAGCAAGCAGAGTATGAATTAGAGGAAAAATATGAACAAATGTTTAGAATTAGAGAAGCTGAGATATCACTTGAAGCAGAGAAGGATAAAAAGAAACATGCCAGTGAAGTTGAATTGGAGGCGAGAAGAACTATTGAGAAAGTCAAAGTTGAGAAAGATCAACAGTTTGTAGTGGCTCTTCAGCACGTCCGTGCAGACATGACCAGAAAAAGTAAAGGCAGAAAGGGATCAGCTAAGAGGGCAGCCTCTCATGAGACCCCTAGAGAAACAGTTGATTTTGGATTGGTCAGCGATGCCAGTGAAAAGATGCAAAGCGAAGATCTTCATCAGCTACGGCAAGATAATCAGGTGAGAAAGACTTGTTTACACTGTTTAACCCTTTCCTAAACAAGCCCTGGTTTTCACATGTCTGCAGTACAAGTCTTTTGAAAACACTGTGGGAAAAAGAGAAATTGCTCGTAACGAGCAATTTCTCCTTTTCCCACAGTGTTTTCTACCTTTTTTGAGACCTTTCTGCCATTCTCATCAAATTTAAAATTGTTGTCTGCAAACTCTTTCTATTTGGACCAGTCCAAAATTTGTGGTTTGGGTTAACCTTTTACCACACAATCCTGAGTTTTAAGGAGCTTGATGAAGAAGGCTTCGGAAAATATCATAGGAAAAGGAGAAAATGCTGGTAACCAGCATTTTCTCCTTTTCCCATAATGTTTTCTAGCCTTCCAAAGGCCAAATTCAGTTTTTGTGCCATGTTTAATTTGTTGTCTGCAATTGCTTTCAATTTGGAACAACCTGAAATTTTGTCAATTGGTAAAGGGTTAACTCTTTACCAAACCAAAGAATTTCAGACTTGTCCAAATTGAAAGCATCTGTAGATGACAAAATAAATGTTACTAAAAATTGTAGCTTGTATTTGGCAGGTTAGAAAATATAGTTGAAAATGGAGAAAAGCTTGTTACCAGCATTTTTCCTTTTGCTACAATGTTTTCAAATGCTATTTCCTCAGGGTGGTTAAAACTTGGATTAGTTTGGTAAAGGGTCAAGCAAATTATTTTGTTGTTTGTTAGGGCTGTTGTTTAATATGTACAAAATGACAAATTTTAGATTTGTCCAGTTTAACCCTTTACCACACAATCACGAGTTTTAACGTCCTTTAGGGAAAAGCCTTTTTGAAGATATTGTGGGAAAAGGAGAAAATGCTGGTGACCAGCATTTTCTCCTTTTCCCACAATGTTTTCTACACATCCAAAATGAATTTTGGTTTTTGAGTCACGTTTATTTTGTTGTCTGCAAATGCTTTGAATTTCAACTAGTCTAAAATTTTGTCATTTTGTAAAGAGTTAACTCTTTACCAAATGTCATAATTGGAAACAGGTGCTGACAATAAAATAAACGAAGCTCAAATGATGATTTCTGTCTTTAACAGGGTAGAAAACATTGTGGGTAAAGGAGAAAATACTGGTAATAAACAATTATCTCCTTTTTGCACATTGTTTTCAAGAAGTTTCTTTCTTCAGAGTCATTAAAACTCAGGATTGTGTGGTAAAGGGTAAAAAGCATGTGAAGATTTCAATTTTTATAACGACCCGGAGCAGAAAAGCTTCTGAAAACATTGTGGGAAAAGAAGAAAAAAAATGCTGGTAATCAGCATTTTTTCCTCTTCCCACAATGTTTTCCACCCTTCCCAAAACAAAGTTCAATTTTTAGTCACATTTATTTTGTCATCTGCAAATGTGTTCCAATTTGGAACGGTCTAAAATTTTGTCGTTTGGTAGGAGATTAAAAGACAACCCCAATCATTTGAACAGTATTCAAGTTGTTGTTCGCAAATGAACAATGCTCAGTGAAAAGGGGACTTATTGCATCTGCGAAAAGTATTGACATTCCCAAAACAAATTTCAGTTTTTGAGTCACATTTATTTTGTCGTCTGCAGATGCTTTCCATTTGGACAAGTCTAAAATCTTGTCGTTTGGTAAAGAGTTCATTGGTACAATGCATCATGGAGATGCATTAAGCCCCCTTTTGCCAGAGCATGGCTCAAATGTTTTCAATATGGATGTAAAATTGAGACTTGTGAAGAATCAAATCTGAACTTGCATTCTAAAGAATATCTGTAAAATTTCAATTTAAAGTCAAAAAAATTTAGCTGTGATTGTCATTGGATAATGGGATAGGGAATATCAATTATAAACTGAAATAAATTTTCAAAGGTAAACGAAATGTAATCCCAGCTCCTACACGGAAATATGCTCAAAATAATTTAACCCTTTGCCCCTCGATCCCGACTTTTAATGACCCTGTGGAAGAAGCCTTTTGAAAACATGGTGGGAAAAGGAGAAAATGCTGGTAACCAGCATTTTCTCCCTTTCTCAAAATGTTTTCTAAACTATTAAAGGCAAATTACTGTACATAATTTTCGCCACATACAAATTGTTGTCTGCAAAGGCTTTGAATTTGGACAAGTCTACATTTTTGTTGTTTGGTAAAGAGTTAAATAAGCAAAAGTGTTAATAAAAATGGCCAATAAATCACTTCATGCAAAGTATTTCGGAAATAAAAGATTGCTTTATAATAGCAATTTAAATAAAAAACACTATTAACCCTTTACCACACAGTCCCAAGTTTTAATGACCCTTTAACGAAGGCTTTTAAAAACATTGTGGGAAAAGAAGAAAATGCTGGTAACCAGTATTTTCTCCCTTTTTCACGATGTTTTTTACCCTATTTGAAACAGAAATAATCACTCAAACTACCAATGTTGTGTTGTCTGCAAAATTTGCTTTCAATTTGGTCAAGTCCAAAGTTTTGTCTATGGTAAAAAGTGAACCAACTCCCATCCAGCAAAATCAATTGCATATGGCAACACAGTTTATAAACAGCATTTCAGAAAGTCTGCATTTTTGCGTTTTTGACGCGCTAAATGAAGCCTGACACAAGAAAATTAACACATCATGTCTTCCTTGATGCAACATAAATCGGAATGAAAAAGGAACATGAAGGATTGATTCAATGAATATATCTTACAAAATTGTCAAGTTTGTAACTGTAAAATCATATCGAACCCACTTTCTAACACTGAATTATTTGTTTACCGTTTACACTGAATCGGTCTAGAACACGACATTATCCAGTGTGACATCGCTGTCATCTCATCTATTATTAGATATAATTAATAAGTCTAAAAATTGATGTATGGTAAAGCAGTCTGACGAATCACCGAAATACCACCAAAACACCAAAATACCCCCATTTTTTTTTTAATTGTTGAGTCCAGATACCTGATAAATTTTGTAGGATTTTTCTTTTTTTTTTTTTCAGTAGAACACATGCTTAACCCTTTACCACACAATCCCGACTTTTAACGACCCTGAGGAAAAAAGCCTTTTTGAAAACATTGTGGGAAAAGGAAAAAATGCTGGTAACTAGCATTTTGTCCTTTTCCCACAATGTTTTTTACCCTTCCCTAAACAAATTTCATTTTTTGAGTAACATTTATTTTGTCATCTGCTAAAGTTTTCAATTTGGACTGGTCTGAAATTTTGTTGTTTGGTAAAGAGTTAATCAAAGTATTAATCATTATTTAGAAGAATGGTGTTGTTAATATACTCTAGATTTACATGGAGAACAATTACAGAAACACTAGTGCGTCGAAATACCCAATTTTGATTATGCCAATCTAGACTAAAGAATTATCAGTATCACTTTATCACTTATATTTGTTTTTCCTTTGAATGATAAACATACACAAAAGGGAGCGCTAATGTATTTTATTTGCGAACGAAGCAGACCCAAGTCAGACATTGCATGACATAGGTCTCTGATCCGTCAAAACACACAAGTTTTTTTTTTAAGCTTTATTTACTATGTCAATGGGTATGTGGGGGTCGTAGTCATCCCCCACCATACCTTACATAAGATGTTAGTAAGCAGTGTTAGTTTCATTTTTAAACATTTTAAACATATAAACGTATTTACCAACATTTAAACATATTTACAATAACTTCATGAAAGAAAACATTTTCTTGTAAAAAACATACAATAATATATATGAGACATGCTCCGGCAAAAAGGTGCTCAATGCCTCTCCACAATCCATAATGCCAAGCAAGAAAGAAAATTCTTCATACCAGTAAGTGACGGTTTGTAAGTTTTATTTCTACAAAAGTAAATATATTTTTTAACTTCTAAAAGCAAATTGTCTAACAAAAAGTTTGGTTTATATGTACCCAAAAGAAAAATTCTACTATTTATTTGTAAATTGTGGTCAAAATTTTTCAATATTGTTGTAATTTTATCCATCAAAGGCGTTATATACTCACAATTATAGAACAAATGTAAAAGTGTTTCTTCATGTGTTCCACAGAAAGTACATAAATTAGTATCGATCAAGTTCATTTTGAAAAGTAGCGAATTTGTTGGGAGGATCCTGTGAACTATTCTTGTCTGGAACCATTGTGTATAAGTATCTTGAGTACATTTAAAGACACTTCCGTGAACTAGATTCCAATCAATTTCTAAATCATTGTATATTGAGTTCCACTTGACTCTACATGACGCAGCTTCTCTGTTCTCAAGTAGCTTGGTACGTTCTGTTCTGTTCTCTTAAAGTGAAGCAATCATAATTGAAGGTGTTTGGCTTATTTAATCCAGCTAATTTGATGTATAAGTTTGAAATTGTTATTTTTAAAGTTATACAGTTATTATTCATAATTTTATTGGCTGGAGAAAATGTTATTTTTAAAGTTATACAGTTATTATTCAGAATTTTATTGGCTGGAGAAAATCTCCCAATATCGGACAGTTCTGTGCAGTCTGATCTTGATCAACACCGTTTGCAAAAGTGCATTGAGTCCGCGCTTAACAGATTTGAAACTGATGAATGAAAAGCCTCTAAATTATACTAAGTCAGGCCAAAGCAAATACAGGCACGAAATTTATAGTCACTTCAGGAAGTGTTTTGAAACTGAAATTCTGCTTCTAGCAACAAAATACCAAATGTTACACTACCAACTTGTCCCCACCCCCAATCTCATCACAAAATGAAATGGTACTTAGTTGGTGCAAGCCAAAGAGTCTTTTTTAAGTTCAAGACCAGGGTCCCTATTCATCGACCATTCTTGAGAACATTCTTAGTCTCATGCTCCAGAATTTTCTAAATTTGAGAGAAACACTACTTTGATTGGCTTAACCATTCAGGTTAGCCTTTCAGAAGTTCTATTACTTTTAAATTTAGAAAATCTTGGAGATTAAGCCTAAGAATGTTCTTAAGAATCGTTGGTGAATACAAATGCTGTTGTCATAAAGGGGCCTTTTTAGACTTTTCTGCTGCAAATAATTTCTTTTTTTTTTTTTGTAAGCAATGATAAATTCTGCAAAATGTATTTTTCGCTGTAAACGTAATAGAACTGGATGGCAATGTGCAAATTTGGGCGTTAAATAATGGGTTTTTTGCTTTGCAATCAGTACCTCTGTCTATTTCATGTGATCAAATATCCACATTATCAACGCATGTCATTGATCACATGATATTCCACAAACCTTTGCAAAATTCTAGCGCCAATTCAAAATTAAGCTTAAGAAGCTTTGTAATCCATTTTTGAAAATACCATGGAAAAGCATTTTTTACATGAATTTGTCTTTCTTCTTAACTGATGGTTTGCCAGCCACCCCCTTACTTCAGTGATAAATTATATTTTTTAAGTTTGGTGAGATTATAAATATCTGAATAGCCCCCCTTAAAAATTGTTAATGATGATATAATAGGACAATTGTAATTGAGATTGCCTCTTAGGGAAATAATGTACTTGATCACATAAAACATTGATGTATAACTGTGGTATGTAATCAGGAAATACTGGCTGGAATGACTGGTTTTATGACCATTATTTGGCAAGGCACTTTAACTGTTTCCGGTAGTGAGTTGAACTCATTACCAAACAACAAAATTTTAGACTGGTCCAAAACAAAAGCATTTGCGGGGCGACAAATTAAGTTTGGAATGAATGATGATATGTGTATCAGAAAGGGTGGAAAACCTTGTGGGAAAATGAGAAAATGTTGGGTAGAAACATTTTATTCTATACCAAAATGTTTTCAAAAGTCTTCTTTTTCAGGGTCGTTAAAAGTCGGGATTGTTTGGTAAAGGGTTAAGCCATTTTTTAGCGACGCTTAGGAAAGAGCCTTTTGAAAACCTTGTGGAAAAGGAGACCAGCATTTTCTTCTTTTCCCACAAGGTTTTCTAGTTCCATCAATAGCCATCATTTCAGCTAAAATTGATATCGTCTTCTGCAAATTTGGACCAGTTTGAAATTATGTGGTTTGGTAAAGAGTTAATCTTGTAGTGCTGAGCCTGGATTTGATTGCTTATGCAGACAGTCTAGATCAAGATCATGCTTTACACAATGTGTAGTCTGATCTTGGATACAGGCTGTCAACCCTGTCATTGATTGTGGATCTGTATATTTCAATAATCTATTCTGTTCCTTACTGATCATGAAAATGTATGCAGACCACAAATGTAGGGCAGAAAATGACCACTTTTGACCATAGAATGACAACTCCATAAATAATAAATTAGGTATAATAATAAGAAGCTATGAGCCATGCTCTGTGAAAAGGGGGTTTAATCATCTGCAAAAAGTGTCAAGCCAGGTCAGCAGCTTGGTCTGAGTCGAAACTTTTTTCTATCGTTAAATGTTCTGCATGCCATCGGACCATTCTACACCTAGATTAAGTAGGTTCTTAGACAAAATGGATTTTATGGATCCATAATTATGTGATGACTTGCTTGCTGTAATGCATCAGGGAGATACATTAAACCCCTTTTTGACAGAGCAAGGCTTGTGTACATTAGTGCCAGAAAAATTATTTGTGTCGAGTGTTGGCTTACAAAATATGGAAATATAAAACATTAACTGAATGCTGAAAGAGCCGTGCACTACTTAACACTATACCAAACGACAAAATTTTAGACTGGTCCAAATTGAAAGCAGTTGCAGACAACAAAATAAATGTGACTGAAAAATTGAAATTTGTTTTGGGAAGGGTAGGAAACATTGTGGGAAAAGGAGAAAATGCTGGTTACCAGCATTTTCTCCTTTTCCCAGAATGTTTTCAAAAGGCTCCTTTTTCAGGGTTGTTAAAAGTTGGGATTGTGTGGTAAAGAGTTAAAGTTGTTAAGGGATTCTCGCAAACAGTGAAGATCAAGATCAGGCTTGTAGTTTTAGATTAGATCTATATTGTCTGATTGAGGGATTTAGAATTGGCAATGATCGGACTGTATAGTGATTGGATTGACAATATCTTTTTCATTCGTACTGCTTGTAAGGTTGAAGGATTTAGAGTGTAGGTTTTGGAGCAAAGATCGGCTGTCGCTGTAAGTTTCTTTGAGCATCGTCATCCAAAATACAACTTTTTTCTCTATATTCCCATTGGTAAATACGGAATATCATGTTGTAGTAACTTTCCTGGTGCATATATGAGTCATCTCGTATTTAACTCGAGCAGAATGAGAAAATTTAATTTACAGGAGACCAAAGGTTGAGGGAGATCAGACCTCCAGATAAAAAGGATTGATAGTATTCTAAATCCATTATTTCTCTTCCAAACCCTATGTTGTGGGTACTCATTAGAATCATCTCGATGAAACGATTCTAATGAGTACCCATAACATAGGGTTAGTGGAGAGCGATATTTTCAATTTTGAAATCAAAATCACTCCCTCTATCTGGAGATCTGGAGATGTCAAAATTTTAGGCAGCGAGAAGTAAATACAAGCATCAGTATACCGACAACTTTCAACGACAAAATTTTGCAGTTATTGACATTTTATTCGTAAACTGGCAAACAAAACAAAAAATGCTGTAGTGGCTAGTAACTTTGTTTTCATGATCAGCAATTAATTTTAAATTTGATGAAAATGGCAGAAAGGTCTCAAAAAGGGTAGAAAACACTGTGGGAAAAGGAGAAATTGCTCATTACGAGCAATTTCTCCTTTTCCCACAGTGTTTTCAAAAGACTTGTACTGCAGACACGTGAAAACCAGGGCTTGTTTGGGAAAGGGTTAACTGTTAATCAAACAAAAAATTTTAGTCTTGTCAATAATTAAAGCATTTGAAGACAATGCATTGAAATATAGGTCATGTGACTGGTCTTTGAAAGGGTTGAAAACAAAGTTGGGTAAAAGCAAAATGCTTATTATCAGCATTTTCTCCTTTTCACCGAATGTTTTCAAAGATTTTGTTCCTCAAAGTCTTACGTAATTGGATTATTTGGTAAATAGCTAAGATAATTTCCTTTGTCTTTCAGGAACTTGCTCAGGCCAGAGATGACCTTCTCCAAAAGATAAATGTCACCCAGTTAGAACAGGAAGTGTTTTGGGATGAGTTGTATTGTATTATGGGAGAACATAGTATGTTGGGAGAATCACAACAATCAGCAAATCAGCAGGCTTCACAAATGGCTCCTTCATTTCTGGATTGGGAACTCTCGCCAGAGTTGTCATTTGATAGTGTTAGATCTAGCATTGATCCTAAAAGTTTAAGTGGCAGTCTTGACACATCTCTGTTCTGTTCAAACACAGATTGCTTGTCTGTAAGAATGAAGTATGAACACTTGATAGAGAAAATACATCAATTTCTGAAAATTAAATCAACACAAAGAGAGCAAACAGTGACTCATCTAGGCAATCCCAACATAGATACTGGATGTTCTGAAGAAGAAAATGACATTGTTTTCGAAAGGAAGACCAAACTTATGAGGAATGAGCCTGTGGAAAATTCAGGTGTAGAAGACAAGTTTATAGAACACTCTGAATCTGACGATCAAATGCTACAGAGAGTGACATCAGTACATCTTGAACATTGGGCAAAAGGTGTCAAAACCCATGAAAATGATGAAACTGAAGTAAAAGACTCATTTATTGTTGAGCAAGTTGACAAAGTATGTCATGACAATGTGAATGTTGACAATATCATAAGAGAACTTGTTACAGAATCTCAAGCAAAACCACTGAATGCAAGAGATTTTCCAGAGACTCCTAGCAGGAAAAGAATCAGTAGGAAAAAATGCAGTAGAGGATTCACTTCAACTCCAAGTGACAGTGAACGGAGTCCAGAAGGTATAAATGATGCAAATGTATCGCCATTCAGTCACTGTACAGCTTCTGTTGCCACAATGGAAGAGGGTCACTTCTCAGAGGATGATATAGATGGGGAGTTCTATACCTCCACCAGCAGAAAGAGACATTTTTCAGATGGTGATATCAAAATTGAACTAGATATGTGGTTAGAAAAGTCAGGCCAGGGTGACAATATTGAAGGGCACTTTGTATCAGAAAGAATACAGGTACACAGTATGTCAGAACCTCGTGAAATTTTTCAGAAAAAAGATGGAGGGAAAACTTTTTCTTCTAAACTTGAGTGTGTGAAGAATGTGGAGGATAGAGAAACAAAATTAAAGTTGAAACTTCAATTACCTAAAAAGGTGAAAATTGATGGAGAGAATAAATTTGTAGCTGAACATGTTAATGACAATAAAGAGAGTTTTGCAGGGCAAACTTTTGCAGTTGCTCATATGACTGACACAGGACCTTTGTCTGGTAAAGACAGCGGTGATTTCTTCGAAGAAAGTTTAACAGACAGTAATGATACAGATGGAAGAATTGATTCTGGTGATATTTTGGAGAAAATCAGCCATGAATCACCTGAACAAAGCACCAAGGCTCTTATAGATGAGAAGGGAGATAATATAACAGATGAACAGTTTGGAAAAGGGGGGATGTTTCAGGTAGATTCAATAATTCCGAAAATAGAAGCAGACTTCATTCAAGAAACAGAGGTAGAATGTTCAGTTAGTGAATCAGGTGAAACAGCTGGCTCAGTTCATAGTATTTCGGAAGGTAATAAGCAGGAATATGAAAATACTTTGTTTGATATGCTTAATTCTATTTGTCCAGGCACAGATCCCTCTAGACATCCAGATCACAGAAACGATAAAGATAAAAGTGAAGCAATTTCAAAGACTTCCTTTACAACAGGTCTTTCAAATGCAGCAAAATCTAAACAGGAAATATTAGAAGAGAAAATGACTGAGTTGCAGACATCTGTTTCAGCACTAGAACATGAAAAACATGAAGCAGAAGAGAGTTTGAGAAAAGAAAGAGCAGAGAGACTAGATAAAATAGGTAGTCAGAATATTGAAATAACAATACTAAAAGAAAAACTGAATGAAAAATCACAAGAGCTAAACACAGCTTTAAAAACATATGAAGATCTTAAATCTGAAAACACTCATTTATCAGAAGTTCTAGTAAGGCTCCAGCAAAGTATTGAAGCAGCTGACAGTAAGGACCATCTTGTGTCCCACATTCAGGAGCTTGAAAATGAGACAAAGCAATTGAAGGAGAATAACGTTCAGTTATTGTCAAGTAATAAAATGTATCAGTCAAATAATGCTGCATTAGAGAGCCAAAATAACACTCTAATTGAAAAACTGCACCAAATTGACAATGCTGTATCTGAGAGGGATGAGTTTGTGTCAAATCTCGTAGCTGAAATGAGTATTCTGAAGGAAGAAAATAATAAACTTGAAGTATTACTTGCCAGTCAAAAAGAATTAAAAACAGAATTGAAACAGCTAACTACTGAAAAGGAGAGACTTCTTCATGAATTAGAGAGAGGATTCTCAGATAGGAGTTCTATACTTGATGAAAAAAGTCAATTAGAATACGCATTGATCAAGCAAGCAGACATGTTTGATGAACTTCAGAACAAAAATACTGCACTTCAGCAAGAACTGATTGAAATTAAAAAGAATAATAAGGAACATATACAGTTCATCCAGAATGAAAATAGAGAACTAATTTCTAATCTAGAAATAGAAAAGGATCAATTAACTGACTTACAAAAAAGATACAGTGTAATGAAAACTGTTGTTTCTAATAATGAAAAAGAAAAAGATGAGCTGTGTAATGAAATAAAAATTAAGGCTGAACATTTGGACAAAAGAAAATTAGACCTTCAAAAAGTGATGGGAAAAAATGAAACACTGGAACAAAATATATTAGAACTTGAGCAGTTGTTATTAGATATGAGAGAGAATGTAAAGGACAAAGAAGTTTCTATTGATAAGATATTGCAAGAAAAGGAAACACTGGAAACTAGATTGCAGTTATCAAATGAAGAAAATGAAATGTTATTAAAAGAGGTCACATCTCAACAGACCCAAGTTGTCCAGGTAAAGGCAGACAATGAAAATCTTAGAGTTAGAAATGAAGAATTACTCATTGACAATAAGAAATTGAGCAAGGACCTTGACTGCAGTATAGAAATGAAAAAAGAACATGAGTGGGCCATCAAAGAATTAGCTGTACAACTTGAAAGTCTTGAAATGGAGAACAAGGCATACTGTAAGACAATAGAAGAGCTGAAGAACAAACTAATTAATGTAGATGAAGAGGTAAATCTTTGCACTGAGACAGAGGAGTCTCACATGTTGCCAAATAAAAATGACTCTCAAGAAAAAAATAAGCATAACAGTACAGATTCAAAGCTGGATAATTCAGATTCAAAATCAGATCGTAGTGATACAGACCAACAGATTCTTGAGGATCTCAAAGAAACCCTTAAACTCTTACAAGATGAAAAAATTTCAATGGAAAGGCAAAATAAAGAGGAAAAGGCTATTTTGCAGGAAGAGAATAAAACATTAGTTGATGAATTAGGTAAAATAAAAGAAGAAAAGGCCAAACATGAGAAAATACTGAAGTGTCAGGAAGATGCTCTCAAAAAGGAAAATGCAGAAATCTTGAAGATGTACAGTGATTTAAGGAATGAGGTGGAAGTGCTAGTTATATCAAAACATGATCTGGAAATTGAACTTGTAGCTTTGAAGAATCTGCTTGAACATGGGGATCCTTCTTTGGTAAAACTTCCTCAGGAATCTGGCAGGGAACTAACATTAAAAGATCTTGAAGATTTAGACGAGTTAAAGTCTAGCATTGAACAGCTTAAGTCAGAGATGAAGGAGAAAGATGACTATGTTAGAAAACTTGAAGAACATCTTTTAAATGCAGACAGAGGTCTGCCTTCAGTTACATCAACACCCAAACCATTGACAAGCCATGGTGAACCATTGTTATCAAAAGCTTTCAAACACAAAAAATTAATTCAGATTGGCAAGAGGGCCTTCAGCCATGATGTTCCCATCATATCTGTCCAAGATCAAACTGAAAATTTAGATCATGCTAGAGCTTTAAATGAAGCAGTGCAACAAACAGATAGTTCTTTACATGAAAGTGACCTTGACCAGAGTGATGTCTCAGAGAGACACTTTAATGAAAAACTTCATATGGCTGCCAGTGTTTTCACAAGTTCTCAGCAGTCAGAGGGAAAATCAGTCAGTTCAGTAAGTGATGGCTTTGACTCCTCTAGGATTAGGTCTGGGTTAAAGCCAGAGGAGGATGGTCATTTAGCATTGGAGTTTAAACAGTTTGAACTTGTTGATGAAATATCTAAACTGAAAAGGGACTTTAGAGAAACTAAAGCTATCTATGCACAAGAAACAGCCTTATTATCACAAGCTTTGGAAAAGGAGAAAGTTCAAAAGGAGTTTTTACAGTCTGGCAGAGGTAGAACTTCATCTGATCCAAGTTGGAATCAGAATATAAAATTAGATATAGATAATGATATTGTCAGGTTGAGACAAGACTTAGCAGTTCTACGTGAAGAGAACAAACTATTGAAAATTGAAAATGAAAGATGGATAAGCAAGATAAAAGATCAAGAGAAAATAGTAGTGGATTTAAAAGATAGATTGTACAGAAACACAAGTGGTATTGAAGAAATAGAAGAAGTATTTGGCAGACAACTTGCTCTTTTACAGAAACAGAGGGAAGAATTACTGGATAAGTTAAAGGACAGAGAAGATGAGAATTATAAACTATCAGCAATACTTGGTGATAAAAGTGTTTTGGAAGAATCACTCAGAAGAGAAAAGGATATCTTGTTAGCAAAGCTGAGGGAGAAATCTGGTGTAGAAAATGAAATAGCTGAAAAGAAACAAACTTTAGTAGTACTGGAAACCAAACAGAAAGAAATGGAAGATGTGATATATCAAAAAGACTTAAATGAGAGAGAACTTATGAAGCAGAAAAGACTGCTAGAGGAAGAACTTCACGAAATAGAGGCAAAGTTTAAGGATAGAGAAGAAAATCTTGGCTTTGAGAAAAATCAACTTCTTGATGAACTAAGAGTGAAAAAAGATTCCAGTTTGTGTGTTTCAGAAAGTGATATAGATGATAGATCTGTGTGCTCTGACAGTTCCAGCTTTTCGGACAGACATATAAGTAATTTGGAATTAACATTAGAAGATGTGGAAAAGCAGCATGCGGAAGCAGTGAGGGTGTTAAGAGAACAACTGAAACATAAGTACAGAAGACGGGAGAAAGCACTACGCCAGGACCACAAAGCAGGACTTGAACATTTGCAGACCAACACAGATAAGCAGGTTACATAATGTGATAATAAGAGCACATAACTGCATACTATTATATTCATGACTGTACACACAAACTAGCACAAACAATAACCTTTGGGTGACTGGAAGCAGTACTATGTATGCTGTGTATACTCTAAGACTATGCAGATTTTTAAATCAAAGAGCTTTATATGTCATATGCAAATTACACACAACTAAAATCACTTATACCTCAACCTGATCCCTGTTCTATGTAAGAGCTTTATTAGGCAGCAAAGAGAAAACTAGATCCTTAAATTTTTTTGTATACCTAAATATTAGAAGGAATACCTTCAGATGCTATTGTAGGAAGTGTAGATGGAAATCAGATTACATGAAATGTACAGGCCGATCTTTGATATACATCACTCAAACTTACGTTAGTCTACCAAACAAGAAAGCTGTCTCACTGACTTAGAAAAATCTTTTTCATTTATATTGCAGGTAAAGAGTTTTGACTCTTACTTTATATATAAACTTTTGAAATCAAAGTTGCAAATGGCTCTCATGGTGTTATACATTTCAGCGGAATGTGTCTTGTAATCTGAATGGAATCCTCACTGACATTAAAAGCAACTCAAGTGGTTTTTTTGTAACTCCTTACCATACGACAAAATTCTAGACAGGCCCAAATTCAAAGCATTTGCAGATGACAAATTGTATGTGATTCAAATGATGAATTGTGTCTTTGATTGCATTGAAAACATGGTGGTAAAAGGAGAAAATGCTGGTTACCAGCGTTTTCTCCTTTTCCCACAATGTTTTCAAAAGCCTTCCTTTCCAGGGCTGTTGAAATTCAGGATTGTGTGGTAAAGGGTTAATTCAATCATGGTAGCATTAAACTCTAATATAATTGAACCATGTTCTGGCAAAAGGGGGCTTAGTGCATCTCTGTGATGCGTTGTACCAATCAAGCCATTCTGTAATTATGTATCCATAATGGTCACTTTTTTCTAAGGACAGGCTGAGGTAGACTGGTCCCTGGACATACAGAAAATTGACCAATAGCAAAAAGTTTCGGCCCAGGTCAGCCTGGGCAGACTGCGCAGGCTGACCTGGGTTGGTACTTTTTGCAGGTGCATTAAGTCCCTTTTTCACTGAGCATGGCTCAATTGCTTTTGCAAACAGTCTACATCAAGCTCAGACTGTACAAATTTCATCATTTGAGCCACAGTTGATTTGTTGTCTGGAAATGCTTTAGGTTTGGGTGAGCCTAAACCTTGCTATTTGGTTATAAGTTTTTACATAAACCAAGCCAAGCCCCCGTAGCTTTGTCAGTAGTGTACAGGACTTGTGAACAGGAGGTCGCTGGTTTGATCCCTGGCTTGGCCAATTTCTTTCCGAGGATTGATGATAGTCATCACGACAGGATTCATTCCTCTCTCACAGTTGACCATTGTTTCGACGATGGTCATGTGGGAAAGCAGCCAGTGGCTTGGAAAGAATATTGTATGGAGTACTGGTAAATGAAACACCAGGAAAGCATGGATAGGTGCACTGGCTGCCGTGATATAACTGAAATAATGTTGAAAACAGCGTTAAACACCATACAATCAATCAATCATTTACATAAACAGGGTACAGGTCATTAGATAAAATCAGGGAAGAGGTGGTGGTGGTACATAAACAGTGGTTATGTGTTGTAAGATAGGACAGAATCTTCATTATAGGCTGTAAGAATTGATCTGGCAGGGCATGGCTGACCGGTACCTGTGATATAAGTCGACCATTTTATTTATTGCATTTTAGTGGCCTTGAGCCAGTTTGGAATGGTTCGTTGTAAAGCTACGTAAACACATGCATCGTAACGGTACTTTATTGATCCTTTGCTTCATGGACACAGGAATTGCATACTCTTTTACAGTCTGAAAAAAAATTGTGAAAAAAAAAAAGGGTAGCTAGGTTATTCAAGTCTTGTATTCTTTATCTTTAGCAAGGAGTTTTGGGGGAGCCAGGTGTTAAGATTTAACATGGCAAAAGTGAATATCAGTATTGTCATGAAATATGTAGGCTGTATTTTATACACATTTGCTTACATTTGGCAGCTGTTACTATTTTAACCCTGTATCATACGACAACATTTTGGACTGGACCAAATTGAAAGCATTTGCAGACGACAAATTAAATGTAACTTAAATGGTTATTTCTGTCTTCTTGAGGGTAGAAAACATCGTGGGAAAAGAAGAAAATGCTGGTTACCAGCATTTTCTGCTTTTCTCACAATGTTTTCTAAAGGCCTGTATCCCAGGGTCGTCAAAAGGCAGCATTGTGTGGTAAAGGGTTAAGTATATACTGCCATAATTATACAATGGCCATTTATAGCTAAATACAGCTACTCGCGATGATTTCCAAGTTACCTATCCTACCTCAGTCTGTAACATAGCTCCGCCCTGCCAGATCCATTCTTACAGCCAATGGAACAGAACAAAATAAAATGCAAATATTATTATACCCCTGCAAAATGAATATTTTCTGGGGTATACTGGAATCAGCCTGTCTGTCCGTGTGTCTGTCTGTGTACAGAATACTAGCAATTTTGTGTTGCGAACTCGTCCTAGAGTTTTCCTTCAATTGCTTTGAAACTTTGCACATATATTGATCATAAATTGAAGATTTGCAAGACGTAATTTTCAAGTGTCAACTCCCCCTGGTTGAGGAATTATCTCCCCTTGAACTTGACACTTTTTTTCTGTCAAAGCGCTGGCGGGGGTATTAAGTCACATTCAGTGACAGCTCTAGTTATATTCTATGATATAATAATATAGTTATAACAATCCTGAAGAAGAAAGCTTTGAAATTATTGTTGGAGAAGGAGAAAATGCTGATAACCAGTATTTTGTCCTTTTCCCATGATGTTTTTTACCTTTTCAAGGACAAATTCCATCAAGTAAGCCCTATTTAATGTATTTTCTGGAAATTCTCTCAATTTTGTACAGGTCCAAAATTTTGTCACCTTGTAAGGAGTGGCATAAGAAGAATACTTGGCAAAATTACTGATAATGAAAAGTCCAGGAAAACGCAGAAAGGTGCACTGGGCACTGCTTTTATCTAAAATAATGTTGAACATGACTTTAAACACCATAAAACCTTTATCAAAGCCAAAAAAAAACCACAGGATCATTTTGGTAAGGGTTGAGCGAGCCTGATAATAATTATGTTTTGTCTTTGTAAAGCTTGATTCTTTTTCTAAGCTGATCTGTGTATAAACATAAAAACTTTTTTTTTAAAACATATGTTTATTTAACCCTTTCCCAAACAAGCCCTGGTTTTCACGTGTCTGCAGTACAAGTCTTTTGAAAACACTGTGGGAAAAGGAGAAATTGCTTGTAATGAGCAATTTCTCCTTTTCCCACAGTGTTTTCTACCCTATTTGAGAACTTTCTGCCATTTTCATCAAATTGAAAATTGTCGTCTGCAAACTCTTTTAATTTGGACCAGTCCAAAATTTGTCGTTTGGGAAAGGGTTAATGTAATGTATGTGTTAAACTGACCAATCAAAAGGCAGCATTGATATGTCATGTTCCATTGCACGATGCTTCTTTCATGTAAGTGTCTATTTTTAGAGTTGTTGAATGTAAAGCTTAGCAAACTTAAATTTTTCATTCTGCAAGAATAATGTCAATGTAGATTCCAGATCAGACTGCACACATTGTGCAGACAACAAAATGTTTGATTTGTCATTATTGAAAGGATTTGCAAACCTACAGATAACAGGTGGCACAAATGATGGATCTGTCTTTGATGGGTAGAAAACAAATATGGGATAAGGAGAAAATGTAGGTTACCAGCATTTTCCCCTTTTCCTAAGGTTTTAGCTCAGCTGTTTTCAAAGAAAACGTAGAGGTATTGTTGTAGCCCTGGCATCATTGTCTGTGTCAACATCATGCAAAAAATTGGACATTTTCTAAAACGTAAACATTTTATAATATATCTCTGTCTTTACTAAAGGTATATTTCTTCAAACTTGGACAGGTTGTTCACTATCGAAATTGGAATCCATATAACAAGGGCAGGTAACCATCAAGTATTTTTGACACAGTTATGTCCCTTATTTGACTTTAACCCTTTCCCAAACAAGCCCTGGTTTTCATGTGTCTGCAGTACAAGTCTTTTGAAAACACTGTGGGAAAAGGAGAAATTGCTTGTAACGAGCAATTTCTCCTTTTCCCACAGTGTTTTCTACCCTTTTTGAGAACTTTCTGCCATTTTCATCAAATTTAAAATTGTCATCTGCAAACTCTTTCAATTTGGACCAGTCCAAAATTTGTCATTTGGGAAAGGGTTAAATTTTCATTTAAAATCAAGCAACTGCAGCCAAGCATTGGCACCCGCATGCAGATCTTTTGTTCAAAACTTGGGATTGTGTGTTAAAGGGTTAAGTAAACTACCGAGTCTTCTTTCCGCTTTAACCCTTAGGCTGCTAAGCGTGACTTACTGACCTTTTGTGGACAGTGTAGATCAAGATCAGACTGCACAGAACTTGCAGTCTGATCTTGGATCTACACAGTCCAATAAGGCGATATTTTTTCCCAAATAGATAAATTTGAAATAGCAATGTTTGGGTTTTTACTATCGACTTGAAAATCTTGTTTTAGTTATTCAGCATGATAAGGGTTAATGTCGAAGGCACTGAATGGGATGAAATAGGGTAAAAATGAAATATACTACTTGCACTTTGATAGGGATCATTTAGATGTTTTAAAATGGGAATATCTAACATCAATACCGTTTTGCCTTAAGAACATCCATTTCCATGTGTGGTTTACTTCATAAGTGTAGCAATGTAACAAATCTAAAATAAATACCTGGTACACGCAATACATAATATTAGTTTAATAGGGCAATCCCTACCAAATTTTGAGGAATACACACACACACACAGAAAACTTTTGAAAACTACATGTAATTTTGACACATTGTTTATCATCATTCCTTATTTCTCTATTTAGTACACTGTTTTCATGACTCTGTTTATCTGGGGGGTTTTAACAAATTAATTTTCATTGCTTTGACACAGATATCTCTTTTACAGAGAGACTAAAAGCTGCATTTTTGGTGAAATATTACAGCATTTGGTTTAGAAGGATGGAAAATATTACAGGCCTAGTATGTTAACATTGTTAATAAGGGCTGGGTTCTAGGTAAATACCGCATAAAGTAAGAATCAAGGTGGATAAAGTAAGAATCAAGGCAGGTCGGTGCTGTTGTCAATTTTATTATTACCCCATTGCTCTCAGGTAGTCTAAATACCATTAATCTTAATAGTGTATCAACTTTTCTTTTAACTAGAAACTTAACTGTATGAAAAAAAATAACAGTTACTGCAATGTTCATCTAAGAACTGGAAAAAAATAATACTGCTTAATTCATATGATCAGTATCCAAGACAGATGTGATGTCACTAATTTCAGTCTGAATTAAACAATTCAAATATCATTAAAATTTTACCACTAACAGTTTTATGTATTTTCAATAAACTATGGATATATATTTATATTTGTGTCCTACATTGTCTCTGTTATGACTAGATACTGATTTGAGCTCGGCCATCAACTTAAATCTCATAACTGAAAATTACAATGTTCCAATTTATTTTGTAACATAG
Source organism: Tridacna gigas (assembly GCA_945859785.2). Taxonomy (NCBI): domain Eukaryota; kingdom Metazoa; phylum Mollusca; class Bivalvia; order Cardiida; family Cardiidae; genus Tridacna; species Tridacna gigas. Next base: position 5,958,036 of record OX244039.2, read on the forward strand.
TCTTTTAAATATGCTGGTTGTTTAACATTTTGGTTTGGTCTGGTTGGTACAGCTGGTTGTTCTACTGGGTTTTCGGGATTGGTCGATGGCATATTCTGATTGTCTGGTAGAAGTTCTACACATGGAGGTGATACGTCTCTCTTGTTAAATTTGATTGATGTTGGTCGAATATGCTCTTGATTTCTCTGATATTCCACTCCTTCCTCAGATTTGATTTGATAGTTTCGATCTGTCATGTCTATAACTTTCCCTTTTTGCCAGAGTTCATTTGGTTTATGTTGGAAGTAAACAGATTGGTCTTTCTTTACTTTTGGCAAGCTTTTGGACTTTTTATCATATGAGTGTTTGACAGACATTTTCCTTTTTTCACGTTTGTTGGATGTTCGAATCGTAGGACGAAAAGATGGTAATTTGGTTCTTGCTTTCCAGCCAAATAGAATTTCAGCTGGACTCAGGCCTGTATCTTGTCGTGGGGCATTTCTTTGTTCAAGAAAAGCTTCATACTGGTCAGTACCAGATTCTGCACATTTAATCATTAGACTTTTAATGATCGTAACTCCACTTTCGGTTTTTCCATTAGAATTCGGATGTCCCTGTGAGGTAATATGGTGAAATACATCCCATTCTTTAACAAATTCATGAAACTTGGACGATGTGTACTGTGGGCCACCATCACTTACTACAGTAAAGCTTCGTTAGTTCGTAGCGCAAGGGACCAGGAATTTTTATTCGAACTAAACGTAGTACAGACCAACAAGTGTGCTTGTGTTTGGATGTTTTTGTAGCAGTTTACGGAAATAGACAATTAGGATTTACGTAGCATGTCTTTCTCCACCCTCTATTTAGGGCTTAGTTCCGTAGGTATTGTTTAAATATTTTCGCATCCAAGTCCCAAATACAGCATAGTGGGTACATAAATGGTTTCAAGAAAGTAATAAATGGAAAAATACTTATTTTTATTGTTCATCCATCTATAAATACATGTAAAGGTATCGTTATAAACATACGGAAAAAAGTATCTGTTGTTTTTTGTTTGCTGAAGTCCGTCGGAGTGACTTCCCCTTCTGGAGATCAAATCACTCAGAGGACTTCAGACAAACCAAACAGCACCTTGAATTACATTACCACTGATTGGTTGAATGGATTAATTAACGTTACAAACCAGACAACGCCTTTAATTACCTTCGCGGTTAACTGCTGATTAATTGAGAGGATTAATTGACTTTAAAAGGCAAACAATGCCTTTAATTACATTTGAAGTTAACCGTTGAATGGCCATTATCGACATCGTCAATCAACAGGTGTGAAAATCAAGGTTGGTCACACGTTTTAACACCTTTGTCATTTTGCGAGCGGATTAATTCATCGACGAATTAAAGGTATGTATTTGTGTTAGATTGATACTTTGGGGACATGAAATATGCTACAAACTACGAAGCACAGACGTTCGAAGTATTCGGAGAAATTTAACAATGATAAAGAAGGAAAAATATCGGGACCGGAGACGGCATTCGAACGAACACATAGCTGCGAATCAGCGACGTTCGGACTAACAAGATTCGACTGTATTTGTCCAGGAATTCCAAAATGACAAAATTGCTTTTTCAGTTTCTCAATTACCACTTTTGATTAAGTTGCATTGAGGTAATCTATTTCTATGAAGTTGGTATAATAGTCAATCACTAGCAGGTAATTTCTGTTTTCTGTCACGAACAAATCAGCTGCTGTCTTATCCCATAGTCTTTTCCATCACTCTGTTGTTTTAGGGTTTCTCTCTGATTCCTTGGTTTTCTTTCTTTACAGTGTTGGCAGTTTCTAACAGTTTCTTTAATATTGTTGTACATTTCTATCCAAAAAATAGTTCCACGAGCTCTTCAGCAAAGACTATCATAACATAAGTGTGAATTATGAAGCTTCTTGGGTATGTCTGTTCTTAATTTCCTTGGAATTAAGACTACCTCTCCTTTTAGAATAGGGTCCCGCATGGCTCAGTGGTAAAGCGTGGGACTCGTAACCTGGAGGCCTTGGGTTTGAGCCCCACCCGATCCGTTGGGTTTTTCGTAGGAGTGTCCTTGGTCAAGACACTTTAGAGCCCTAGCCTAGTACTGGTAAAGCCCAGGAAATACATGAATATGTGAGCTGTTGCCGTGATATGACTGAAATAATGTTGAAAGCAGCGTTAAACACCATTCAATCAATCAATCCTTTTAGAATAATCCCTGATTCAACACTTAAGGTGTCTCATAAAGAAAAATACTGCTTTAAATCATTGGTTAGCTTTTCTTTTTCTGGCCACCCTTCAAGTATAATTTCTCTTAGTTTGTACAACGCATAGTCTTCTTCATTAGCGTTTTGAATTTCTTTAATTCTCTCGTCAGGAAATTCTTAGAAAATTACTACTGACATTATTCTTGCTCATGTATCTGTTGCTTCATTCTTCTTCGGATTGAATGCTCTGCTCAGTGTGTCAGCAAGGATGAGTTCACTACCTTTTATGTAATGAAAATCAAAGTCATATCTCAAAAGTTTCATCATAATGTCTTGGAGACGTTTAGGTGCCTGGCTTAATGGTTTCTTCAGAATGTTTTCAAATGGCTTGTGATAATTTTGCACTGTGACTTTTCTTCAAAACGTGTACTGATCGAATTTTTCTGAACTGTAAAGTACTACAAGAGCTTCTTTTTCGATTTGTGCCCACTTCTTTTCTGAATCAGACAAAGAATGTGATGCATACTCAACAGGTTGTCCTTTTTGAAGTAAAACAGCACCAAGACCGTCTTTTGAACTATCTACTTGTACCACTGTTTCTTCATTTGAGTCAAAATATGACAACACAGGAGCTTTGGTGAGCTGTTCCTTTATAGCTTGAAAAGACTTTTCACATTTTTGGCTCCAGCACCATTTTGTTGCTTTTCTCGTGAGATTCCTTAGAGGCTGTAAAGTTTCTGCCATGTGTGGAAGGAATCGAGCCATATACTGCACTAGTCCACAGAATCTTCTGACGCCTGTCACATCATCTGGTCTCGGCATGTTTAAAATAGCTTCAACTTTACTGGTATCTGGTAAAATGCCTTTTTCAGTTATTACATGTCCATGGAATACAATGCTTTGGCCCATGTCTGTCTTTTCTTCATTCAAAATGATGTTTTGATCTTCACAGCATTTGTACAATTTTTGAAGCTTATTTTCGTTGTCTTTTTTTGCTTCTTCATGTGTATTCCCACAACCAACCACTATTATATCATCTGCAATTGTGAATATTCCTTCTAAACCTTTCAGAGATTCTTGAAGTCTTTTTTGGAATATCTCATTTGAAACTGATAAGCCGAATGATAGTTTCATCCAACGGTAACAACCATATGGCGTGATCATGGTTGTAAGTAGACTTGACACATGATCTAGTCGGTCATGCCAAAATGCTTCTTTTACATCTAGCTTTGTGAAAACTTCTGCTTGGCTAAGCTCCGGAAGTATATCTTCAAATGTTGGCAATTTATATCTTTCGCAGATGAGAGCTTTGTTTAATGGTTCAGGGTCAATGCAAATTCTGATTTTTCCATTGCCTTTTCTGACTACAGTCATGTGGTTAACCCATTCTGTTGGTTCAGTAACTGGAGCGATAATATCCCTTTTTTCTAAGTTGTCAAGTTCAGCTTTAACTTGATCTTTTATTGCTATCGGAATGTTCCGAGCTGGTAACGCTTTTGGTGACGCAATTTTATCAATCTTCAATTTAACTTCCCCAAGGTCTCCTGAATCTCTGGTGACTTGATGGATGAAATTCTCTGAATTAATGGTTACTAGGCCTAATGCTTGGACAGTTTTCAACCCCAAAAGACTTTGAAATTCATTTGGGACAATGACAAAGGTAACATTGTAGGTTTTTCCATTCATTGGATTTGTAGCCTTCAATTCTGCTTCACCAATTGAATTTACTATACTTTTGTTCCACATTCTAAGCTTAGTGTTTTTTTTCTTGACTTGTGTTTTACGACATACTTTTGATTTATTGTGTTAATCTCTGCTCCATTATCTACTTGAAATTTCATATTTCTTTCATTTACAGTCATAGTTGCTGTGACTTGTGATCACTTTTCTGCTTGTACTATTGATAACCAGAATTCATCTTCCTCACTATCTCAATTGTCACACCTCTCCATGGCGTTAATCTTTTTACATCTTGACTTGAAATGGTTTCGTCCATGACAGAAATCGCATTTCTTTCCATATGCCAGACATTTCTCCTTTTTCGGCTCATGCGAGTATCCACAAAATGAGCAGGATTTTTTTTTTCTCTTCGTTTTTGTCTTCATCACATCTGTCTTGGATATTGATCATATGAATTAAGCAGTATTAATTTTTAGCTCCCTTGGCTGATAAATTTTCTGACTTTTTCATTCTTCCATTCTCTTTCTTTTTCTCTTCAACTGTGTGAATGGGTGTTTCTTTATTTTCCCTTATCTCTTTCACATGCTTATTTGACTGTTCATAGGCTCTCGAGATTTTTATAGCCTTATCAAGATCCAATTTTTCCTCTCTAAACAAAAGCTCTTGGAGTTTCCCTGCAGCAATTAATACGAGTTTATCCCTTTACATTCTATCTTTTTCCGTGAAATTACAGGATTCTGCTCATGCTCTCAGTTCAGTGAGGAAATGTTCAAAAGATGGGTAATCGTCAGGTTTCACTGACCAAAATCTATTAGATTCTAATACCTCATTTTGACAGGGGTTACAGTATGATTCCAGCTTTCCCATCACAATTTCAGGATCGTTCTTACCTTTGCCCTTGGCCCATACCATTTGATTATAAATTTCGCTGACTTTTGTTCCAGCGCAACATAGAATTATTGCTGTCTGAATGTTTTCATCTTTTTTGGCTTTTCCGCTGGCCGTAAGGTAGACTTGAATTTGTCTTATCTGTTTCTTGAAATGTTCTGACACGTTTTCATCAACAGTATTTACAACTCACCCGTTGGCTTGAAAAGTGAATTGGTCATTTTCAACTCGACATGGGTTTCTGCGACTGCATTATTTTTTGTCAAATTTAGGTTTACATGTCCTGCTTTCAATTTCGAATGTTGTCTAGCTTCTAGCGGGAGCCTTTCAACACCTCTGCCACCATGTTAACATTGTTAATAAGGGCTTGGTTCTAGGTAAATGCCAGATAAAGTAAGAATCAAGGCGGGTCGGTGCTGTGGTCAATTTTATTAGTGTTTATACCCCAATGCTCTCAGGTAGTCTAAATACCATTAATCTTAATAGTGTATCAACACAGTAGTGGCCAAAAAAAAACAATGCAGGCATTAACATGCATTGAAATTTAAATTTATATCATACCATTCAAACGTATGAAAAATATTGTGAAGATGATAATCTCTCATTGTGCAGTCGTTCCAGTTGCTAGTCACTGCCAGAAAAATGAATTTCAAAATCAGGCAAAAAGTAAACAAAAGACAGAGTGACCTGGGAAATTAATTTCTCTGCTAGGGACTAATGCTTGAATTGACCGTACAATAACAGATTGTCACAATAATTTCCATACTTTTAAATGGTATGATCTAAATTTAAGTGCATTTTTAACACTCACTCTGTTTACTTTTGGCAGCTATTGATGCTTTAATTTTCTAGAATAATGTTTTAAGACAATGTGTCTGTGGTATATATTTTTCAGCCTAGAAAGCACATAGGTGTAAATTGCATGTGTTTGAACTCTTAAGCATACAATCCCAAGTTTTAATGACCCAGATAAAGAGGGCTTTTGAAAACATGGTGGGAAAAGGAGAAAATGCTGGTAACCACTTTACTATAACTGTACTATGCTGGGGCATATTGGGATGACCTTTTCTGTTTGTAACAAAATCAAATTGACTGTCAGTTGGTCTTTCAGTCTGGTTGTATTTAGATAGGTCTACTATTTACAGGCATGTTCCCCTATACATTGCATTGCAAAACTGTACCATCACATTGTTATTTGTGTATTTTTTTCAAATTTTACAAGATTGATGGCAAGGAATCATCTGAATGGTAGTTAATCCTTTACCTCACAATTCCGAGTTCCAAAGATCCGGAGGAAGGAAGAAGGCTGTTGAAAACAGAGTGGGATCCAGCATTTTCTCCTTTCCCTACAATGATTTTCATCCTTTCTGAGATGAATTCCATCATTTTTGACATATTTAATATATCATCTGCAAATGCTTTCGATTTGGGATAGTCTAATGTTTTGTCATTTGGTAAAGAAGTAAGCTCGACATTCTTTACGGGTATATATCATGAAGCACTACGGAGTGATCTGCTCTTGAATAAACACAAATCAGTGTTACCTTGGACATGTGTTGTCAATTTGTTAGTAACCAGAATTTTGTACTTTTCCCACATCATTTTCTACCATTTCACAGACAGTCCCATTGTTTGAAAGGACCCCTCATTTTTGTAAGTCTACAAATGAAGTTGTATAACCCTTTCCCAAACAAGCCCTGGTTTTCACGTGTCTGCAGTACAAGTCTTTTGAAAACACTGTGGGAAAAGGAGAAATTGCTCTTAATGAGCAATTTCTCCTTTTCCCACAGTGTTTTCTACCCTTTTTGAGACCTTTTTGCTATTTTCATCAAATTTAAAATTGTCGTCTGCAAACTCATTCAATTTGGACCGGTCCAAAATTTGTCGTTTGGGAAAGGGATAATTAAAATGAATCCTTAGGTTCCACATGTACTTCTAATGCCAGGAAGATGTGCTTCAAGATTGCTGTGATATTTTGATTGCCAAAAAAGTTTGAATTAGATGTATGTCAAAGGAATATTATCTGTAAGTTTACAAGTTTACAAAGTTTATTTAGTATATAAGGCCTAAGGCCCAAAATACAATACAAACATATATTTTAACATTGTGTTAACCCTTTCCCAAACAAGCCCTGGTTTTCACGTGTCTGCAGTACAAGTTTTTTGAAAACACCGTGGGAAAAGGAGAAATTGCTGGTAATGAGCAATTTCTCCTTTTCCCACAGTGTTTTCTACCCTTTTTGAGACCTTTCTGCCATTTTCATCAAATTTAAAATTGTTGTCTGCAAACTCTTTCAATTTAGACCAGTCTAAAATTTGTCGTTTGGGAAAGGGTTAAGGAAGATGACAAGTGTACATAACCTATTTCCAGCAAGTTGTAAACATCATATTAACTCTTTACCACACGAAAAAATTTTAGACCTGTCCAAATTGAAAGTATTTGCAGACGACATATGATATGATTTGTCTTTGATTTGGTAGAAAACATTGTGGGAAAAGGAGAAAATGCTGGTTACCAGCATTTTCTCTTTTTCCCATAATGTTTTCAAAAGGATTTTTTTCTCAGGGTCGTTAAAAGTCGGGATTGTGTGGTAAAGGGTTAACTTTGGTAGCTCCAGATAGATATTGTAATTTACACATTATCTGTTTCTATGAAACAAACATGTTCAACAAAAGAATCTGTAAATACATATAACATAAAATTCTATTTCTATTTTCTATTCTTTACGAATTCAAGACAATTACAGACATCAAACTAAATGTGGCTTGAGCAGTGCTATTTGGTTTTTTAGGAGTAGAAAACATTATGGGAAAAGAAGAAAATGCTGGTTACCAGCATTTTCTACTTTTCCCACAATTTTTTCTATAGGCTTCTTACTCAGGCTTGTAAAAGCACGGGCTGATTTGGTTAGGTTAACCCTTTCCCAAACGACAATTTTTAGCCCCTTCCAAATTGAAAGCATCTGCAGACGACAAATTTGAAAGTGGTACAGTTGAACTTAAGATTTTTTGACAGGGTAGAAAACATTGTGGGAAAAGGAGAAAATGCTGGTTACCAGCATTTTCTCCTTTTTCCACAATGTTACCAAAAGGCCTCTTCCTAAGGGACGTGAAAACACGGGATTGTTTGGTAAAGGGTTAAATCTTTTCTTACCACCTAGCATTGTTGATATATCATTACTATTTCATTATTTTGTAAATATACGATTGAGAATATTTTTGTAAAAAAAAAAAATCTGATTCTCTCTCAGGTCAAAATCTCCAGTTACTGCTAAACCATATGAGCCATGCTCTGGCAAAAGGGGGCTTAATGCATGTCCATGATGTCACAGAAAGTCATTACATAATTATGGATCCATAATAGCCACTTTTTTTAAACAACCGACTTAGTCATGAGGTAGACTGGTCCTTGGACATACAGAAAATTGACCAATAGTGAAAAGTTTCAGCCCAGGTCAGCCTGCGCAGGCTGACATGGGTCGATACTTTTTGCAGATGCTTAAATTAAGCCCCCTTTTCACAGAGTGTGGCTCATATCATTTCGCAAACATGTCTAGGTTGTAGATATTTCATTACCCTTTACCAAACGATCTCATGTTTTTACAAATTGGGTAAGGGGGCTTTTAAAAACATCATGGTGAAAGGAAAAAATGCTGGTTACAAGCATTTTGTCTTTTCTCCACATTGTTTTCTTCCCTTTGCAAGACAAATCCCATCATTTTACACATGTTTCATTTTACTGTTTTCTTCCGCAAAATGCTTTCAATTTGGACAGGTCAAACAGTTTATTGTCTGGTGAAGGTTGAAGATTTAACTTACTTGTGTTGATCATCTTGGTTTTGATTTGTTTGTCTCTTTTTTGCTGTCATGTTTATATATTTTTGTTGATTGTAAGGACAAAATAGTCTCATTTTCTATATTTGATAGCTAATTAAAGACTTTGAATAGAACCAAAGATTGACTGTTTTTTGATACACAATTTTCTTGTAGGATGTTTTGACCACAGGCAGTTGTTTTTTCTTTTAAAAAAAAAATTTGCTTCCTATAATCTGAGACTAATGCTTGTTCTCATGACTGCCAGATCAATGGAATTGTGAATGATAACCAGGAATGTCCTTGGGCAAAGCACTTCTGAGCCTAGTATTGGTGAAATAGTTTAACCCTTTACCACACAATCCCAAGTGTTAATGACCTTGAAAAGGTAGGCTTTTGAAAACATTGTCAGAAAAAGAGAAAATGTTGTTAACCAGCATTTTCTCCTTTTCCCACAATGTTTTCTACCCTGTCTGAAAAAAGTTGCACCATTTGAGCCACATTGAAATTGTCGTCTGCAAATGCATACAATTTGGACAAGGCTAAAATTTTGTCGTCTGGTAAAGGGTTAACTGTTTACCAAACGACAAAATTTTGGACCTGACCATTTTAAGAGCATTTGCAGATGACAAAGGTTGCTAAAATGATGAGTTCTCTCTTCCATAGGGTAGAAAACATTGTGGGAAAAGGAGAAAATGCTGGTTTCCAGCATTTTCTCCTTTACCCACAATGTTTTCAAAAGCCTTCTGTGTTAGGGTTGTTAGACTTCAGGATTGTATGGTAAAGGTTTGAAACATGTCTCTCTATTTGAGCCACATATTTTATTTCATCCTTTTTGGTAGTTTATCGAGAAATAATGGTGCATGATGGTTTAATATTTCATGGTTACGACCAGTGAAAATACCAAATTTATATTTTCGTACTCTTCAGTTAAAGGCGGAAAGTGGTTTCTGCACACTTGTTACCTAGGTAAACAAGTGTGGCATTCAAATGGAGGGAAATATGACATAATTTACTCTATATTTCTAGCGCTTTACGTAATATTGTAATACATTGTTATGTGAGGGGGGTACGCCACTGGGAATTACTGAAAGCAAATGTACTGAATTTTGATGAAAGTTCCAACAAAATAGGGATCAGAAGCATGAAATGAATAGAATATTTGTTTTCTTAGATGAAAGATCGAAATTTATTTCCTCTTGTGAACATCATCAGTAATATTTTCACATGTGGCTGTGCTATTCTTGAAAATATTATTGATGGTGTTCACTCAGATAAAATAAATTTCAATCTTCACTGAAAAAAACAAATATCCTCTATATATTTCTTGTCTGGACAAAATCTTAGACTACTCCAAATTGAAAGTAGTTCCAGACAACGAAATAGATGTGAATAAAATATTGTAGTTCTTTTTGGGAATGGTAGAAAACATTGTGGGAAAAGAAGAAAAAGCTGGTTATCAGCATTTTCTCTTTTTCCCAAAATGTTTTCAAAAGGCTTCTTTCTCATGGTTGTTAAAAGTCTGGATTGTGTGGTAAAGGGTTTAACTGGACATGTGGTAAAATTTTGCTGTTTAGTAAAAAGTTAATTCAAATAAAAGGTTTGAAAAGAGACTTTTAGGTGAAAAATGATGAAGGTAAGGAAACTCAATCTCAAGTGTGCGTGAAAAAATCCTGTGGGAAAAGGAGCGATTGCTTGCCATAAACAGGTGCCCCATTTCCTACACTGTTTTAAAGTCATTTATATATAGCAAGTGTGTAAAAAGTCATTTTTGATAAGTTAGGGATTAATCCTTTACCACACAATACAGAGTTTTAATGACTCTGACAAAGATGGCTTTTGAAAGCATTGTGGGTAAAGGATAAAATGCTGGCTGGTGACCAGCATTTTCTCCTTTTCCTACCATGTTTTCTGGCCTTGAATAGAAAAATCCATCATCTGTCTCACATTTGTTTTTTGTCTGCAGATGCTTTCAATTTCGACAAGGCTAAAATTGTGTCATGTGGTGAAGAGATAATCTCATCTCATGCAAATTTGATTTAACCCTTTCCCAAACAAGCCCTGGTTTTCAGGTGTCTGCAGTACAAGTCGTTTGAAAACACTGTGGGAAAAGGAGAAATTGCTCGTAACGAGCAATTTCTCCTTTTCTAACAGTGTTTTCTACCCTTTTTGAGAACTTTCTGCAATTTTCATCAAATTTAAAATTGTCGTCTGCAAACTCATTCAATTTGGACCAGTCCAAAATTTGTCGTTTGGGAAAGGGTTAAGAGGAAAAATTTGAACAATTATTCTGCCAGACTGAGGTGTTGCTTATCAGCATGAAAAAAACTTTGGGGCAAATTGAAACAGAGCTGATCATGAGGAATTTCTTTAGTGTCATGATGTTTTCAAAAGATGGTTATATTATGAAAATGAAAAAAAAAAACTCAACCATATAATTTCTAAATATTTATTACTGTTTACATATTGCAGTCCCAGCCATACAATTTCTAAATGTTTATTTCTATGGGTATATTATTGGCCAAGGGGGTTCCAAATTACTTTATTTGCCTGGGCTGTCCTGGTTGATTGAATTTCAGAATGGACTGATACTAACTGAATTGAACTAGAAAATGGTGGGATATTTAGGTCCTGCCTTAACATGCAGATCTAATGGGAGATCAATAACTATGGACTTGCTAGTTGATTGGTTTTTTTCTATGTGATTCAGTGTCTATATGAACTGTTTTGTTTGCAGTTTGTTCATAGCCTGGGCTTGGTAAAACCAACACATTCAGTATAATAAAAAGGTTCAACATTGCATTTTTAACCCATTTTCAAACAATCACATTATGACAGCCTTTGAAAACATTGCAAGGAAAAGAGTAAATATTGGTAACCAACATTTTCTATTCTCCAAACAGTGGGTTTCTTCCATTTAGCCAAATATTTCTTGTTGTCTGCAAATGCTTTCAATTTGGACAAGCCTAACATTTTGTTGTGTGGTAAAGAGACAAGGAGATGATCATGGTGAGAAGTTGTAGAGGTGTTCAGTTCTAAGGCTTTCTCATTGCAACCTCAGGATTGACTTGACCAGAATTTCATCCAAAAAAAATGGGTATATATAGGTACCAGATCAGACTGCATGATCAGTGTAACCTGATCTTAATCTATGCTGTTCACAAAAGTGCAGATGATACACTCAGAATCACCATGCATGGGCTGAAGCACACAAAGAAAAAAATTGTCCAAAAGCAAGACCATTGTATGTAGAATTTTATTTACAGTTGAACAAGTCTGTAAATTGTAAAAGGTCTCAAAATTTTAATCCGGTCTTTCAGTATTTTAACCCTGATTGTCTTTGCAATACACAACAAAGTGTTTCTTTTCGTATCTTTTCTTTCAGTAAAGTCTTTCGTTAAGCTCCCACTTTTCGATACTTTCAATCGTGACCTGTGTCAACATGTGTTGTTTCGTTAAATGATATGGAATAGAATTATTTCTGTGAGAAGGAATTTAATTGTAATTAGTTGAAAGGGAAATGAAAATATTTATATTTTCACTTTACTGAAAAATAAAAATGTAAATAGGAATAATATATTTTCATAAATATTTATTTTATTTTTATTTGCAAGTGGGAAAGGTGACTGTTTTCTTTGTCTTAACTACTTTACGGAACGGCAAAATTTTAGCTTGTTCAAATTGAAAGCATTTGCAGATGACAGGTACATCATTGCATAAATAGTTGGATTTTGTCTTTTGAAAGGGTAGGAAAAATTATGGGAAAAGGAGAGCATTCTTGTGACCATCATTTTCTTCTTTTTCTATAATGTTTTCATAAGCTTTATCGCCTCCGGGTCTTTAAAATTTGACATTGTTTAATAAAGGGTTAACAGCTTAAAGCCAATTTAGATACTTTGCTGACAGTGTAGATTAAGATCAGATTGAGCATGCAGTAACATATGCAGTCTGATCTTGGATCTGTACTGTCTGATATGTTGAAATAATCAGACAGAGAGCATCCTTCATTATTTAACCCTTTACTACACAGTCCCGACTTTTAACGACTCTGATAAAAAAGGCATTTTGAAAACATTGTGGGAAAAGGAGAAAATGCTGGTAACCAGCATTTTCTCCTTTTCCCACAATGTTTTCTATCCCATCAGAAAACCAAATCTCATTTGTACCAATACTGAATTTGTCATTTGCAGAGGTTTGGAATTTGAAAGAGTCTAAAATTTGTTATGTGGGAAAGGGTTAACAATGTTTTAGAATTTTTTTAATCAAGTCATTTCAATTATCAGGCAGTCTATTGATCCTCAGGCAGCTGAGTTGGACTCAGGGACCTTTTGCGGTTAGTCTAGGTCAAGATCAGACGGCACAGTTTCATTTTATTTACTTAGCAGCTTCAGGGTTAGGTTATTGTCAAAATTTTATTTATTTTTTTTTTTTAAGCAAGGAAACCTTAATTGAAAAAAGGGGCTTGTTGTCGACGGCGTAGATCAAGATCAGACTGCATAAAACCTTCCCAGTATCATAGGTGCGAACATAGCTTTTGCAGATGGCAAAGAAGAAAACCAGTCTTCACAGAACCTGCAGTCTGACCATGGATCTATACTGTCTGCTTGTTATAGGCAAGCCTATGGGATAAGAATCTTTCTGAAGTTCAGTCAATTCTATGTTTAGCTGTGGAAAGAAGTGGAGTTTAACCTTTACCAGACGACAAAATTTTAGCCTTGTCCAAAATGAAAGCATTTTCAGACGACAATTTCAGTGTGACCCAAATGGTGCAATTTTTCTTGGATAGGGTGGAACGCATAGTGGGAAATGGAGAAAATGCTGGTAACTAGCATTTTCTCTTTTTCCCACAATGTTTTCAAAAGGCTTCTTTCCCAGGGTCATTAAAAGTCGGCACTGTGGGGTAAAAGTTTAAATATTTTCAGCGCCAAGCCCAAGTAGCTCAGTCGATAGCGTATAGCGTACAGGACTTAATTTTAACAGGAAATGCTGGTCATCAGCATTCTTCCCTTTTTTCCATAGTGTTTCCAAAAGCCTTTTTCTCTGGGTCATCAAAATTCAATTGTTTGGTAAAAAGGTTTAACTGATCAATGGCATTCTTGGAGAGAAAAGACCATTTTAATTCCATTTGGACCAAAATATTGGAATTTTGACAGAATTTCTCTTTACCAAACAACAAAATTTTAGACTGGTCTTAATTGAAAGCATTTGCAGACGACAAATTAAATGCAGCACAAATTATGAAATCTGTCTCTGAAAGGGTAGAAAACATTGTGGGAAAAGGAGAAAACACTGGTTACCAGCATTTTCTCGTTTTCCCACAATGTTTTCAACAGTCCTTTTCTTTGGGGTTGTTAAAATAGGATTTATGGTAAAGGAATGTCATACAAAAATATCTAGGATCAAATTGCATGTTCTATGTAGTCTGATCTAGGATCTACACTGTCCACCAAAGTAACCAAAATTGAGAAAGGCACTCTACAGTTGAGAAAAATATAGTAAAAAAAAACTCTGTGCACAGGAATGATTAATGATGAAAAGTTTGAATTTGGCCTTGTACAGATAAACCTTTTGATAAAAGTGTACAGTATATTTGTCAAGTTTTTCAACATTCTTGAAAGGTACTTTCTGTTTCAAAGAGGAATGCAAAAAGATAAGACATTATTTATATTTTCTGTCCCTTGCCATCATAAATTCTTCGACTAAAATCTATAGAGAAAAATCCCATTTATTGTATTTTTAACCCCTAGGCTGCTAAGCGTGACTCACTGATCTTTTGTGGACAATGTAGATCAATATCAGACTGCACAGAACATGCAGTCTGATCTTGGATCCACACTGTCTGATACAGAGATATCTTTCCCCAGCAAAGCAACTTTGAAACAGCAACATTTGGGTTTTTACTATCGGCTTGAAAGTTTCATTTAGTTTCATTTCACTTATTTAGCAGGATAAGGGTTAACTCTTTTAGCACCAAATACCGATAATATGCCTACCAGGGTTGCTCAGTGTTTAGCGTATCTGACTTGTGACCTGGTGGTTGCAAGTTTGATACCCGGTTGAGGCAAACTTACTCTCTGGTGATTTTTCGCCTCTCATCTCTGATGCATGTGAGAAATGTAGTTAGTGGCTTTGGAAAGAAAGTTGTGTCAGTACTTGTGTGAGAAAGCCAGGAAACACATGGGTGCATCACTGACAGCCATGATATGACCTGAGCTGTTAAAATGGGGTTAAACTCCAATACAAACCAAACAAACCAAATAATATAACCTGGACCTCTTTTGACAGCAGCTGAAAATACCGACACAATTCACTGAAGCTCAGAAAGATTTTCCATCTTCTAGGCATTATTAACTCTTTACCACACGACAAAATTTTAGACCAGTCCAAATTGAAAGCTTTTGCAGACAACAAAAGAAATGTGACTCAAATATGGAAGATTGTTTTTGGAAGAGTAGAAAACATTGTGGGAAAAGGAGCAAATGCTGGTTACCAGCATTTTCTCCTTTTCCCACAATGTTTTCAAAAGGTTTCTTTCTCAGGGTCTTTAAAAGTTGGGATTGTGTGGTAAAGGGTTAACCCTTTACTGCACAATGACGCCTTTTGACGCCCCTGGGAAAGAGGCCTTTTGAAAACATTGTGGGAAAAGGAGAAAATGCTGGTAACCAGCATTTTCTCCTTTTTCCACAATGTTTTCTACCCTATCAACGAAAAGTTGTACCATTTGAGCCGCACTGGAATTGTCGTCTTCAAATGCTTTCAATTTGGACAAGGCTAAAATTTTGTCGTCTGGTAAAGGGTTAAACAAGGGGATGGGCTACATTGAAGGTTTGATTGCACTTTCTGTGCAGTCTGATCGTGATCTTTGCTTTTAACAAAAGCACCTGTATCTGCCTTTTGGGCCAATTTTTTTTTTTGAGAACATTTTTCACAAAATATTGGACAAAAAAGTGAATGCAATTAATGTTCTTGGGCAAGGCACTTAGGGGCCTTGTGCATCCAAAGCTCAAATTCCTAAGTTTGTATAACTTTCATTCTAGTGTAGGTCAAAGAATATATTGAAAACTGTATCACAATGGTAGTGTTGAACTGACACAGTATTAAATGTCCTGAAAATGGAGGATATAGATTCTGAAGGAAAAGGTGAAATACCTGGTCTGTCAGTTGGACCACATATTTCTGGGATAATTTCTGCCATCAACGAAAAGGTAAGGACTTAAGACTTTAGTCTGGTGTCTCTTAAACTCTTTACCAAACGACAAAATTTTGGACTGGTCCAAATTGGAAGCATTTGCAGACGACAAATTAAATGTTGCTAAAATGATGATTTCTCTCTTTGGATTAGGTCAGAAAACATTGTGGGAAAAAGAGAAAATGCTGGTTACCAGCATTTTCTCATTTTCCCGCAATGTTTTCAAAAGGCTTCTTTCTCAGGGTCGTTAAAAGTTGTCATTGTGTGGTAAAGGGTTAAACTCTTTACCAAACAACAGAATTTAGGACTTGTCAAAATTGAAAGCACTTGCAGACGACAAAATAAATGTGACTGAAAAATCGGAATTTTTTTACAGACAGGTGGAAAACATTATGGGAAAAGGAGAAAATGCTGGTTATCAGCACTTTCTGTTTCCCACAATGTTTTCAAAGGGCTTCTTTCTCAGTGTTGTTAGAAGTTGTTTCCTCATTACTGAATGAATTTTGTCAGATTCACTCTAGAGGAAGCCTAACAAACTAGAACACACCTGAAGGTATTGAAAGTACATGAATGGTTTTAACTCTTTTTCCAAACAACAAAATTTCACACTGGTCCAAATGGAAAGCATTTGCAGAGGACAAATCAAAATGTGGCTCAAAATTGAAATTTATTTTGTAAAGAGTAGAAAACATCGTGGGAAAAGGAGAAAATGCTGGTTACCAGCATTTCTCCTTTTCCCATGATGTTTTCTAAAGGGTTTTTCTTCAGGGTTGTTAAAAGTTGGGAATGTGTGGTAAAGGGTTAAGAGCAATAGTGAAAAGCTTATTATGGTTGATTTTACTGGTTATGTAGATTAAGATCAGACTGCACATCATATGCAGTCTGATCATGGTCTACACTGTCAGTTGTGTAGTGGGATATCTGACTGCAAGCACCTTAGAAGTTTAGCGCTTAGTTACTGTAACTCTTTACCAAACGACAAAAATGTTGACTAGTCCAAATTGAAAGCATTGCAGACGACATTTCAAATGTAGCTCAAAACATAAGGTTTATCTTGTTGACCTAATGAAGAAAAGATTTTTTGACACCATATAATTTACAGGTTTTAATTAAACATCACAATATTGACATAGAGCATGGCTTTACTCTGTATATATAGAGGATATTTGTTTTTCTTTGCTGAAAGATAGAAATTTATTTCATCAAGTGAACATTGTCAATATTTTCAGAAGTGGCACAGCCACAAGTGATAGTATTCGGTATAATGCTCACGAGATGAAATAAATTTCGATCTTTTACAAAAAAAATCCCAAAATATTGTATTTATTTCATGCGTCTGACCCCTTTTTACAGGGGAGCTCATGGTATTTCCATACCAGTGAGTTAATCAGTTGGTAAAATTTATTAGACAAAATGGTGAAATTGTCAAACCATAATCCACTATTATTTCCTGATAAGCTACCAAAAAGCATGAAATAACTAGATTTAATCCTCACTGGTCACTTATGAATGTCCTTAGACTTGGGTGAAGCCCGAGAGCACTGTCAGTTACAATCCCCTAGGTGAAGCCAGCAGGTTTTTGGTTCGATTCCCCTGCTCTACCAAATTCTACCAATTAACTCTTTACCACACAGTGCCGACTTTTAACGACCCTGGGAAAGAAGCCTTTTGAAAACATTGTGGGAAAAGGAGAAAATGCTGATAACCAGCATTTTCTCCTTTTCCCACTATGTTTACTACCCTTTCCGGCACAAATTTCATTTTTTCAGTCACAATCATATTGTCGTCTGCAAATGCTTTCAATTTGGACTAGGCTAAAATCTTGCTGTGTGGTATAGGGTTAACTCTTTACCACATGAGAAAAATGTCAAAATCCAAATTGAAAGCATTTTGCTGACAAAAATATAACTGTGGCTCAATTGATGGAATTTGTCTTTGAAAGGGTCGAAAACATTGTGGGAAAAGGAGAAAATGCTGTATACCAGCATTTTCTCCTTTTCCTACAATGTTTTCAAAAGGTTTCTTCTTCAGGGTCGTTAAAACTCAGGATTGTGTGGTAAAGAGTTCAGAATTGATGATGCCGTTTGCCTCAGGGTTCATTCCTGTCTTACTAAAAACAGACCTCTTGTTCTGTCTTGCTCTTTGATTGACTGGTGTTTCATGCCACTTCTCAAATTTATTTTAGATTTCATCATGGCAACAACTCAATCGACTCTTTACCAAATGTCAAAAATTTAACCCTTAAAGCGCCTTTCACGACTATAGTTGCCTTTGCGGCCAGTGTAGATTAAGATCAGGCTGCACAAAATGTGCAGCCTGATCTTTGATCTACACTGTCCGCTTTGCTGAGACACTAGACATAAAAAGTGACCACAAATTTGCAATCATCTTGGTTTTATTCTAGACTGAAAATGTCCATTGGGTTTATTTGGTGCGTTAAGGGTTAACCCTTTCCCAAACAAGCCCTGGTTTTCACGTGTCTGAGTACAAGTCTTTTGAAAACACTGTGGGAAAAGGAGAAATTGCTCGTAAAGAGCAATTTCTCCTTTTCCCACAGTGTTTTCTACCCTTCTGGAGAACTTTCTGTCATTTTCATCAAATGTAAAAGTGTTGTCTGCAAACTCTTTCAATTTGGACCAGTCTAAAATTCATCGTTTGGGAAAGAGTTAAGACTTATCAAAAATTGAAAGCACTTGCAGACAACAAATTGAAAATCACTCAAAACCTGAAACTTTTCTTTCAAAGGTAAAAAACATTGTGGTAAATGGAGAAAATGCTGGAAATTTTGGACAAGTCCAAAACTTTGTTGTTTGGTAAAGGGTTAATGTTTAAAAATGGTGAAAGAATTTAATCTGTATTCTATCTATATCTGCTTCTTATTTAAGCCTTTATCCCACAATCCTGAGTTTGAATGACCCTGAGGAAGAAGCCTTTTGAAACCATTGTGGAAGTAGGAGTAAATGCTGGTAACCAGCATTTTTTTCCATTTCCCACAATGATGAATCTCTATCAAAAACAAATCCCATCATTTGATCCACATTTAAATTGTCATCTGCAAATGCTCTGAAACTGGACATGATTACAATTTTTGTCATGTGATAAAGAGTTAAATCTTCTAACAGGCAAGGAACCTCTTTACCCTTTACCACACGATCCCTAGTTTTAACCCTTTCCCAAACAACAAATTTTGGACAGGTCCAAATTGAAAGAGTTTGCAGATGACAATTTTAAATTTGATGAAAATGGCAGAAAGTTTTTTTTAAAAAAGGGTAGAAAACACAGTGGGAAAAGGAGAAATTGCTCGTTACGAGCAATTTCTCCTTTTCCCACAGTGTTTTCAAAAGACTTGTACTGCAGACACATGAAAACCAGGGCTTATTTGGGAAAGGGTTAATGGCCCTGAGGAAAAAGCCATTTGAAACAATTGATGGAAAAGCTGGTTACCTGTATTTTCTCCTTTTCCCACAATTTTTTCTACCCTTTCATAGAAAAATCCCATCATTTGAGCAACATTTTTTTCGTCGTCTGCAAAAGGCTTTCAATTTGGACTAGTCTAAAATTTTGTTGTTTGGTAAAGAGTAAATTCCTCTGAGGATGTTTAGAAACATGGCAACAAATAGAATAATTGGCCACAATCGCAAATTCTTCATTTCTGTATTTCTTTTTACTGTTTATTAAGAAACATTCTTCTTCCTTTGAATAAAGTAAGTCAAGAGAAGATAAACCTTTTATTCTGTCACACAATCGTTTGTATCGGGTGTCGGGTGTGTCGCTGACAATAGGTAGTGATCAATGACAAATCAATATGCGCCTCAGGTCATAATGATATTTTTCACCAATAGTTATCAAGATTAATTCTGAAGTTTATTACCCCTATTGGGGGACCATCAGGGTCGTATAAAATTTTAGTACTGATACAGTTTTTTAGTGTCCTCAGGTTACGAACAGCGTAGATGTGCTCAGGGTCCGTATTCACCAACCATTCTTAAGAATATTCTTAGTCTTAGTCTCCAAGATTTTCTACATTTGAAAGTAACACAACTCCTGATTGGCTAAACCAAATGGTTTAGCCAATCAGGAGTTGTGTTACTTTCAAATGTAGAAAATCTTGGAGAACAATGACAAAGAATGTTCTTAAGAATGGTTGGTGAATACGGACCCAGGGGTTAGTGATGAGAGTCTTTGGCGAAAGGCATCTTCCCATTCTCACATCTTCAACATTTTGCACTTGCGTATCTAGTGGCATGGGTGATATCACCATGCATTGGATGACAAAAAAAGGGTTTATTTTGGTATGGTTGATATTCCGTGGTTGACTGATATTTGGTCTGGTGCAGTCTAATTATAAGGGTTTATCTGTCTTTGAGAAAACAATGCTTTGTCATGATTCACCATAAAACTTTTTTGACATCAAAGAACACGTGAAAGAACTATGAAATGCTTAACTCCTATACCACACAATCCTGAATTTTAATGACTCTAAAATGTAAGCCGTTTGAAAACATTGTGGGAAAAGGAGCAAATGCTGATAACCAGCATTTTCTCTTTTTCCCACAATGTTCTCTACCTGTCATGTAGCAAAATTCAGTTCTTAAGTCACATGTAATTTGTCGTCTGCAAATGCTTTCAGTTTGGACTAGTCTAAAATTTTGTCTTTTGTTAAAGAGTTAATAGAAACATAGTAAGCTGGCTCTCTGGCTAGTAAAATTACCTCCCTTTAAC
Source organism: Tridacna gigas (assembly GCA_945859785.2). Classification (NCBI taxonomy): domain Eukaryota; kingdom Metazoa; phylum Mollusca; class Bivalvia; order Cardiida; family Cardiidae; genus Tridacna; species Tridacna gigas. The sequence goes on from OX244039.2 coordinate 5,978,535, forward strand.
CCTTTACCAAACAATCCAAACTTTTCATGACCCTGAGAAAAAAAGAAAACTTTTGAAAACATTGTGGGAAATAACCCTTTACCACACAATCCAGACTTTTAAGGACCCTGTGGGAGAAGGCTTTTGAAAACATTGGGAGAAAAGAAGAAAATGCTGGTAACCAGCATTTTCTCCTTTTCCGACGATGTTTTCTACCCTATCAAAGACAGAAATCATCATCTGAGCTACATTTAAAGGTTTGTTGCAAATGCTTTCAATTTGGTCAAGTCCAAAGTGTTACTGTGTGGTAAAGGGATAACAGCCCTCGGGGGGCTTCACCCATATGGGCAACCAGTGGTCTAGAAAGAAAGTTGTGTCAGTACTGGTGTAAGAAAACCAGGTAACACATAGGCGCGTCACTGACCACCATGATATGACTTGAGCTGTTAAAATGGCGTTAAACTCGAATACAAACAGAGCAACTCATGGTGGTGATGACAAATAAAGGAAAACCAGTCAATTCACTGGTAAAAAGGTGAAGCTGTGTTGGCTTGGGGGAAAAGTATTGATAAACAGGTTACTGTTGTACATATACACATATATTATACAATTGATAGATTCTGTTGTGACAATTGTTTTCATTAGATAAGCTAAGTTTAAACATATTTATTTTACATCAATTGAGAAACAACAAGTTCTTGCAACTTATATTAATCTCTCTCATTTCTGCTTCCTAGAAACTACACCAGAACCTGCGCCTAATGCGTGGGCTAATGAACAGTCCTAGAGTTGACACTGGCTCCTGGGAATCGAACTCAGGACCGTCTTCTTACAAGGTCAACACTATACTTAACAACCACAGGTATCCCATAAAGATAAGCTTGATTAGCCAACAGGAGTGTATTTTATATATCACATCTGGCCATAGTAGAGTAGTTACCGCTACTGATGCAGGGAATCGATTATTATGCATATACCACAGGGACTAGCTCTTGAAAGTCTCTGCTGGAGAAAGATGATGCGGTTTGATGTATTGCTCTCATGTAAAGTAGGCAGCGTGCTTTATGGTAGTGCTTGGATGTGTGACCAAGTCATTGGATGTTACAAAGTAAATTTATACATGTACTTTACATACATGTATTATTAAAATCTTCAAATGTGTTAACACCCCCTGAAGGAATCACTTCAAATTGTTTTTTTGATCTGCATAAGAGACTATACAAAATGAGAGTGACCTCCCCTGAATGTAAAGTAAACAAGAATGACCTCCCATTATTTTAGGAATAGATGGGCAGAATTCTGTCTGTACCGATCCGTATACGCTTGCAGTATCAGGGGAGGTAACTGATCTAAAGTATTAACCAGATGTTTTGGTACTTTGATCTTGATCTACACTGTGGGCAAATTTAGAGGTGAAAAGCCCTGTCAGGGTTAAACTTGGATTATAGTGCATGAGATTACAGGATTACAAACTCTTTAACCCTTTCCCACACAATCCTGACTTAACGACCCCGAGAAAGAAGCCTTTTGAAAACATTGTGGGAAGAGGAGAAAATGCTGGTAACCAGCATTTCTCCTTTTCCTACAATGTTTTCTAATCTTTCAGAAACAAATGCAATCATTTTAGCCACATTTAATTTTTCATCTGCAAATGCTTTCATTTTGGACCAGTCTGAAATAGTGTCATTTGGTGAAGAGTTAATCTTTATATGACCCTTTACCAGAAGATTTAACTTTAGACTTGTCCAAATTAAAAGCATTTGCTTATGATCATCTCTACATGAAGTTCAAATGGCATCATCTGCTTTATATGTAATGATGAAATGCTAGAAATGATTGTTGGGAAAGGAGAAAATGCTGTTTAACAGCAATTTCTCCTTTTCCCCCCACAGTGTTTTCAAAAGCCCTTTCTCCAGGGTCATAAAAGATGTAAAGTGTTGATCATGTATGTTAGTCATCAGATTTGTTTATATCATAATAACCCACTAAAATTCAAATCTACTTTCAAAAGTATAAAGAATACCGGTAATATTACAGTTTATAATAGATACTGACTGTTCAGATTTAACCCTTTCCCAAACAAGCCCTGGTTTTCACGTGTCTGCAGTACAAGTCTTTTGAAAACATGGTGGGAAAAGGAGAAATTGCTCGTAACGAGCAATTTTTCCTTTTCCCACAGTGTTTTCTACCCTTCTAGAGAACTTTCTGTCATTTTCATCAAATTCAAAATTGTCGTCTGCAAACTCTTTCAATTTGGACCAGTCTAAAATTTATCGTTTGGGAAAGGGTTAATTACATGAACATGACTTGTATTAACCCTTTACCACACAATTTCAACTTGTAACGACCCTAAGAAAGACGCCTTTTGAAAACATTGTGGAAAAGGAGAAAATGCTGGAAACCAGCATTTTCTCCTTTTCCCACAATGTTTTCCTATCTTTAAGAGACAAATTCCATTATTTGATCCACTTTTAATGTGTAGACTGCAAACACTTTCAATTTTGACCAGTCTAAAATGTTTTCGTTTGGTTATAAGTTAAGTGAATTTGAAATATTTGTGAAAGGGAGCTGGAATTTTTATATCCTAATGGTTTAGCCAATCAGATATTGTGTTACTTTCTAAATTTGAAATTTAATTGGTACCCGTTGTATCTCCTGTAATGGTCAGATACACAAAAAGCAATACTTGTACAAATTTTGGTTCTTGAGTCACATTTAATTTGTCGTCTGCAATTGCTTTGAATTTGGACCTGTGTAAAATTTTGTCGTTTGGTAAGGAGTTAAATGCTAGAATAAGACATAAAAAAAACTGAGTACCTCTTGACTGCGAGAAAAGTATTGATTGATTGAATGGTGTTTTATGCCTCTTTCAACATAATTTCAGTCATACCACGGTGACAGCTCATGTACTTCCTGGGTTTCACCAGTACTAGGCTCCGGCTCTGAAGTGTCTTGCCTAAGGACACTCCCACGAAAAATCCCGTTGCTTCAAGGATATTAGTTCTATTCTTTACCACTGAGCCACGCAGGACCCCTGTATTTCAAAAGTAACATAAACGTTGTGGTAGATAGCAGTTTCACAAAACAACATATTCATGAAGATAGCAAAGTTCATCAAAACTTGTCCAAAACCTTTTCAAACAAATCGATTTAGCATAAGATCTAAAACAAACAAAAAAGTTTACAGTGTACACAAATCTGAAAGTCAAGAGTTACAATACATTGGATACTCCCCCATCGCTTTAACTCTTTACCACACGCTAAAATTTTAGACCCAAGAAATTGAAAGCATTTACATACTCCTTTTCCCACAATGTTTTCTATCCTTCCCCAAGGCAAGTTTCAATTTTTCAATCACACTTATTTTGTTGTCTGCAAATGCTTTCAATTTGGACCAGTCTAAAGTTTTGTCGTTTGGTAAAGAGTTAAATCAGACTTTTTTACTTATCTGCAATTGCTGTCAGAATGGATAGTCTTAACTCTTTACCATACTACAAAATTTTAGATACTTGTTCAGTATGTTGTCTACTAATGCTTTCAATTTGGATATGTCTCAGATCATGTTGTCTGGTCTCGAGTTAACCCGCACAGCTGCCTTATCTCTTTACCAAACGACAAAATTTTAGGCTAGTCCAAATTGAAAGTATTTGTAGACAACAAAATAAAATTAATGTGACTCAGAAATTAGAATTTACCATGGAAAGGTTAGAAAACAATGTGGGAAAAGGAGAATTATTTTAAAAGCCTTCTTCCTCAAGTTCATTAGAACTCAGGATTAAACCTTATGCAGATTTTCAGTCTTAGAAGAAAACCCAAATGAATGAGCCATCTCTGTGAAAAGGAGGCTTAACATATCTCTAAAAAGTATTTACTCGGGTCAACATGCGCAGTCAGTGCAGACTGACCTGAGTCAAACTTTTTACTGCTGGTCAATTTTTGCGTGTCAAGGACCAGTCTACATCATGATTCAGTTGATTGATAGACATAATGGTGGATTAAAACCCCTTTTGCCAGAGCATGGCTCAGTTGTAATTTCAAGGTGCTTTCGTCTTCAGTAAGGTGGCCAGTGTAGATCAAGGTCAGGCTGCACATTTTGTGCAGCCTGATCTTGATCTGCATTGGCCACAAAGGCAATTATAGTTGTGACAGACACTTCAAGGGTTAACCCTTTACAGCACCCTTTTAACAACCCTGTGAAAGAAGCCTTTTGAAAACATTGTGGGTAAAGGAGAAAATGCTGGTAACCAGCATTTTCTCCTTTTCCCCCCAATGTTTTCTACCCAATCAAAGAAAAAATGCACCATTTGAGCCAGATTGAAATTGTCATCTGCAAATGCTTTGAATTTGGACAAGGCTAAAATTTTGTTGTTTGGTAAAGGGTTAACCCTTTACCAGACGACAAAATTCTAGCCTTGTCAAAATTGAAAGCATTTGCAGACGTCAATTTCAATGTGGCTCAAGTGGTGCAACTTTTCTTTGATAGGGTAGAAAACATTGTGGGAAAAGGAGAAAATGCTGGTTACCAGCATTTTCTCCTTTTCCCACAATGTTTTCAAAAGGCTTCCTTCCCAGGGGCGTCAAAAGGCGGCATTGTGCGGTAAAGGGTTAAGAAGTATACAAAGTCATGTTGTATAGAATTGACTGAACCAGATGTCTGATGAACCTTATGTTTGTATATATAAGGCAGCCTCTGAACTTGTTACTGATAGAGAGCACCTGGTTAACCCTTTACCACACAATACCGCCTTTTGAATACCGTGGGAAAGAAGCCGTGTGAAAACATTGTAGGAAAAGGAGAAAATGCTGGTAACTAGCATTTTCTCCTTTTCCCGCAATGTTTTCTACCCTCCCAAAGAAATATTGCACCATTTCAGCCACACTGAAATTGTTGTCTGCAAATCCTTTCAATTTGGACATGGCTAAAATTTTTTCGTCTGCTAAAGGGTAAAGGCATAGCGTTGCCTCATCTATTACCCTAAATGAAAGTGAATATGTTTGAATTACATGAGAGTTGCCGTTAAAGTAACGTAATGTAAAATTTGAACTGTGTTTGATGCTTAATGAGTTTAACGACCCTGAAAAAGAAAATTTTTGAAACAGCTGTGGGAAAAGGAGAAACTGTTAGTAAAAAGTTTAACTCTTTCACTACTAGTTCAAGAAATTCCACTTTTTTTTGCAGTCTAAAAGGAGATTCCCACTGCTATTGAAGATGAATTGCGTCATAATCCAGCATTGGGTAGCTGATGGTGAAGATCAAAGATCAGACTGTACGTTTTGTGCAGTCTGATCTTGACCTACACCATCCACAAAAGCTACTTAAGTCATCATAGTAGTGAAAGAATTAAGAGCATTTGCAGAGAAAAAATTAACCATGGCTCAAATAATTGAATTTATCTTGGAAATGGTAAGAAACATATGGGCAATAGAGAAAAACGCAGGTTACCAGGATTTTTTCCAGTTCCCACATTATTTTCTGAAGCAACCTACCTCAGAGTTGTGGATATACGGAATTGTTTGATGAACAGTTTATTTACATGGGAGTACTGTACCAGGGACAAATGACACAGACAGTGCTAAAAATGAACAATATTAGGAAGTCATTGTGTGAAATTTTATAGTGAGGTTCTATACAGGTAAGAACACTAACCGTGTTTAATCTTTACTAGACAACAAAATTTTGGACTCATCCAAATTGAAAGCATTTGCAGACGTCAAAATAAATATGACTCAAAATCGAAATTTGTCTTCCAGAAGGGTAAAAAACATTGTGGGAAAAGGAGAATATGCTGGTTACTAGCATTTTCTCCTTTTCCCACAATGCTTTCAAAAGTCCTATTTACCAGGGTCATTAAAAGTGGGGATTGTGTGGTAAAGGGTTAAATAGCATGTTTTCATCAGCAAATAAACCATCATTTTCTTCTTTTCCTACAATGTTATCTACTCTTTCATTGACGTCTTTTATTTTGGCCACATTCAATTCGTCATTTGCGAATACATGCACATGTACTTTCAGTTTGGACTTGTATAACATGTTGTTGGCTCTTAAGGTCCGTTCATACAGAGCGTGAACGCGAAAGCGAACGCGGTTTTTCGTCCTGAAATATTTTAGTCATTTGTAGAGGAACCTTTCAAATAAAGTGCGAATGCGAACAAATATTTGTTCGCGTGAACGACCGCCTTGATTGCCCCCAGACCGAATTTTCTGAGAAGGTCGCGCGGCTTTTTTGCTATCAACCAATCAACAGGTACTTCCCTTGCATCATTTCCACAAATAGAAACTTGTACGCCTGACCGTTCCAAGAAAAAGCTAGGCACTAGCGTCAGTCTACTTTGCTTGTGAAGTTTGGAGAAGAATGGACAAGACAATGGACAAGACAGAAGCCATGATTCTTGAAATTGAGAAGAATCATGCAGGATGAAAATGTAGTTCTTGTACGAGGTGGTGGTACTCTCCAAATTCACTTCTTCTCTGTAAAATTTCGTGCACTGACACACGCCTCTTTCTTTTCCTCCGTTGTTTTGCGTACAAATACAGTACTATGATCTCCTCCGTGTCTGACTCTACCTGCGCCATGATTCCAAATGACCAAATTTTATCTCTCACAGCAAGAAAAAGACGAGCCGCCTCGAAAGCCGTCGACGGTTTTCCGCGTTTGGGTTCCTGCTCTATTTGAATGGCAAAACTGCTCAAAAGTCGCGTTCGCGTTCGTGTTCGCGTTGGACGCATTCGCGTTCGCGCTCTGTATAAACGGACCTTTACAGAGTTAACCCTTTACCACACAATCTTGTGATTCAATGACCAAGATGCAGACAGCTTTTATAAATATTTAGGGAAAAGGAGAAAATGCTGGCAGCAAGCATTTCTACCCTTTCGCAGAAAAATACGTAATTTGAGCCACATTTAATGGGTCATCTGCAAATAACAGTACTTTCAATTTGGACTACTTTCTTTGTCTTCTATATTTTTTCTCTGTGTTCTACATTTCAACGACAAATTCTATCATTTCAGTCATATTCAATTTGTTCATCTGGAAATGCATTCAGTTTGGTCAAGGCTTAAATTCTGCCATCTGGGTCCATATTCACCAACCATTCCTAAGAATGTTCTTAGACTTATTCTTCAGGATTTTCCAAGTTTGAATGTAACACAACTTCTGATTGGCTAAACCAAATGGTTGGTGAATATGGGCCCTGGTAACTGGCTACCCCTGGTCATTATTGACAGAGGGTCATAAAGGTCATACATACTTGCTCTGTCAAATGCAAACAAATGTATCTGGTTTTGTAAACAAAAATACCTGAATTTGTGAAATTTAACATGTGTAAATATGTGTATCACTTTTCTAATTCTTCAGTTATGTACATAAAAACTTGAAATCTTGTAATCTGAATGATGGGATATCTTTATTTAATGAGGAAAAAAAAACATGAATATTCAAATCGTTTCTGTAGATGCATGTACTGACATAAGACACTATGTGGAAACAGATTTAAATAATCAATTTCTTCCAAATACTCATTTAACCCTGTACCGCACAATCCTGATTTTTAACGACCCCCACGGAAGAAAGCCTTTTGAAAACATTGTGGGAAAAGGAGAAAATGCTGGTAACCAGCATTTTCTCCTTTTCCCACAATGTTTTCTACCCTTCCCAAATCAAATTTCAGTTTTTGAGCCACAGTTGATTTATTGTCTGCAAATGCTATCAATTTGGACCAGTCGAAAATTTTGTCATTTGATAAAGAGTTAACCCTTTACCACACAACCCCAGGTTTTAACAACCCCAAAGAAGACAGCCTTTTGAAAACATTATGGGAAAAGGAGAAAATGCTGGTAACCAGCATTTTCTCCTTTTCCCAAAATGTTTCCTGCCCTATTAAAGACAGATTTCATCATTTGGGTCACCTTTAATTTGTCGTCTGCAAATGCTTTCAATTTCGACCAGTCTAAAGAGTTGTTGTTTGGTTAAGTTCACCTTTTACCTGAGTTTTAATGACACTGACTTTTTTAAAGACTTTTTTGGTAAAGAGTTGGGTAAAAAATAGGTCTTAATACATATTTACCTACTTCTTATTTGCTTATGTTAGTGGAGAGAAGGTCATTTTTTTTTTGGGGGGGGGGGGGGGGGGGGGGGGTGTCTTACAGTTTAATTCAGCCAAAATTTGCTTGTAGCTCAAACTATTCTTGTGTAACAGTACCTTTACTCTTTACCAAACAACAAAATTTTAGACTTGTCCAAATTGGAAGGACTTGCAGACGACAAAGTAAATGTAACTCAAAACATGAAATTTGTCTGTCATAGAGTAGAAAACATCGTTGGAAAAGGAGAAAATGCTGGTTACCAGCATTTTCTCCTTTTCCCACAATGTTTTCAAAAGCATTCTTCCTCAGGGTCGTTAAAAGTCGGGACTGTGTGGTATAGCATTAAGTCATGTTGTTTGATGACCTGGATCCATATTCACCAACCATTCTTAAGAACTTTCTCAGTCTTATTCTCCAAGATTTCTAATTTGAAAGTAACACAACTTATGATTGGCTAAACCATTTGGTTTAGCCAATTAGAAGTTGTGTTATTTTCAAAATTTTAAAATATTGGGAGAATAAGACAAAGAATGTTCTTATGAATGGTTGGTGAATACAGACCCAGGTTTTACAGGGTTGCCCGCTGCAAATAAATTTCGAGATGATATTTAGTAGCTCAGTTTAATAGAGTTACAAAGACTCTAAAAGAGATCAAGCTTTTGAAAAGAGAGAAAAGGAGAAAATGCTTGTTTTTTTTCTTCAGAAACATAAAAAGACTGAATTATATGGTAAAGGATGAAATGATGACATAACAAAATTTGTTACAAAACATGAAATAGTACACAATGACCAGCTATAGATATTAGCTCACACAACAGCCTAATATTACATAGACTGTCAAGGAGATTCCAGTATGCATATAGTACAAGAGACATGTTGGTAGAAGCCAATATAACTATTGTGAATTATTAATTTAACCTTTACCCTGAGAAAGAAGCCTTCTGAAAACATTGTGGGAAAAGGAGAAAATTCTGGTTACCAGCATTTTCTCCTTTTTCCACAATGAATTCTACTCCATCAAAAAGAACTTCAACAATTCTGGCCACATTTAAACTGTCATCTGCAAATGCTTTCATTTTGGACAAGTCTACATTTTTGTCGTTTGGTAAAGAGTTAACTGTGTACCACACAACAAAATTTTAGACTGGTCTGAATTGAAAGCATAAAATTTTGCAGATGACAAAATAAATGTGCCTCAGAAATTGAAATTCATTTTGGGAAAGGTAGAAAACATTGTGGGAAAAAGAGAAAATGCTGGCTATCAGCATTTTCTCCTTTTCCCACAATGTTTTCAAAGGGCCTTTTCTTCAAGGTCGCTAAAACTTGTGATTGTGTGGTGAAGGGTTAATCCTTTACGATACCTAGTTTAAAGTTCAGTATGTTTGCGAAGGAGCTACGGGGCTCGGCAGAAACAGAACTTAAGCGATCGGAGATATAGACAAAGTTTGACACAAACATTAAATCCACAACTGTTTAGAATGAATGAATTACCATTTAGATACAGTTCATTAAACATGAAATGACAAACTCTTTACCAAACAACAAAATTTCTGACTGGTCCAAATTGGAAGCAACAGCAGACAAAATTAACCCTTTACCGTACAATACCGCCTTTTGACGCCCTTGGGAAAGAAGCCTTTTGAAAACATTGTGGGAAAAGGAGAAAATGCTGGTAACCAGCATTTTCTCCTTTTCCCACAATGTTTTCTACTCTATCTAAGAAAAGTTGCACTATTTGAGCCACATCGAAATTGACGTCTGCACACGCTTTGAATTTGGACAAGGCTAAAATTTTGTTGTGTGGTAAAGGGTTAATGTTGTTCAAATATTGGCAGCTCTCTGTTAAAGGGTTGAAAACATTGTAGGAAAAGGAGAAAATGCTGGTTATCAGCATTTTCTCCTTTTCCCACAATGTTTTCTGTCCTGTTACAGGCAAATCTCACCATATGAGCCGTATCAAATTTGCTGTATAGAAATGCTTTCAATTTGGACAGGTGTAAAATTTTGTTGTGTGGTAAAGGGTGAAAAGTTTATGGTATAGTGCTATAACATGTCTCAAGAATGTGAATGCAAAGGAGCCACAATATGACAAAACTGAAGGAAAAGGTAAAATGAGCATTCCTTCAACCCTTTACCAGACAACAAAATTTTAGCCTTGTCCAAAGTGAAAGCATTTGCAGACGACAATTTCTATGTGGCTCAATTGGTGCAATTGGTGCAATTTTTCTTTGATAGGGTAGAAAACATTGTGAGAAAAGGAGAAAATGCTGGTTACCAGCATTTTCTCCTTTTCCCACAATGTCAGCAAAAAGTTTGTCTCCCAGGGGCGTCAAAAGGCAGCATTATGCGGTAAAGGGTTAACTGTACAAATGGTTTGAAATTCCATACTCTTTGGTGTTGAATTTCTCCAGATAAATACACAAACTACTTTGAAAGTATTGATTATACATGTCATATTGAATCTACCTGCATGCATGGTCAAGAAACAGGGACATGTTTAAAAAGAAACTGAAAATTAAATTATTTTAAATTTATAATTGACAAAGATTTGCCACAGCCAACTTTCTTTAAAAAAAAAAAAGGAAATCTTGTCAGGTGTCAATAACAACCAAAGAAAGATGTCACTGAAAGGAAGAAAGATGTCACTGAAAGGGTAGTGTCCACTGACACTCAACCATGGTCTCAATGCCGCTCAGGAATGATATCTATGTACAACTTTTTAATTCTTGCAAGGGTTACTTCCCTTGATATGATGTGGAAATGTCATCATCTTGAGTGTATAAAATATTTTCAGCAGACATATTTGACCATTTACCAAATTAGATAAAAAAAAAATAGTATGATGTTTTAATGACCAAAGCTTTTGAAAACAATGCAGGAAAAGGAGAAAATACCAGTAGCCAGCATTATTCTCCTTATCCCACAATGTTTTCTACCCTTTGTAACACAGATTCCACTATTTGAGCCAACATTTTCTTGGCCTCTGCAAATACATGTACTTTGAATTTGGAAAAGTCTCAAATAATGTGGTTTGGTAAAGAGTTGATTTAAACAGATTAGTATTGGTTTACCAACTATTTTCATTCATTTCCAGACTTAAGAAACAAAATGGAGAAATTGGACAAACAAAATTAACTATAAAATCCTATGAAGATTATTGTCTGTAAGGAGATATTTTGTAACTTGCATTACATTTTCTTAGATCTTTGCCCCAAAAAATTCAGACTTATCCATTATTTGTAGAAGATGAAATGTAAGCAAAATGATTGGATTTGTCTTGAAAGGCATGACCTGGTGGTTGCGGGTTCGATACCTGGTTGCTGTAAACTTTCTTTCTGGCAATTTTTCACCTCTTACCTCTGAGAGGAAGTAGTCAATGGCTTGCTGTACTGTCAAGTACTCAGTACTGGTGTGAGAAAAGCCAAGAAACACATGGGTAGGTACAATGACTGCCATAATATGACCCTAGCTGTTAAAATGGAGTTAAAATCTAATACAAACAAACAAATTGGCTAAGGATATGAAAGGATATAAAGTATTGTTGGAAAAGGAGAAAATGTTAGCCAACAGCTTTTTTACCTTTTCCACAATGTTGTTAAAAGTTCCTACTTCTTTTTCAAGTCAAAACAAAATATTTTTTGGTATAGGTTTAGAGTTAAAAAGATATCTACTCATAATTATTGTTTAACCCTTTACTGCACAATGACGCCTTTTGATGCCCATGGGAAAGAAGCCTTTTGAAAACATTGTGGGAAAAGGAGAAAATGCTGGTAACCAGCATTTTCTCCTTTTCCCACAATGTTTTCTACCCTATCAAAGAAAAATTGCATTATTTTAGCCAAATTGAAATTGTCGTCTGCAAATGCTTTTAATTTGGAGAAGGCTAAAATTTTGTTGTCTGGTAAAGGGTTAACTCTGACACAAAATTTTGAACAGGTCAAAATTCAAAGCATTTGCAGACAGCATGCTAAGTGTGGCTCAAAATATGATATTTGTGTCTGGAAGGGTAGGAAACATTGTGGTAACCAGCATTTTCTCCTTTTCCTACATTATTTTCAAAAGCCTTCTGCCTCTGAGTCATTAAAACGTTGGACAGTTTGGTAAAGGGTTAAAAGATGAAGGGATTTTCAATACTGAAAGCATGGGGAAGTTATTGACAAAAAAAAAGTGACTATCATCATTAGTCAGTTTCAAACAAGCAGTTACTCTTTTTCACTCAATGTTTTCTACAAGCTACACTTGATCAAATTATACTTTCCTTTTCTTTAATTTTCATTCCTTGGTGTAATTTACATTGCTTTGAGGAGGATCTAAAAATAGCGAACACAGTAATGAATTTAACCCATCCGTCACAACTCGGCCTATTCCGTACCTTCTATTTTGATCACAGGATCAGCCAAAGTATGCGAATGGAATTTAACTCTTAACCAAAAGATAGATGTAGCCCTGAAAAGGGAGGCCTTGAAAACATTGCTAGAAATGGAGAAAATGCTGGTAACTAATAATTTCTCCTTTTCCCACAATTTTTTTCTACCTTTTCTAACTCAGTTACTCATTTGAGTCATATGTCGTCTATAATCTAGAAATGGGTTGAATGTTGACGGGTGTGAAAATTTGTTGTCTGGGAAAAGTTAACCCCTAACCACATAATCCTAACTTTTTACAATCGTAAGGAAGAAGCCTTTTGAAAACATTGTAGGAAAAAAGAAAATGCTGAAAAATAGCGTTTTCTCCTTTTCCCGCTAGGTTTTCTTACCTCCCGAATGCTTGTTTCGATTTTTGAGTCATGTTCAATTTGTCGTCTGCAAGTTGGTTCAATTTTGACAAGTCTAAACATTTTTCAGCTGGTAGAAGACCCTTTACTACACATTCCTGAGTTTTAACGACCCAGAGGAAGACGCTTTTTGAGAACATTGTGGGAAAAGGAGAAAATGCTGGTAACTAGCATTTTCTCCTTTTCTCACAATGTTTCCTACCCTATCAAAGAAATGTTCCATCAGTTGAGCGGCATTTAACTCTTTACCACGAAAAATTTTAAACCAGTCCAAATTGAAAGCATTTGCAGAAGACAAAATAAGTGTGAAAAATAGAAATTCGTCTTGGCAAGGACAGAAAACATTGTGAGAACAGGAGAAAATGCTGGTTACCAGCAATTTCTCCTTTTCCCACACTGTTTTCAAAAAGCTTCTCTCTCAGGGTCGTTAAAAGTTGGGATTGTGTGGTAAAGACTTAAATTATCGCCTGCAAATGCTTTCAATTTGGACAAGTCACCCTTTTTGTTGTGTGGTTTAATTGTTTAGTGACATTTATTTTGTCGTCTCTAAATGCTTTCAATTTGGGCAAGTCTAAAATTTTGTCGTTTGGTAAAGCATTAACAAAGATGTCATTCTAGCAGCACCTGAATACACAAAACTATTGACCGACATTCTAAGTATAACTGACATGGTTCAGGTGTTAATTAGATTTTGTAATTAATATCTTGGAGTGTACTTTTTTTCAATACATGTCATGAAAAATTCATGACCTGCAGTCCCCCTGTGGGACTTGTGGACAATAAATCACATGATCATTTGGTATTAATTCCAAGACGATAGTCTGAAAGGCCCAGTGCCTGCCAAATGTAAACAGTTCAGGGTGGGGATTGGTTCATATTGCAAACACTTAATTCATACCATTTAAAATTATTGATATTATGTGTCTGATAATGTATGTCATTAGAATCTCTCGAAGATGGAGTCGCTGGCAGAAAAATGTATTGCGAAACTAGAACAAAAGTTTGCAAATTATTATGTTGGTTACTCCAATTTCCTTCTTTTCCCATAAGTTTTCTGCTCTTTCAAAGACAAATTTAACCATTTGACCTATGTTTAGCAGGTGTGCAACATTTCGTCGAAAACTACATTCGTGGAAAACTATCACTAGCCCTGACCTTTACACTAACCCAGACAAATTGTGGCTCAAATCTGCCTCGCAGACAGGGGTTTTCTTGAAAAAAATATAGGAATTTAGCAATCTATATTTTAAAATATATATGCATTTCAACAAAATGTCGTGCACAGATGTTTAGCATGTCTGCAATTGCTTTCAGTACAGAAAAGTTTAAAATTTTGTTTTGGTAAAGACCTAAATAAGATATCTAAGGACTAAACCTTATTGTGGCAAATGAACAAAGAAGACACAAAAAAAGACACCCATATTTAGCCATTTTAACCCTTACCGTACAATTTCAAGTATGTATGACTCTAGGAGAGAAAGCTTTTGAAAATATTGTGGGTAAAGGAGAAAATGCAGTATTTTCTCCTTTTCAATGAATGTTTCCTATGCTTTTATGGACAAATTTCATTATTTGATCCACTTTTAAGTTGTTGTCTGGAAATGTTTTTAATAAGGACATGTTTAGAATTATGTCATTTGGTAAAGTTCAGGCTGTTTCTACCCAAAATATCTGAATACCTAGACAGCTGTAGATCCAAGATCAGACTGCTCATCCTGTGCAATCTGATCTTCATCTACAGTGGCTGCAAAGACAACTTAACCCTTAAGCTGCTGATCGCGACCCACTGACCTTTTGCGGACAGTGTAGATCAAAGATCAGACTGCACAGAACGTGCAGTCTGATCTTTGATCTACACAGTCCGATACGGTATTTTCTTTCCGGTGAAATCAACTTTGAAACGGCAATGTGTTGGTTTTTAGTATTGAGTAGAAATTTGCGTTTCATTTATTCAGCAGCTTAAGTGTTAAATTGTGAAAAGTACTCAAAGGTTTGAGAAACATATGCTAAATTCGGCATCAATGAAATAGTGATCTTGTCTTTCCATTAACAATTCAACAGATAACTGGCTAAAATTGGTGTGAACATATGGGACATTGATTTTTGAACCCTTTGCCAAACAATCCCATGTTTAACAACCCTGAGGAAAAAGACTTTAAAACACTCTGGGAAAATGAGAAAATGGTGGTTACCAGCACTGTCTCCCTTTTACCCTGTTTTCTTTCCTTACAAAGACATGTCCATCATTTCATCCATAATTAATTTGTAATAGTGCAAATGCTTTCAACTTAGCAAAAGTAAAAATTTTGGCATAACATGAAGGACTAAATCTTCACCACACAATCCAGAGTTTTAGCGACCATAATGAAATAGCCTTTTGAAAACCTTGTGGAAAAAGGAGAAAAATGCTGTTGCTGGTAACCAGCATTTTTCCTTTCTCCCCCCCCCCCCCCCAAAAAAAAAAACCACACACACATAAATGTTTTCTCTCCTTCTTGAGATAATCTCATCATTTGAGTTTGTCATCTGCAAACGCTTTTCATGTGGGTGAGTATAAAATTTTGTTGTTTCACGAAGGATCAGTCTGTCTGAGTCTGGAATTAAGTGCCCTTCTCTCGAAATTGTTTGCATGGATGGCGTTTTTTGCCACTTTCAACAATGTTTCGGTTATATAATGGTGGCAACTCACTTCTCTATTTAACCCTTTACCACACAATGATGCCTTTTGACGCCCCTGGGAAAGAAGCCTTTTGAAAACATTGTGGGAAAAGGAGAAAATGCTGGTAGCCAGCATTTTCTCCTTTTCCCACAATGTTTTCCCCAAATCAAAGAAAGATTACACCATTTGAGCCACACTGAAATTGTCGTCTGCAAATGCTTTCAATTTGGACAAGGCTAAAATTTTGTCGCCTGGTAAAGGGTTAAAGTACCATCAGTATTAGGCTTTGTAACTTGCTAGTTTATCTATTGCAATTTTGCTGTTTTAGTTCATATTTAGTTTAGTTTTGTTTGTTTGGTTTTTTGTTTGTATGGTGTTTAACGACATTTTCATCATTATTTTTAGTTATATCGCAGGGACCATCACACCTATCCATGCTTTTCTGGTGTTTCTTTTATCATTACTTTGCACAATATTCTTCCCATGCCACTGGCAGCATCCGATGTATCCATCGTCAAACAATGATCAATGTGAGGAATGAATCCTTTTGTCGTTACTATCATTGGTCCTTAGAAAGAAATTGGCCAAGCTTGGGATTCAAAACAGCGACACCCAGGGTCCATATTCACCAACCATTCTTAAGAATATTCTTGGTCTTATTCTTCAAAATTTTCTACATTTGAAAGTAACACAACTTCTGATTGGCCAAACCATTTGGTCTGGCCAATCAGAAGTTGTGTTACTTTCAAATGTAGAAAATCTTGAAGAATAAGACTAAGAACGTTCTTAAGAATGGTTGGTGAATACGGACCCTGGTCTCAAGTCGTGTATGCCACTGACTGCACCCAGGCTTGGACTTGCTGTTTCAGACAGAATACATTGTATTTTACAAAATTGCATTGTATATTGTATTTTATGGAATATTGTCCAAGATCAGACTTTTAGACATGGTTATACCAAGTGGTTACTGTAGATTTACTGGATACCAGATGACAAAATTTAAGATTTTTCGAAATTTGAGGCATTTGCAGACAATAAATCAGTTGCAGCTTAACCCTTTACCACACAATCAATCCAATTTTGTTACCAGCATTTTCTCCTTTTCCCATAACATTTTCAAAAGCCCTTCCTATGATCGTGAAAAGTCAGGACTGTGTGGTATAGGGTTAAAACCTATTTTAATTCAGAAGGACAAGGAGTCTGTGCACTTTAAGTCAATAAAAAGAGAGACCCACTTTTACCAATATTGTAAAGAAAGACAAGCTATTAATTATTTAGATACATTATGCAGTTAACCCTTTACCACGTAATCCTGAGTTTTAATGACCCTGAGGAAGAGGTCTTTTGAAAACATTGTAGGAAAATGCTGGATAATCAGCATTTTCTCCTTTTCCCACAATGTTTTCTAAACTTCAAAAGACAAATCCGATCATTTTAGCCAAGTTTAAGGTGTGGTCTGCAAATGCTTTCAATTTGAACAAGTATAATTTTTTTTCGTTTGGTAAAGGGTTCAGGTATAAATCATTAATTAACTTTTGTCTTAATTTTCCAATACACTAAAAGACTCTTCTTGGGGGAGAAATTATTTTATGTGGGGGAGGGGAACACAACGGACTAAACATGTGAAGCATCTTTTATTTGTTTGTACATTTTTAATTAAAATGGGTCGAAAGGATTTTGAAAAATGTGAATGAAATGTTATTTTCAAATAATAGTTCTTCAGGCTGGTGATACATTTAGACTGGACCCAAACAAGTGCATAATATATCATTTTTTATGAAGATTTTGATGGTTGTTGCCTGTAAATCAGACATTTAAAAGTACCAAGGAATTATCACAGAATAGTAAAATTTATTGTCTGTTGAAACATAAACCACAAGAGCTGCTGATGAAATTCAGACAAAAACAAAATTAGCATTGAAGATCCTATTGAAGATGCATATCATGCTAAGCTGGAATGCAACAACAATGCTCGTTATATTATAAAAATGTTCTTTTGTGTTAAACTTGGATAAAATACCATTCAACTGGATTTAACTTGAGTTCTCGTGTCACTTCCAAAATAACCATGTTCCGTATAAACAAAATGAGCCTACATGGGCTTGAGAGGGACCGGGATGAGGGGCTTGTACTAAGATGGATGCCTGAAGGGTTTCTCATTGAAATGGCAAAACAAAAGGTATTCTAATGTTAATAACAGCGTTGCAGTCATTTTATTCATCAGGGTCCGTATTCATCAACCATACTTAAGAATGTTCTTGGTCTTGTTCTCCAGAATTTTCCAAATTTGAAAGTAACACACATTCTGATTAGCTAAACCTTTTGGTTTAGCTAATCAGAAGTTGTGTTACCTTCAAATATGGAAAATGTTGGAAAATAAGACGATGAAAGTTCTTAATAATGGTTGGTGAATACAGACCCTTGTCAGATAACATGGCCTGCTCTGGCAGCAATAGCACCAAGAGACATAAAGCAAGATAACTCTAGGAGCTTTGTACCCTTTACCACACATTAACAAGTTTTAACTACCCTGAAGCTAAACCTTTTAAAAACATTGTAACCAGCATTTTCTCCTTTTCCTACAGCGTTTTTATCCTTTTAGAGTCAGGTTTCATCAGCTGAGTTGCATTAGTTTTTTCGTCTGCAACAACTTTGAATTTGAACGAATGTTAAATTTTGCTGTGTGGGAGAGTGAACCACTTACCAAATGATACCAGATAATTGTGTCAGGGTCATTTGTGTCAGTTATAATAGTTAGAAAGCTGAGGATGAAGGCTCCTGAAAAACAGCTTGAGAATAGGAGAAAAAGCTGGTTATCAGGATTTACTTCTCATCCAGATGTGTTTTCTTAGAATCCTGTTAACCCTTTACCACACAATCCCGATTTTTAACGACACTGAGAAGGAAGCCTTTTGAAAACATTGTGAGAAAAGGAGAAAATGCTGGTAACCAGCATTTTCTCCTTTTCCCACAATTTTTTCTACCCTTCTCACAGCAAATTTCAAACTTCCAATCGGATTTATTTTGTCTTCTGCAAATGCTTTCACTTTGGACCAGTCTAAAATTTTGTCGTTTGGTTAAGGGTTAATCAGCATTCTTACCTTTTCCTGCAGTGTTCATAAGCTTCAATTGATGGAATTTGCATCAGAAAAGTTACAAAAAATTATGGGAAAAGGAGAAAATGCTGGTTGCCGGCATTTTCCCCTTTTCCGAAGATGTGTATAAAAGTCTTCTACATTAGGGCCCTTCAAACTGGGGATTGTGTGGTAAAGGGTTAGAATAGTACACAATATAGAATAAACACTATATTCTGTGTAGTCTGATCCTGAATGTAGATTGTTCACCAATTAACTCTTTACCAAAAGACAAAATTTTGGACTGCGCCAAATTGGAAGCATTTGCAGACGACAAATTAAATGTTGCTAAAATGATGATTTCTCTCTTTGGAAGGGCAGAAAACATTGTGGGAAAAGGAGAAAATGCTGGTTACCAGCATTTTCTCCTTTTTCCACAATGTTTTCAAAAGGTGTCTTTGTCAAGGTCATTAAAAGTCGGGATTGTGTGGTAAAGGGTTAAAACACTTAAATTCTCCCTACGCCTTTTAACACTACCGCACAATTCTAGCCTTAGAAATGGGTGTAAGGGACATGAATGGATATGTAAAGCAAACAACTTGAACAACTTTTTGTTATGTAAAATAGGCATGCAATAAACAAACAAACAGGCTTTACCAAAACTATTTGAGCTATGCTCTGGCAAAAGGGGGTTAAATGCATCTCCTTAACCCTTTTCCAAACGACAAATTTTGGACTGGTCCAAATTCAAAGAGTTTGCAGACGACAATTTTTAATTTTGATGAAAATGGCAGAAAGGTCTCAAAAAGGGTAGAAAACACTGTGGGAAAAGGAGAAATTGCTCGTTACGAGCAATTTCTCCTTTTCCCACAGTGTTTTCAAAAGACTTGTACTGCAGACTCGTGAAAACCAGGGCTTGTTTGGGAAAGGGTTAATGAAATACACCAAGCAAGTCATCACATAATTATGGATCCATAAAATCCATTTTGTCTAACAACTGGCTGGATTATGAGGTAGACTGGTCCTTTGACATGCAGAAAATTCATCGAAAGCAAAAGTATCAACCCAGGCCAGCCTGCACAGACTGCAGACTGCACAGGCTGACCAGGGTTGATACTTTTTGCAGATACATTAAGCCCTCTTTTCAGAGAGCACAACTCATTCATATGAAGATTTTTACGGCCATGCTAATTCTTCTTTAATGGCTTGTAAGAGGATTTTGTATCTAAATATATTTAAACTCTTTACTAAATGACAAAATTTTAGACTTGCCCAAATTGAAAATATTTGCAGATGACAAATAAACTGTGACTAAAATGTTGAGATTTGTTTTTGAGGGTAGAAAACATTGTTGGAAAAGGAGAAAATGCTGGTTGCCAGCATTTCTTCTGTAGTTCTGTACAACTTGTATCTTGGAGGGCCTTGGTTCAAGCTTCACTGGAAGCACTGGTCTTTTTGTTTGGGAGTGTCCTTGGGCAAGACACTTCAAAGCCATAGCTTTGTACTGGTAAACCCAGGACATGCATGAATATGTGAGCTGTCGCCTTGATATGACTGAAATAATGTTGAAAGCAGCATAAAACACCATAAAATGTTGATAAGTTCTTCAGTACTTTAACTCTTTCACTACTAACTCCAGAAATTACATGTCTTTTTCGAGCTCTAAAAATATATTTCCACTGCCGTTTAAAGTGACATTCATCATAGTTTAAAAATAGAGTAGCGGACAGCATAGATCAAGATCAGACTGCACGTTCTGTGCAGTCTGATCTTGATCTACGCTGTCCGTAAAAGGTAGTCAAGTTGTCATTAGTAGTGAAAGAGTTAAAGCTTTTACCATACAACAAAATTTCAAACACTGGAAACTGAAAGAATTTGTAGACAACAAATCAAATACTGCTCAGATTGTGAGATAATTTATCTGTATAACTCTGTACCAAAAGACAATATTTTAGACAGTTCCAAATTGAAAGAATTTGCAGACGACAAAGTAAATGTGGCTCAAATGATTGGATTTTTTTCTGAAAGGATAAGAAAACGTTGTTGGAAAAAGAGAAAATGCTGATGTAACCAGCATTTTCTCCTTCTCCAATTTTCAAAAGTCAAATCTCCCAGGGTCATTAAAACTTGGGGTTGTGAGGTAATGGGTTTACCCTTTACCACACGATCCCGACTTTTATGAATGACCTGGAAAGAAAAGGCTTTTAAAGGCATTGTTGGAAAAGGAGAAAATGCTGGTGACAAGCATTTTCTCCTTTTCCCACCATGTTTTCTATCCTATCAAAAAGAGAAATCATCATTTTAGCAACATTTGATGTGTCATCTGCAAATTATTTCA
The DNA here is from genome assembly GCA_945859785.2 of Tridacna gigas. Lineage (NCBI taxonomy): Eukaryota > Metazoa > Mollusca > Bivalvia > Cardiida > Cardiidae > Tridacna > Tridacna gigas. Next base: position 5,999,442 of record OX244039.2, read on the forward strand.
ATTTGGTCCATTCCAAAATTTTGTCATTTGTTAAAGAGTTAAAGGATAGAAAAATCTGTGATTTATAAAATCTTGTAACAAGCAATTTCTCTATTTTGCAGAATGTTTTTAGAATTTTAGAAGGCTTTCCCTGTAAGAAAGTCAAATCTCCCAGGGTCGTTAAAACTTGGGGTTGTGAGGTAATGGGTTTACCCTTTACCACACGATCCCGACTTTTATTAATGACCAGGAAAGAAAAGGCTTTTAAAGACATTACGGGAAAAAGAGAAAATGCTGGTGACCAGCATTTTCTCCTTTTCCCACAATGTTTTCTATCCTATCAAAAAGAGAAATCTTCTTTTTGGCAGCATTTGATGTTTCTTCTGCAAATGCTTTAATTTGGTCCTATTCAAAAATGTTGTTGTCCGGTAAAGAGTTAAATTTGTGATTTATAAACTCTTGTAACAAGCAATTTCTCCATTTTGCACACTGTTTTTAAGAGGCTTTCCTTGTACGAATATGTGCACGAGATCAAAGCCCTATATAATTGAAAAGGACATCTTTGTTTAGGACAGCCAAACCCCCGTAGCTCAGTTGGTAGCGTACAGGAGTTGAGAACAGGAGGTCGCTGGTTCGATCCACGGCTTGGCCAATTTCTTTCCGAGGATTGATGATAGTCATCGCGACAGGATTCATTCCTCTATCACCGCTGACCATTGTTTCGACGATTGTTATGTGGGAAAGCAGCCAGTGGCTTGGAAACAATATTGTGCAGAGTACTGGTAACAGAAACTCCAGGAAAGCATGGATAGGTGCACTGGCCGCCGTGATATAACTGAAATAATGTTGAAAACGGTGTTAACCCTTTACCAGACGACAAAACTTTAGCGTTGTCCAAATTGAAAGCATTTGCAGATGACAATTTCAAAGTGGCTCAAATGGTGCAATTTTTCTTTGATAGGGTAGAAAACATTGTGGGAAAAGGAGAAAATGCTGGTTACCAGCATTTTCTCCTTTTCCCACAGTGTTTTCATAAGGCTTCTTTTCCAGGGGCGTTAAAAAGCGGCATTGTGTGGTAAAGGGTTAAACACCATACAATCAATCATTTGTTTAGGACAACTTTACAAGGCCTTGTCCTTTAAGGTTGAGGAATAATACATGTACCCAAAAAAGAAGGGAGAAAACTGATTATTCCCAGCAAGGAGATGGAGTTATCTCTCTTTCAGTCCTTTCTAGCCAGCACCCTTTTCTCAGGGTTCATTCGGGTTCTTAGCCAGCATTCAGAGTTTGTATTGATGAATTACTAGTATTCGTAGATTGCTTTCTTAACTTTTTAGTGCACAGTCCCGATTTTTTATGACCCTAAAAAGGAGGCCTTTTGAAAACATTGTGGGAAAAGGAAAAAATGCTGGTCACCTGCATTTTCTCCTTTTCCCAAAATGTTATCTACCTGTCCCATAACAAATTTCAATTTTTAAATCACATTTAGTTTGTTATCTGCAAATGCTTTCAATTTGGACTAGTCTACAATTTTGTCATTTGGTAAAGGGTTGAGGGTCAAGGTAATGCATGGGTAACAGAGAACAAGAAGCCTGTTTTAATTCTTTACCAAAAGACAAAATTTCACACAAGTCCAAATTGAAAGCGTTTGCAGACGACAATTTAAAGATGGCTATAGTGACGAAATTTATCCTTGATAGTGTAGAAAACATTGTGGGAAAAGGAGAAAATGCTGGTTACCAGCATTTTCTCCTTTTCCAACAATGTTTTCAAAAGTCTTCCTTGTCACGCTTGTTAAAATTTGACACAGTGTGGTAAGTTATTAGCCAACTTAAGAATTTGATACTAGCATAATTAACTCTTTACCAAACGACAAAATTTTAGACTTGTTCAAATTGAAAGCATTTGCAGACAACAAAATAAAATTGACTCAAAAATTGAAATTTGTTTTTGGAATGGTAGAAAGCATTATGGGTAAAGAATAAAATGCCGGTTATCATTTTCTCCTATTCCCATAATGATTTCAAAAGTCTTCTCTTCTCAGGGTTTCGCGGGTCGTTAAAATTTGGGATCATGTGGTAAAGGGTCGAAATTTGTAACCAGCATTTTCTCCATTTCCTACATTTTTTTCCACCTTTCCATAGACATATCATATCAATGAGATAGAATTCAATTTTTTTTTGTCTGCAAATGATTTTAATTTAGAGGAGTCTAAAATTTTGTCATGTTGTAAAGAGTTGACTCTTTACCACACAATGTTGAGTTTTAAATACCCTGAGTTACACAAATTTTGGAAACATTGTGGGAAAAGGAGAAATGCTACTAACAAGCTTTTTCTCCTTTTTCCTACATTGTATTCTAGTCTTTCACAGACAAATTCCATTGTTTTTACTACGTTTATAATGTCTGCCAATGCTTTTAATTTGGATTAATCTAAATTTTCGTCACCGTTGTAAAGAAAATAAAGTCTAAAACTGAATTTTTACTGTAATCACATTGCTCATGAATGAATGTCTTGTTTCTACTTATAGCTGGAAACTCTGCGCAGCCAGTATGAGTCCCAACTTCAAGGTCTACGCTCAGAAATGGAAGGTCGTGGGGGTCCTGGCAGTGATGACGATAGCAGCGGCGGAGGAACTGGTGGTCTGAAAGAGAGATATCAGGAGGTCTGTGCTTTAACCCCTTAGCCCTTTACCACACGACAAATTTTTTTAACTGTCCAAATTTTAAAGATTTTCAGACAACAATTTCAGTGTGGCTCAAATGATCCAACTGTGCATTGATAGGATAGAAAACATTGTGGGAAAAGGAGAAAGAACTGGCTACCAGCATTTTCTCCTTTTCCTACAATGTTTTCAAAAGCCCTCTTCCTAAGGGTTGTTAAATATCTGGTCTGAAATAGAGATATCAGGAGGTTTTTGCTATGATCTTTAACCTTTGACCAAATAAATCCAAGGTTTGTATGAGCAACAGTTGCTAGCAAGAGGGCTTTTGAAACATTGTGGGAAAGGTAGAAAATGCTGGTTACTGGTTTCTACTCTATCAAAGACAAATGACATCACTTGAGCAACCTTTATTTGTTTTTAGCTCACCTTAGCACAACGTGCTAAAGGTGAGCTATTATGATTGCCCTATGTCCAGCGTCCGTTGTCTGTCGTCCGTCGTCCGTCAACAATTTCTTTAAACATCTTCATCTCCTAAACCACTGGGCCAATCTTAATGAAACTTGGCAGGGATGTTCCTTGGGTGAAGCTCTACCAAAATTGTTCAAAGAATTAAATTCCACCCACAACTCTGGTTGCCATGGCAACAAAAAGGAAAAAAAAGCAAAATCTTTGAAAATCTTCTTCTCTGAAACTAGAAGGCGCAGAGCTGTGATATTTGGTATGTAGCATCTCCTAGTGGACCTCTACCAAGTTTGTTCATTTGATGCCCCTTGGGTCAAAACTGGCCCCGCCCCAGGGGTCACAAGTTTGAGCATAGTAACAAAGAAGGAAAACTTTAAAAATCTTCTTCTCTGAAACTTAAAGGCATAGAGCTTTGATATTTGGCGTGTAGCATCTCCTAGTGGAACTCTACCAAGTTTGTTCATATGATGCCCCTGGGGTCAAAACTGGCCCCACCCCGGGGGTCACAATTTCCAACATAGGAACAAAGAAGGAAAACTTTAAAAATCTTCTTCTGTAAAACTAGAAGGCATAGAGCTTTGATATTTGGCATGAAGCATCTCCTAGTGGACCTCTACCAAGTTTGTTCATATGATGCCCTTGAGGTCAAAACTGGCCCTGCCCCAGGGGTAAAAAGTTAGAACATAGGAACAAAGAGGGGAAACTTTGAAAATCATCTTCTCTGAAACTGGAAGGCGTAGAGCTTTGATATTTGGTATGTAGCATTGCCTAGTGGACCTCAACCAAGTTTGTTCATATGATGCCCCTGGGGTCAAAACTGGCCCCACCCCAGGGGTCACAAGTTTGAGCATAGTAACAAAGAAGAAAAACTTTAAAAATCTTCTTCTCTGAAACTTGAAGGCGTAGAGCTTTGGTATTTGGCATGTAGCATCTCCTAGTGGACGTTTACCAAGTTTCTTCATATGATGCCCCTGGGGTCAAAACTGGCCCCGCCCCGGGGGTCACAATTTCCAACATAGGAACAAAGAAGGAAAACTTTAAAAATCTTCTTCTGTAAAAGTAGAAGGCATAGAGCTTTGATATTTGGCATGAATCACCTCCTAGTGGACCTCTACCAAGTTTGTTCATATGATGCCCTTGGGGTCAAAATTGGCCCTGCCCCGGGGGTCACAAGTTCGAACATAGGAACAAAGAGGGGAAACTTTAAAAATCATCTTCTCTGAAACTGGAAGGCGTAGAGCTTTGATATTTGGTATGTAGCATTGCCTAGTGGACCTCTACCAAGTTTGTTCATATGATGTCCCTGTGGTCAAAACTGGCCCCACCCCGGGGGTCATAAGTTTGAGCATAGTAACAAAGAAGGAAAACTTTAAAAATCTTCTTCTCTGAAACTTGAAGGCGTAGAGCTTTGATATTTGGCATGTAGCATCTCCTAGTGGACCTCTACCACGTTTCTTCATATGATGCCCCTGGGGTCAAAACTGGCCCCGCCCCGGGGGTCACAATTTCCAACATAGGAACAAAGAAGGAAAACTTTAAAAATCTTCTTCTGTAAAACTAGAAGGCATAGAGCTTTGATATTTGGTATGTAGCATCTCCTAGTAGACCTCTACTAAGTTTGTTCATATGATGCCCTTGGGGTCAAAATTGGCCCTGCCCCGGGGGTCACAAGTTCAAACATAGGAACAAAGAAGGAAAACTTTAATTTTTTTTTCTCTTAAATGGGAAGGCATAGAGCTTTGATATTTGGTATGTAGCATCTCCTAGTGGACTTCTACCAAGTTTGTTCCAAGGATGCTGCTTGGGTCAAAACTGGCCCAGCCCCTGGGGTCACAAGTTCGAACATAGGAACAAAGAAGGAAAACTTTAAAATTCTTCTTTTCTGAAACCGAAAGGCGTGGCGCTTTGATATTTGGTATGTTGCATCTCAGAGTTGACCTCTACCAAGTTTGTTCATATGATGCCCCTGGGTCAAAACTGGCCCCGCCCCGGGGTCACAAGTTTGAAGATAGGAACAAAGAAGGAAAACTTTAAATTTCTTTTTCTCTTAAACAGGAAGGTGTAGAGCTTTGATATTTGGTATGTAGCATTTCCTAGTGGACCTCTACCAAGTTTGTTCATATGATGCCCCTGGGTCAAAACTGGCCCAGCCCCGGGGGTCACAAGTTTGAACATAGGAACAAAGAAGGAAAACTTTAAAATTTTTCTTTTAAAACTGGAAGGTGTAGAGCTTTGATATTTGGTATGTAGTGATTCTCTTCTAAGTTTGTTTGCCCATCTAAGCGCAACAAGTTCATTGAGTTCAAAATTGGGTCATCTTGGGTCATAAACTAGGTCACTAGGTCAAATTAAAGAAATACCTTGTTGGCACTCTCGAGGCCACATTATTTGCTCAATTGCCTTGAAAATTAGTTAGAAAGTTTGTCTTTATAAAGTCTCACATAAGATTAATTTGGGTCAACTTGGGTCATAAACTAGTTCAATGGGTCAAATTAAAGAAATACCTTGTTTGCACTCTGGAGGCCACATTTATTGCTCAAATGACCTGAAATTTGGCCAGAATGTTTGTCTTGATGAAATACCAGATGGGTTTGGATTTGGGTCACCTGGAACCATAAACTAGGTCACTAGGTCAAAATAAAGAAATACCTTGTGGGCACTCTAGAGGCCACATTCTTTGCTTAATTGCCTTGAAAATTGGTCAGAATGTTTGTCTTTGTAAAATCTCACATGAGTCTGAATTTGGGTCAACTGGGGTCATAAACTAGGTCACTTGGTCAAATTAAAGAAATAGCTAGTGGGCACTCTAGAGGCCACATTTATTATTCATATGATTTGAAAATTGCTTAAAATGTTTCTTTTGATATAGTCAAAGACCAGTTCAAATTTGGGTCACCTGGGGTCATAATCTAGGTCACTAGGTCAAATTAAAGAAATATCATTAGGGCACTCGAGGCCACATTTTTTGCTCAATTGACTTGAAAATTGGTCAGAATGTTTGTCTTCATGAAATATGAGTTTGAAATTGGGTCACCTGCGGTCAAAAACTAGGTCACAAGGTCAAATTAAAGAAAAACCTTAAAGGCACTCTACTAAGGTGAGCGACCCAGGGCCATCATGGCCCTCTTGTTTGCAAAAAGAAATAGAATGATTAATGCATTAGTTTTTCAAAGGCCTTCTTTCTCAAGGTTGTTAAAAGTCGGGATTGTGTGGTAAAGGGTTAACTCTCTACCACATAATCCAGAGTTAACAAACCTGAGAAAATAGCATTTTAAAATCCTCACGGGAGAAGGAGAAAATGCTGGTAAACAACATTTTCTTCTTTTTCCATAAGGTTTTCTACACATTCACAGAAAATTACCAACATTTCAGTTACATTTGTCATCTACAAATGCTTTCAATTTTGACAAGTCTAAAATTTTATCATTTGGTGAAGAGTAACTACTCACCAAACAACCCAGAGTTTTAAAGAATTTAAGAAATAAAGCTCTTAGAAATATTGTGGAAAAATGGGAAATGCTGGTAACCAGCATTTCCTGCTTTTCCCACAATGTCTTGCAACCTTTCAAAGATAAATGCATAATTTGAGCATGGATCTTATATACACAGTGTATATAAGATCCCTGATTTGAGTAACCTTTATTTTGTTGCAAATGCTTTCAATTTGGACCAGTCTGAAATTTTGTTGTTTTGTAAAGAGTAATCAAAGAAAAAGATCAATGTGATGTTATGTTTATTTATCTAGGTAACAGATGAGCTAGGTAAAAGTTTACCAAATGACCAGAAGGAAAAACTTGACACCCTAATGGCAGACATGGATAAAAGCTACCAACAACAGATAGATAGCATGCATCAACAACATGTGGTGAGTGTTCTTGGTTCTTATAACAGGCCTTTGAAGCTCAATTGGTCTGTCACGGAACACAAAAAATTTTCCTTGGTCGATCATCGAACACTTGCTTATTGGTGCATCGCCTGTATGTATCACGGAATACTCAAATTTTCATTTACACCATTTCTGTAAATAGCACATTGGTGACTGCCTTTATATTGTATATGATATGTTCTTCGATATATGATATAGAGGCAGTCGCCAATGTGCTATTTATAGTAACGGTGTCCGATAAAGAAAATTTCATTATCCCGTGTTAAACCAATGGAGTCTCAGCGGCCTATGGTTTTTATAACAATTTACCACACAATGACGACTTTCACAACCCAGAGGAAGAAGGCTTTTGAAAACTTTGTGGGAAAAGGAGAAAATGCTGGTAACCAGCATTTTCTCCTTTTCCCACCATGTTTTCTACCCTTCAAAAAAAAAAAACCACATCATTTGGATTGAAATTGTCGTCTGCAAATGCTTTCAATTTGGATGGGTCAGAAATTCTGTTGTGTGGTAAAGGGATAACCTATTTGGGTATAGGGATCTCTGGCTTTTTGGAGCCTTGGTAAAACAGGGATCTCTGGCTTTTGGGGTCTTGGTTAGAATAAGGATCTCTGGCTTTCAGGATCATGATTGCACAGGGATCTTTAGCTTTTTGGATCTTCATCAAATCGGGAATTTTTAGCCTTATGGGTCTTGGCTTGAACAGAGATCTCTAGCTATTTGGGCCTTGGTTAAAACAGGGATCTCTGGCTTCTTGGGTCTTTGTTGAAATGGTGACTTCTGGCTTTTTTGGCCTGTATTTACCCTTTATCAGACGATAAAATTATAGCCTTATCCAAATTGAAAGCATTTGCAGACAACAGTTTCAGTGTGGTTCAAATGGTACAACTTTTCTTTGATAGGGTAGAAAACATTGTAGGAAAAGGAGAAAATGCTGGTTACCAGCATTTTCTCCTTTTCCCACAGTGCTTTCAAAAGGCTTCTTTCGCAGGGGCGTCAAAAGGCGTCATTGTGCAGTAAAGGGTTAAGATACTGTATTTTCTGGCTTGTTGGATTTGGGTTAAAATATGAATATCTGAATCTCAGTTGAAATGGGTTTCTCTTGCTTTCTGAATCTTGATTAAACCTTGGATATCTAGCTTTTTAGATCTTTGTTAATCCTTTACCACACAATCCCGCATTTGAACGACCCTGAAGAAAAGGCCTTTTGAAAACATTGTGGGAAAAGGAGAAAATGCTGGTAACCAGCATTTTCTCCTTTTCCCACAATGTTTTCTATCATTCTCAAATCAAATTTCAATTTTTGAACCGCTTTTAATTTGTCGTCTGCAAATGCTTTCAATTTGGACCAGTCCAAACTTTTGTCAGTTGATAAAGAATTAAAATAGGGATCTCTAGATTTTCAGATCCCTGGTTTGTGGGGTTTTGGTTGAAGTAAAGTCTCTGATTTTTAGGTCTAAAACAGGTGCTTGGTTTTTTTGATCATGAATGATTTCTTGCATTTTAGAGTGTTGGTCACTCTAAGAGTATTTGGCTTTTTGGATCTTTGTTTAAATAGGGATCACTGGCATTTCTGATCTTTGTTAAATCTAGGATATCTTGCTTTTTGGATCTTTCGTGACTCTTTACCGAACGACAAAATTTTGGACTTGTCCGAATTGAAAGCATTTGTAGATGACAAAATAAATGTGACTCAAAAATTAAAATTTGTGTTTGGACAGATATAAAAGGTTGTGGGAAAAGGAAGAATGCTGGTTAGCAGCTTTTTCTCCTTTTCCTTCTACATTTTTTCAAGATCATTAAAACTCGGGATTGTGTGGTAAAGGGTTAAATCTGGGATCTCAGGCTTGTTGGGCTTTGGTCAAAGCAAGGGTCTGTGGTTTTTAGCTCTACTGGCTGAAAGCCAGCAGAGCTTATGTCATGGCGGGGTTTCCGTCGTCCGTCCGTCCGTCTGTCTGTCCGTCTGTCCGTCCGTCTGTCCGTCCGTTAGTCTTTTTCTTGTTTACGCGATAAAGTCTGCATTTGTTGCCGGATTTTCATGAAACTTGCACAGTTTGTTTATCTCATCAATAGCTTCAACCCTATTGAATTTGAAAAAAATCCAACAAACAGTATGGGAAAAGTAGCCATTTCAAGTTGAAAATTTCCAGTTCTTGTTTACGCGATAAAGTCTGCAAATAACTTCAGATTTTCGTGAAACTTGCACAGTTTGTTTATTTCATCAATAGCTTCAACCCTATCGACTTTGAAAAAAATCCAACAAATAGTATGGGAAAAGTAGCCATTTAAAGTTGAAAATTAAATTTTCTGTTCTTGTTTACGCAATAAAGTCTGTATTTCTGGTCAGATTTTCATGAAAATCACACAGTTTGTTTATCTCATCAGTAGCTTCAACCCTATTGATTTTGAAAAAAAAATCGAAGAAACAATGTGGGAAAAGTAGCCATTTCATGTTGAAAATTTCCAATTCTTGTTTACATGATAAAGTCTGCATTTGTAATCAGATTTTTGTGAAATTCACCCAGTTGTTTTGTCTCATCAACAGCTTGAATCCTATTGATTTTGAAAAAGAAAAATCAAAGAAACAATGTGGGAAAAGTAGCCATTTTTTTTTGTTGAAAATTTACATTTCCTGTTTAAGGGATTTAGCTTGTAGTTTGGGTTGGATTTTGGTCCCTGCCAGTAGAGCATATTCAGGCCCTTCAGGGCCTTCTAGTTTGGATAATGGTTGATGTAGGGATATCTAGCTTTTTGGAGCTTTGTTAAAATTGGAATCTCTGGCTTTTTTGTCTTGGCTTAAACAGGTATCTCTGAATTAACATATTACAAAGTTTAGGGCTTTTGAAAACATTGTGGAAGTGGAGAAATGCTGGGAACCAGAATTTTCTCTACTCCCACATATTTTCAATAAGAACAAAATACAATTCCAGGATTTAACTCTTTACCACACGATAAAATTTTAGACCAATCCAAATTGAAAGCATTTTCAGACAACAAATGAAATGCAACTCAAGACTTGAAATTTGTTTTGCAAAGGGTAGAAAATATTGTGGGAAAAGGAGAAAATGTTGGTTACCAGCATTTTCTCCTTTTCCCCCAATGTTTTCAAAAGGCTTCTTTCCCAGGGTCGTTAAAAGTTGGGATTGTGTGGTACAGAGTTAAGTCATGGTATATTAGTTATTATCAGATATGTACTACACAAAATAATGTTGAATTTGTCCATATTGAAAGCATTTGCTTATGGAACTTAATTGCGGCTCATTTGATAGGATATATTTATGAAAGAGTAGAGAACATTTTGGGAAGTGGACAAAATGCTGGTTGCCAGCATTTTTGTCTTTCCCATAATGTTTTCATCAGCCATCTTTTTAAAGGTTTTAAATCTAGGGATTGTTTAGTAAAAAGTTAGCTCTTTACCAAAGGACAATATGTTAGAGTTGTCTGAATCCAAAGCAATCACAGACAACAAATTAAATGTGGCTCAAATGGTAAAACTTGTCATTATAGAGGTGGAAATCATTGTGACAAAAGGAGAACATGCTGGTTATCAGCATTTTTCTCCTTTTCCATAATGTTTTCAAAAGCAATCTCTGTCAGGTTTGTTAAAACTAGGGTTCATTTGGTAAAAATTTAACTCTTTACCACACAATCCTGAATTTTAACGACCCTTAAGGAAAAGGCTTTTGAAAACATGGTAGGAAAAGGAGAAATTCTGGTAACCAGCATTTTGTCCTTTTCCCACAATGTTTTCTTCCCTTCTAAAATCAAGTTTTAATTTTTGAATCACATTTACTTTGTTGTCTATAAAATCTTTCAATTTGGACCAGCCTAGAATTTTGTCATTTGGTGAGGAGATAAGAAATGAGGAGATGGACATGAGCATTATTGATGAATTCTTTACAGAATGGGGTGGATGAACAAGTCAAAGCCATGAGATCCACCCTGGAGGAAATCTACAATGGTCAAGTAGATCTTGTTAAATCTGAACTTGAACAAACTCATCAAGTTGCTCTGACTGAACTACAAGAAAAACTGGACAAAGAACACAAGGAAGAGGTCAACAAAATTGTTCAGGAGTGGCAGACTAAACTAGATGACCTTCAACAAGATTATGAAAGAGAAATTAGGGACAACAAACTTTCAGGGTCCATAGGTAGGTATTCAAGATTGAGCTTGGACTCAGCAAAACATGTTTTTTAACATTGGCTCCCAGCAAATGTTCTTTTCAGCTTCAGGAATAAACTACTGAAACAAACTTGCAGCAGACGACTTTGAAAGTGGGAAATATAGATGATCAGCAAAATAGTACAGTAGCGTTTTGGAACATAATGAATATCAAACAAAGTAGCAAATAGAGGTATTGCTTGTTTCCGAAAATATCCCTCTTTCCATATCCATTTCAAATGCATTCTGTTAGAAGCCACACAGAATGAAAAGAAAAAAATGCCAGTACTCTTCTTTTTACCAATTATCAAAATTTTATCCGTGCCAAAAATTGACAGCATTTGCAGACGTCAAATTTCAAATGATGATATTTGTCTTAGAGTGGGTGGAAATCATTGTTGGAAAGGGAGAAAATGCTAGTTACCAACATTTCCTCCTTTTGCCTCAATGTTTTGTGAAGCCCTCATCATCAGGGTTGTTAAAACATAAGATTGTTTTGTAAAAGAGAAAACTAATCATTGCTGGCTTCAAAAATAAAAAATTGAAAATAAAGACACCAAAAGATCTTGGCTGGACATAATGTTAAACTGCAGGTTTTGCTGTTGTTCCTGTTGTTTAGTTGTTTGTTTGCTGATATAGGTGTCTCAGTGAAACTTCTTATTGTTACTGCATGTTGTGACACTTCTATTGACTCTTTTCCAGTTGACAAAACTTCCACTTGTCTGTAATGATTTAGTCTGCCTTAGAATTTTCATTACTTACACTAACGAAAACTCATTTTGACATATTTCTCTGATTTTAATCAATAGCAATGTTTTTCATCTCAAATTAACAATATTGCTGCCTCCAGTACAATGATATACAGAGTTACAGATTTACTGCCTTTTTCAAATTATTATCATCTCTTTTTAAAACCTAATTTGTTTGGTACTCATTTATAAATCAACTAAGATAATTCTTATAAATACCTATAGGGAAGACTATCACAGGGATCTTACAATTTCCTTTCATGAACCCCTAATATACCATACCCCAACTCAAAAGACTAATTTTAACCCTTTACCACACAATTCTGAATGTTTATCACCCAGAGGAAGAAGGCTTTTGAAAACAATGTGGGAAAAGAAGAAAATGCTGGTAACTAGCATTCTCTTCTTTTCTCACAATATTTTCAACCCTATCAGAGACAGAAATCGTCATTTGAGCTAGATTTATTTTTTCATCTGTGAATGCTTCCAATTTGGTCTAGTCCAAATTTTGTTCATTTGGTAGAGAGTTAAGGGCTTCCAAATTGAAAGCAGCTTCTGCAGAAGACAGACATACTTGTAGTTAGTATATACGGTATAAGCATAAGTTCTCTGATATGGTAGAAAACATTGCAGAAAAAAGGAGAAAATAATTCTTTATATCAGCATTTTCCGATTTTCTCACAACGTTTTCCTCAGCATTCACCCACAGGGTATTTTAACCCTTTACCAGACAACAAAATTTTAGCCTTGTCCAAATTGAAAGCATTTGCAGATGAGAATTTCAGTGTGGCTCAAATGGTGCAATTTTTAGCTCCACTGGCCGAAGGCCAGCAAGCTATTGTCATGGCGTTGTGTCCGTCGTGCGTCCGTCCGTCCGTTCGTCCGTGCGTGCGTCCGTAAACTTTTTCTTTAAAAAACTTCTCCTCAGAAACTATTGACTGGATTTTTACCAAATTTCACAGGAATGTTCCTTTGGTGGTCCTCTTTCAAATTCCTTCAAATAATTGTGTTCCATGAAGAATTCTGGTTGCCATGGCAACCAAAGTAAAAAACCTTTAAAAATCTTCTCCTCCCAAACCGCTATTTGGATAGCATTATTATTTTGCAGGAATGTTCCTTAGATACAGGTTTACAGAATTCCTTTAAAAAAAAATGATCTGTCAAAAAACATGGCTTTTATGGGAGACTCATTTTCCTTTTATGGTATAAAGTAAAATCTTTGAAAAATTTCTTCTCTAAAACTGTTCATTGGATTTCATTGTTGTTTTGCAGGTAAGTTCCTATGGTGGTTGTCTGCCAAATTGTTTCTATGGTGGTTGTATACCAAATTCCTTTTAAAAAAATGATATACCTAAAAACACATTTTTTTATAGACAAGGCTTATATTTCAAAAAAATGTTCTTCTCCAAAACTATTTATTGTGTTAGTTTTATCGACTAACAAAGAAAAAGGAAGAAAATTGGATTGACTTGACCTAGTCAGGGCTGTCCTATTTAAGCCCACACATTTTCCTTGGTATTAAGATCACAATTTACTCCAATGATATGCTATTAGTTAGTACTAGTAATAAAATATCACTGGCCATAAATAAGATAAAAGCTTGAGCACCTTTCACAACTTGAGCTTTTCAATTTTGCCTTATTACTAAGCCTGAGTAACCATGCCAAGATAAAAAAGAAAAAGTATTTTAATAACAAAACCCCCATGTTGTAGGTACTTTATAGTCCTTTTGATATAGAACAAGAGAACCTCTGCACTTTTAATTTTTATTAGTTCTGGTAAAGGTTTGTTGACCTACTAATGAGTAAATGCAGAGTGGACAGAAGGGGTGTAAATCCTGGTGACCTGGTACAGAGTGGGACCTCACAAGTTTTTTCCATACCTTTTTTCTTCAGTGAGCTAAAATGCAGGATTGAATGGTAATTGTTAAAAACTTCTTTTCGCCATTATAGAAATATCAGGCCTGTGGAGCGATACAGGCGCTCAAGCGCCTCTAGTTCTCTGATAGGGTTTGAAATATTGTGGGAAAAGGAGAAAATGCCGGTTACCAGCATTTTCTCCTTTTCCCACAATGTTTTCAAAAGGCTTCTTTCCCAGGGGCATTAAAAGGTTGCACTGTGCGGTAAAGGGTTTAACACTAGATTGTTTGGTAAAGAGTAAAGACTTCCCTCTTCTGGAACTCTGAATCCTCAATGCTTTGCCAGACAATCGGGTGTTTCAATGACTCTCAAGAGTACAGCTTTTTAAAACATTGTTGGAAAAGGAGAAAATGCTGGTAACAAGCATTTTCTTCTTTTCCCATTGTGAGTTTTTCCTTTTCAAATACATGTACAAATTTTACAGCATTTGTACCATATTTGATATGTTGACTGCAAATGCTTTGAATTTGGACAAGTCTAAGACTTTGTTGTCTAGTGAAGAGTTTAAAGGCTTTCTATGGCTCTACATAAGTAAAAGGGTATAAAGATAGAAAACAGCAAACCCTACAATTATACTAATTTACATTTTTGTTTCACTAGAATATCCCTTTTTTTTGAAGCACACAGAAGGTTGGCACACATGTTTGGACCCCCCTCCTCCTTTTCCATTTTACTCGTAACAGACATTTATCCTTCTTTCTGTTCTACTTGGTTGCTACCGTGTTTAAAGAAAATTGTTTCCATTTGGATCCTTCCTAACTCAAGCTTTTTATTGTCATCATTATGTTCAAATCTTTTTGCCTCAAAATTCCTGTGTTAACCATCTTTTAATACAGACATGTGCGCTAAATGACCAAAGCTGTCGATGCGCCATAAAACAACATCCATTCATTCATTCATTCATTCATTCGTTTGTTTCCATTTGGACAAAGCTAAAAAGATGTATAGAAGGTGAGCAGCTTAAGTCAGAAAGAAAAAAAAAATTGTGTCAAACAAAGACAAACTTCACTCATTTCTTACTGTCAGTGAATAAAGGCCACGTAGATTCGTCCCTGTACCAAACAATGTGGTGTTCTAACCCTTTACCACACAATCCCGAGTTTTAATCACCCTGGAGAAAGAAGGCTTTTGAAAACATGGGAAAAGGAGAAAATGCTGGTTACCAGCGTTTTCTCATTTTCCCACAATATTTTCTACCCAATCAAAGACACAAATAACCATTTGAGCAACACTGATATTGTCGTCTGTACTTGCTTTCAATTAGGTTGAGCCCAAAATTTTGTTGTGTTGTAAAGAGTTAATTGTGACTTTAATGAAGACTGTTTCTGTAACCATTGTTTGAAAATGGGAAAATGATAGTTAAGAGCATTTTATCCTTTTCCAACGATGGCAAGCCTTATTAAATTGTCGTAGACTTGCAAATGCCTTTGATATTGACCAGTCTAAGTATGGTGAAGAGATTGTTTGTAATTTGGTACTTTTCAAAATGTTAGGACTACCGTGAAAATAGGACTCTAAAATGCCTTAAAATGTTTAAGATTTATAAAACTTGTTATTGTCGTTAACTTCCATGTCTTGGACGTTACTTGTGTGAAATTAAACTGCGCTGGTGTGAAACCATGAATACTCTTCATTTTGAAGAACAGAAAGGTTCAATGAGCAAAAATATAAACAACGGAAAACTTACTGTGTGTTTACTAAGAACTGACGATTGTTAGGATGATTATATCGGTAAGCATGGAATAATTTTGATTAATTGTGAATTACTCTACAAGGAAATTGACATGGAAATAAGTGGCATTTTTGGCGTACATCATTTCGAGTTAGCTTTTTGTTCCGCTTGAAAATGGTGGGTGGGGTAAACGTGGTTCCCTCCAATTTTCAAGATTGTAAATGCTAATTTCGTTTACTGTTTAACCTATGATGTTGAAGCTTAAAGCTGTACTGGTTAGGTGTTGGTGTCTTTGTAGGAATAAACCTAAATCAGATGACAATTTTTTTCCTTTCCAGTCCACAAAATTGTGGACGTGTTTAGTATTGAAAAATTAGCAGACGACATATTTTAAACATGGCCCAAACGATAGAATTTTATAAGTAAAGGGTTGAATTGTTGTTAAAACATTGTGGAAAAAAGAGAAATGCTGGTGCCTGGCATTGTCTCCTTATGCTGCAATGTTTTCCTCCCTGTCAAAGAATTTCAGTTTACTTGTTTCCCTTCGATTGTCGTGTGCAGAAGCTTTCAGTTTGGAAGTCTAGAATTTGTCACTTAGTAAAGACTTAAATATTTTGCCAGAGGGCAGCTCAAATGCATTTGCAGGTGTCAAATAAAATGTGGCTTGGATGAGAGAATGTGTCCTGTATAGAAGAGAAAACATTGTGGGAAAGGGAGAAAATGCTGGTTACCAGCAGTTTCTTTTTTTTTTTCCCCCACAATGTCTTTAAATGCCTTGTTTCACAGAATCTTAAAATGTTGGGATTATTTGGTAAAGGGTTAACAGATCTATTTAGAAAAAATCATTCTCATCCTTAACCCTTTCCCAGACGACAAATTTTGGACTGGTCCAAATTGAAAGAGTTTGCAGATGACAATTTTAAATTTGATGAAAATGGCAGAAAGTTCTCAAAAAGGGTAGAAAACACTGTTGGAAAAGGAGAAATTGCTCGTTACGAGCAATTTCTCCTTTTCCCACAGTGTTTTCAACAGACTTGTACTACAAACACGTGAAAACCAGGGCTTGTTTGGGAAAGGGTTTAATAACATTAAATTTTGTACTCTGAGGAGGAAGTAACAATATGGTATACTTTTTAGTAATACTGACACAGTCCTAAATACATTCAGAAGGTATCATGCTCTTCCCTAGTGCCAACATTTTTTTAAGACAAATTTTAGGCTTTTCCTGTAAATAAACACTTGAAAATTAGATATACATGACAGATTACTTTTGTATTTCTATATCAATTTCTTTTTTTTAATCCTTTCCCAAACAAGCCCTGGTTTTCACGTGTCTGCAGTACAAGTCTTTTGAAAACATTGTGGGAAAAGGAGAAATTGCTCGTAACGAGCAATTTCTCCTTTTCCCACAGTGTCTTCTACCCTTTTTGAGACGTTTCTGTCATTTTCATCAAATTTAAAATTGTCGTCTGCAAACTCCTTCAATTTGGACCAGTCCAAAATTTGTCGTTTGGGAAAGGGTTAATTCATACATAAACACTATATCTATCTTATGATATGGTTTTAAGCCATAGACTGCTAAATGAATGAAAATTTCCAGCAAGTAGTAGAAATCCAAGTATTGAAATTTGTATCTGAAAGTGTATTTCAAAGATCAGATTCATGTTCTCTGTACATTCTGATTTTGATCTTCACTTGCCAATTAAGTATAGTAAGTGACGCTTGGCAGTCTAGAGGTTAAGTTTTTCTTATGCATGCTTTGATATATCAGTGGTACAGACTATTGAAGTTCCACTCACAGAAGGTATGTGTTTCTGCATCTATTCATATATAAGCATGCATTATCTAACATAACAGGTGTTGTCACAGTGTGTAATTTAGAATTTAATTTCTAAGATTGTAGAGAATGTGTTGGATAGAGCTCCTGTTATTATCTCTTAAATGTAGGTTTTGTGATATTTTGAAGCTAGAAGATGGGAAAAGAGAAAAAAAAGGAAGTAGGAGCTGTAACATGTGCTTGCAAAAAAGTTTATGACTGATCTTTATAAGTACTTTTTTCTACTTGCTAGGAAAATTTGAAAGCTTTTTTAAATGTACCTCAATATAATCATACCATTAATACTGACATTTTGGACAGTATCACTGTTTGAACAGGTTTCATGTTTGCGAAAGAAAATTAACAAACCAAGCCAGTTAACCCTTTACTGCACAATACTGCCTTTTAACAACCCTGTGGAAAAAGCCTTTTGTAAACATCGTGGGAAAAGAAGAAAATGCTGGTAACCAGCATTTTCTCCTTTTCCCACAATGTTTTCTACCCTAATGAAAACAGAAATAATCATTTAAGTTACATTTGTCATTTGCAAATGCTTTCAGTTTGGTCCAGTCCAAATCTTTGTCGTTTGGTAAAGAGTTAATAAGTTACAACTATAGGTAACCAGTTATCTGTTCTTTTTGTTCAGCTCTATAGAATGTACCTTTTGTGTACCTTCACTTTAAAGTGGAGTGAGGAAACAGTTTATAATACATTAAAGTATTATGCTGACCACTGCTTGTATGGAACTGTTAAGAAGCTGGTGTTTTCCTAACCCTCCACAAGTTCTAACCCTTAACCCTTTACCAAACTGCAAAATGTTAGACTGGTTCAAATTGAAAGCATCTGCAGACTACAAAATAAATGTTACCAAAAAATGGAAGTTTGTTTTGGGAAGGACAGAAAACACTGTGGGAAAAGGAGAAAATGCTGTTTTCTCCTTTTCCCACAATGTTTTCAAAAGGCTTCTTTCTCAGGGTCGTTAAAAGTTGGGATTGTGTGGTAAGGAATTAAAAATTGTTGGATCAGTGATCTTTTGGTGACTTAAATATTATAATGAAATAGAAGTATTATTTAGTATTAAAACATTGGAATAAAAAGCAAAGCTAATTTGATTGGTCAGTTCTCTTGATTGTTGACAAATAATGAAGCCCTCTGGCACCATTGAAAAAGAATAATTTAAAAAAAGGAAAATCCAATAGGTAATCAGAAGAAATTCAGGAAAAAAAATTCACATAAAAAAAACCCCTAAAGCATTGTGACAACACCAGTGGTAACCTATGTAATACATGATGGGTGAAAGTTTTATGGATTATCCCTGATTTCAGGATTTTTAGGCCATATTAAACCCAATTTTTTCTTAATTTTTCTTATAAAAAATTGCTTAAAAACTTTACCACATAGTTCTGAGTTTTAACAACCCTGAAAAAGGAGGCATTTGAAAACATTGTGGGGAAAGGAGAAAAAGTTGGTAATTATTTTCTCCTTTTCCCACAATGTTTTTTACCTATTGAAAGATGAATATTACCGGGGTATCATTTGAAAAAAACATTTGTATTGTTGTCTTTGAATTCATTAAATGAAGTTCCACTCACAGAAGGTATGTGTTTCTGCATCTCAGAAACAAGTCTTAAATTTTGCCTTGTGCTAAATGGTTAACATGTGGGATTTCAGGATTTTTGTAAACTTACTGTCACCCATGATAGTACATATGTATGCATGTACATAACAAGATAAACCCTGTACCCTGTGGACTTGGATTTATGCTTTTGAAAACAGGGGACATTGTAGGACTGGTGACCTAGAGAACTTGAGTTTGAGCCTCGCTGGATCCATTGGGTTTTTTTGTCTGGGCAAGACACTTCACAGCCCTAGAGATCAAGGAAATACTTGAATATTATATGTGAGCTGTAGCACTGATTAGGCTGAATGTTGAAAGCGTTGTAAAGCCCCATTTAATCAATCAATCAATCAATTTTGAAAACATTGTGGGAGAAGGAGAAAATACTAGTAACCAGCATTTTCTCCCATTTCTCACAATGTTTTCTACCCTTTCCTAGGATAAATGTTATCATTTGAGCTCCTTTTAACCCTTTACCAGACGACAAAATTTTAGCCTTGCCCAAATTGAAAGCATTTGCAGACGACAATTTCAGTGGGGCTCAAATGGTGCAATTTTTCTTTGATAGGGTGGAAAACATTGTGGGAAAAGGAGAAAATGCTGGTTACCAGCATTTTGTCCTTTTCCCACAATGTTTTCAAAAGGCTTCTATTTCAGGGGTGTCAAAAGGCGACATTGTGCGGTAAAGAGTTAATCAGTCATTAGCAAATAATTCTAATATGAACCAGTGTTAAATTTTGTTTTCAGATTAAGAGCTTAACCCTTTACCAAACAATCCCACTGAGAAAGAAGCCTTTTGAAAACATGGTGGGAAAAAGAGAAAATGCTGGTAACCAGCATTTTCTCCTTTTCCCCCATTGTTTTCTACCCTCCCCAAAACACATTTCAATTTTTGAGTCACATTAATTTTGTCGTCATCAATTTGGACGAGTCTAAAATTTTGTTGTTTGGTAAAGAGTTCATATGCATTTTCAGGGTTGACATACTCATTTTCCAGGTGAATCTATTGCACTTTTTTTAACAGCACTGAATTGATAATGTTGACCTTTTCATTTAACTCGTTACCAAACAATCGCAGAATTACATATATAGAGAAGTCGTTTTTTGAAAACATCGTGGAAAGTCTTCCAAAGAGAAGATGGTGGTGACCAGCATTTTCTCCTTATTCCACAATTTTTTCTACTGTCAGAAAAAATTTGAGAAAGATTTAATTTGTTGGCCGCAAATGTTGGCTTGTCTGGTAAAGAGTGAAACCTTTACCAAATGACAAAATTTTAGACTAATCCATATTGAAAGCACTTGCAAACAACAAACTAAATGTGATTTAAAAAACAGACTTTTGTTTATGAGAGGCTAGAAAAAATTAGTGGGATAAGGATTTTTGTATTTTTCCCATGGTGTTTTCAAAAAGCCTTCTGCATCAGAGTTGCTAAAACATGGTATTGTGTTGTAAAGGGAAGGGTTAAGGAAAACTGTGTAAATAATGCTATTTAACCCTTTACCACACAATCCTGACTTTTAACAACCCTTGGAAAGAAGCCTTTTGAAAACAATGTGGGAAAAGGGGAAAATGCTGGTAACCAGCATTTTCTCCTTTTCCTACAGTGTTTTCTACCCTTCCAAAAATAAAGTCCAATTTTTCAGTCACATTTCAAGTTGTCGTCTGCAAATACTTTCGATTTGGTCAAGTCTAAATTTTTGGCGTTTGGTAAAGAGTTAAATGTTGGTTTGGCCAAAATATGTAATAAAATAGTGCACAGTATAGATCTGAAATCAGACTGCACATTCTCTCCAGTTTGATCTTGATCTACATTGTTCACAAAAGCAACTTAACTTGGTGCCAGATCTTTAAGGGCTCAGTGTTTGCAGAATAATGCTGGCTTTTACGATCCTGACGCGTTGACCTAAAATATATATGATGCTAGAAAAGGTTGGCAACATATGATACCAGTGAACTCATTTTACCATAATGTTTTCGAACCTATCAAAGATAGATCCGTTTATTTTAGTCATATGAATTTGTCATCTGTAAATACAGGGATGTAAAATTCCACTCGTCCGCTCGTATTGACGAGTAACATTTGGCTTCGGGCAAGTAGAAGAAATGCCAAGCTCGTCCTGTCGGACGGGTACGTTTTAAAACTAATAAATTCTCAATTGGCCGAGTAAAATTCAAAATAAATGTTATTTCACGGCAAACACAAAACGAAAGTAGAACCTGAAATTTCAGAGCGTCTCTTCTATCATGATACAGGATGTTTATGTATATTACGCACGCGCGTCAGTAAAGTGCTTGACGGGTTTTCTATTGACGTATAGTTCTATGCTACATATTGTTAGAGCGGGACGGGTTTACCAGTCAAGCCAGCGAAAAAAATAAGTATTAAATACCGTCTGCTTTGTTTATATCGACACCGTTTGTGACCAACGTCAATTTTCGTCTGTAAAATGTCGCAACGCGACATACGATCATTATTTGGTAAAAAACTCGGGAGTGGAGATGACGAGAAGAAAGAATCAGAGCGTGTTTTGCAGAAAGAAAAAAAGAGAAAGGATTCACAGCAAGAGTACGAGTCTAAGCGCAGAAAGCGTAGTTTGCAGGAAGCTTGGTTTGATGAATTTCCATGGGCCGAAAAAGACGATCAGAAGTTGTTCTGTAAAGTTTGTAGAAAATATCCTAACCTGGCCGACACAAAGTCTTCCTTATATATTGGCATTTCGTCAAATTTCAGAAAAGAAGCATTAAAATTCCACGATAAAAGTTTTAAACATAGAAAATGTGTAGACCACCAAAAAGTCATTGAAACCCCCTCAACCTCTTCTTTAGCAAAATCAGTCAAAAAAGTTGATCAGAAAAATCACGAAATATATGAAAAGCTGATGAACACAGCCTATTATATTGCCTGTGAAGGAGAACCGTTTACAAAATTTCCGAGATTATGTGCGTTGCAAGAGAAAAATGGGCTTAACATGGGAACAAACTATCTCAATAGGCAGTCTTGTAAAGTTTTTATTTCCAGTATTGGAGAAGTATTACGGAAAGAAAGCTGTGAATTTATCAGAAATGCGAGATTTTTAAGCATTTTAAGTGATGGTTCAACTGATAAAAGCATATTAGAACAAGAAATTGTTTATGTGAGATTCACAGGGGAAGATGGAAAGGTCCAAACAAGGCTAGCAGATATTGTCGATGTGACTCACGGACATGCTCAAGGGGTTAAGGATGGTGTTTTTAAAGCTTTAGAGACAGTTGACTTACCATGTGACATCCTTGCCAGAAAATTAATAGGCATAAATACAGATGGTGCTTCAGTCAATATGGGCAAAAAAGGAGGTGCAGTAAAATTAATCAAAGATAAGCTGAATGAAGAGTTAGATCAGAATTGTGACCAATATATGACAGTTGTACATTGTATTGCACACAACCTGGAACTTGCTGTTTGTGATTCTAAGAAAGGGTGTCCTTACTTGGATAAATTTGAAGAAACTATAAAAGGAATATTCAGATTTTATTATTATTCTCCAAAGAAACGCAGAGAGCTGTATGAAATTGCTTCAAATTTAGATAAAGAGTTAAAACATTATGGTGGAGTGCAGCAAGTGAGATGGGTGGCCAGTCAGAATAGAGCTTTAAAGTCTTTACTAGAAAATTATGAAGTCACTTGCATTCATTTAGGAGAAATTGGAACAAGTAATAGTGAAGATGCTGCAAAGGCCAGGGACTATCTCCATGAGCTGAAAACAAAAAAGTTCTTATGTTTTTTACACTTCATGTTAGATTGGACTAATCTCGTAAGGAATGTTTCTGAGCTTTTTCAGGATAAAAAATCTTTGATATCCGAAGTTGGTAAAAGAATAGGTGATTTGAAGGAAAATTTTTCAAGAATGAAAATCCGAAGAGGTAGAAATTTGAGAGATTTTATTAGAGAAAGTGAGGATGGTATTTTCAAAGGTGTTGAGATTGTAACTGGTGTTGGGGACACGGGTAGAAGGAATGTCAGGCAGGAAGATGTTATGGACATAATTAACTCTGATATTGACAATCTCCTGAATGATTCCATCTTTTTCTTGGAGGAAAGGTTTATTAAGCATATTGGTGGAGAGCCCCACTCTCTTTTTAACATATTTGATTTTCACTGTTGGCCAGATAAAGATAGTCCATCGTTCAAGTCATATGGGGATGAAGAGATTGAGCGATTGATACAGACTTTCTCGCCCCTTTTGAGTGAAGAGGAACGAGAAAATGCTCTTGATCAATGGCTTGATCTCAAACTTTTTATAGCAAGAAATACTGACAGGACATTATTGGAAGCATATGAAAGTATTTTGTCCCCTAATAATTCCACAGATCATATTAGCTGCTTGCTTCCCTTAATCAATATTATGTTAACATTGTCACCTACAACAGCAGAGTGTGAAAGGGGCTTTAGTTTGATGAATGGTCTCAAAACTCGGAATCGAACTCTTATGAAGCAAGATACTCTAGGTTCTTTAATGAGAATTAAAATTGATGGCCCTGAATTTGAACACTTTAATTCTGCTGAAGGTTTAAGAGAATGGTTAGAGAGTGGAAATCGCCACATACATGGCCATAGGCTTTCTGGTCCCAGAGCCAGTTTTAAAGGCCCAAGGCCCAGGGCAGCAAATGTAGCTATGTCGGACACCAACTCGGATCAGGATTAATAATCTTGCATCATAACAGTTCTATTCAGAGTTTTTTTATTTGGCAGTTCAAGTGATGGATATCAGGATATGAATCAGAATAAATAAACATGTCGGAGTTCATTCATTTAGTTCAGTTTATTTGTTGATTTTAATTCAATGGCCAATTGATTTGTACATGAACAAGATTAGGTATACATGTATTTCAGTTACTTTTAGTCTTTTGTCTGAAATGACTGAATTTTTGGGTTGTAGTCCCAAGCACCGAACTCAACTAGTTAGGTTTTGATGTGATTAAAGTGGTAATAATAAGACTTACTTCAAGCAAAACATTGATCAAATGTAATTGATCATTATCTTATATATAACTTTATTCAAGTTTCATGCAGCAATCAATCTAATACACCAAACAATTTGGCATAATTATAGCAATAATGCAGAAGAAATGGTCATTCAAGTCCGAAAGTTGGGACAAGTGATAATACCATAAGGACGAGTAACTTTTTCTACCCACTCGTCCTACAGGACGAGTAGAAAAAGAAAAATTTTTACATCCCTGAAATACATGAACTATCCATTTGGACATGTCTAAAACATTGTCATAAGATAAAGGCTTAACTCTTTACCAAACAACAAATTTTACTCTTGTCCAAATTCAAAGTATTTGCAGACGACAAAATAGTGTGACTCAAAAATTCAACTTTGTTTTGGAAAGGGTAGAAATCATTGTGGGAAAAGGAGAAAATGTTGGTTGCCAGCATTTTCTCCTTTCCCCACAATGTTTTCATAAGGCTTTTTCTGTAGGGTTGTTAAAAGTCGGGATTGTGTGGTAAAGGGTTAAGGGGTCTGTAAATGGGTAAAGCTTTTGATTTATCAGTTACTGCCAGCAGTAAGTCAACTGGCTGATTTTACGATGAAGACTAAAATCAAGCATGAAAAAGATTGCTCCAGTACATGTACAGTATATCAAAAATTTATAGCAAATCTGCCAGTACTCAATATTTAACTAGTTATGAATATAATGGTAGTTATCTCCCCTGCACCATGTCATACCTACACACCAGAGTAACAGAATAAGACTGTCTAATTTCCTTGAAACCATTAACTCCTGAAACAGGTATGCAGCAGATAATAGAAAATATGGATAATTCACTTGAAATAGGTACAATACATAAATACACTTGAAAACATTGTGGCAAAAGGACAGTTTATTATTAAAAATAATTTCTCCCTGTGCCACATTGTTTTCCACTGTGGTTTGTTGTAAGGCGAGGAGTTGTCTACAGGAGATAATGTGTGGAATAGAGAAACATCACCAATAGCATAAACTTTAACACACAATAATTATATGTATTATTATATTTCTTAATGTTCACCAATTCGAAGGCATTAAACCAGATATTGACTGAACTTTTTTTTTTAATGGGGGGAGGAGAAAGTTTATGTTTTTCAAGGTAAAATTATAAGGAAAATGGACAAAAATGCCGACAAAAAATGCCACTGGCAGGGCTCAAACTTAACTGATGTAAAATCAAATGTTTATTTGAAAATGATATGGTGTGACACCCTTGTTAACGCAGGTGTGAAGTATTACCATTCATCATGCGATGAATGTAGTTTACAGAATACATCGGAACTAGGTCAATGAGGATGATGGTGTGACAGAATTTGGCAAGGTTGGATCAAACCAGATCCCTGGTTTTCAAGCCCTGTACTAGCTGAGCTGCCTGGCTTTGCAATTGTTGATGTACACTGTTCAGCATTTTGAGAGATGTTCTTGTCAGGATAACCTTGAAATTGCATCAAATCTTTGTTGCCCACAGACTGAAGATTTGCTTCATGTACTCCGCAGTCTCAACAGTACCGTTTTATAAAGACGGTTCAAAATGGTTAATCCTTTACCACATGATCCCGAGTTTTAATGATCCTGGATAAGGAAGACTTCTTAAAACACTGTGGGAAAAGGAGAAATGCTGGTAACCGGCATTTTCTCCTTTTCCCACAATGTTTTCTATCCTATTAAAGATAGAAATCGTCATTGGAGATATATTGATTTTGTTGTCTGCACATGCTTTGAATTTGGTAAAGTCCAAAATTTTGTAGTTTGATAAAGAGTGAATTGGCAAATTTCTATGCCATATTATGATGAAAAAGCTGATTCCTAATTTCAACAGGATGTTTTTTTTCATATCTGTCCTTTAGAAAAGATTCACCCCTTCCCCGGTGTAATTTTGCATTCCTGTAACCCTACAGTCTGAGAGAGTGAACCTTGGATACACTGAGGAAAACATTAACTCTTTTCCACACAATCCTGAGTTTCAACGACCCTTAGGAAGGGGCCTTTTGAAAGCATTGTGGGAAAAGGAGAAAATGCTGGTAGCCAGCATTTTCTCCTTTTTAGCAGATTTGTATAGCAAATCCGCTTACTGTGATCGTTCTGACTGGAACCAAATACATCATGCGTAACGGCACATGCGTACTCGCACCGTACTATGATATCCGTTTGACCTGAACCAAATGTACTCATACTACTTTCAGTTTTAGCTAATACACCTCAACCTCGCTTTTGTCACTACCGTATATACTGTTCTACACGTGTATACCTATAGTCCGAAATCTAATACCAGCAAAAAACTGCGTAAGATTGACAGAACAAATTACCAATCCTTAAACCTGATAGAATGACAGTTTCTGTGCACGGCCTGCTTGGCAGAACAATTTTGACTTTCCCTGCCCTTGCCAACTCCATTTTGAGAATGATTGCATATGTGTTGCATTGGGATGTTATTTATTTACTACAAATTATTACAGATTTATGCTACTCCACAAATCCGCTTTCAAGGACTTTGATCTCACAATGTTTTCTTCTCTTTCAGACACAATTTAATATGTTATCTGCAATTGCTTTCAATTTGGACCAGTCTAACATCTTGTCGTTTGCTAAATAATTAAATCTTCATCACTCAACAAAATTTTAGACTTACCATATTGAAAGCATATTGCAGACAAGGAAGGGTTTAGGAAGGGTTTAAAATATTGAGTGAAAAGGAGAAAATGCTGGTTAGGAGAATTTTGGTCCTTTTACAATAATGTTTTGAGAAGCAATTTTCACTCAATCACTGAAACATGGAATTGTTTGGTAAAGGGTTAAAGGGTTGGCTTGACCTTTTTTCGAAATTAATTTTCATTTTTATGAACGAAAAAAAAGTTTGGGAGGGAAACTGTGAAAATAACGTTTTGATTTATTAGAATATTTTCTTTCACACTAAAATACTGAATTCAAATATTGGTTTCGATCTGTATAGATTTTAAATTCTATTACTGTAAGACTTACCTCCTTTTTACATATATCTGAATTGAGGCATGAATGATGTTAATCTTCAAGGTTGAAAAGTGAGTTACAACAGTTCGGTATTGGCATGAATTTAGAATATTTCGAATTTTGTATAGTTTGCATTCATCCTGTTGTTAACCCTTTACAACACAATCCTGAGTTTTTATGACCCTATGGATGAAGGCTATTGAAAACATTGTTGGAAAAGAAGAAAATGCTGGTAACCAGCATTTTCTCCATTTCCCATGATATCAGCATTTTCTCCTTTTCCCAATATATTTTCAACTGTTTAGAGGACAGAATCCATCATTTGAACCACATTTTTATATCACCATCTGCATTTTTTTTTTTAAGTGAACAGCTGTGAAATTAAAAATTTTAGTAATGTGGTAAAAGGAATACATAAAAATTTCATCAGCCATTTAGTAAATAACACAACTTTCAAAGACATTGTAGAAAAGAAGCAAATTGCTTAACTCAACTAAACCGCAAAATTTTAGACCAGTCCAGTTTGGAAAGCAAATGTGACTGAAAAACTGAAATTTGTTTTGGGAAGGGTAGAAAACATGGTTACCAGCATTTTCTCCTACTCCCACAATGTTTTCAAAAGCTTTCTTTCTCAGGGTTGTTAAAAGTCGGGGTTGTGTGGTAAAAGGTTAATACACACAGAATACAAACCAGAACCATCTCACAGTATACTGTACTAGATTGGGAGGGGCATTCTTTCACTCTGTATTTAACCCTTTACCAAACTACAGAATGTTGGACTTGACCATCTTTGAAGCATTTGCAGATGACAACAAGTGTAGCCCAACGGATGATTTCTGTCTTTGATAGGGTAGAAAACATTGTGGGAAAAGGATAAAATGATGGTTACCCTTTTTGTATACAAGTCCCATCACACTGAATACTGCAAATTTGTAATCATTATTGTTTTTTAAAGAGCAGAAAACACTGAGGGAAAAGTGGTTACTGGTAATTTCTCCATTACCCATGATATTTTCAAACTCTGAGAGCCAAGATTTGATACTGTGAACAGTGATTTTTCTGTCAAGGTGGGTCTAAGGAGTACCAACAAAATACACTGAAGCAAAGAAACAGTGCCTTTACTACTCAAAGAAAGAAAGCTTTTGAAAACATTATGGGAAAAGGAGAAGATGCTGGTAACCCATATTTATTCCTTTTCATAGGATATGCAGAGCCTGGTAGGGCAGTTGGTAGCATACAGGATGAGACTAGGGGGTTGCTGGTTCGAACCCCTAGCTCCTTCAGTACTCTTTAACCCTTTACCACACAATCCCGAGTTGTAACGACCCTGAGAAAAACTTGCCTTGGCCTTTTGAAAGCATTGAGGGAAAAGGAGAAAATGCTGGTAACCAGCATTTTCTCCTTTTCCCACAATGTTTTCTAACATTTCAATTTGAACCAGTCTAAAATCTTGTCATTTTGTAAAGAGTTAAGGGTTGATGATGGTCATTGCAACAGGATTCATTTGTCTCTCAATTCTGATCATTGTTTTGACAGTGGCTAGGTGGAAAAGCAGCCAATGGTTTGGGAAGAGTATTATGCAAAGCACTGGTAAAAGAAACTCAAGAAAGCATGGATAGGTGCTCTGGCGGCCACGATATAACTGGAATAATGTTGAAAACAGCTTAAAACATCATACTAACGACTAAAAAACTCCCAGTTTCCCACAATGTTTTCTAACCTTCCAAAGACAGAGGTCTTCGAGTCTTTGTGTTAGCAACATTTAATTTGTTGTCTTTGCCTTCAATTGCTTTCATTTTAGTATCTGAATTTTGTTGCCTTATAAAGATTAACCCTTTACTGCACAATGACGCCTTTCAACGCCCCTGGGAAAGAAGCCTTTTGAAAACCTTGTGGGAAAAGGAGAAAATGCTGGTAACCAGCATTTTCTCCTTTTCCCACAACGTTTTCTACCCTATCAAACAAAAATTGCACCATTTCAGCCACAGTGAAATTGTTGTCTGCAAATGCTTTCAATTTGGACAGGTCTAAAATTTTGTCGTGTGGTAAAGAGTTAAGGGAAAAAAAAACCCATTACATGCATTATAAGTACCCGGTATATATGTGGATCCATGAATAAAAATTTAGGAGGGGTAGTATATGACTGTAGTTTTGCAAAATGAAAAGGGTTGAAAAATGTTTTGGAAAGAAATTATATCCTAGTGAATATTTGACTCTTCAGTATAACATCTGTATAATACAGATAAAAAGTTAAATCTTCACTCTAGGTGTAGTTGGGTGTCTGGGCTTACCAAAATGGGCAGTTAGGTTTCCTTCGCTTGGGCCTGGCTTTCTTAAAGTGCTAAATTTTTTGGGGGGAAATTGGATGGTTCTATGCATAATTATGGTGGTGCATGAATGTTGGACAGCAAATGGTGTTGTATATATTATGTGAATGGATTTATGAAATAGATCTAATTGTGGAAAGTTTTAATGTTTTAATTTTGCTTCAACAAAACTTCGATTTACACTGTTGGCTTTTCCAGTCATTCTGGACATAAATCTTCTGGAATTGGAAAATATTTGGGTTTTATGTATTAGACTGAAAATGTCTGTTTGGTTTAATCCATATTACACAATCCTGACTTTTAACGACCCTGAAGAAAAAGCCTTTTGAAAACATTGTGGGAAAAGGAGAAAATGCTGATAACCAGCATTTTCTCTTTTTCCCACAATGTTTTCTACCCTTTCCAAATCAAATGAGCCATAGTTGATTTATTGTCTGCAAATGCTTTCAATTTGGACCAGTCTAAAATTTTGTCGTTTGGTAAAGAGTTAATTGGAGCTGTAGGGGTTAATCCTTTACCAAACAATTCCATGTTTTAACAACCCTTAAAAGGAAGGCTTTTGAAAAAATTGTGGGAAAAGGAGAAAATGCTGGTGACCAGCAATTTCTCCTTTCCTCACATTTTTTTTTCTACCCTTTGAAAGCCAAATTCGATCATTTGAGCCACATTTAGTGTGTCATCTGCAAATTCTTTCAATTTGGATCAGTCTACAATTTTGTCATCTAGTGAAGAGTTAAGTGGTCATTTGCAGGTCAATGATGCTAAAAAAGGAATTTAATGATGTTTGGCATTCAAAAATATTAGTTTGATAGATTAGCTCTTTTCCAAATGATAAAACTTTGGACTAGACCAAATTGGAAGTAGTTGCAGACGACAAATTAACTCTTTACCAAATGACAGAAATGTAGACTTGACTAACTTCAAAGCATTTGCAGATCACAATTCAAATGTGGCTTAAATGATCAAATGATGAAATTTGTCTTTGATAGGTTAGAAAACATTGTGGGAAAAGGAGAAAATGCTGGTTACCAGCATTTTCTCCTGTAACCAGTATTTTCTCCTTTTCCTACAATGTTTTCAAAAGGCTTCTTCCTCGGGGTCGTTAAAACTGGGGATTGTGTGGTTAAGGGTTAAGGGTTGCTCAAATGATTGGATTTTTCTATGAAGAATGGAAAACATTGTTTTAAAAGGAGAAAATGCTGATTACCAGCTTTTTCATCTTTTCTTACGGAGTTTTGAGAGGAATTTTTCCACAGGGTCATTAAAACACAGGATTGTTTGGTAATGAGTTCAATACTTCCTGCAGATGGCTTTGTCATCTCGCATTTGACCAAATTTGAAAAGCAATAGGTGTAATTTCCCATTTGAGGCAAGAAGAGTAATTGCCCCATACAACTCTGTCATTTTGCTAGACTATTTTAACTCTTTACCAAATGACAAAATTTTGGAATGCACCAAATCGAAAGCATTTGCAGACGAAAAATTAAATGATGCTAAAATGATGATTTCTGCCTATGATAGGTTAGAAAACATAGTGGGAAAAGGAGAAAATGCTGGTTACCTTTAACCACAATGTTTTCAAAAGGCTTCTATTTCAGGGTCGTTAAAAGTCGGGATTGTGTGGTAAATGGTTAAATGTTTATCTATATAAGATATTTCTTCATTCTATATGCTATGCCCAACTTTACAAGGATTAAAGTGGCTGCCTTCAAACTTATTTGTAGAGGTGTAGGTTTGTGTTGTATACAATGTGGAAAGTGAACATCCTTGAAAGGCAACAAAATCAAAGCTCTGAAGGTGCTGAGCCAGTTAAAATGTGCAGATGGTGGAATTTTGATATACGGATGATATATCTAGCATTTTCACATACACAAGTCTGCAACCATACTCTGCAAACCAATATGTTACAAAATATCCAGCATTGTAGATCAAAGATCAGACTGTAAGTACTGTACAGTCTGATCTTCAGATCACCACCACCTGGTGCCATCATAAGTTCTTTTTCTGTATAGTGTACAGGTCCTTTTTAAACCTTTCAAAAACTTACCAATTGTACAACTAGGAAACATTTGAATGAAAGAAATATTGTTGAATTTTTATACCCCCGCAAATGAAGTTTGTGGGGGGTATACTGGAATCAGCCTGTCGGTCGGTCGGTCGGTCTGCAAAATCTTGTCCGGACAACTCCTCCTACAGTTTCTGTCTGATTCACGTTAAACTTGGCAGAAGTGTTCATTAGGAGCTGTAGATGTGCAAGACACACATTTTGTAAAAATTCCATCAAGAATTACTGAGTTATTGCCCCTGATTTGACTTAAAAATGCTTGTCCGGACAACTCCTCCTACAGTTTCTGTCTGATTCACTTTAAACTTGGCAGAAGTGTTCATTAGGAGCTGTAGATGTGCAAGACACACATTTTGTAAAAATTCCATCAAGAATTACTGAGTTATTGCCCCTGATTTGACTTAAAAATGCTTGTCCGGACAACTCCTCCTACAGTTTCTGTCTGATTCACTTTAAACTTGGCAGAAGTGTTCATTAGGAGCTGTAGATGTGCAAGACACACATTTTGTAAAAATTCCATCAAGAATTACTGAGTTATTGCCCCTGATTTGACTTAAAAATGCTTGTCCGGACAACTCCTCCTACAGTTTCTGTCTGATTCACTTTAAACTTGGCAGAAGTGTTCATTAGGAGCTGTAGATGTGCAAGACACACATTTTGTAAAAATTCCATCAAGAATTACTGAGTTATTGCCCCTGATTTGACTTAAAAATGCTTGTCCGGACAACTCCTCCTACAGTTTCTGTCTGATTCACTTTAAACTTGGCAGAAGTGTTCATTAGGAGCTGTAGATGTGCAAGACACACATTTTGTAAAAATTCCATCAAGAATTACTGAGTTATTGCCCCTGATTTGACTTAAAAATGCTTGTCCGGACAACTCCTCCTACAGTTTCTGTCTGATTCACTTTAAACTTGGCAAAAGTGTTCATTAGGAGCTGTAGATGTGTAAGACACACATTTTGTAAAAATTCCATCAAGAATTACTGAGTTATTGCCCCTGATTTGACTTAAAAATGCTTGTCCGGACAACTCCTCCTACAGTTTCTGTCTGATTCACTTTAAACTTGGCATAAGTGTTCATTGGGAGCTGTAGATGTGCAAGACACACATTTTGTAAAAATTCCATCAAGAATTACTGAGTTATTGCCCCTGATTTGACTTAAAAATGCTTGTCCGGACAACTCCTCCTACAGTTTCTGTCTGATTCACTTTAAACTTGGCATAAGTGTTCATTAGGAGCTGTAGATGTGCAAGACACACATTTTGTAAAAATTCCATCAAGAATTACTGAGTTATTGCCCCTGATTTGACTTAAAAATGCTTGTCCGGACAACTCCTCCTACAGTTTCTGTCTGATTCACTTTAAACTTGGCATAAGTGTTCATTAGGAGTTGTAGATGTGCAAGACGCAACTTTCGTGAAAATTCTATGAAGAATTAATGAGTTATTGCCCCTGATTCACATTTAAAATGCTTGTCCGGACAACTCCTCCTACAATTTCAGTCCGATTCGCTTTATATTTGGCAGAAGTGTCCATTTGGAGTTGTAGATGTGCAAGACACACATTTTGTAAAAATTCCATCAAGAATTACTGAGTTATTGCCCCTGATTTGACTTACAAATGCTTGTCCAGATAACTCCTCCTACAGTGTCTGTCTGATTCACTTTAAGGAGGTCTTTTCTGTCATATGTATAGTTGGCCAACATTATGCAAAAACGCACCTTTGGACATTTGCAACAAGTTTGGATCCAGACCAGCCGCTGTGTCTCAGACATATTATCAGATCATGGTCTGCACTTTTTTACACTCATTTACTTTTGTGTCCAATTAAATTGATACTTTGCATAAATATTCACCAGGACCAGTAGAGGTTCAAGATGCATTTTTCTCAAATGTTTGCCAAATTAATTACCCCTGAATTTACTCAAAACTTCTTGTCCAGAGAACTATTCCTTCAGTTTAAGTCTTATTCACTTGATATTTGTCATGATATTCACCGGGAGCAGTAGATGTGCAAAGCACAAATTTCATGAGTGTTGGCCTAATGATTACGGAGTTATTGCCCCTAAATTGACATTGCAGAGTTATTGCCCCTGTGACATGAAATATAGGGGCGGGGGTATTTATCACCTTTAGTGATAGTTATTCTAGTTGCCCCTGATTTGACTTAAAAATGCTTGTCCGGACAACTCCTCCTACAGTTTCTGTCTGATTCACTTTAAACTTGGCGGAAGTGTTCATTAGGAGCTGTAGATGTGCAAGACACACATTTTGTAAAAATTCCATCAAGAATTACTGAGTTATTGCCCCTGATTTGACTTAAAAATGCTTGTCCGGACAACTCCTCCTACAGTTTCTGTCTGATTCACTTTAAACTTGGCAGAAGTGTTCATTAGGAGCTGTAGATGTGCAAGACACACATTTTGTGAAAATTCCATCAAGAATTACTGAGTTATTGCCCCTGATTTGACTTAAAAATGCTTGTCCGGACAACTCCTCCTACAGTTTCTGTCTGATTTACTTTAAACTTGGCAGAAGTGTTCCTTTGGAGCTGTAGATGTGCAAGACACACATTTTGTAAAAATTCCATCAAGAATTACTGAGTTATTGCCCCTGATTTGACTTAAAAATGCTTGTCCGGATAACTCCTCCTACAGTTTCTGTCTGATTCACTTTAAACTTGGCGGAAGTGTTCATTAGGAGCTGTAGATGTGCAAGACACACATTTTGTAAAAATTCCATCAAGAATTACTGAGTTATTGCCCCTGATTTGACTTAAAAATGCTTGTCCGGACAACTCCTCCTACAGTTTCTGTCTGATTCACTTTAAACTTGGCATAAGTGTTCATCAGGAGTTGTAGATGTGCAAGACACAACTTTTGTGAAAATTCTATGAAGAATTAATGAGTTATTGCCCCTGATACACATTTAAAATGCTTGTCCGGACAACTCCTCCTACAATTTCAGTCCGATTCGCTTTATACTTGGCAGAAGTGTCCATTTGGAGTTGTAGATGTGCAAGACGCAAATTTTGTGAAAATTCCATCAAGAATGAGTTATTGCCCATGATTTGACTTAAAAATGCTTGTCCGGACAACTCCTCCTACAGTTTCTGTCTGATTCACTTTAAACTTGGCAGAAGTGTTCATTAGGAGCTGTAGATGTGCAAGACACACATTTTGTGAAAATTCCATCAAGAATTACTGAGTTACTGCCCCTGATTTGACTTAAAAATGCTTGTCCGGACAACTCCTCCTACAGTTTCTGTCTGATTCACTTTAAACTTGGCATAAGTGTTCATCAGGAGCTGTAGATGTGCAAGACACACATTTTGTAAAAATTCCATCAAGAATTACTGAGTTATTGCCCCTGATTTGACTTAAAAATGCTTGTCCGGACAACTCCTCCTACAGTTTCTGTCTGATTCACTTTAAACTTGGCAGAAGTGTTCATTAGGAGTTGTAGATGTGCAAGACGCAACTTTTGTGAAAATTCTATGAAGAATTAATGAGTTATTGCCCCTGATTCACATTTAAAATGCTTGTCCGGACAACTCCTCCTACAATTTCAGTCCGATTCGCTTTATACTTGGCAGAAGTGTCCATCTGGAGTTGTAGATGTGCAAGACACACATTTTGTAAAAATTCCATCAAGAATTACTGAGTTTTTGCCCCTGATTTGACTTACAAATGCTTGTCCGGACAACTCCTCCTACAGTTTCTGTCTGATTCACTTTAAGGAGGTCTTTTCTGTCATATGTATAGTTGGCCAACATTATGCGAAAACGCACCTTTGGACATTTTGCAACAAGCGTGGATCCAGACCAGCCGCTGTGTCTCGGACATAATGTCAGATCATGGTCTACACTTTTTTACACTCATTTAGTTTTGTGTCCAATTAAATTGATACTTTGCATAAATATTCACCAGGACCAGTAGAGGTTCAAGATGCATTTTTCTCAAATGTTTGCCAAATTAATTACCCCTGAATTTACTCAAAACTTCTTGTCCAGAGAACTATTGCTTCTGTTTAAGTCTTATTCACTTGATATTTGTCATGATATTCACCGGGAGCAGTAGATGTGCAAAGCACAAATTTCATGAGTGTTGGCCTAATGATTACGGAGTTATTGCCCCTAAATTGACATTGCAGAGTTATTGCCCCTGTGACATGAAATATAGGGGCGGGGGTATTTATCACCTTTAGTGATAGTTATTCTAGTTTTTACAGTATGTACTACAAAAATTGTCACAAGCATTTGCTCCTTTTCAAACAATCTTTCCTGAAGATAGGAACTGTAGGGGAGTAAAGTCATACTTTTTACAGTGGCTGATTTAGTTGCATGCAATGCAGCATGTTGTAAAAAGTGGTTTCTTTCAGTAGGTGGTCTCCATATGCAAGTTAAATTGAAGCGATGTAGATCAATACAGTGTTCTTGTAAAGCAGTTGGTTGCTTCATACAGATAGTATTTGGGAAAGGTTTGACCACATATTATTGAGGATTAAGATAATGATAATGACAGGTTTAGACTAAAAAGATAGATAAATTTCGAAATGGGCACTGCATCAAGTAATGCGATCAAGGCTGACAGCATGAACTCTTCTCACACAAGTTATTTTATCGAGGATATTCCAGTGATCATTGTGTCGGATGAGGGCTCATCTGGTACGACAACACCTCCTGTTATAATAGAAACTGTCAGCCCTGGTGAGAACTTTACTTATTGCTTACTTAATAAAGTTACAGATGACAAAATTGTAGACCGGTCCAAAGTAACCCTTTACCAAATGTTAACATTTTAGACTTTTCTAAATTGAAAGCATGTGCAGATGACACAAAAAATGTGACTCAAAAACTAAAATATCTCTTCCGAGGTATAGAAAACATTGTGGGAAAAGGAAAAAAATACTGGTTACCAGCATTTTCTCCTTTCCCCGCTATGTTTTCTAAAGCCTTCTCTTTCAGGGACGTTAAAACTTGGGATTGTATTGGAAAGGGCTAAAGGCATTAAATTTTGAAGACAACAAATTAGAATTGTCTTGAATCACAGGAGTTGTCTTTGAAAAAGGTTGAAAACATGTCTTGAGAAGGAGATATTGCTGATCACAAGCATTTTATCCTCTGTCTTTGTTAGGGTTATTAAAACATTGGATTGTTTGGCAAACAGTTAATGTTTTCTGAAAATTTGGGAGAGGTTTTATTCTGTTGTGTTGTATATACCAGGTAAAGAAAACTAGTATGTGGAGGGTTGGATGGTTTTGCATACAGTGTAAATTACGATCACTCTGCACAAAACATGCATTCTATTCTTGGATCTACACTTTCTGGTTTTCAGCCCAGCAAGTTTTATGTCATGGCTTAGTGTCTGCCATGAGTGCATCCATGAGTATGTCAGTTCATTGGTGAACATGTCAACCATTCTTTGAACCCTTTACCACACCATCTCAAGTTTTAACGGCCTTGAGAATGAGGCCTTTTGAAAACATTGTGGGAAAACGAGAAAATGCTGGTGACCAGCATTTTCTCCTTTTCCCACAATGTTTTCTTCAACATCATAGACAGTAATCATCATTTGAGCCACATTAATTTTGTCGTCTGCAAGTGCTTTCAATTTTGGACCAGTCCAAAATTTTGTCGTTTGGTAAAGAGCTGAGAGTCAGAGACAGCTAAACCAGTTTTGACCAAGGGTCCCAGAAGTGATCACGTCAGGATATCCTCAGAGATTTTTATTCCATGAAGACCTCTGGTTTCCATGGCAACAAAACTGAAAAAAAAAAGGGAGAAAACTTTCAAAACTCTTATGCAAGTGAAAAAGTTTTTGTGATGAGAGAGATGTTTTGTGTTAAGTAAAGTGCTTATGTAAATATTTTGTAACATCCCAATGGATGATATTTTACAGCATGTTTTAGCTTCTTAACCTTTTAGCAGGCAATCGCAAGTTTTAACATCCCTGAGAAAGAAACTTTTTAAAAACATCGTGGGAAAAAGAGAAAATGCTGGAAAGCAGCATTTTTCCTGCAATATTTTCTACCATATTGGAGACGAAGTCCATTACTTGAGCCATGGTCAAATTTTCATCTGCAAATGCTTTCAATTTAGACAAGTCTGCATTTTTGTCCTGTGGTAAGGAGTGAATCTAAAACTTTTTTGCGCCTTTACAGAAGAAGCAGTCTTTGAGAGAAAACTGCTGATTGCATCATTTTCAAGATATGAGCAAATTTTCTTTCTACCACACTGTTTGCCATTTTTTCAAAATAGACCGTTTCCTTTTCTTAAAAGTTTTCTTCTATTTGTCCTTTGGACAAGTTAGTCTGTGTCTTAAGCCATTATCACACAATCTTTTTAATGACCTTCTGGAAAAAGGTCTTTGAAAACATTATGGGAAAAGGAGAAAATGCTGGTAACCAGCATTTTCTCCTTTTTCAACAAGTTTTCTGCTCTGCCTTTCATATATTCCATCATTTGAGCCATATTTAATTTTGTCGTCTGCAAATGGCTTGAATTTGGACAATGCTAAAACTTTGTTGTTTGGTAAGGATAAAAACTTTAACTACCCCATACACTAAGTGGAAAATTTAAGCCTATAATAGAAATCCTAATGTTGAGATTTCAAAGTAAGTTTTTGCAGGAAGTCGCTCTCTGTATCAGACAGTTAAGATCCAAAACAAGAGACCATCTCTTTCCGCAAAATCAAATTGAGTTGGGTTTAGCAGCCTTGGGGTCAAAAAGGTCTCGACAGTTTTGTGATATTTAAGTTTATTTTGATCCAGTAAAGTGCCTGTGTAAATATTTTCAAACATTCCAATGGGTGATTTCTTCCAGCATGTATAAATATTAACCCTTAGGCAGGTAAGCGGGACTCAAGGACCTTTTGCGGACAGTGTAGATCAAGATCAGACTGCACAGAATGTGCAGTCTGATCTTGGATCTACACTGTCCAATAAGGACATATTTTTCCCCAAAAAAGTATGTTTGAAATGGTAAAATTTCGGTTTTTACTTTCAGCCTAAAAGTTTTATTTTACTTATTTAGCATGTATAAGTATTAAAGTGTCCCGAAACCCTTCATGTTTAAATTTAAGTGTTTACCAAACAATCCCATATTTTAACAAACTTGGGAAGAAAGCCTTTGAAATATTGTATGAAAAGGAGAAAATGCTACTATTTAACATTTTCCCCTTCCTCACAGTGTTTTCTACCCTTTCAAAGATTTAGTCCACCATTTAATTCCTTACCTAATGACTCAACCAAACTGAAAGCAATTGCAGACAACAAAATAAATGTAGATCTAGGTTTAATGACGATTTCTGTCTTTGAAAGGGTTGAAAACATTGATGGGAAAAGAAGGAAATGGTGGTTACCAGCATTTTCTTCTTTGCTGGTTACTAGAATTTTCTTCTTTGCCCACAATGTTTTCAAAATGCCTTTTCTTCAGGATCATTAAAACTTAGTATTTTGTGGTAAAGAGTGAAGCTTTGAAACATAAATACAAGTGAAAAACAATGTTGTAGAAGGAGACAGAAAATATACAGAGGTGTTCCTCTCTTTGCAATGTTTTCAATAGAGGTCCGCTTCAGTGGGCAAAAATTTGTCTGCAAGAAATGAGTAAACTCAGGACGCTTCAATGCAAGTGCAAGTGTTTTTCAGTTTGTTATATTGTTTGTTTGTATTTTCAGACAACACAGACAGTGCAGCGTATATTGTTTGTTTGTATTTTCAGACAACACAGACAGTGCAGCGTTTATATCCAGCCTAAATAAAAGACTGACAGAAGAACACAGACAGATTATACAGGTATTTAACTAAAGTGATCTTCTGTGTTTCAGTTTAATAGTACCATTTCTTCTTGTCCTGCTTCAATAGTTTGGAAACTGAAACATTTTTGAAAGCAAGCTGTAACATAAAACAAATTTGATGTTAAGGCCACACCATTAAAATTCACCTTTTTACACCCCTGTAGGAAAAGACTTGAAAACTTGGGAAAAGGAGCAATTATGGCCTTTTTACAAACAATCCCAAGTGCTAAAGATGCTGAAGAGGACGGCTTGTGAAAACATTTTGGAAAAAGTAGTAAATGCTAGTAACCACCATTTTCACCTATTCCAACAATGGTTTCTTTCTTTTCCATGACAAATTCCACAATTTGAGCCATATTTAATTTGTCCTTTGCAAATGCTTTCAGTTTGGACAAGTCTAAATTTTTCTCCTTTGGTAAAGAGTGAAGCAATTTTGCTTAACCCCTATACCACACAATCCCAACTTTTAACGACTCTGGGGAAAAAGACTTCCGAAAACATTGTGGTAAAAGGAGAAATTGTTTCCTACCTTACCAAAGACAAATTCCATCATTTGAGCCTCATAGAAATTGTCGTCTGCAAATGCTTTGAATTTGTACACGTCTGAAATTTTGTTGTCTGTTAGAGATAAGATCGAGGCATAGAAGGGATCTTTTAACTTTTACCAAATGATAAATTTTTAAACATGACCATATTAAAAGCTTTTCCAGACAACAAATGAATTTGCCTCAAAAAGTGAAATTACTTTTTGGAAGGGTAGAAAA
Organism: Tridacna gigas; assembly: GCA_945859785.2. Lineage (NCBI taxonomy): Eukaryota > Metazoa > Mollusca > Bivalvia > Cardiida > Cardiidae > Tridacna > Tridacna gigas. The sequence continues at coordinate 6,039,312 of OX244039.2, forward strand.
CATTGTAGGAAAAGGAGAAAATGTTGGTTACCAGCATTTTCTCCTTTTCCCTTAATGTTTTCAAAAGACTCCCATCGCAGGGCCGTTTGTTTGGTTACATGTTAAATATTGTTCTAATTACAGAAAATTGAAGCAGACTTGGAAACCAGGGCATCACTAAAACATTCAAGTAAAGATTCACAGACAGATTCAGATGTTGAGAGTTTTGTGTCAGAACCGGTAACAAAGGCTGAAATCAAACAGGCAAAGGAAAAACAATCTGTCATCAGTAAAGCCGAAGGTACTATTGTCCTGTGAAATCCTGAATAAACCCAACAGATATTTTCAGTCTAAAAATGAGACCCAAATAATTGCAGATTTCATGGTTGCTTTTGTCTGTTGTGTTTCAGAGAAGTAGATGCCAAGCCCTGTAGCTCAGTTGGTAGCGTACAGGACTTGAGAACAGGAGGTCGCTGGTTCGATCCCCGGCTTGGCCAATTTCCTTCCCAGGATTGATGATAGTCATTGCGACAGGATTAATTCCTCTCTCACAGCTGACCATTGTTTCAATGATGGTTATGTGGGAAAGCAGCCAGTGGCTTGGAAAGAATATTGTGCGGAGTACTGGTAAAAGAAACTCCAGGAAAGCATGGATAAATGCACTGGCCGCCGCGATATAACTGAAATAATGTTGAAAACGGCATTAAACACCATACAATCAATCAGTACAATCGGAGCAGTAGATAGTCTAGATAACAGATTAGACTGCTTGTTTTGTGCACTTTGACCATGATCCATAGTGGTTCATGTTCACAGATGTTGAAGACAACAAATTAACCCTTTACCAGACGACAAAATTCTAGCCTTGTCCAAATTGAAAGCATTTGCAGACGTCAATTGCATTGTGGCTCAAATGGTGCAACCTTTCTTTGATAGGGTAGAAAACATTGTGAGAAAAGGAGAAAATGCTGGTTACCAGCATTTTCTCCTTTTTCCACAATGTTTTCAAAAGGCTTCTTTCCCAGGGGCATCAAAAGGCGGCATTGCGCGGTAAAAGGCTAAAGGTGGCTGAAATGGTAAAATTTGTCACAGTAAAGGTCGAAAACATTCTAGGAAAAGGAGAAAATCCCAAATCCAGCATTTTCTTCTTTTCCCACAGTATTTCCAAGATTTTTTTCTCAGGATCATTGATTACAGAGCTCCAGATAGAGGGAGTGATTTTGAAATTGAAATTAAAAAATATTAATCACTCTCCGTTAAACCCTATGTTATGGGTACTCATAAGAATCGTCTCACCAAGACGATTCTAATGAGTACCCACAACATAGGGTTTGGAAGAGAAATAATGGATCTAGAATACTATCACTTCCTTTTATCTGGAGGTCTGATTGAAGCACTCGAAGATCTTCCTTCTCTGGCCAACTAGGCCTGAATCTACTATGAAACAGTAAGTTTTCAGAGAAAAGATTTTTGAAATGATTAACTCTACAAGACAACAAAATCCTTGACTTGTCAATACTGAAAGCAGTTGCAGATTACAAATTAAGTTAGGCTCAAATGACGGTGGTTGTCTCTGAAATACTGAATATATTGCTGGAAAAGTAGAAAATGCTGGTTACAAAGATTTCCTGTTATTCCAACATTGTTGTTCTTTCCTTTCAGAGGCAAGTCCCGGCACTTTTTTCACTGGCAAATTGGGCCATGCTCTGGCAAAAGGGGGTTTAGTGCATCTCGATGATGCATTATACCGTAGGCCACTGAACTCCATTGGTCTATTACTGGACAACGAAATCTTTCTTGCATTTGTCGGACACTGTTACTATAAATAGCACATTGGCGACTGCCTCTATATTGTATATAATAAGACTAATATACAATATAGAGGCAGTTGCCAATGTGCTATTTATAGTAACGGTGTCCGATAAGGAAAATTTCGTTGTCCGATAATAGACCAATGGAATTTCAGTGGCCTATGATTATACCAAGCAAGTTATCACATAATTATGGATCCATAAAATCCATTTTGTCTAACAACTGACTGAACCTTGAGGTACACTGGTCCTTGGACATGCAGAAGATACACTAACAGCAAAAAGTATCAACCGAGGTCAGCCTGTGTGGACTGTGCAGGCTGACCTGGTCAGTACTTTGTGCAGGTGCATTTAACTCTTTCACTACTAATGATGACTTGACTACCTTTTGCGGACAGCATAGATCAAGATCAGACTGCACAGAATGTGCAGTCTGATCTTGATCTATGCTGTCCGCTACTCTTTTTTTTAAACTATGATGAATGTCATTTTAAATGGCAGTGGAAATCTATTTTTAGAGCTCGGAAAAAACATGTTATTCCTGGAGTTATTAGTGAAAGAGTTAACTCTTTACCAAACGACAAAGTTTTAGAGTGGTCCAAATTGAAAACATTTGCAGACGACAAGTTGAATGTGGCTAAAATGATTGCATTTGTTTCTGAAAGGTTAGAAAACATTGTGGGAAAAGGAGAAAATGCTGGTTACCAGCATTTTCTCCTTTTCCCACAATGTTTTCAAAAGGCTTCTTTCTCAGGGTCGTTAAAAGTCGGGATTGTGTGGTAAAGGGTTAAATCCCTTTTTACAGAGCATGGCTCAAATATTTTCATCATAGAATACTTTTAAGTTTTTTCTTCTCTTGAAGTGTAAGTAGGAGATTTTTGTTTTGCAGATGTCAGAAAATCCTTGGAAGAACAGTGTGATGAGATAGCAGCTTTACGAGCCCGAATGCTCGGTGAATACGAGCAACTTCTGACTGTTCGAGCAGAAGTTATGTCATCACAGTCCGAGGAAGTAGGAAAGCTGCAACAAGAAATGGCGCTGATTCAACAACAGTACGAAGATCAGATGAAATCATTCCAAGATAAAGTAAAAGAACAAACAGGTATGTCTACTGTGTTTTTTTTTCTCCAGTTTTTATGTAATTGCAGCGTTCCAGTTACCCCTTATCAGAGATGAAATTGTAAACCCATCCACTTGGAAGCATTTGCAGCAGACAACATTTTAAATGTGGCTTAAATGAAATGATGGGATTTGACTTTAACTCTTTGCCACACAATCCCGACTTTTAACGACCCTGAGGAAGAAGCCTCTTGAAAACATTGTGGGAAATGGAGAAAATGCTGGTAACCAGCATTTTCTCCTTTTCCCACAATGTTTTCTACCCTTCCTGAAACAAATTTCAATTTTTCAGTCACATTTATTTTGTCGTCTGCAATGCTTTCAATTTGGATCAGTCTAAAATTTTGTCGTTTTTTAAAGAGTTTAAAAAAAGTAGAAAACACTGTGGATAAAAGAGAAAATGCTGGTTACCTGGGCCTGTATTCACCAACCATTCCTAGCTTCATTCTTAGTCTTGTTATAGATTTAGAAAGTAATATGACATCTGATTGGTGCAACCAAGGAGTTTAGGCAATCAGATGCTAGGGTAGTTTCAACTGAAGAAAATTTAGAAAATTCTTCAGAGTAAGACTAAGAATGTTCTTAGGAATGTATGGTGAATACGGACCCTGTATTACCTTTGTTTTCCACAATGTTTTCAGAAGGCTTTATCCTCAGGTTGTTAAAATGAAGGATTGTTTTGCATGTTTTGATCAAAGCTGAAAACTTCTGTCACATTACAATGGACAGTGCAGACCTCCAGATAAAAGGAAGTGATAGTATTTTAAATCCATTTTTGGTCTTCCAAACCCTATGTTGTGGGTACTCATTAGAATCATCTCGATGAGGTTTAGTGGAGAGTGATTAATATTTTCAATTTTGAAATCAAAATCACTCCCTCTATCTGGAACTCCGACAGTGCGTGGTAGGTATGGAAAGAAATTTGTGGTAGACACCTTGGGAATAATCCTTGTGAAGTACCAAATTAACTCTTTACCACATGACAAAATTTTAGACTGAAAACAGCTGTTGGTGTCAAACTGAATGTTGCTCAAATGATGGAATTTGTCTTTGAATAGGTAGAAAACATGGTGGGAAAAGGAAAAAAGGTTGGTAACCAGCATTTTCTCCTTTTCCACCATGTTTTCAGAAGTCCTATTTCAAAAGGTTGTTAAACCTCGGGATTGTATGGTAAAGGGTTAACTCTTTACCACACAATCCCGACTTTTAACGACCCTGAGAAAGAAGCCGTTTGAAAACATTTTGGGAAAAGGAGAAAATGCTGGTAACCAGCATTTTCTCCGTTTCACACAATGTATTTTACCCTTCCCAAAACACATTTCATTTTTTCAGTCACATTTATTTTGTCATCTGCAAATGCTTTCAATTTGGACAAGTCTAATATTTTGTCGTTTGGTAAAGAGTTAACCCTTTACCACACAATCCCGACTTTTAACGACCCTGGGGAAGAAACCTTTTGAAAACACTGAGGGAAAAGGAGAAAATGCTGGTAACCAGCATTTTCTCCCTTTCCCACAATGTTTTCTACTCTTCCGAAAACAAATTTCCATTTTGTAGTCACATTTATTTTGTCGTCTGCGAATGCTTTCAATTTGGATGTGTCTAAAATTTTGTCATTTGGTAAAGAGTTAACAGGAATGGAATGGTAGAACAGGAATACAAGTGAAAAACATTATAGACTAGGCTAGTAGCTTTTGACAACTCTGATTAGCAACATGGACTTGAAAAAGTTGATCATTATGAGTAATTTATCCTTTTTCCACAATGTTTTCAAAGGTTGCCCACTAGATGAGAATTGTCTTATGTAGAAAGTCATTGCTACATTCCCCAATTTATTTAAAGAGCAGGATATTGCAGAAGTGTGAAACTGTGTTTACCCTTTACCAAACAATCCGGAGTATTAACTACCTCCAGAAAGGCGGCTTTTGAAAACATTGCGGGAAAGGTAGAAAATGCTGGTGACCAGCATTTTTACCTTTTCCGACATTGATTTTCCTACCCTTTCAGACATCAATCAAACTATTGTAGCCTGATTCAGTTTTTCGTCTGCAAATATTTTCAATATGGGCAACCTTAACCCTTTACCAGACGACAAAATTTTAACCTTCTCCAAATTGAAAGCATTTGCAGACGACAATTTCAGTTTGGCTAAATGGTGCAATTTTTCTTTGATAGGGTAGAAAACATTGTGGGAAAAGGAGAAAATGCTGGTTACCAGCATTTTCTCCTTTTCCCACAATATTTTCAAAAGGCTTCTTTCCCAGGGGCGTCAAAAGGCGTCATTGTGCGGTAAAGGGTTAAAACTTTGTTACCTGGTAAACAGTTAACTTAGCAAAATTTGTAGACTTGTACATACTGAAAGCTCTTGCATACGATAAATTAACCCTTTACCACACAATCCTGACTTTTGACGACCATGAGATAGAGGCCTTTCAAAAACATTGTGGTAACCAGCATTTTCTCCTTTTCCCACAATGTTTTCTATCCTTCCCAAAATGAAATATAATTTTAGATTCACTTTGTCCTCTAAAAATACTTTGAATGTGGACAAGTCTAAAATTTTTTCGTTTGGTAAAGAGTTAAACATGGCTGAAAGGGTGGGATTAGTCATTGAAAAGGTAGAAACCTTGGTGGAAAAGGAGAAAATCCTAATTATCGGCTGTTTCTCTCAATTTTTTCAAAGTCTTTCTCCTCGTAGGTCATGCAAAGAAAGGAATGTTTGGTGAAGAGTTAGTTAATGTGTATTAGGATTTCAAGGAATGAAATCAGGGTTTTTCACATAATTTACTGTGTTGCTATAAAATTTTATGTAAACTCACTTTATGACAGTGTGTGTATGGTTTGTAAATGGCTATTAACTCTTTACTTAAAGACAAAATTTTGGGCCGGTCCAAATTGAAAACATTTGCAGATGACAAGTACAAATGTGACTCAAAAGTTGAATTTTGTGTTTGGAAGGGTAGAAAACATTTTGGGAAAAGGAGAAAATGCTGGTTACCAGCATTTGCTCCTTTTCTCGCAATGCTTTCAAAAGGCTCTTTCATCAGGGTCGTTAAAACTCGAGATTGTGTGGTAAAGGGTTAAAATATTTTATGAGTAGAAGGTGCATAAAACATTTAGTTACTGATAGAGTATATACCAAGATTTCTCTATTAGACAACCCCTCAAATTAATCCATTACCCTACAATCCTACAAAGGACAAAATTTTAGACTTGTCCAAATTGAAAGCATTTGCAGATGACAAAATAAACGTGGCTGAAAAATTGAAATTTGTTTTGGGAAGGGTAAAAAACATTGTGGGAAAAGGAGAAAATGCTGGTTACCAGCATTTTCTCCTTTTCCCACAATGTTTTCAAAAGGCTTCTTCCTCAGGGTCGTTAAAAGTCGGGATTGTGTGGTAAAGAGTTAATCTTTCCCCACTGCCTTCCTGACTGAAATGGGACTTGCCCCAAATTCATTGATCAAGTTGAAATAAAGTAGTGGGAATAAATTAACGACATGGACATAATCTTATTTACATTGCAAGTCAATATTATTAAAAATCTGATCCAAAGGCTTTAGATAATCATAACCCTTAGGCTGCTAAGCTAGGCTCAATGACCTTTTGTTGCCAGTGTAGATCAAGATCAAACTGCATAGAATGCCCAGTCTGATCTTGGATCTACGCTGTCCAATAGGGACACATTCCACACCACACATTCCCCCCCCCCCCCCCTCTTACGTGGTAAGGTAAAACTCAATGTCTAACTTGGAACAACTTTTAGAAAAAAAAAAATTATTGAAGACATACTGTTGGCAAATACTACCTTATGTCCAAAACAGTAATTGATAGAAGTGCAGCAAATACAGATTTCTACGTAGGATCGATTTGCAGTTGGCGCTATTTAACCCTTTGCCAAACAATAGGAAAGAAGCCTTTTGAAAACATCGTGGGAAAAGGAGAAAATGCTGGTAACATGCATTCTCTCTTTTTCCCCACAGTGTTTTCTACCCTATCGAAGAAAAATTTTAGCCACGTTGAAATTGTCGTCTTCAAGTGCTTTCAATTTGGACTAGGCTAAAATTTCGTCGTCTGGTAAAGGGTTAACACGCGCTCATTGTCAGTCTTGGAAAATCTAGCAGCGTTTGATGGATGTTCAGTAGAGAAAATACGGTATGCTCTATGAACCTGCAAAGTTTATTAATCCTTTACCACACAATCCTGACTTTTAACAACCCTGAGAAAGAAGCCTCTTGAAAACATTGTGGAAAAAGGAGAAAATGCTTGTAACCAGCATTTTCTCTTTTTCCCACAATGTTTTTTACCCCATTAAAGACAACTTCAACAGTTTGAGCCACATTGAAATTGTCGTCTGCGAATGCTTTCAATTTGGACAAGTCTACATTTTTGTCGTTTGGTAAAGAGTTAAACTTAACCCTTAGAGTGCCGAATAAACCCAATAGAAATTTTCAATAAGGTTAAAATAATTGCAATTTCATGGTTGCTTTTGTCTGTAAAGAATTAGCAAAGCGGACAGTGTAGGTCAAAGATCAGACTGCACTTTTTGTGCTGTCTGACCTTGGTCTGCATTGGCTGCAAAGGTAACTATAGTTGTGAAAGGTACTTTAAGGGTTAAAATATGATAAGTCATTGCTAAAATATTGTACACCATGTTGTAAAATACTGCACAGTCTGTTTATCATATAAAGATTGAGTCCTTTTAAAAAAGATGGAGGAAAATGGATAATAAGTTGGGGAAAGAAACAATTGCTTGGTACAAAGTTCACATCTTGGATCCATTTTTCTTTAAACTTGCACAGATGATTAATATTTTCAAGGCCCTCTACCCTGATTTATTGTACAGCACAAGGGTAAAGAATTTTAAAATATAATTATGAGTTATACTCTGTGAAAAGGGGGTTTAATGCATCTGCAAAAAAGGTATCAGCCCGTGTCAGCATGTGCAGTCTGCACAGGCTGATACAGGTCAAAACCTTTTGTTATTTGTAAATTTTCGGCATGTCCAAGGACCATTCTATCTTGTGATTCAGTCTGTCGTTAGACAAAATGGATTTTATGGATCCATAATTATGTGATGACTTGCTTGGTGTAATGCATCATGGAGATCCATTAACCCTTTCCCAAACAAGCCCTGGTTTTCACGTGTCTGCAGTACAAGTCTTTCGAAAACACTGTGGGAAAAGGAGAAATTGCTCGTAACGAGCAATTTCTCCTTTTCCCGCAGTGTTTTCTACCCTTTTTGACAACTTTCTGCCATTTTCATCAAATTTAAAATTGTCATCTGCAAACTCTTTCAATTTGGACCAGTCCAAAATTTGTCGTTTGGGAAAAGGTTAATTCTTTACCAAACTACAAAATTTTAGACTAGTCCAAATTGAAAGCATTTGCAGACGACAAAATAAATGTGACTTAAAAATTCAAATTTGTTCTGGGAAGGGTAGAAAACATTGTGGGAAAAGGAGAAAATGCTGGTTACCAGCATTTTCTCCTTTTCCCGCAAGGTTTTTAAAAGGCTTTTTTCTCAGGGTCGTTAAAAGTCGGGATTGTGTGGTAAAGGGTTAAACCTCTTTTGCAAGATCATGGTTCAGTTATACTCTGCAATGAGTGACTTGTTCTTTGATAGACATGTTTCTAAGGCCGGGTACCTAAGATAGTCGGCTGTGAGGTTGATGTTACATGCAATATGATAAGCAGAATCTGCCAAAACTCCTTGAGATGGACATAGTATACATGTATGATAAAAAGTATTTATCTGATAAGCCATTTGGAGATATTGTCCACTCATTACCTCCTGCAGGTGACCTTCTTTGCCCAGCAGTGAACTCTTTACCAAACAACAAAATTTTAGACTGGTCCAAATACAAAACATTTGCAGACGACAAAATAAATGTGACTGAAAAATTGAAATTTGTTTTGGGAAGGATGGAAGGGTAGAAAACATTGTGGGAAAAGGAGAAAATGCTGGTTACCAGCATTTTCTCCTTTTCCCACAATGTTTTCAAAAGGTTTCTTTCATAGGGTCTTTAAAAGTTACGATTGTGTGGTAAAGAGTTAACAGATTTTGAAAATATTATGGCTGAAGGAGAAAGTGCATTTTATGGCACTTGACTAGATTGCATATTTATTGGCAAGTAGCAAAGCCCTGGAAGCAAAGTCATTAGTCAGTAGAGTACAAAACTTGATAATGGGTTTGCTGGTTGGAATTCCTCGTCATTAAGACAGGATTCATTCCTCTCTCACTGCTTATCATTGTTTTGACAATGATTATGTTGGAAAGCAGCCAGTGGCTTTGCAATATTGTGCAAAGTACTTGTTAAAGAAACTCCAGGAAAGCAAGGGTAGGTGCCCTGGCCACTGTAATAAACCTGTAATAATATTGAAAAACAGCTTAAAACATCGTACGTAGCCTATGGGATGTCTCATCAGCTACTGGTCATTGGTCAGTGTGGAATGAATGTAGGACGTTTTAGCGCCGGACAGTTTGGCCCAAAAAAAGGGCAGAGTAGGACGTTTTTAAACTACAGACCCCCCTCCCCCAAGAAAAAAAAGATCATTCTTAGATATTTTAATTTAGCTTTTTTTGTATTTTCAGCTTCTTTATTTAACCCTTTACCGCACAATGCCACCTTTTGACGCCCCTGGGAAAGAAGCCTTTTGAAAACATTGTGGGAAAAGGAGAAAATGCTGGTAACCAGCATTTTCTCCTTTTCCCACAATGTTTTCTATCCTATCAAAGGAAAGTTGCACCATTTGAGCCACATTGAAATTGTCGTCTGCAAAAGCTTTCAATTTGGACAAGGCTAAAAATTTGTCGTTTGGTAAAGGGTTAAATATATTTTCAATTTAAGAAAAATACATATTTAGCAAATTGGAAATCACTTTAAAGTAAGAAAAATCTTTAATTGAAGAAACTTTGCAATCAGGTTTAATTGATTTGATATTGAATGAAATAATTGCCATAATCATTTGCTCTTTTATTTTTTTCTGGTTATTTAGAAAGATCAAAGAAGTATTCATTGACAGTTTGCAAAATGCAAAAGATCAGTCTGCCTAACTCTTTACCATACAATCCCGACTTTCAACGACCCTAGAGATGAAGGCTTTTGAAAATATTGTGGGAAAAGGAGAAAATGCTGGTAACCAGCATTTTCTCCTTCTACCACAATGTTTTCTACCCTATCAAAGAGATCAATTATCATTTCAGCAATACTGAATTTGTCATCTGCAAATGCTTTCATTTTGGCTCAGTCCAAATTTTTGTCGTTTGGTAAAGATTTAAAGAATATGCAGTCTGAACTTTGCCTATACATTTATTGTTAAATAAAGGAATTGATGAGGGACTGATTGGGCTGTATTTCTAGTCTGTTTTATTTGGCCCTAAAGGTCCTTGGCCAAAACCTGAAGGGCCAAAATGTCTGGGGCCAAAACGTCCGAGGCCAAAATGTCCAGGCCAAAACGTCCTGGCCAAAATGTCCGTCCACGTGTGGAATAGGCTTGCAGATAAATGTACTTCTTGGTAGAAAAAAATCTGTTGAGGGATGCTTTATCTAACATCACAGAACAGCTGATAAGCCTAACTGGCTGTGCTGTAACAGTTTGAAGGAAGACTGTAAATATTTCCAGATGCTTCTTAACAGTCTATGATGATCAGTGATTTGTTTCAACACCTTTGCTCCAACCTTGATCCCTTTCTCTTGTACTGTGTAATTTTCATATACACCAACATTAAAGTAATTAATGCCATGTTTAAACAACTCTACTTTTTCAGAAACAAAAACCTTTTCAGCCACTGTAAATTTGTCATCTGCAATATGCTTTCAGTTTGAAGTACCTATCGCCTCTTTACAAACTTTAAAATTTTCCATGTAAACTCTTTATCAAATTACAAAAAATTTAGATTAATCCAAATTGAAAGCATTTGCAGATGACAATGTAAATGTGACTCAAAAAATTAAATTTGCGTTTTGGAAGGGTAGAGAACATTGCCGGAGAAGGAAAAAATGCTGGTTGCCAGCATTTTCTTCTTTTCCCACTATGTTTGCGAGTCTTTTTCCTCTGGGTTGCTAAAAGTCGGGATCATGTAGTAAAGGGTTAGGAGGAGTCTTCATAGAATAATAAATGTGGTCTTTTGTGGCTCAAATGATTGGATTTGTCTTTGAAAGGGCAGAGAACATTATGGAAAAAAGAGAAAATACTGGTTTCCAACATATTATATTTTTCCCCAACGAATCATTTTCAAAAACCTGTATAAATAAAAATGGAAAACATTTCGGGAAAATGAGCTGTTTCAAGTTCCTTTTGCAAAAATCTTGATCTTTTGTCATCATCAAAATCCTGAAAGCACCTAAAGTTATGAACATCATATATTGAATATTATGGAAAATAAACAAAAAAAAAGTTTAACATTTTTTCACTTTCTCCACAATGTTTTTTACCCTTTCAGAGGCATATCCCGTCATTTGAGCCCCATTATTGATTGGTCATTATACCCCCCGCAAAATGAATGTTTTCGGGGGTATACTGGAATCAGCCTGTCTGTCCGTGTGTCCATGTGTCCATCTGTGTACAAAATACTAGCAATTTTGTGTCGCGAACTCCTCCTACAGTTTTCCTTCAATTGCATTGAAACTTTGCACATATATTGATCATATATTGAAGATTTGCAAGACGAAATTTTCAAGTGTCAACTCCCCCTGGTTGAGGAATTATTCCCCTTGAACTTGACACTTTTTTTCTGTCAAAGCGCTGGCGGGGGTATTAAGTCACATTCATTGACAGCTCTAGTTTGTATCTGCTGTTAATATGGAGGAGTCTGAAATTTGTTTATTTTTTTTTTATATATGCTGGACCTTAACTCGTTACCAAACAACAAAATTCAGGACTAGTCAAACTTGAAAGCATTTGTAGACGACAAAATAAATGTGAGAAATTGTTTTAGGAAGGAGAGAAACATGATAGGAAAAGGAGAAAATGCTGGTTACCAGCATTTTCTTCTTTTCCCCAAATGTTTTCAGAAGGCTTCTTTCACAGAGTCATTAAATGTTTTCAGAAGGCTTCTTTCACAGTGTCATTAAAAGTGGGGATTATGTGGTAAAGGGTTAACCCTTTCATCCTTTGGGTCATTGAAACTGGGGATAGTTTGGTAAAGGGCTGATTCATGTTGATTATTTTTACAAGAATGTTTATAAGAATAACTCTTTACAAGACAAATTTCAGACTTCACCATTGTCCAGATTGAAAGAATTTGCGGACAACAAGATATTTATTGCCAAAGTGATGGGATTTGTCTTTTAAAGAGTCAGAAACATTGTGGGATACAGAGAAAATGCTGGTTACCAAATGTTTTTAACCCTTTCCCAAACAAGCCCTGGTTTTCACGTGTCTGCAATACAAGTCTTTTGAAAACACTGTGGGAAAAGGAGAAATTGCTCGTAACGAGCAATTTCTCCTTTTCCCACAGTGTTTTCTACCCTTTTGGAGAACTTCCTGCCATTTTCATCAAATTTAAAATTGTTGTCTGCAAACTCTTTCAATTTGGACCAGTCCAAAATTTGTCGTTTGGGAAAGGGTTAAAAGTGTTTTCTTTAGGTTGTGAAAACAGGATTGTTTGTTAAAATGTTAAAAGGGTAAAAAACATTGTGTGAGTTAGGGAAAATGCTGGTTACCAGCATTTTTTTTGTGTTTCTACAATGTTTTCAAAAGGCTTCTTACTCAGGGTCAAATAGAACAATAGATAGTATTGTAAAAGGTAGGTGAGTGAGGAACAAAGCATGGGGGGTGTATGCAGATTTCTGTATAGGTGTGTAGTAAACATGGCTTATCATACCTGGATTTCCCAGGATTCTATTTCTAGAAGGCATGAAGAAGTATGTCTGTAGAATAATATGTGTGTGGAATGTTCAAGTTGGAATTTATTATCTTGGATGTAATTGGAGTATTTTTTGAGCTTTGTTTGAGGATAAAATTTGATTTAATTTTTTAAAATGGATTATAGTAGTAGGTGTAACTAATCATGTTTTCTTGGACTTCAAGGGAGGGTAGGAATCCTAGATGTATGTTTTATTATCACTAGGTAGTTACACAAGTTTGAAACAGTGCTTCAGGATGCTATGTAATATTAACTCATTTAGTTTGCAACAAAATATTTACCCAATTTTATAGCAAGAAAGATAATTTTCCCTTTTTTTAGAGGGAGGGGGGTGGGTATTTCATTCTTATACAATTAGGTTTAACCCTTTACCACACAATCCCAGCTTTTAACGACCCTGAAGAAGAAGCCTTTTGAAAACATTGTGGGAAAAGGAGAAAATGCTGGTAACCAGTATTTTCTCCTTTTCCCGCCATGTTTTCTACTCTATCAAGGACAAATTTTGTCATTTGAGCCACCTGTAATTTGTCTGCAAATGCTTTCAGTTTGGACCGGTCTACAATTTTGTAGTTTGGTAAAGAGTTAAGGCTTAGGATGCTGAGCATGACTCAAGGACCTTTTGCAGACAGTGTAGGTCAAGATCATACGGTACAGAATGTGCAGTCTGATCTTGCATGATCTACATTGTCAGATAAGGAGATATCATTTCCCCCCCCCCCCCCCCCCCCCCCCCCCCCCCCCGAAATAACCTCAAAATAGCAATTTTTAGGCCTTAGCCATTGACTTGAAAGATTCATTTTAGTTATATAGCATGTTAAGCCTCAGGGTTACCTGGTTAAAATTAAATTCTTAATACTTTGCCCTGTAACATATTTGCTCATCTCACCTCCCGTTTTGTCAGTAAAATTTAGTAGTAAAGATGCAAAGGCCACAGTGTTTTCAAAAGGCCTTTTTTGTCAGGATCGTAGAAACTTGGTTTTTGATGGTAAAAGGTTAAGACTGTTTCCTTGGGAAGTGAAGCCTTAAAACCAGTTTTGCTTTGACTTGTCCAAGTATTGGAATGATAAGTTGAAAGAGAATGTAAGATGGCCATGTTTGCGGAAGTAATTGTTTTATGATGTCCATAGATAATGGATATTAAATATATAAGCTGTGCTATGTGAGAAAAGGGCTTAATGCATCTACAAAAAGTATCGACCCAGGACAGCATATGCAGTCCTCGCATGGCTTGTATGAGTCAGTACATATTAATCCTGAAGGCCTAAACACATCCTGAATTGCTGTTGGAGGCAGTATAGATCAGACTGACTAGGAGATAGGATCTGATGTGGGATCTTTGCTTTATATTGGTGAGATGTTGGGCACAAGCATGGCTCAAACTTGGTCTCAGGGTCCTGTGTGGCTCAGTGGTAAAGTGTTGGACACATGATCTGGTTTGTGCTGCACTGGATCCACTAGGGTTGTAGTGGGAGTGTCCTTGGGCAAGACACATCAGAGTCCCAGCCTAGTACTGGTGAAACCCAGGAAATACATGAATATGTGAGCTGTCACTGTGATATGACTGAAATAATGTTGAAAGTGGCATAAACCACTATTCAATCAATCGGTCAAACTTGGTCTTGTTTCATTATCTGAAAATGTTTGTTTTAATTATTTTGCACTCTTTGTGTGAAAAGATGGCTTTCCAAACATTTTAGTCAAATTGGCATAATTGGCAACTGAACATTGAAATAAAAAGTTTGGTCAGTACATTGTATACTGAAATATTACACCTTTCATTTAAGTCAGCATAAATTTTACATTATATAATGAGTGAATCTTCAAATTATAGATTAATCTAAAAGGATTGAAAATGGGAAGTGTGCAGTTTTGTAGTTGTGACAAAATTTGATTCTGAGGAGGCAAAATGTATGTGGTTTACTTTGTGGTCAATAGATTCCTCAAAGAGGATAAAAGAAAGTGCTCAGTTCATCTCATTCCTCATCTAAATCTATCCATAGTGATTCTACATTTGATTTCATGTGCAAGTAATGAGAATAAGTGTGCATGAATAAAATCTGAGAAGTGGGCATAGTTGTGACAAAATTTAACTTTGAGATGGCAAGATTGTTAATTTTGTGGTAAACAGAATCTTCAGGAGGATAGACAAGTACTCAGTTCATTTAACTAAATTCCTCATCTGTATCTTTCCATAGTGATTGATTGTACAATTGATTCTACACATAAAGTATGAAAATAAGTCTGTATCTATAAAAAAGCAAATGAGAAATGGGCATGTTTGTACTTATGAAAAAATTCAACTTTGAGATTGCAAGATGTACATGGTTAACTTTGTGGTCAACAGATTCCTCAAAGAGGATAAACAAGTACTCCGTTCATCTAATTCCTCATCTAAATCTATAGTGAGTGACTGTACATCTAAGTCACCAGAATCTACATCAATAAATTCTGCATCTTATCTAACAGGTAAGTGTGTATACTTCAAATTTTAAAATTTCTACATATTTAGTGTGGCTGTTTTCAATGAAAGTGCCAAGTTTGACATTTTCTAATAATTTAGCTGCATTCTGGGAAATGATCTTTGTGATGCATAATATACCAAGAAAGTCATTACATAATTATAGATCTAAAACTGATTTTGTCTATCAAGCTGGTGAATCATGCAGTGGAGTAGTCCTTTGACATGTAGAAAATTGACTGATAGCAAAGAGTTTCGACCCAGGTCAGCCTTCATGTACTGCACATGTTAATCTGGGTCTATACTTTTTGCAGATGCATTAACCTCCGTATCACAGAGCATGGCTTAATCTAAATCTGTGATTTCTAAAGATACTCAGTTCAGACTTGGGCTAGGTATTAACTATCAAGGTATGCCAGAGGGGTAGGTAACCCTCAAAATATTTTTGACACAGCTGTGGACCATGCCTATTTCAAAATTTTGTAACAAAAACCGTTTGGAATGTTTATTATTTTTCAAAGTAAACTCCCATGTATTTGTTGCACTCACTCATTCTTGATACCCATGCACAAAACATGTGCGCAAGCCAGGCATGTGACATTATGATACTCTCTATGACCAGATCCATGTGCAAAATACCAGATTCATTGTGTGCAGTCCCGATAAACTTTCTCCAAATTGGTTTTTATTTCCAATAAAACTTTCCGAGTTTAACACAAGACTCTATGATTACTCTCTTCTCACATAAATTTTCATCTGCCTAACACAGTTTGTGATGTCATGAAAAGGACGCTTCTGTTTACTTACTTGAATTATGACATCATTTGAAAGCATGAGTCAGTTACCAGGTAATTCATGCTTGTATATACAATTGAATATGTGAGCTGTTGCCATGATATGACTTAACCCTTTACCACACAGTCCCGAGTTTTAACGACTCGGAGAAAGAGGCCTTCAAAAAACATTGTGGGAAAAAGAGAAAATGCTGGTAACCAGCATTGGATAAATCTACATTTATTTTGTGTGGTAAAGAGTTAAATAATGTTCACATCTGCATAAATTACAAATATGTCAATATGAAATGAATTTGCAGACCTGAAATTACAATTTAATAGCTTATATTTTGCACTCTAAAAACCTGACAATATAAACCACAGATCATATCCCATTCAGTGCAGTCTGATCTTGACCTACCCAGTCTAGAAAAGCATGTAATGCTCAGCTTAGGATAATAAGAATATTAAATTGTGTTGGGTATGCTGTAGAATGTATCAGCTGCTTAGTAGTGTATTCTTGCTTGGGGTCATTTTGTAGCTAACACACAAGAGAGACAATTATAAATGCAATACAATATTGACTTGATTAGAGTTTTCTCCCTTAAGCTCTTTATCAAATTGAAAAAAAATCAGACTGGTACAAATTAAAAGCATGTGCAGACAACAGATCAACTGGGGCTTTATAATAGGATTTGTCTATAAAAAGGTAGAAAACATAATTGGAAAAGGAGAATAGGCTGGTTACCAGCATTTTCTCTGTTTCCTGCAATGTTTTCAAAAGCCTCCTTCATCAGGGTTGTTCTGTAAAGGGTTAGCATGGCCGTAGTCTCTCTCGTGGGCCTATGGTAATATTGAGTGCAGAAGTTGGTATGAACTTTTTCTTGCTAAAGTGGATAAGATTTTTGCAGTCTTGAATAAAATTTGTACCTGAGTTTGTCCACACCCCAGTAGTGGACAGCTTTTAGAAAAATTTGGGAAAGAGGAGCAAATTTGCTTGTAAAAATGTAGATCTTATCAGGCTGCTTATTAGGGTCAGATTCTAATCAAACTGCTCTGAAGTTGTATGCATTGCTAGATCAGTGATGTGGTTGAAACTGTTCACCACTCAATCCGGCATTAAAACGACCCTGAGAAAGAAGCCTTTTGAAAACATTGTGGGAAAAGGACAAAATGCTGGTACCCAGCATTTTCTCCTTTTCCCACAATATTTCTATCCTATCTAAGACAAAAAATCCAATCATTGGATCCACATTCAAATTGTCGTCTGTGAAAGCTTTTCAATTTGAACAAATCTACATTTTTGTCATGTGGTAAAAGGTTAACCCTTTGCCCAACAGTCCCTACTTTTAATGACCCTAAGGAACACATTTTTTGAAAACCTTGTAGGAAATGGAGAAAATGGTGGTAACAAGCATTTACTCCTTTTCTCAGAGGGCTTTCTACCCTTTTAGAGACAAATCTCGTAATTTGAGTTACATTCTATTTGTTGTCTGCAAAATTCATTCTTTTGAGACAGACGAGGAAATCCAGTTTTAACCCTTTGCCACACAATCTCATGTTTTAATGACCCCAAGGAAGCCGGTTTTGAAAATCCTGTTTGAAAAGGAGAAAATGCTGGTAACCAGCATTTTCTCCTTTTCCCACAATGTTTTCTACCTTTCAAAGTAAAACTTCCTAATTTCCGCATTATTTAGTTTGTTGTCTGCAGATGCTTTCAATTTGTACAAGTCTAAAATTTAGCCCTGTTGTTTCATAATTTTCCTTGGATAAGTCACCATATTGCCCTACCTAAGTCCTGAGAAACTTTCTTTAGTTTTAAACGAAGGTCAAGGTCATTTAAAGCTGCAGTGGCATGAACAATCTCGTTAATTGATTGATTGATTGAATTGTGTTTTAACACATGTTCAATATTATTTCAGTCAAATGGCGATAGGTTACATATTCATGTATGTTCTGGGGTTTCACAAAAAACTAGGCTAGGGCTCTGAAGTGTCTTGTCCAAAGACACTCCCACAAAAACCCCAGTGGATCCAGTGAGGCTCAAACCCAGGACCTGCAGGTCACAAGTCCCTCACTTTACCACTGAACCACCAGGGTCCGTATTCACCAACCATTCTTAAGAACATTCTTAGTCTTGTTCTTCAAAATTTTCCAAATTTGAAAGTAACACACCTTCTGATTGGCTAAACCATATGGTTTAGCAGTTGTGTTACTTTCAAACTTGGAAAATCTTGAAGAATAAGTCTAAGAACGTTCTTAAGAATGGTTGGTGAATACAGACCCAGGACTCCTGTGAGCAATCTGGATCTGGGTTTATTGAAGTTGTCTTGTTGATAGATCTTGATATGCAAATAAACCCCTTTACCAAACAGTCTGGAGTCAACAAACCTGAAAAAGATGCCTAAAGATATTTGTCCTTTTCCCACAATGTTTTTTCTGCCCAATCAGAGAAATACTATCAATTGAGCCACAATTATGATGTCTTCTACAAATGCTTTCAAACTGGACAAGTCTAAAATTTTGTTGTTTGGTAAAGTGTGAACCGTAGGCTTTCATTTTTGACTAGCGAAGCTAGTCTATAGGCATCAAGACTGACCTAGATTCAAAGTAAACAAAAAACCCCACAGTTGCCAAATACTGCCTCACAGAAAATACTTCTTTCTGTTAGAAATCTTAAGTCTGTTATATATGACAGTTTTGACAAAAACCACTAAATCTCTACCACTCCAAGGTGAATATGTCGTTTTACAAAGTAATAAAAGGAACAAGATGTCATTTATGAGGTAAAAGACCTTTGCTTATATGTAAATTAAGTGACCTCTGCAAAGCAGAGAATCACTTATTCCTACACCACTGTAATATTATGAATGAATCTATTAATAGATATACCTAGGTATTAACTTGTAGCAAATGCCGGCTATATCAACCCTCACTGGATAGAGAACCCTTGTCATTCATTATTTAGATCATTGTGCACAGTTAAACTGTTATGCTGAACTGTTACTTTACCTCTTGAATATTAACCCTTTACCAAACAATCCAAGTTTTAAAAATTACTGGGGAAGAATCCCTTTGAAAATATTTCGGGAAAAGGAGAAAATGCTGATAAACATCATTTTCTCCTTTTCTCACATTGTTTTCTGCCCTTCTGGAATCACGTTTCATCAGCTCAACCACATTTGATATTTATGGTCTGCAACAGCTTTGAATTTGTATGAGTGTGAAATTTTTATACGCCTGTCGAAGACCGTATTATGGGATCACCCATGGTGGGTGGGCGGGCGGCCTCCAGTTCTTGTCCGTAGCATAACTTTGTCATCTTCAGTCCGATTGACTTGAAACTTGGTATTTGTGTTTGTTGCAATAATACGGAGTGCAGTGCAAAAGAACCATAACTCTACCTCGTGCTGTCTTTGAGTTATTTCCCTTTGATTGTCATTTTTACAGAATTTTCTGCTTGTCCGGAGCATAACTTTGTCATCTTCAGTCTGATTGACTTGAAACTTGGTATTTTTGTTTGGTGTAATAATACTGAGTGCAGTGCGAAAGAACCATAACTCTGCCTCGTGCTGTTTTTGAGTTATTTCCCTTTGATTGTCATTTTTACAGCATTTTCTGCTTGTCCAGAGCATAACTTTGTCATCTTCAGTCCGATTGACTTGAAACTTGGCATTTATGTTTGTTGCAATAATACCGAGTGCAGTGCAAAAGAACCACAACTCTACCTCGTGCTGTCTTTGAGTTATTTCCCTTTGATTGTCATTTTTACAGCATTTTCTGCTTGTCCGGTGTATAACTTTGTCATCTCTAGTCGGAACATCTTTAAATTTGGTATGCATGATTGTTGAAAAATTACGGAGTGCAGCGCACAAGAACCCTAACTCTTCCTAGCACAAATTTTGAGTTTTTCCCCCTTTGATCTTTATTTTTTACAGCATTTCTTGCTTGTCCGGAGCAGAACTTTGTCATCTCTAGTCTGAACATCTTCAAATTTAGTATGCATGATTGTTGAAAAATTACGGAGTGCAGTGCCAGAGACATTCATGCCTATTTCAATCACTTACATGATTTCTGCTGCACTACTATTTTCCTCTACCTGCCCTTTACGATTATTATCCCCCTCAACAACTGGCGGTGGGATGGGCGTATCTTGTGACAATTTGCCGCTCTTGTTGGTTTTGTAAAGGGAGTTGAATAGTTAACTGCATCTTGTGCTATTGGATATTGACTAATTGATTGTATGGTGTTTAATGCTGTTTTCAACATTTCAGTGATATTGCGGCGGACAGAGCACCTATCCATGCTTTCCTGGAGTTTCTTTTTCCAGCACTACCACAACTCAGTGACCTTTTGCGGACAGTATGGATTAAGATCAGACGGCACTGTCCGATAAGAGGATATTTTTTTCCAAAATGTAACTTTGAAATAGCAATATTCAGGTATTTTACCATTGGCTTGAAAGCTACATTTAACATTTTTAGCATGTTAAGGGTTAAACTTAAACTGGATTATAGTTAAACTAGCACGCATAGCCCCGGCAGCTCAGTCAGTGGTGTACAGGACTTGAGAACAGGAGGCTGCTGGTTCGATCCCCTACTCTGCAAATTTCTTTCTGAGGATTGATGATAGTCATTGCGGCAGGATTCATTTCTCTCTCACATTTCGATGATGGTTATGTGGGAAGCAGCCAGTGGCTTGGAAAGAATATTGTGCGGAGTACTGGTAGAAGAAACTCAAGAAAAGCATGGATATGTGCACTGTCCAGCTACATAAAATTCATAACTACAAATAACTAAAATACATGTGCCTACATAACTGAAATAATGTTGAAAACATGGTCAAACACCATACAAACAATCAGTCAATCAAATTCGCTAGTCCGTCAGTACTTTCAGTACTTTGATATAGTAAAGGTGAAGGTCAAGGCCACTACTGTCGATGAGTGAAGAACTCAGACCAAAGTAAGATTTGAATGGTACTTTTCTTAGGCTGTGTAATTGCGAAGCTCTTTTGACATGAAGAAAATTAACAATTAACCCTTAACCAAACAACAAAATTTCAGAATGGACCAGATTGAAAGTATTCGCGGACAACAAATTAAATGTTGCTAAAATGATGCTAAAATGATGATTTCTGCCTGTGATAGGGTAGAAAACATTGTGGGAAAGGGAGAAAAGCTTTTTCTCCTTTTCCCACAATGTTTTCAAAAGGCTTCTTCATCGGGGTCGTTGAAACACTGGATTGTGTGGTAAAGGCTTAAAGACAGAAGCCAATAATATCATTATTGTTTTTGACACTCATCAAGTTCAAAAGCATGGTTGTGTAGGCAACAAATCAAAAATGGCTCAATTCATGGGACTTGTCTTTGGAAGGAAAGAAAACATTGTGGGGAAAGAAGAAAATGCTGGTTGTAACCAGCATTTTCTTCTTTTCCCATAGTGTTTTCAAAAGTATTCGAGGAGTAGAAATTATGGTATTGTTTAGTGAAGGGTAAACAGCTCATTTGAAACCAGGTGAAAAATCAATAGAATATAATACAGAACCAATCACTTGTCATCAGCAGAAACCTGGAATTTCCCAGACAATATACTAACTGGATATGGGAATGAACAGTGTGTACTATAGGTTACCTGTAGATTGTGCTAAATTTAGAAAATGGACATATTTGGTGTGGAAATGCATAGTTTGGAACTGTTGTGACTATCTTGGTTGAATTATAACAAAATTAATGGGATGATTTTTGACAGAAAAACCAGACTTAGCACTCTCTGCAGTCTGGGCTTGGTCTATATCATTATGCAATTGGATATTTTATTGTTTACCAGAACACAAAATTTTAGACTGGTCCAAATTAAAATAATTCCTAGAGGACAAGTTAAAAGTAGATCATATGGTTTTCCCCCAATGTTTTCTTCTATCAAAGACGGAAATTATCATTTGAACTTCATTTAACCCTTTCCCAAACAAGCCCTGGTTTTCACATGTCTGCAGTACAAGTCTTTTGAAAACACTGTGGGAAAAGGAGAAATTGCTCGTTACGAGCAATTTCTCCTTTTCCCACAGTGTTTTCTACCCTTTTGGAGAACTTTCTGTCATTTTCATCAAATCTAAAACTGTTGTCTGCAAACTCTTTCAATTTGGACCAGTCCAAAATTCATCGTTTGGGAAAGGTTTATATTGTCATCTGCATATGCTTTCAATTTGGTTGAGTCCAAAATTTTGTCATTTGGTAAAGAGTGAAAGGAATTCTCTTGTCAAAGTGTTTAAAAGGATATTTGTTAAAAGTGTGTTAATCGGAGTCTGTCTCCATAAAATAAAAGGTGAACCTGGCAGTGGGTGTGCCTAGTGTTCCATATATGGATTTCTGATATACATGTATTGTGTACATGACATTTCTCTGCATTGGAGTGTTTAACCCTTTCCCAAACAAGCCCTGGTTTTCACATGTCTGCAGTACAAGTCTTTTGAAAACACTGTGGGAAAAGGAGAAATTGCTCATAACGAGCAATTTCTCCTTTTCCCACAGTGTTTTCTACCCTTTTTGAGAACTTTCTGCCATTTTCATCAGATTTAAAATTGTCGTCTGCAAACTCTTTCAATTTGGACCAGTCCAAAATTTGTCGTTTGGGAAAGGGTTAACTCTTTACCAAAGGACAAATTGTTAGACTAGACCAAATTGAAAGCATTTGCAGACAACAAAATAAATGTAACTCAAAAATTGAAATTTGTGTTGGGAAGAGTAGAAAACATTGTGGGAAAAGGAGAAAATGCTGGTTACCAGAATTTTATCCTTTTCCCACAATGTTTTCAAAAGGCTTCTTTCTCAGGGTTGTTAAAAGTTGGGATTGTGTGGTACAGAGTTAACCCTTTATCACACAATCCTGACTTTTAACAACCCTGAGGGAGAAGCTTTTTGAAAAAATTGTGGGAAAAAGGAGAAAATGGTGGTAGCCAGCATTTTCTCCTTTTCCCACAATGTTTTATGCTTTATCAAGGACAAGTTTTGTTATTTGAGCCACCTTGTCGTCTTCAAATGCTTTCTATTTGGACCAGTCAAAATTATTGTTGTTCGGTAAAAGAGTTAACAATTTACCAGATGACACATCACTTGATCCCATTTCATAGCATTAGCAAAAAAAAAGATGTATAAAATAACACAAATGATCTTTGAAAGAGTACAAAACAAGTGGGAAAAGGAGAAAATGCTGGTTTCAAGCATTTTCTCCTTTTCCCACTCTGCTTTCAAAGGCCTTTCTCCTTAAAGTCCCAATGAAGTCCAAAATTAGAATTTTTTTATGCTTGAAAAAAGGCATGAATCTGTTAGATTTACTCTTATTTTGTCGCCAAGGGGATAGGGGCGTTCATAGCAGCATCGGTTCATGTCACAGAACCATACAAAAATCCTATTTTTTTTTTTATCAATTCTCCCAACTGACGTTACTACGCACTATTCGGAATCATTCTGGTGTCCTATTTGTAGACACCATGTGACCGATGACGTATTACACAGACGATGTGCTTTCTCTCCTTAGAAAACGTTGCGAAACTTCGGTAAGTCTTTAATTTTCGTTAAATTACTTGCGCTCATCGTATCTAATTTATTTGTGTGCATTTGATTGGTAAATCGGAATTGTGTTATATTTATTTCGATCATGATATGCCTATTTCTTCTTGTCAAGAGTCGTCCAAACATCGAATGACATCTCGGCCTATAACACTTTCGGCCTATTACAATTTCGACTAGTAAGAAATTCGGCGCATACAAAATCGAATGTCTACACAAGGTATAAAGGTTTGTAATATGAGCCATGGGGAATAAGTCAAACAAAATGCGGACGTTTTATAACGAAGATCAGACTTTACATTATGTGCGATCTGATCTTGATCTTCGTAGGTAATGAAAAAGTTAAGAATGTTGTGGGTTTTTTTTTTTTTTTTTTCGGGTCTGTAATTACTAGCGAATTTTGACCTGAGTTTAGCATCAGGTGGTGGACGTTTTATATCAAAGGTCAGACTTCTTACTAGGTGCAATCTGATCTCGATCTCTGCTGTCAACAAAGGATATTTCTCAACTTTCAAGAGTTTAGTAAAACACATTGCTTATTGATATTTTTACTGCTAGTTTTTGAAGACAGAGTTGATGTTACTTCATCAATCAAGTTATTGCTTGCAGATGAACCATACTTTTCAAAATTATAGATATATATTCCAAAGCTGATAAATACATGTACTTCAAGTTGTTGGAGTGCAAGACAATTGAAGACAAAAGTAGAAGTTTACTATTACTCAAGTAATATTTATCTACCACATTGTGATTAAGAAAAATAATTTTTTATGTCATTTTTTACTGATCTCTTTTCTTTCCAATCTAAAGACAGTGTATTTTTTTAGGGTGTGATACAGAGAGACCAAGATGTTTGTTAACCGCCAAATAGATATCCCAGTCTGGTGTTATATCTCTGCTGTACGACAATTTTTTTTCACAGATTTTAGCACAGTCCATGTCAACAGGTATTTGAATGATATTTAGATCTACATCTATTACACATTAATGTTAGAACTTTGAAGTCTATTATATTTCAAGCTTAGAAAGGATCAGCTGCTGAAGGGATAATTGATCAAATACAACTTTTTTACACCCTTGCCATAAATTTTTGAAAGGAGCAATTGTTTGCTACAAGCAACTGCTCCTTTCTCACATTCCTCCATTTAGTTGATTTTTTTTTTTTTGTGAACATTCCCCAGTTGTCGGTTGTTTAACGCCATTTTCAACATTATTTCAGTTTTATCATGGCAGCCAGTGCACCTGTCCATGCTTATCAAGAGTTTCTGTTTCCAGTACTTTGCATAATTTCCCAGTGTCTGCTTTTCCACGTAATCATTGTCAATACAATGATTAGCATTGAGAGAGGAATGTATGCTGTTGCAATGACTATCATCAGTCCTGGAAAAGAAATTGGCTGAGTTAGGGATTTGAAGCAGCAATCCCCCAATCTCAAGCCCTGTATGCGACTAGCTGCACCACTAGGGCTTTGCAGTAGTATTTCGTAAAAGTAATGTACTCTTGAGAGTGAAAAAGGCATGCCTTGGGGCTAAAACAAATTAAAGTCCAACTTTTAGTAAGCAAGCACAAAAGGTACACTCAAAAGCTGGTTTGTATTAAGCCAGCACCAAAGAGACTCTCAAATTGTGTTGTTTTTTTTTACCTTGAAAAAGAAGGCTTTTGAAACATAATGAAAAAAGGTGAAAACCAACATTTTCTATTTCCAAAAGTGATTTTAGCTTTTTAAACAAGTTCCGTCATTTGAGCCACGTTCAATTTGTTGTCTACAAATGCTTTCAATTTGGACAAGTTAGAAATTTTATCAGCTTGAAAAGAATTAGTATAAAGGTGGCCACAAGGGCAGGGTTTACTGTATAAAGAAATGAGCATATCTTGTAAAATAGTTCTAGAGATACATTCTGAGACTAGTAGATTAAAAATACATGTGTTTTTCAATCTAAATTTACTTGATTGATTGAATGGTGTTTAATGTGACATTCAACATTATATCAGTCATTTCCTTGCCTCAGTTTGCTTATTCATGTATACCCTGGGTTTTAATGGTACATGGTTCTGTAGTGTCATGCCCAAGAACACTCTTATGAAAAACCCATTGCTTCCAGTGAGGCTCAAAGCTCGGACCTCCAGGTTATGAGTGCTACACTTTACCACTGAGCCAGGGAGACCTTAAATAAATTTGTATTTCAGACTCAAAATGCGAATGCAGTCTCAATGGCAGTGTAAGATACAAGGACATAGTTGTTAAATGGCCTCTTTAGGATTTCATTTAACTCTACCAAACAACAAAGTTTTGGTCTAGTCCAAATTCAAAGTATTTGCAGCCCAAAATTTAACTGTGGCTCAAATGATGGAATTTGTTTTTAATAGGGTAGAAAACATAGTGTGGAATCAAGAAAATGCTGGTTACCTGCATTTTCTCCTTTTCTCATAATGTTTTCAAAACACCTGGAGATGCATTAAGCCCCCTTTTGCCAGAGTGTGGCCCATACATACTTTGCATTATTTAACTCTTTACCAAACGACAAAATTTTAGACTGAACCAAATTGAAAGCATTAATTTTGCAGATGACAAATTAAGTGTTGCTAAACTGATGATTTCTCTTTTTGATAGGGTAGTAAACATTGTGGGAAAAGGAGAAAATGCTGGTTACCAGCATTTTCTCCTTTTCCCACAATGTTTTCAAAAGCCTTTTCTTTCAGGGTTGTTAAAAGTCGGGATTGTGTGATAAAGAGTTAAAAAGAAATTTATGTTCTTGTCATTTCAGTGTCTCATTTTGAACAGAGTGACGTGACATTTGAATAGTGTGGACAGGGAAAAAAATCATTCTCAGTTTATAGACAAATATGGACAATATTAGTGCATCTACTAACTTAACAGTATACCAGTAACATCGGAATGGACTTCTGCAGTGATTGGTGATCGTAATATTAGAAATTTTGGATCAAAATTGTGGATTTTGGAGGTTTCTTTTGGAACTCAGTCAAGGACTTGAGAACAGGGGGTCAGTGGTTTGATTCCTGGCTTTTCCAATTTCTTAGAATTGATGATATTCATTGTGACATGTGGGAAAGCAGCCAGTGGCTTGGAAAGATTATTGTGTGAGGTACTTTAAAAAGGGTTTTTGTCGGTTTAACCCTTTACTAAACAATCTTGAGTTTTCACGACCCTAGAGATGAAGACTTTTGAAAACATTGTTGAAATTCTTTGGTTACCAGCACTTTTTTTCATTTTCCCATATTTTCTACCCTTCCAAAAACAAATTTCAATACTTGGGTCCCATTTATCATCTGCAAATACTTTCAAGTCTAAAATTTTGTTGTTTGTCAAGAGTTAAAAACTATGTGCAGAAATGGGTTAACCGTTTACCAGATGACAGATTTTGGACAAGTCCAAATTGGAAGTGTTTTTTGACAACTACTGTAATTCAGTGTGGCGTAAAGGATTAGATTTGTCTTTGAAATGGTAGAAATCATTGAGGGAATAGAAGAAAATGCTGGTTACTAACATTTTCTCCTTCACCCACAAAGTTTCTAAAGCTATCTCCCTGGGGGTTATTAAAAGACGAGATTGTTTGCTAAAGGACCATTGTATACTTGATTTAAAAGCTTGAAAATATGTAGATAGTGAAAACAATTGCAGTTTGCTCAAATGTACTTTTTATTGGTCTCGAACTTTGTAAGATATGGTTTTGTTTTAAAATTCATAAACATGAATTAAAACTGTAACCCTTTACCAAATGACAAAATTTTATGCTAGTCCATATTGAAAGCATTTGCAGTTGACAAAATAATTGTGACTCAAAAGTTAAGATTCTATTTGGGAAGGGAAGAAAACACTGTGGGAAAAGGAGAAAATGCTGGTTACCAGCATTTTCTCTTTTTCCTACAATGTTTTCAAAGAGCTTCTCTCTCAGGGCTGTTAAAAGCCGTGAGTGTGTGGTAAAGGCTTAAACTGGAAATAGAGTTTAGTATCTTTCAATAATTTTCCTTTTAGTAATAAAAAACAATGGTCACAAAAATATCACACTCAACTCTTTACCACACAATCCCTGGTTTTAATGACCCCTGAAGAAGAGGGCTTTTGAAAACATTGTGGGAAAAGGAGAAAATGCTGGTAACCAGCATTTTCTCCTTTTGCCACAATGTTTTCTATCCTTCCCAAAACAAATTTCAATTTTTCAATTATATTTATTTTGTCGTCTGCAAGTGCCTTCAATATGGACCAGTCTAAAATTTTGTCGTTTGGTAAAGAGTTAATCATATTGGTAATCTTAATTCAATACATGTATTCTTCATGACTGTTGTAAAAACTTAATACTGGCTATCTGTATCTTGGGTAAAAATACTGTTCACGTAAAACTTTCCATCATAGAGCACCTAAGGTAGGAAGAGAAACAGAAACAAGTAAATGTATTTGACTGATATATGTCACAATGCAATAAATCTATTTTCAACAGCATTTCAACTGTATAGCAGTAGCTGTACACTTACTCATGTTCACTGGGTCAATAACTGATATCCCCTTTACCACAAAGTCCCGACTTTTAACGACCCTGAGAAAGAAGCCTTTTGAAAACATTGTGGGAAAAGGAGGAAATGGTGGTAACCAGCATTTTCTCCTTTTCCCACAGTGTTTTCTACCCTTCCCAAAACAAATTTCAATTTTTCAGTCACATTTATTTTGTTGTCTGCAACTGCTTTCAATTTGGACCAGTCTGTTTTGTTGTTTGGTAAAGAGATATTACTGGCAATAAAGCTGGGGGAGGTTACTTTTTGTAGGAAACTACCTATCAAGCTCCAGCTACAGTTGAATTTTGAACACATGTTTTACAAATCATATCAACCAAAAGGCCATGGTGGGCTTGCAAGCATCTTCACGTCCTTGTTTATTAACCCTTAACCACACAATTCCGGGTTTAAACGAACCTATGGAAGATACCTTCTGAAAACATTCCGGGAAAAGGAGAAAATGCTCGTTACCAGCATTTTCTCCTTTTCCCACTGTCTTTTCTACCCTACCAGAAACAAATTTAAATTTTGAGTCACATTTATTTTGTTGTCTGTAAATGCTTTTAATTTGGACCAATCTAAAATAGTGCTGTGTGGTAAAGAGTTAAGTGTCATTGCAACTGGATTTGATCCTGTCAAACTCCTGAACATGATTTGGGTTTGCTCATGGGGGAAACAGCCAGTGAATTTTAGAGAATTTGCTGAGAATTACTAGTATATGAAATAGAGGTAAAAGGCGCATTATTAAATTTAAACCTTTTTCAAACAATCCAAGTTTTAACAACTCTTAGTAAGACAGCCTCTCCAAATATTGTGGAATAAAGAGAAAATTTTGGTACAATATAGCCTGTAGAAAAAGCAGAAAATATTGGTAGCCTGCATTTTTTTCTTTTTTCCCCCACACTGTTTTCTACCCTTCCAGAGAGACATTTATTGCGTTGAGTTATATGTACTTTTTCATCTGCAAATAGTTTCAATTTAGACGAGACTAAAATGTTCTTCTCTTGTAAAGATTGGGTGTTTATTTGTTGGAGCATTTTGCACCACTTTAAACATTATTTCAGATTTTTATTCATGTCAGTGTGACAACTCATTACTGTCTTTTCTGTATTTCACCAGCACAAAGCTGGGGCTCTGCAATGCCTTGCCTAAGGACATTCCTTAACCCTTAAAGCCCTGGATTGATTGATTCTATGGTGTTTAATGCCATTTTCAACATTATTTCAGTTATATCATGGCAGCCAGTGCACCTATCCATGCTTTCCTAGCGTTTCTTTTAGCAGTGCTTCGCACAGTATTCTTTCCAAGCCACTGGCTGCTTTTCCCACATAGCCATTGTCAAAACAATGGTCAACGTTGAGAGAGGAAAGAAATTGGCCGAGCCAGGGTTTGAACCAGCGACGTCCTGTTCTCAAGTCCCTTACGCCACAGACTGAGCTACAGGGTGCAGCTTAAAGCCCTGGAACCAACTTAAGTTGTTTTTGCAGACAAAAGTTGTTTTTGCAGACAGTGTAGATAAAGATCAGACTGCACATAATATGTAGTCTGATTTTAGATCTATACTGTCTGCTACTATGAAACAAGTTTTGTCAAAATGAAGCAAGACGGCTACCATTTTCTTACTTTCCAAGCAGGTGCGCAACCCTTTACCAGTTGGTAAAATTTTAGTTCAATTGTTCAAACTGGAAACAATTGCAGATGAAAAATTGGACGTATTAGCTCAAATGAAAAGATTTGCTTCAAGAAGAATAGTATTATGGAGGAAAAAATACCGGTAACCGGCAATTCTGCTATTTCCATAATGTTTCAAAAGTATTTTTCTTTGTTAAAGTGATTAAATAGTGCTTTACATAATAACTTGGATGTTTTGGTTAACCCTTTACCACACAATCCCAACTTTTAAAGACCCTGGGAAAGAAGCCTTTTGAAAACATTGTGGGAAAAGGAGAAAATGCTGGTAACCAGCATTTTCTCCTTTTCCCACAATGTTTTCTACCTTTCCCAGAACAAATTTCTGCAAATGCTTTCATTTTGGAAATGTCCAAAATATTGTTGTTTGGTAAAGAGTTGAGGGAAAGCAGTAGCTTCTTACATTGCTCTGTATGTATGAATATATTTTTTTATTTTTTGTCCACAAATTCTTCTTGTAAGACTATTGTGATTGTACATGTATTTAAAATAATAAAATAATATTACATTATATTGCCTTGATTGTTGCATGAAACATATCGGTCTTTGTAAGAGCTGTGATCTGAACCAGCCAGTTTTATATCGTAGTACTGAAGGCCAAGTATTCACATGCTACATATTCTTCAGCAACACCACAGAATATGTCTTTGGAAATCTGATTATTCTGCTGTATATCTGAAAAATAAAAAAAAGACATATTCTCTTTTTTAATTTATCTAAATCTGAAACTGTAAAAAAAACAAAGACAGCAGTATAGTAATAGGTGTAGGTTTACTCCAACTTCATTCCATTTGATAACAGAATTGATTGCAGCATTTGTCCAGCATGTGGTTGAACTTAAATAATGTTGAAAACTGTACATGTATGAAGTCATAACTGTACAAATACAGCTTTTAACAAACCTGTTTCGAAACAGCATTGGTAATTACTTATCATTTGTAGGGAAGAAAACATGTGTTCCATCTTCCACAATGTTACTTTTCCATATGGATCAAAACTGACTGCTGCTGCATTTCCAACCTTTTACTAATTTTCTTCACATGTTCTTTACTCTAGTATGGCATATGTCTCAAAGCCCGAATAGTAGCAAAAAAGTACACAAAAAGTAGGTCAGCAGTTGCTATGCTGCTCTATCTTTTGTTAACTTTTTACTTGATTTCAATTTTTTTTTTTTTTGCCATTGACTTACACTTGGATCGACTGTACAACAACAGACTATCATCTTCCCAACAATTTCGTACTTTCAAAAGGTATGACTTAAATCAAAATGCATTTTAACACCCACTTTGTTTACTTTTGGTGGCTGCTGGGCCTTTAAACAGTAGCACATACAATCATGGGTATGGGCTATACATCAAACAAATGAATGTAGTTTTTCGCCTTTCAATTTCTGACAATCATTCTGTTTACATGTATGATACATGTAAATTCTAGAATAGTGTAATGCAGTATCTTTTACTCAATAATCAGCACCTTTGCAAATGAAGCCCAGTTTGATTGACTGAGTGATACATACATGTAGCTTTCAACATTATATCAGTCATACCATTTTGATAGATCGTTAATTCATATGTTTCCTGAGTTTTAACAATATCTGAAGTAACTTGCCCATGGACATCCCAACAAAACCCAGTGAGAATTGAATCTGAGTCATGGATTACTTACATTATGCATTTACCACTGAGACATGAAATAATCCTTGAGCCCTTTACATCTGTTCAGTTGAATAAAACTTGTGGCATTACTAGTATCACAAGGGTCAGCTCAAGTAATATAGGAGAACTGTGAAGCCCTAAGTGACAAAACAAAATTCAGTCGCATAAGCACAGTAGTAGCTTAATCAGCGGTCGACCGGTATTTTGTCCAACAGCATATTTTCAAGAATTCTGCTCCATTTTCATCCTGGCCTATAATAAGGGTTTCATTTAAGATCTAGCAAAATGAGACAGCAAAAACTTCTTGCAATATACCAGTAATCTTGAATCTACACTGCTTCTTTAAAGGTATAGCCCATGTGGTGGGTTGAGGTGAATCCCTGAAACTGCAATACATTGTTTTGAATTTTCATTACTTTACCAGTCATGTAAATTTTGTGAATTTGGCTATTGAAAATAAAATTTGTTTTATCTGATTGAGACACATGTACCTGAAAAGTGGTCGCCAAATTCTGAATCTACTGGAATGGAATCACAATCATGACAGAGTCAGAAACCAAGGCTCATCTGCATCTGCACAGTCAGTATAATTCAGTGTGTGTATCATCATGTAGGAGGATCCATTCACATTGGCCAGAGATGTGTAAAGTAATTATCTCCATACTCTGGAATATCATTTACATATCATTTAACATTCTGTGCTAGAAATTTAATGGTGTTTTACTCCGCTTTCAACAGTATTTCAGTCATATCATGGCAGCATCACACAAATTCATGTATTTCCTGGGATTCACCAGTACTAGGCTAGGGCTCTGAAGTGTCTTGCCCAAAGACACTCCCATGAAAAAACCAGCAGATCGAACCCCAGACCTCATAATGTGCAAATTCATCTTTTACTCTTTACCGAATGACAAAAATTTAGACTTGTCAAAATTGAAAGCATTTGCAGACGACAATTTAATGTGGGCCAAACGATAGAATATGTCTTTGATAGGGGAGAAAATATTGTGGGAAAAGGAGAAAATGCTGGTTACCAACATTTTCTCCTTTTCCTACAATGTTTTCAAAAGGCTTATTTCTCAGGGTCGTAAAATCTCGAGATTGTGTAGTAAAGGGTTAACATACAATCCAGTGCTGTAATGACCCAGAGGCATAAACCTTTTCAGAACATTGTAGGAAAAGGAGAAAATGCTGCTGGTGACTAGTATTTACCTTTAATTCAACAATTGTTTCTCCTGTTTCAAATACAAATCATGTAGATCCAATACAAGCTATGTTGTCTACAAATGTTTTCAATCTAGACAAGTCCAAAATTTTGTCATCTGCTAAAAAAAAAACACCAAGATTCCATTGATATGTGCACTGACCAGATTTGGGAAAGATAATTCGGTTCTACGTTCAAATTTGTGTCCCCAAACCCCCCCCCCCCCAAATACTTAGCCTTGTCCAACACTAAGGCATTTGCGGAAAAACAAATATTTCTCAAATAATGAAATTTGTCTGTGATACAAGAAAAATATTGTGGAAATAGGAGAAAATGTCGGCTACCAACTTTTTCTCATATTTCCACCATGTTTTCAAAAGCATTTTTTCAATATCGTAAAAACTAGGGATTGCTAGCTAAATGGCCAATCTCCGAATAAATATGCGTCGCGTATATCCGAGGTTCAGACTACATTCATGCACATTTAATCATTATCTGCATTCTCTGCGAAGAAAATGGGTCAATCGGGTGCTGCCCAAAAATGAAAGATCACTTTCATCTCACAGGTGCCCGGCGAGCGACAGTATAATTCATGTATTACACACTAAGTAATAGTAAATTAGTGTGTAATATATGAATTATACTGTCGCTCGCCGTTCACCTGTGTTTCATCTTACTAGCCGATATTCATTAATCAGAAAGTGCTTACGTATCCTGATCCAACAGTAAATGCGGAAATCAATACAGATATAGCGATAAATCTGTTTTTAACACAATAAATATAAGATGAACGTAAGGCGACTTACTGATTCGAGAATGCGAACTGAAATCCGCATCAGTTTTCAGACAGTTCGCTCATTCTGTATGTTTACACGGAGCTTCTTGTTCAAAACAAAAGAAACAAATCCTGAAATACGCGCCCGTTTGTTCTTTCTGTGTCGCTCTTCGGCAAATTCGGTAAACGAACTTGGTTTTCTGTCGAATATGATTCTCACGACCGTCACACCGTCCTCCATTTTGTTTTTCGTTTACCTTAGCTCCAAGGTATCACGTGGTGTAACTACGTCATCGTTATTGATGTAAACAAAAGTTAGAGATACCTGGTAGTATTTCTTGTAGTTTTGAAAATAATTCTTTTGCCAGCGAATGGAACTTTGACCAATCGCACATTAAGAGAGTGTCATCGTTATATTAATTTACATAGTTTTAAATGGTATGATTAAAATTTAACTTAATTTTTTACCCCGCATTGTTTACATTTGGACTTTATTGGGACTTTAAGGTTGTTGAAACTGTAGTTTGATTGGTGAATGGTTATCCATATACCCAATGATCCTATGTAATTCAGATCCTGGGGAAGAAGGCATTTGAAAAAAAAACATTGTGGGAAAAGAAGAAAGTGCTGGTAACTAGTATTTACTCCTTTTTCTGCAATGTGTTCTCCCCTTCCAAAGACATTTTTCATCATTTTAAGCATATTTACCTTGCAGTCTACAAATGCCTTCGGTTTTAGGGCTTAGTCCAGGGGTTTGCTGGTTTAAATTCGCGGCTCGGCCAAGATCTTTCCAAGGATTGATGATAGTCATTGCAACAGTCTCAGTAATGAGATGTTTACAGTGCGTCTTTTCATATTTGGACATTTACTGAGCTCCGGAGGCGACCCGTCAAAAACTGAAATTGCATTTGGGGAGTTATCAGTGAGTCTGTACCAGTCATTGCAACAGCATTTATTCCTCTATCAAGTGCTGCTGATCATTTTTTAGATGATGGTTATGTGGGAAAGCAGCCATTAGCTTGGGAAGAAATACTGTGCAAAGCACAGTGAAAAAGAAACTGAAGGAAAGCATCACAAAATCCTGTGGTAAAACAACATTTAGGAAAATGGTCTTTGAAAACATTGTGGGAATAGAAGAAAATGCTAGTAACCAGCATTTTCTCCTTTTCCCACCATTTTTTTGTACCCAACACAAGAAGAATTTTTAGATTTTTAATGGCATTTAACTTATAGTATGCAAATGCTTTCACTTTGGCTGTCTAAAATTTTGTTGTCTGGTAAAGAGTAATAAGGACATTTTTCTCTGCTTATCAGTTTTCTACATTTCACTGTATCAGGGATATCTGTTCAAGTGTTTTTGAGTAGTGATAAAGCTTTTTTCTGCCTCTAACGTAACTCTGACAGAATTTTAGACTTGTCCAATTGAAAGCAAGTGTCACAATACTACCAAGCCAAACCCTCGACAAACTCATTGGTACCAGTTTTGAATTTGTCGTCTGCAGACATTTTGAATTTGCCGAAATTTGTTTTCAGGGATAGGGTTAAAAAAAAAAGAATCCCGTGTTTTTGCAACCTTGAGGGAAAAAAGCTTTTGAAAGGAATACTGCTTTGAGTTTGGCCAAGCATTTTCTTCCTTGCCCATAATGTTTTCTGTGTATCATCATTCAAGCCACAAATATTAATCATGTGCAAATGAGCCTTGCTCAAAGAAAAGGGGCCTCATGCAGGGTTTTCATTTAAAGCCGATTGCCGATAAAAAACATCGGTTGAAATTGGCCTTTAATCGGTTGTTTTTGCTGGATCTTTGAAAAATCGATCGCGTTGTTTATATCGAAAATATTTCACGCGTTGGTAACTGTACTGCGACACCAGTTCAATTTTACCACGAAACCGGAAACAATTGGTTTATGAATGTTACGCGGTCATTCATTGGATACTTGCATCCAATTATCCAATCGTAGGCGACGGTACGTTTCTCCGATCTTCATTTGGTAATCATGGACGCCAAAGCCTAGGCGGCCCCCTTGACCCTCGGCCTGTTGTTTTTGTCAATCAATCGGTTGCTTCATTTCAAAATGAAAACCCTGCTCATGCATCTGCAAAAAATGTCGACCCAGGTCAGCCTGCGCAGTCTGTGCAAGTTGACCTGGGCCGAAACTTCTTGCTTTTGTTGATTAAATTTCCTGTATTTCAAAGAACCTGTATACCTTATGATTCAGTTGGTTGTCAGACAAAATGGATTTTATGGATCTGTAATCATGTGATGACTTGTCTTGTGTCATGGATCGTGGAGATGCATTAAGCCCCTTTTTGCCAGAACATGGCTCAAATGCTTTTTACTCTGGGCTAGTCTGAAATTACGTCATCTGGTAAAGAGTTAATGGTAAAGAAAACAACCATGGAAAGGGTAAAGCTCTATTATAGTACCTTCTATTCAAATAGAGATTTTTTTATTCAGTACTTATATTAATGGCAGAAGGTTGATAGGAATATCTTAACCCTTTACCACACAATCCGGAGTTTTAGAAGCCTTTTGAAAACATTGTGGAAAAAGAAGAAAATGCTGATTACCACAATGTCTTCTACCATATCAAAGACAAATTCCATTATTTGAGCCACATATAATCTGTTGTCAGCAAATGCTTTCAATTTGCACCAGTTTAAATTTTTTTTTTCGTTTGGTAAAGAGTTAAAGTGCCTTTAAACTATAGTTGCTTCTGTGGACCATGTAGATCAAGATCAGACTGCACAGAATGTACAGTTTGATCTTTGATCTTTGCTGTCTGCTTTACTTAGACATTGTGGATAAAATTTACCTTGATATTGCATTTATTTGGGTCTTATTTTTAGATTTAAAATGTAGGGTTTATTTCGGGCTCTAAAGATTAATGTCTCCTTCTCCTTGATCCTTTACCAAACAACCTCAACTTTTAACTACCTTGAGGAAGAAAGCTTTTGAAAACATTGTGGGAAAAGGAAAAAATGCTATTAACTAACATTTTCTCCATTTCTGACAGTGTTTTGTATAGCTTTTGAAAGATTGAATTCATGATTTTAATAAGTTCCAATGTATTGTCTGCAAATGCTTTCGATTTAGACAAATTTTGAATTTTGTTAACCCTTTACCACGCAATCCCGACTTTTAACGACCCTGAGGGAGAAGCCTTTTGAAAACATT
Source organism: Tridacna gigas (assembly GCA_945859785.2). Lineage (NCBI taxonomy): Eukaryota > Metazoa > Mollusca > Bivalvia > Cardiida > Cardiidae > Tridacna > Tridacna gigas. The sequence goes on from OX244039.2 coordinate 6,075,899, forward strand.
GTGGGAAAAGGAGAAAATGCTGGTAACCAGCATTTTCTCCTTTTCACACAATGTTTTCTACCCTTCCCAAAACAAATTTCAATTTTTCAATCACATTTATTTTGTCATCTGCAAATGCTCTCAATTTGGACTTGTCTAAAATTTTGTTGTGTGGTAAAGGGTAAATGTTTTGTATAGAGTTAGACAAACACCCTAAATAAATATTTTTAATATGAAAGTGAAATACTTGTCGTTGAAAAAAAAGTTTCTTTTGACAAGAATATGCTGCAGAAATTCATATACCTGTATGCAGTCTGATCTTGACCCACACTGTATGCCAAAGCAACCATTGCTGTGCTCATTTGCTCTCAGGGTGGGAGAAATCAAAGAAAGGGTTTGTTTTGTTGGTTTAGAAGTAAGTAAACAGATAGAGGGCCAAGATGTTTTGAAAAATATTGACAGGGACATTTTATTTAAATGCATAAACCTTAATCCTTTATCTGTAAGTTTGGCTTTATCTTATGTACAGCTAAGAAGCAAGGGATTTAGAAAAAATGACCAGTGCCTCAGTGAATGTCAGAGGGATACATTTTAGATATTGAATGGCTTGCTAACTGCAGTGATCGTCTTGAGTTAGGTCATTTAACTCTTTACCAAACGGCAAAATGTTGGACTGGTCTAAATTGAAAGCATTTGTAGACAACAAAATAGATGTGGCTTAAATGCTGAGACTTACCTTTGAAAGTGTAGAAAACATTATGGGAAAAGAAGAAAATGCTGGTTACCGGCATTTTCTCCTTTTCCCATAATGTTTTCAAATGCCTTTTTTTAGAGGGTCGTTCAAACTTGGGATTGTGTGGTAAAGGGTTAGGTCTCATTTGATTTTTCGTCTGCCTTCAGTTTAGATGTCCACCGTTTTGTCCTGTGGTTAAAAAGTTGATGCTTTACCACACAACAAAATTCTGGACTTATCCAAACTGCAAGCATTTGCATGCAAGAGATGAAAAGTGTCACGAATGATGAAATCTTCTTTCAAAAGCATAACTTAAGATTAGAGAAAATGTTGGTTACCAACATTTTTCTACTTTCCCCACTTTGTTTCCAAAAGCTATCTTCAATAGTGTCATAAATTCTTTACCACAGAACAAATATTTGGATGTCCAAATTGAAAGCATTTGTAGATGGCAATTTAAATGTTGCTCAAATGATGGAATTTGTCTGATAGTGTAGAAAACATTGTTGGAAAAAGGAGAAAATGCTGGTCACCAGCATTTTCTCCTTTCCCACAATGTTTTCAAAAGGCTTCTTCCTCAGGTTCATTAAAACTCAGAATTGTGTGGTAAAATGTTAAAACTTGGGATGTGTTTGGTAAAGGGTCAGTAAACTGGAATAGAACTCTTCAGATGGCAGCTGCTTGGAACAAAATCATTCATAATACTAACAAACAATCTTATTTGTGTTTGAAATGTTTGGGGGACAATCATTGATCGACAGACAATTGATTTTGCTGATTAATGAGAAAATGAGGTGGTGCAGGTTGGAAAACTTGTTCGGGAAAACATGTTTGGACCTATCCAAACAAATAAAAGAAGAATTGATTGTCTTATCAAGGTGAAAGTGAAGGGCCATACATAAATGTATGAGTGAAATTGATACGAGGATGGATTCCCTAATGAAAGAGTTTAGGGAGTTTTTAAGCAGGACAAGGGAACTAGAGGCTGAAGGTTTGTTTGTTTGTTGGTTTGTCTTGGAGTTTAATGCTGTCTTAACCCTTTCCCAGACGACAAATTTTGGACTGGTCCAAATTGAAAGAGTTTGCAGATGACAATTTTAAATTTTATGAAAATGGCAGAAAGGTCTCAAAAAGGGTAGAAAACACTGTGGGAAAAGGAGAAATTGCTCGTTACGAGCAATTTCTCCTTTTCCCACAGTGTTTTCAAAAGACTTGTACTGCAGACACGTGAAAACCAGGGTTTGTTTGGGAAAGGGTTAACAGCTTAGGTCATATCTTGGCGGTCATTGCAGCTATGCATGTGTTTCCTGGCTTTCTCACACCAGCACTGACACAACTTTCTTTCACATACTGACTGCTCTTCTCAGATGCATCAGAGGTGAGAGATGAAAAATTGCTGGAAAGAAAATTTGCCTTAACTGGGCATCGAACTTGCAACCACCGGGTGAAGAACTACCTGGTCAGGCGAGGCTGAAGGTAGATTTTGCTTGAGTACTGGTCTTTCTGTAACTCTATACTAAAGAACAAAATTTTAATCTTGTCCAATTTGAAAGCATTTGCCGATGACAATTAAATGTGGCACTGAGGATGGGACTTCTGTTAGATAGGGTAGAAAACATTGTTGGAAAAGGAGAAAGTGCTGGTTACCAGTATTTTCTCCTTTTCCCACAATGTTTTAAAAAGCCATCTCAGTCAGGGTTACCAGCATTTTCTCCATTTCCCATAATGTTTTCTAACATATCAAACACAAAGCTGTTCCTTTGAACCATGTCTAATTTGTTGTCTGCAAGTGCTTTCAATTTGGATGTCTAATGTTTTGTAGTCACGTAAATTGTCATCTCTTTATCAGATGACAATACTGTAGACTTGTCCATATTGAAAGCATTAAATTTTGCAGACGACAAACTAATTGTGGCTTAGAAAATTGAATTTGATTTTAAAGATGTAGAAAACATTGTGCGGAAAGCATTTTTCTTTTTCCCACAATGTTTCCATCCTTTTAAGAACCAGTCCTATCAACTGAGTCACATTTAATTTGTTGTCTTCATTTGTGATAAAATTGGAGGGCTAACATTTGGCATCTGGGAAAGAGCTAGTTTGGAGGCAGTCACCATGAACAATAGTCATAAACTAAGGAAACCATATCAGTAAGTGAGCTGGTGCCTTGATTTAACCAGGTTCTGTATTCACCAACCATTTCTTAAGAATATTCTCTGTCGTATTCTCCAGAGTTTTCTAAATTTGAAAGAGACAAAGCTTTTGATTGGCTAAACCATTTTGTTTAGCCAGTCAGAAGTTGTGTTACTTTCAAAGTTTGAAAATCTTGGAGAATAAGTACAAAAGATGTACTGGAGAATGGTTAGTGAATAAGGACCCAGAAGACTTGTGAAAGTAGCATAAGAGAAAATTTAAACAAATTGAAATCTTGGCAAAGAGATAGGTTTTGAATTCATGAGAGGTGTACATCATGTATAAAATATTGATATATTGATTCCAAACCACTGTTTGTATTGAAGTCACGCACAGGTACTTTTTATTACTAACCCTTTATCTATGTTGACATTTGGTTTATCTGCAAAGTAGAGTTTTTCGATCATTGTGACTTGGGGAAAAAACTGCTCAACATGAGCATTTCTTTAATTTGTCACAAAGTTTTCTTGATTATTTCTATGTAATTCTTAGTCTTGTAGCTCAGCAAATATCCTTCCAAGGATTGAAGATAGTTGTTGCGACAGGATTCAGTCCTCTCTCACCACTGGTTTTTACCATGTTTTTGTTTGAAAGCAGCCAGTGGCTTGGGAAGAGTACTGTGCAAAGTCCTGGTAAAACAAATAAGATTTTTTAGGCAGGAAATTTCTAATTTGACCCTAGCCAGATATACTTTCCATGTTGATGTGCCCTTCAGCAAGGCCCTGTAGAGTCCTAGCTGGAACTTTTCGCTATTGGTCAATTTTCTGTATGTCCAAGGACCAGCCTACCTCATGATTCAGTCGGTTGTTAAAAAAAGTGGCTATCATGGATTCATAGTTATGTGATGGCTTGATTGGTATCATGAATTAATGAGATGCATTAAGCCCCCTTTTGGCTCAGTTATATTAAGTCTTTTGCAAATGCTTTCAGTTTGGAGAAGTCCAAGATTTTGTCAATTGGTAAATGGATATTTATAGAGATTGCTATTTTTGTCTTTTCCAGAAACAGCCTTATCTGATGCCCATGCCAAAGAACTTGATGAAATGAAGCAGTATTATGAAAATCTTGTGTCAGAAATGGAACAGTCCTACACTACAGACATCAATAAACTGAAGGCAGAACATGCAGAACTTCTAAGCAGGCTACATGATGAGTCCCCATCACGTGTTAAAAGGTCACCAACTTCCAGTCCAGATAAACAGCGGGAATATGTCAGAAAGACAACAACACTTACTGTGGTATCAGATGAAGAAGATGAACCTGATGCTGACATGTCTCCAAATAAAACAACTGAAAAACTGAATGCAAGGATTCAAGTCTTAGAAGATAAACTCAAGGAGAGAGAAAAGGTGGTTGACTCGCTAAAGAAAAGGCTTGAGGCAGAAGCGACTAGTGCCGAGGACCTACATGGTAGGTTACTGGATAATAGTAAAACTCTAATAGATTATGAAGATAACCTTAAAGCCAAATTGACCGAAATAGAAGAATTAAAAGCAGCATTAACTAGTAAAGATGATAGAATAAGTCAACTTGAAAATGAAAAAGCAGCATTAGAAGAACAGGGTGAAAAAGAAACACCCAAGAATATATCAGACAATAAAATAATTGAAGAGTTAAAGGAAAAAATCAGAATTTTAGAAAATGAGCTTAGTGCTAGTAAAGAGGCAAATGCTAGAATTAAAGAAGAATTGAATAAACTTGATGCACAGCATGGTGAAGCTATCATGAAACTGAAAGAAGAAATGGAGAAATTGAATCAAACAAAAGTAGATGAATTACAGCAAGGTTTCCAATTACAACTAGAAGAAGAACTAAGACAGCAGTCAGAGGACCTGGAAGAGAAATTTAGAAAAGATGATAAGAGACAACTAGAGGAACTTGAAATCTATAAAAAATCTGAGAAGGAACTAAAGGAAAAATTAGCTGAACTTCAGTCAACTCATGAAAAACAAATCAGTGAATTACAAGAAAAGTTTTCTTCAAAAGAATTAGTTGTTGATAGTGGCTCATCAACGTCACAGAGTGAGCCAAAAGTAGTTTCATTTTCAGATACATCAGAATTGGACAGGGATTCTTTGGAAGCGGCAATTAGAGAAAATGTTAGGGCTGAAATTTTGGAAGAATATGAGCATTCCATAGATAAATTGAAGTCTGATTATGAGGAAAGGATAAGTGAATTAAATAACAAAATAGAAACTTTTGAGTCTCAAGATTCAGAAAAGTCTCAAATAGTGGACCAAGAAAAAGAATTAAATGAAAGAGAGTTAGAGATAAGAGAAGCCATGAGAAAAGAACTTGCACAGGAGTTCAAAGACAAATTACAAGCAGTAACAGATGATTATGAAAATAGATTAAAACAATATCAGGACAAAACTGAAGAGCCAGAGACTCATGAATTGTTAGCTGATTCATCTGCATCCAAATTACAAATAGCAAGATCTAAATCATTAGATCTAGATTCACTTAATAAAGAGAAATCAGTTTCTAAAATTCCAAATGAGTATGAAGGATTTGTGTCAGGTATCAGAAAAGACTATGAAGATAAAATTGCAGCTTTACAAATTGAAATTGCTCAATACAGGTCAAGTGGTACCAGTTCTGTGTCTTCCACTTCTTTGTCTCCTGACTCTCTGAAACCCAGAGAAACAGTTATTGTTGAGAAAGCATCAGGTGATGCACAGACAGCATCCAGTGTGAAATCTGCACCAGATGCAGGCTCGGCAATACCAGTAAATTTGAGGTCACCAGAGGAACAAGTTATTTATGATGAAATTAGCAAGGAATTAGAGACCTCTTTCAGAAATATGAGAGCTGATTATGAAAAGCAACTTGAAAATATGTCTAAAGAATTGCAAGCTGTGAGAGAAAGCTCTGGTCATGTAAGTAAGGAAGAACTTGAAAAAGAAATCCGACAGGAAATTGAAAAAGAATACCAAGAGAAGCTTGATGAGTTACAAAAAGCTGTGGAGGTTGCAAAGGCAGAAAAGACAGCTGCAGAACAGAAAGTGAAAGCTGATATGTTTGTATGGCATGAGGAAGTAGTGGCTCAGTTAAAGAGAAAGCATGAACAAACAATATCACAACTACACAAGGAATATGAAGAAAAAATGGATCTACTCAGGGAGGAATTACAAGAGGAGTTTGATGCAGAAAAAGCAAAACTTATTCAAGAACACAAACAAGAGATTGCTGATTGGGAGGATCGATATGACACTATTGTAGAAGGTAGGACATTTTTTTTGTTGCCTTTTTATTACACAATCCCAAATCCTGGAGCACGAATGCTTTTGAGACATTTTGGGAAAAGGAGAAAAATGCTGGTAACCAGTATTTTTTTAAAACAATGTTTTCTATCCTTTATATCCTTTACTCTTTACCACACAATCCTAAGTTTTAATGACCCTGAAAGAGGAGGCTTTTGAAAACATTGTGGGAAAAGGAGAAAATGCTGGTAACCAGCATTTTCTCCTTTTCCCACTGGGTTTTCGATCCTTCCGACTACAAATTTCGATTTTTGAGTCACATTGATTTTAATTTGTTGTCTGCGAAATCTTTCAAATGGGCTGGTCTAAAATTTTGTTGTTTGATAAAGAGTTAAGCAGATAACAAAATTTTTTACTTGTCCAAATTGAAAGCATGTGTATACAAAAATGATGGGAATTGTCGTGAAAAGTGAAGAAAACATTGTGGGGGGAAAAAGAGAAATGCTGGTTGCAAATGCTAGTGCTCTTAGGGTCAACTTACTACCTTTCGTAAAGGAATTTATAAAGTATTATTCTTTTCCCAAACTATCTGGAGTTATAACATCTCTGATGAAAAAGGCATTTGAAAATATTACGGGAAAATTTGGTTACAAGCTTTTCCCCATTTTCCCGCAATGGTTTGACATTTCATGGACCAGTTCCATACTTCATGTCACTTTGATCTGTCATTTGCAAATACCGGTACATGTATTTCAATTTGGACATGTCGTAAAATATTGTCACCTGGTAAAGGGTTAAACATTTTGGCTAAATTGGTTATTACAAGCCTTTTCCCCTTTTGCCACAATATTTAACCTTTTACCAAACAATCCTGTGTTTTCATGTCCCTGAGGAAGAGGCCTTTTGAAAACACTGTGGGAAAAGGAGAAAATGCTGGTAACCAGCATTTTCTCCTTTTCCCACAATGTTTTCTACCCTACAACAGACAAATTCTATCATTTAAGTCGCATTTAATTTGATGTCCGCAAATGCTTTCAGTTTGGACAAGTCTAAAATTTTGTTGTTTGGTAAAGATTGAAAAGGTAATCTGTGAGAAGAAGTAAGTAGTTTGTTAGAAGATAAGAACAAGGACAAGGATATCATTAACCCTTTACCACAGAATCCCGACTTTTAATGACCCTGAAGTAGAAGCCCTTTGAAAACATTGTGGGAAAAGGAGAAAATACTGGTAACCAGCTTTTCTCCTTTTCCCACAATGTTTTCTACCCAATCAAAGGCAGAAATGATCATTGGAGATACTTTTAATTTGTCATCTGTAAATGCTTTCAATTTGGACCAGTTTAAATTTTTTCTGATGTGGTAAAGAGTTAAGTGTACAATGCAGGGTATATTATACCGTAGTTCTCAAGAGTGAGAGCATTCCTATTCATATGTAATGATGCGTTTCATTATAATTCAGGTGTATAATAGTCTATAATTGGTGGTTTTTGTGGAGGTTTCTTGGTCTTTTTATCATTTCACTCTTAACCCTTTCCCAAATGACAAATTTTGGACTGGTCCAAGTTGAAAGAGTTTGCAGACAACAATTTTAAATTTGATGAAAATGGCAGAAAGGTCTCAAAAAGGATAGAAAACACTGTTTTCAAAAGACTTGTACTGCAGACACGTGAAAACCAGGGCTTGTTTGGGAAAGGGTTAACCAAACAAAAACATATTAGACATCCGTATTATAAGCATTTTCTAGGAGACAAATTTGCCTCAAATTATGTTGGTTTTTTTTTGAATGGGTAGAAATCGGTGCTGGAAAAGAGAAAATGGTGGTTACCAGCATTGTCTTCTATTTTAAGGTTCTATTGATCCAAAGATATGCTTTTGAAAACATTTCAAAAAGTGGTGATTACTTTTAACAAGCATGAGCTTCATATCTCCCAATTTTTTCCATACACATTGCAACAGATATATTTCTGAAAAATTTCAGTTTTCCAGTCATATTTATATTGTTGTCTGCAATTGCTGTCAATTTGGACTACCCTAAAATTTATTCGTTTGGTAAAGAGTTAACCCTTTCCCAAACGACAAATTTGGACTGGTCCAAATTGAAAGAGTTTGCAGACGAGAATTTTAAATTTGATGAAAATGGCAGAAAAGTCTCAAAAAGGGTAGAAAACACCTTGGGTAAAGGAGAAATTGCTCGTTACCAGCAATTTCTCCTTTTCCCACAGTGTTTTCAAAAGACTTGTACTGCAGACACATGAAAACCAGGGCTTGTTTGGGAAAGGGTTAATGCATCTGCAAAAAGTATCAACCTGGCAGACATTGGTCGAAACTTTCTGCTATTAACCCTTACGCTGCTAATCACGACCCACTGACCTTTTGCGGACAGTGTAGATCAAGATCAGACTGCACAGAACGTAGTCTGATCTTTGATCTACACTGTCCGATACGGTATGTTCTTTCTGGTGAAATCAACTTTGAAACCGCAATGTTTGGGCTTTTAGTATTCAGTAGAAATTTGTGTTTCATTTATTCAGCAGCTTAACTCTTTACCAAACAACAAAATTTTAGACTTGTCCAAATTGAAAGCATTTGCAGAAGACAAATTAAATGTGACTCAAAAATTGAAATTTGTTTTGGGAAGGGTAGAAAACATTGTGGGAAAAGGAGAAAATGCTGGTTACCAGCATTTTCTCCTTTTCCCACAATGTTTTCTATCCTATCAAAAACAAGTTTCACCATCTGAGCCATGTTTAAATTGTCGTCTGCAAATGCTTTCAATTTGGACAAGTGCAAAATTTTGTCGCTTGGTAAAGAGTTAAATAGATGATGACTTGCGTGGTATAATGGATCACAGGGATGCATTAAACACCCTTTTCCCAGAGCATTGCTGATTTGTTTTGGGTTGAGTGGCAATTAGTCTGTACAATTATTGGTTACCTCTTTTGTAAAGGACAAAATTGAAGATTCATCCAGTTTGAAATCATTGGAAGATGATGATTCAAATGTATCTCAAATGATGAGCTTTGGTCTGAAAAGGGATAGAAAACAGTGTCAAGGAAGGAGAAAATACAGGTCACCAGTATTTTCTCCTTTTTTTTTCCACAATGTTTTCAAAAGAGTTTTTTTGAAGGATGTTAATTATAGGATTGTTTGGTAAAGGGTTAATTGCTGTAATTTTTTCTTACAGCAATACATGTAAAATTTCTGTCTAGTAACAAAGTTCTGTGGCAGCACATGCATGTATTCAGTATGATTGGCTGTTAAACAAAATTTACTATATCTAACTGAAGGACATACTGTGTTAATTTAACTCTTTACCACACCACACGAAAAAAAAATTAAACTTTAATAAATTGAAAGCATATGCAGACGAAAAATAAACTGACTCTATAATAGAAATTTGTTTTTGGAAGGGTAGAAAACATTATGGGAAAAGGAGAAAATGCTGGTAAAGAGTATTTTCTCCTTTTCCCACAATGTTTTCAACAGCCTCCTCTGTTTAGAATGTTAAAACCGGGGATTGTGTGGTAACAGGTTTAGCATAATTTTTTTTTGGTGAGTTTGTGAGGAAGTAATAATTGGTCAATCAGGATAAGAACCTTGAAAGATGGCAGAAGTACTGTTGCAATCTGATCTTGATCTGGGCTGTCTGCTGAAGTTGTGGAGTTGGGATCGGCATCCTGTATCATATGATGTGGTCTATGCAAACATGCTTCAGTCATTTAGCTCTTTACCAAACGACAAAATTTTACACACGTCCAAATTGAAAGCATTTGCAGACAACAATGTAAATGTTGCTCGAATGATAAAATTTGACTTTAACCTTTTACCACACAATCCCGACTTATAATGACCCTTAGAAGGACAGCTTTTGGAAACATTGTAGGGAAAGGAGAAAATGCCGGTAACCAGCATTTTCTTCTTTTCCCTCAATACTTTCTACTCTTCCTAAATCAAATTCAATTTTTCATTTATTTTGTTGTCTGCAAATGCATTCAGTTTGGACTAGTTTTAATTTTTGTTTTTGGTAAAGTATTAAAAGAATAGAAGACTGTTCGAAAAAGAAGAAAATGCTGGTTACCAGCATTTTCTCCTTTTCCCACAATGTTTTCAAAAGCTATATTTCTCAGGGTCGTTTAAATCTTTACCAAATGACAAAATTTTAGACTTGTCCAAATGGAAAGCATTTGCAGACAAAATAAATGTTATTCAAAAACCGAAATTTGTTGTTGGAAGGATAGAAAACATTGTGGGAAAAGGAGAAAATGCTGGTTACTAGCATTTTCTCCTTTTTCCACAATGTTTTCAAAGGCTTTCTTATTTAGGGTTTGCTAAAAGTCGGGATTGTGTTAAAGGGTTAAACTTGGGATTGTGTCGTAATGGGTGAATTGTTTTTGTTATACAACTAGGATTACGTACGGGAGAAGTACCGGAGGTTGCGCAGATTGTCCAAGATAAATATGACATGGAATTAGAGATGGCTAAAACCTTGATGCAACAGGAATGTGATGAAACCATTGAATCAGAACAGGTTAGAATTTTGTTTGTTGAATAATTCTGTAGGTTCTACTGTTTGAATATTTTCTTGTTTCTGTGACTTAGCTTGATGGCTCGGTAGGTAATACTTATGGCTTGAACCCAATGGGTCTCTGGTTTGATTCCCAGGCTCAGCCAATTTCTTTATAAGGATTGATAATAGTCATTGTGACAGGATTCATTTCTCTCTCATGGTCGAAAATTGTTTTGATGATGGATATGTGAGAAAGCAGCCAGTGGCTTGGGCAGAATATTGTGCGAAGTGCTGGTTTAACTGTTTATTACACAATTCTGAGTTTAAACAACCCGGAAGAAAGAAGGCTTTCGAAAACAATTGTGGGAAAAAGAGAAAGTGCTGGTTACTAGCAGTTTCTCCTTCCCCACAATATTTTCTAACCACTCAAAGACAAATTACACCATTTGAGCACAATTTCTTTGTCGTCAGCAATTCCTTTTAATTCAGGCAAGCCTGGAATTTTCTTTTTTTGGTAAAGAGTTAATAGAAAAAAGCTAATGAAAATGTGGTGGCATCAGAAGAAATTGCATGTAAGGAGCAATTTCATCTTGTACTGCAGTGTTTTGATAAGCTGTGTGTGTGTTTCATGGCAGGATGTAACAAGTAATTTGTATTCAATACCATGAATCTAAATGCGAATAAAATTTGTTTCCAGTCTCGTATCTCAGAGGAATATGAAAAGAGAATCAAAGAAATCCTGAATGAGAAAGAGAAGGAGCTAGAGGAGCAGAAGAACTTCTATGAGAAACAACTGGCTGATCAGAAAACCTATTATGAAAAAGAGCTTGTTGATCAGCGAAATAGTTTGTTACAGCAGTATGAAGCACAGGTGACTGAACTGAGAAGTAGGCATGAAGCAGCTCTAGCGGAAGCCAAGCAAGACTTTGAAAAGCAAGTGGAGCAAATTAGAGCTGAATCTCTAGAGATACAGGTCAAAGTTCAGGAGTCTCACCTAGAATCTCAGAAATCAGTTTCAGAGGAGTCAGAGAAAGATGAAGATACAGAAAAAGTTACAGCAACACAAGGACCTGGAGGGGACAAACCTGATAAAAATGATCATGATGATGGTGATGATGACTCTGCAGGTAAGGGTGGTGCTTTGTCGGGGCCGAGTAGTGAGCCTGTCCAGAAGGAACATGAGGGTAAACAGGGCAGGGATGACGGTTCACACAGTAAGGAGTCAGATAAGGGTGATACTGAACAAGGCATGCAGGAAATACAAGAGGAGCTGATTGTTAAACAGACAAAGGTCTCGTCTCTGGAAAGCAGTGTGAAATCTTTTGATGCTTCAGAAGAGGAAACTGAAACTGACCTTGTTAAACAACTCAGGAAAGAAATAGAAGATAAAGTAAGTAGAGTGTCTTTTGAACATTTGTGTTGTTTGGTGTTAACCCTCAACCACACAATCCCGATTTTTAACAACCTGTAAGAAAAAGGTGTTTTGAAAATATTGTTGGAAAAAGGAGAAAATGCTGGTAACCAGCATTTTCTCCTTTTCCCACAATGTTTTTTGCTCTCTCATAGATGATTCCTATCATTTGGACTACAGTTAGGTTGTCGTCTGCAAATGATTTCAATTTCTATGCATCTAAAATTTCATCATCTGGTAAAGGGTCAAGCATCATTTTCAACAGTACATGTATATCTCATGATGGCTAAATAAGAAGATTTTGGAAGCTCTACCCCTACACTGTTGTCACCTGCAAACACAGATAATAAAACGCATACATCTTTGAAAGGGTAGAAAACATTATGGGAAACGGAGAAAATGCTTGTATCCAGCATTTTCTCCTGTTTCCACATTTTTTTTCAAGAGCCTTCTTCAGGGTTTTTAAACTGGGGATTGTTTAACCCTTTCCCAAATGACAAATTTTGGACTGGTCCAAATTGAAAGAGTTTGCAGACAATTTTAAATTTGATGAAAATGGCAGAAAGGTCTCAAAAAGGGTAGAAACACGGTGTTTTCAAAAGACTTGTACTGCAGACACATGAAAACCAGGGCTTGTTTGGGAAAGGGTTAACTGGAGTCGGTTGGCCTTGTGGCCAGCAAAGATCAAGATCAGACTGCACAGAATTTGCATATGTCTGTTGGGATAAAGCAGTACTTTAACCCTTTAGCAGACAACAAAATTTCAGACATCCACATTGAAAGCATGTGCAGGTGACAAATTAAACCTGGCTAAAACATTGGAAGCTGTTTCTGAAAAATCAGAAAAAAATTTGTAGGAAAAGTAGAAAATGCTGGTTACCAGTATTTTCTCCTTTTGCCACAATGTTTTCAAAAGGCTTTTTCCTCAGGGTTGTTAAAACTCGGTATTGTTTGGTGAAGGTTTGAGGGTCAACTTTTTCCATATTTTCTCCTTTTGATTGCAGGTTGAACACTATGAGTCCCTTATTGCTGACATGAAAGCTGTACATGAAGAAGAAATTAAACAGCTGACAGCTGAACTAGAGGAGAAAGAAGAAGAATTTGCAAAGAAACTAAAAGATATGGAAGAGAAACATGAACTGGAAGTTAAAGAGTACATTGATGAAATACAGAAATTGAAGGAAGGTAGGAAATCGTTAATATGACAAATGTTGAGGGAGGGAGGGAGAGAGAGAGGTGGAGGGGCAGAGAGAGAGAGAGAGAGAGAGAGCTACAGTAATTTTGTATCAACCAATGACCAAACATTCCCTTGTTTTCAATCCTAACCACATGGTGAAAAATGTAGACTTGTCCAAAATGAAAGCATTTTCAGACCACAATTTGAATGTGACTCAAATGATGAAAAGGTATAAAAGTTTAAAGAAAACAATGTGGGAAAAGAAAAACATACTAGTAACCAGCATTTTCTCCTTCTCCACGATGTTTTCATTCAAGTCTACTTCCTCAAGGACGTCAAAAGTTGGGAAAGTGTTGTAAAGGGTTAATGATCCTGAGAAATATAGCTTTGAACAACTCAGTGGGAAAAGGAGAAAATTTAAGTGGCTAGCATTTTCTCTTTTTCTCCACACTTTTTTCTCATCTTCCAAGATAAAATCCCATTATTTCTGTCACATCTAAATTATTATCTGCTGGTGCTTTCATTATAGACTAGTCTCAAAGTATGTCAAGTGGACAAGAGTTAACTGGTTAAGAATTAAAGCAACGTCATTTTCTTTGTGTTTTCAGGCCCCTGTGACATGAGACAACCATAAATTATTCAGTTGCGATGTCCACTTGACAGTTTTATTTGTCCATAGTTTATGTAATGAGTAGAAAAAGTATGGTGCAGAGAAATTAGTGGCTTGCATAATTTCAAAAGGGCTGAGCCCCCATAGCTCAGTCGGTAGCGTACAAGACTTGAGAACAGGAGATCAAAGGTTTGATCCCCGGCTCGGCCAATTTCTTTCCGAGGATTGATGATAGTCATTGCGACAGGATTCATTCCTCTCTCACCGCTGACCATTATTTCGACGATGGTTATGTGGGAAAGCATCCAGTGGCTTGGAAAGAATATTGTGCGGAGTACTGGTAACAGAAACTCCAGGAAAGCATGGATAGGTACACTGGCTGCCGTGATATAACTGAAATAATGTTGAAAACGGCGTTAAACACTATACAATCAGTACAAAAGGGCTTTCTCCTCTCTGCAAAATCAAACAGTTTGCCACATTTTCCAAACCATTCTGAATTGCATTCTAATTTAGTTGAGCCATGCTCTGTGAAAAGGGGGCTTCATGCGTCTGTAAAAAGTATCGACCCAGGTCAGCCTGCGCAGTCCACGCAGGCTGACCTGAACCAACACTTTTCACTAATGTTCAATCTTCTGTATGTCCAAGGACCAGTCTACCTCATGATTTAGGTAGCCATTAGAAAGAAATACTTAATATGGATCCATAATTGTGTGATGGCTTGCTTGATACAATGCTTCAGGGAAATGCATCAAGCCCCCTTTTGTCAGAGCATGGCTCAGTTTCATAACACCTGAATTTCTGATTTGCTGTGAAAGGGTCCAGCTCTGGTCAGTTAAATGGAAGGATTTAGCCAATCTAAAATGGCTTTTAACCCTTTACCACAAAATGCCGACTTCTAAGGACCCTGAGGAAGAAGCCTTTTGAAAACACTGTAGGAAAAGGAGAAAATGCTGGTAACCAGCATTTTCTCCTTTTCCCACAATGTTTTCTACCCTATCAAGGACAAACTTCATCATCTGAGTAACATTTAAATCATCATCTGCAAATTTCAATTTGGACAGGTCTACATTTTCATCATGTGGCAAAGTGTTAAATAGAAGGATTTAGCCAATCTGCAATGGAGTATACATTCTAAATTTTGAATTGGAATTGAGCCTTGCTCTGTGAAAAGGGGCTTAATGCATCTGCAAAAAGTATCATCCAAGATCAGTGTGCACAGTCCACACAGGCTGACCTGCGTAAATGCTTTATGCTATTGGTGAATTTTTTGCATGTCAAAGGACCATGCAAAAACTTGGACATTTTGTAATATCTCTGTTATTACTGAAGATATTGACTTCAAACTTCCAACAAGTTGAACTACCAAAAGAGGAACCATACAACAGGTGCAGGTAGCCATCAAAGTATTATGATAGTTATGCCCCTTTTTTGGCTGAAAATTTTCACTGAAAAGCAACTGCAGCCGACTTTTGGCACCTGCATGTGGTGCGCTTGTTTCCTTTTCCGATGTTTTCGACCTTTCCAAAAACAATTTTCACTTTCTGAGTAACATTTAACATGCCGTCTGCAAATACTTTGATTTGATAAGTCTAAAATTTTGCCTTGTGGTAAAGAGTTAATAAGATTTTTTCTGTTTTGTTTCTATTTAGGTCAAGTGGACGCAGACAGCTCAGAGGCTATGGAGTTTGCTCACCAGGAAGAAATGAAAAACCTGGAAAACAGACTAGACCTCAAACATAAACATGAAATTGAGAACTTAGAAAAACAGCACCAGTCTAGGGTAGATGACATGGCAGAGAAGCACAAGGTGATTATTTCTTGTAGTGATAATTAGCTCTTTATCACATGATCCCAATAATAATTGCAGTATGGGGAAGAGTCAGCTCTCTACAAGGCGACAAAATTTTAAGTTGTCGTCCAAATTGAGCGCAGTACCAGGTGACAAATTGTAAGTGACTGAAATGTTGAGATTTGTCTTTGAAAAGGTAGAAAACTTTGTGAAAAAGGAGAAAATACTGGTTCCCTCAATGTTTTCAAAAACATTCTTCGTCAGAGTTGTTAAAACTTTGGATTGGTTGGTTGGTAAAGGGTTACCCTTTACTACATAATTCCGAGTTTTTAAGACCCCAATGAAAAGGACTTTTGAAAACATTGTAACAAAATAAGAAAATGCTGGTAACCAGCATCTTCTCCTTTTCCTACAATGTTTTCTATCCTTTCAAAGACAAATTTCATATTTTGTGCAACGTTTAATTTGTCATCTGCAAATTCCTTAGATTTAACCCTTTATCACACTATCCCAACTTTTAACAACCCTGAGAAGGAAGCCTTTTGAAAATATTGTGGGAAAAGGAGGAAGTGCTGGTAACCAGCATGTCTCCTTTTCTCACAATGTTTTCTAGCCTTCCCAAAATAAATTTCAATTTTTGAGTTACATTTATCTTTTTGCTGCATATGCTTTCAAGTTGGATGAGTCTGAAATTTTGTCGTCTGGTAAAGAGTTAAACAAGTCAAAGTGTGTTGTCTGGTACAGAGTTAACTCTTTACCAAACGACAGATTCCTAGACTGGTTCAAATCGAAAGCATTTGCAGACAATATATTAGATGTGGCTCAAATAAAGGGATTTGTCTGAGAAAGGTTTGAGAATATTGTGGGAAAAGGAGAAAATGCTGGTTACTAGTATTTTCTCCTTTTTGCGTAATGTTTTCAAGACTTCTCCATCAGGGTTGTTGAAATTCTGGATTGTGTGTTAACTCTTTACCAAACGACAAAATTTAGACTAGTCCAAATTGAAAGCATTTTGCAGACCACAATTTAAATGTAGGTCAAATAATGGATTTTGTGTATGATAGGGTAGAAAACATAGTGGGGAAAGGAGAAAATGCTGGTAACCAGCATTTTCTCCTTTTCCCACAATGTTTTCTATAGGCTTTTTTCTCCTTTTCCCACAATGTTTTCTAGAGGCTTTTTTCTCAGAGTCGTTAAAAGTCGGGATTGTGTGGTAAAGGGTTGGGATTGTGTGGTAAAGGGTTAAAGTGTTGAACAAGAGAGAAAAAGTCGAATTTCAAGTCTTTGCCACCATAGTCTTAACCTTTTGACCAAACAACAAAATTGCAGACTTGCCCAAATTTAAAGCATTTGCAGACGACAAATCAAATGTGGCTCAAATGATTGAATATGTTTGAAAACGGATAGAAAACTGTCTGGAGAAAGGAGAAAACCCTGGTTACCAGGATTTTCTACTTTTCCCACAACATTTCCAAAAGCTTTCTTGTTTTCAAAAGCTTTCTTTCCCAGGGTCGCTAAAACTCAGGATTGTTTGTTAACCCTTTCCCAAACGACAAATTTTGGACTAGTCCAAATTGAAAGAGTTTGTAGACGACAATTTTACATTTGATGAAAATGGCAGAAAGGTCTCAAAACGGGTAGAAAACACTGTGGGCAAAGGAGAAATTTTCGTTACGAGCAATTTCTCCTTTTCCCACGGTGTTTTCAAAAGACTTGTACTGCAGACACGTGAAAACCAGGGCTTGTTTGGGAAAGGGTTAAGGGTTGAGTTACTGCAGAGTTTTCATATTATTTCCTATCTCTATTTGGCTAGACTGTGGTTGAAGAGTTACAAAGACAATTACAAGAAGCACAAAGAGCATTGGACCAGTATCCAGATTCCCAGTCACCTGTACAGACTGTCCCAACAGTGAGTTACCTCCCTTTATGTGTATGCCATATGTTTTCAGTAAATATGTACATAATCTTACCACATAATCCAGACTTTCAACAAATCTGAGGATGAAGGCTTTTAAAAACATCATGGGAAAAGGAAAAAATGCTGGTAACCAGCATTTTCTCCTTTTCCCACCATGTTTTTTACCCTATCAAAGGCAGAAATCATCATTTGGGTTGCATTTGTTTTCTTGTCTGCACATGCTTTTAATTTGGTCAACTCCATAATTTTGTATGGTAAAGTAACTCTTTACCAAACAACCAAAATTTAGACTTGTCCAATTCAAAAGCCTCTGAAGACGACAAATTAAGTTTGGTCCAGATAATAAGATGGGAGAAAGTTATCAGGATTATTCCTGATTTCAGGATTTGTAGACCTTCATTTGGCCTATTTTTCTCATGGTTTTTTTTTGTTAAATTGCTGAATTTGTAGGATTTCGGGATTTTTGAAAAATATTACTTTCACCCATGTAATAATTCATGTCTTTAAATACTGTAGGGTAGAAAAGATAGTTAGGAAAGGAGAAAATATTAGTTCCTAGCATTTTCTCCTTCTCCAATACTATTTACAAAAGCTCTTCTGATAATAGTCTAGTTGTTTCATAGGGGTAAGGGTTTTATCATTGACTCTAGAAAAGTGTGAAATAGAGGCTTTCTGGTATCCAGTAGAAAATCACTACTCAAATTGAAGAAGTTAATTCTGTGTAAGAATAAATTGGAAGAGAAGTTGATGAGGGTTTGCCCTGACCCCCTGTTTCTTTGACTTTGGACCCCCAAATTTTCAAAATGACTTCCAGAATGTATATGTGTCCCTTCTTATATTCATGTGAAGGGGTTCAAATGACCCCCAGACCAAAGGTCCAGGGAAAATCCTTTGATGATGAAGTTGAATGTGATGATGATGATAGTGGTGTGGTGATGATGATGATGATGACGATGACAATGATGATGATGATAAAACAGTGAAATAAATAATGCAAAAAGCCCCGAAGAAAGTGATCACTTAGCGTGATTGATTTCTAGTTTGCAGAAAACAATATCAAGTGATCAATACTTGCCATCTGTTATCTTCAGTTTTCCAGTCCCTTATCTCTAGGGGAGAAAATGAAATATTGGAGAATAAAATGTGGCTATGGAGATAGTCAATAAAATATTGTGATAAAAGGAACTCACCACTTGTTTGTGTTTCTGCTTGTCTGTGAACTCTTTACCACCCAACACATGTTTTAGACTTGTCCAAATTGATAGCATTTGCATATTGAAAACACATTGAAAGTGGCTCAGATCAAGGTCTTGTCTTCGAAAGGGTAGAAAGCATTGTGGGAAAAGGAGAAAATGCTGGTAACCAGCATTTTCTCCTTTTCCCACAATGTTTTCTACAGGCATTTTCCTCAGGATGGTTAAAACACAGTATTGGTTGGTAAAGGTTTAAATTGATTTTCATGTCCACTTTGTAGATTGTTTCAATATTTTTCACTTCTGGAGGTAACAAACAAAAAAAATACACAGAGAAATGATTTGAATTTAGTGAATTTATCCTCTGAAAACAATTCCATGTTTTAACCATGCTGAGGAAGGAGGCTTTTGACCACATTTTTTAAAAAGAGAAAATGCTAGTGATTGGCATTTTCTCCTTTTCCCAAAATGCTTTCTACTTTTTCGAAGACAAATTACAACATTGGAGCCACATTTATTTGCTATTTGTGCAAAAAAAAAAACCCTTTCTATATGTTCAGACCTAATTTCTTGCCATCTACTTAGGGTTAAGAATTTGTAATCTAAAGATCTTGATGTTACATTTTTTTTGTGGTGTTGGGCATGTTGGAGTGTCATTGTGCAAGACAGTTGCACAGCTCTAGATCTGGTGAAATCTAGGACTGACATGAATGAGTGATTTGTCATTGTGATATGACTGAAATATAGGTGAAAGTTAAATATAGCACAGTTTTCACAAAGATCTGCAGCACACCTGAAAAGTCTCTAGCTCCCCTGAGCATGAAGGGCTCAAGGTGAGCTTTTGTGATTGTGCTGTGTCCGTCCTGCGACTTCCGTCGTCCGTCGTCTAGGTGTCAACAGTTACCTTGTGTGCACTCTAGAGGCTACATTTTCAGACATACACTCATGAAATTTGGTCAGAATGTTTGTCTTGATCTCTGACGAGTTCCAAATTGGGTCATGTTGGGTCAAAAAGTATGTCACGGCTAAATCTAAGAAAAACCTTGTGTGCACTCTAGATGCCATATTTTCAGCATGATACTCTTGAATCTTGGTCAGAAACTTTGTCTTGATAATATCTTGGACAAGTTCGAAATTGGGTCATATCAGGTCAAAAAGTAGGTTACTAAGCCAAATCTTAGAAAAACCTTGTGTGCACTCTAGAGGCCACACTTTTAGCCTGAAACTTATGAAACTTGGTTAGAATGTTTCTTTTCATATCTTGGATAAGTTCAAAAAGTAGGTCACTGGGCCAAATCTTAGAAAAATCTTGAGTGCACTCTAGAGGCCATATTTTCTGCCTGAAACACATGAAAGTTGGGTAGAATGTTTGTCTTGATAATATCTGGGACAAGTTTGACATTGGGTCACGTCTGGACAAAAAGTAGGTCACTGGGCTAAATGTGTGCACTCTAGAGGCCACATTTGTAGTTGGATACTCATGAAACTAGGTCAGATTGGCTGTCTTGATGATATCTCAGACAAGTTGATATTGGGTCATGTTGGGTGAAAAAGTAGGTCACTGTCCCAAATCTTAGGAAAACCTTGGGTGCTCCATAGAGGCCACATTTTTAGTCCTATACTGATAAAAACAGGTCAGAATCTTTATCTTGTTGATATCTCAGACAAGTGTTAAAGTGGGTCATGTCGTGGCAAAAAGTAGGTCACTTGGTCAAATCCTTGTGTGCACTCTAGAGGCCACATTTTCAGCCTGATTCTCAAGAAACTCGGTCAGAAAGTTTGCCTTGATGATATCTTGGACAAGTTTCAAAGTGGGTCACATCTGGCCAAAAAGTAGGTCACTGGACCAAATCTTAGAAAAACCTTGTGTGCACCGTAGAGGCCTCATTTTCAGTCTGATACTCATGAAACTTGGTCAGAATGTTTGTTTTAGTGATATCTTGGACAAGTTTGCAATTTAGTCACATTGGTTCAAAAAGTAGGTCACTTAACACACATGTGTTTTACATCATTAAAGCCAGGATCTCTTCAGCTTTATCAACTGTAGATGACTGTAGACGCTCAGGTGAGCGTTTTAGGGCCAATGGCCCTCTTGTTTTTCTGTATAAACCACCTTCTCCAAGGAAGTTACAGGTTTATACTGAAATCAGTTTGTCAGTCAGTCAGTCCATCGTTCCACATGTCTGTCCATCCATAGATGTAATTTTGTGTCCCTTTTCTCCTACAGTTTTGAACTACTTTCTTAGAAATTTTTATTGAAACCTTTCTAGTAGGGGAACATGGGCACATGTATTATGCATAATTGGTCAACTATAGTATGAGTTACGACCCTGTGATTTTTTTTCCTGATCCAGGGTCAAGGAAACTGGTAGGTGGTATTTGTCGGTCTGTGACAGTTCTAGTTGCATGGCTCAGGGGTAAGGTGTAGCTCTCATAACTTGGAGGCTCATGGTTCTTTCCTTACTTGAAACACTGGGTTTTTGTGGAAATGTCCTTTTGCAAGATTCCCCAAAGCCCTAGCCTAGTACTAATGAAACCCATGACATACATGAATAAGTGAGCTGTTGCTGTGATATAATGGAAATGACATTGAAAGGAGCGTAAAGCGCCATTTAATCAATCAATCTAGGTGTAACTAAGTATATTTCATTGTTTATTCATTTAGTTCCATGGAGATAGTACTTTGGGTTCCACAAAAGAGTCAGTGGAAGACTTCATGGTTCCAGCAAAAAGTTCTGCTTCCCTGGAATCAAATGGACAAGTACAGACACCACGAAGTGAGAAGGGATCTGAAATGGGTACCATGGAAACTCAGGTGTGTAAATTTTATTGGTTCTTACTCATATTTCAAAAAGGTAAGAGATACAGATTTTGCTCAACTCTTTACCTGACAACAAAATTTTAGCCTCATCCAAATTGAAAGCATTTGCAGATGACAAATTGAATGTTACTCAAAACATAAAATTTGTCTTTCGAAGGGTAGAAAACATTGTGGGAAAAGGAGAAAAATGCTGGTTACCAGTATTTTCTCCTTTTCCGGTAATGTTTTCAAAAGGCTTCTTCCTCAGGGTAGTTAAATGTCAGGATTGTGTGATAATGGGTTAAGGTGGGTCTTAGGATAAAATTTTACTGGTATCGTTATGCAAACCATTGGCAAGCTCAATATGGTATTTTCAGTATTATTTTTATCAAAGTTTTATCTCAACATGTCAGATTCTTTTTATAATTGTACTGTTTCTCAAGAATTAATAGTTCATTGGAGGAAAATGCATAATGAGCCTTGCTCTGGCAAAAGGGGGCTTACTGCATCCATGATCCATGATACCAAGCAAGTCATTACATATGGATCCACAAAATCCATTTTGTCTAACAACAGACTGAATCATAAGGTAAACTGGTCCTTTGACATGCAGAAAACTTACCAAAAGCTAAAGGATTTGAACCAGGTTGGCCTGCGCAGACTGCACAGGCTGACCTGGGTTGACACTTTTTGCCAATGCATGGAGCCCCCTTTAGCCAGAGCATGACTGATATATATAATTAGCTCTACTGGCTGAAAGCCAGCAGAGCTTATGTCATGGCGGGGTTTCCGTCGTCCGTCCGTCCGTCTGTCTGTCCATCTGTCCGTCCGTTAGTCTTTTTCTTGTTTACGCGATAAAGTCTGCATTTGTTGCCGGATTTTCATGAAACTTGCACAGTTTGTTTATCTCATCAATAGCTTCAACCCTATTGAATTTGAAAAAAATCCAACAAACAGTATGGGAAAAGTAGCCATTTCAAGTTGAAAATTTCCAGTTCTTGTTTACGCGATAAAGTCTGCAAATAACTTCAGATTTTCGTGAAACTTGCACAGTTTGTTTATTTCATCAATAGCTTCAACCCTATCGACTTTGAAAAAAATCCAACAAATAGTATGGGAAAAGTAGCCATTTAAAGTTGAAAATTTAAATTTTCTGTTCTTGTTTACGCAATAAAGTCTGTATTTCTGGTCAGATTTTCATGAAAATCACACAGTTTGTTTATCTCATCAGTAGCTTCAACCCTATTGATTTTGAAAAAAAAATCGAAGAAACAATGTGGGAAAAGTAGCCATTTCATGTTGAAAATTTCCAATTCTTGTTTACATGATAAAGTCTGCATTTGTAATCAGATTTTTGTGAAATTCACCCAGTTGTTTTGTCTCATCAACAGCTTGAATCCTATTGATTTTGAAAAAAAATCCAAGAAACAATGTGGGAAAAGTAGCCATTTTTTTTTTGTTGAAAATTTGTCTTTTTGCATCATGAATTCATAATGTATGCTAGCATAAAAGCAAGATTTAATTCCCTGCCAGTAGAGCATATTCAGGCCCTTCAGGGCCTTCTAGTTTTCATAAGCAAGACCAATTTACTTCTTTGATGGGTGTGTGTATATCAATCCAAAACATTGATGTTGAGCAAACACCAGAATTTCAAATGAGCTTAAGGCATGATGATGGCCCTTGCACATACAGCTGTTTTAACTAGAAACTATGGCAACATAAATGAGCCATGCTCTTTCAAAAGGGGGGCAGTCCACGCAGCCTGATGTGGGTCGAAACTTTTTGCTATTGGTCAACTTTCTGCATGTCCAAGGGCCAGTTTACCTTGTGATTTAGTCGGTTCTTCTACAAAATGGATTTTATGGATCCATAATTATGTGATGACTTGCTTTGTATAATGCATCAGAAAGATGCATTAAGCTGACTTTTGCCAGAGCAAAAGTGGCTCAAATGTTTTGGATTGGTTGGCTTTATCACCTGATATGGCACAGATTGAACATATCTCTGCTGAGGTGATAAGGCATGCTGCACATAGGAGAGTTAGTTTTTTACGTGCTGCCAATTTTTACTAATTTTTACGACTAACATATATTCCTAAAGGTTTGACACATATATACATATATAATTACTTTTTCTTGTCAGTGCGAGAAACTTGTCATCTTTTGGCCAATTTTTGATTTGTCACTTAATTTCGCATTTTTTCCATGGTCAATACTTTTCGCTGATGCATTAAGCCCCTTTTTACAGAGCATGACTCATATCCAAGTCAATTTCACAGAATATGATTGAATTTTTTATAAGTTCTTTCTTATAATCACTTCCATAACAGATATTTGAAGCCAGGGCCACATCTGAAGGTATTTCCCCACCAGGATCCCCTGAAGGAACCTTGGAAGAAGTTGGTGTGAAGTCACTAGAGACTTCCATCGACAGATCCAGAGGTTCACTGCGGGGAGTGGATGATACCCATGATACAGACATGATAGAATTTTCAGAGGAGGAATCGGACAAGTCAATGGAAGAAGGTGAGGCAGAAATGTTTCTGATTTCTTTACCAGACAAAGAAATTTAAGCTTGTCCAATAATCATTGTCTTTGTAGACAAATTGAATGTGGCACAAATGATTGGATTTTTCAGCAAAAGAGTAGAAAACATACTGGTAAAAAAGAAAAAAATACAGGCCACCAGCATTTTGTTCTCTTCCCTCGATGTTTCCAAAAGTTTTTTCCTTCGTGGTCTTAAGTCCATTGTTCGTGTTGTGATAGGTAAACTCTTACACTGCAAAGTAAATGAAAGACCAGAAAATACTAAACTTTTACAATTTTAAGGTAGTATTGACAGAAATATTTCCCACAATGTACATTGTAGATCCAAGATCAGACTAAATTACTCCTGAGTGGATTAGTCTCACTTGGAAATTATGTGACGATTTCTACAATTTTCCTGTCTAAAAAGTTATTGGCATAACACGATCTTTCATGTGTTTTAACCCTTTACCAAACGAACAAACATTAGACTTTTTTGGAATTGAGAGGATTTGCAGACATCAGTGTAAATGTGATTCAAAACTTTTCTCTCCATTTTAGCTGCAGGAACAGGAAAAACCGACAGAAGTACTCCAACGGCCCTTATTCAGACCCTCCACCTAGGAAGTGAGGTCCCGGTTGGCCCCACTGTAAAGTCCCTAGATGATACAACAGACTCCTCCTTTAGGGTCTCAGAGAGAGAGGACCAAATAGCAAGAATTAAAGAGGTAAATACTCCTAGTGAACAGTTTCCTGCCCCTCTTCAATGCCATAACTCTTTACCTCACAACAAAAATACAGACAAAAAGCATTTGCAGACGACAATTTAAACATGGCTATGATGATGGAATTTGTCTTAGATAAGGTAGAAAACATTGTTGTAAAAGGAGAAAATGCTGGTTACTTGCATTTTCTCCTTTTCCCACTATGTGTTCAAAAGGCGTCTTCCTCAGGGTGGTTAAAACTCAGAATGTTGTGGTAAAGGGTTAACTAATCCCATAATTTATCAACCCTGAGGAATAGCGCTTCTAAAAAAAAACATTGTGCTAAAAGGAGAAAATGCTGGAAATTATCATTTCCTTCTTTTCCCACGATGTTTTCAACCATTTCCCCTCATCTATCCCTTTACCTAGTGATTCTGTTTTAAAGAACCTGCACAAGAATGCTTTTGAAAACATTGTGCAAAAAGGAGAAAACACTGGTCAACAACATTTTCTCCTTTTTCCACATTGTTTTCTTTCCTATCTAAAAGGAATTCCAACTATTTTAGACACATTTGATTTATTGTCAGCAAATGCTTTAGTTTATGCCGATTCTAAAATTTTGTTAATAGGTAAAGAACTAAATAAAATTTCATCAATCATTTAACATTCCTGTGATGTCACAATCCGAAGGAAAAAGGCTTTTTTCATGCACTTTTTCTTTACCCACAATGTTTTTTTTTAAAAAAGCAGCCTTCCTCAGAGATAAAAAAAAAGGGATTACTTGGTAAAGAATTATATCCATGCCAGCTGAACTACTCAAGAAATAAAGGATAGAGGGAATCAGGTGAGAAAATGCAGTAAAAAATAACCCAATACCAAGAATGTGTAAGATGTATAATTAATGAAGAAAATCAATTTCTCAGGAAAATCTGACTTTTCCGAATTCCTGCACTCTGATTATTGAGTTACTGGTATTTTAGCAGTGGAGAAAAGTTTTATGGATTTTAATGAACTCCTTGCCGCCAGTAGATAATTTTCCAGGTTGTGCAGGAGACCATGTTTGGAAGCATTGTGGCAAAAATAGAAGTTTTATCCTGCCTTAGTGTTTTCATATGTATTATTTCAGTGAACTTTTAATTTGTATTTTCTTTATTTTACATGAATGTTTTTAACCCTTAGGCTGCTAAGCATGACTCTTTTTTGGACAGTGCAGATCTAAGATCAGACTCCACAAAACATGCAGTCTAATCTTGGATCTACACTGTTGGATATCATCTTTTTTTTGGTAAAGGGGTAAGATCTTGTGCAGTGCAGAAGAATTTTGTAAAAGACTGTTATATTGTAAAAAAGGGTTTGCTAGCATTGCATTGGAGACCAATTACCGACAGATATTAAGTGGATAGTGATGTAAATATTACAGGAATCTATTCAAATAAGAAATTCATTAAGATATTTAAGTGGATAGAGATGTAGATATCTGGTATCAATGCAAATAAGAAATTGATAAAAAAAGTTAAGGAAGATATTTAAGTGGATAGCAATGTATGTATCCGGTATCTATGCAAATAAGAAATTCATTAACATATTTAAGTGGACTGTGATGTAGATATCTGGTATCTTTGCAAAAAAGGCAATTGATTAACCCTTTCCCAAACAAGCCCTGGTTTACATGTGTCTGCAGTACAAGTCTTTTGAAAACACTGTGGGAAAAGGAGAAAGTGCTCATAACGAGCAATTTCTCCTTTTTCCACAGTGTTTTCAACCTTTTTTGAGACCTTTCTGTCATTTTCGTCGAATTTAAAATTGTCGTTTGGGAAAGGGTTAAGATATTTAAGTGGATAGTGATGTAGATATCTGTTTTCTATGCAGATAAGAAATTGATCTAGATGTTTAAGTGGTCAGTGATGTAGATATCTGTTATCTATGCTGATTAGAAATTGATATAGACATTTAAGTGCCTAATGATGTAGGTATCTGGCATCCATGCAAATAAGAAATTAAGATATTTAAGTGGATAGTGATATTCATATCTGGCATCTATGCAAATAAGAAATTAAGATATTTAAGTGGATAGTGATATACATATCTGGTATCTATGCAAATATGAAATTAAGATATTTAACCCTTTCCCAAACGACAAATTTTAGACCCTTCCAAACTGAAAGACTTTACAGACGACAGTTTTAAATTTGATGAAAATGGCGGAAAGTTCTCCAAAAGGGTAGAAAACACTGTGGGAAAAGGAGAAATTGCTCGTTATGAGCAATTTCTCCTTTTCCCACAGTGTTTTTTATAATATGAAATTAAGAAATCTAAGTATATAGTGATGTCGATATCTGGTTTCTCTGCAAATATGAAATTTATTAAGATATTTAAGTAGATAGTGATGTAGATAGCTGGTATCCATGCAAATATGAAATTAAAATATCTAAGTGGATAGTGATGTAAATATCTGGTTTCTATGCAAATATGAAATTTATTAAGATATTTAACCCTTTCCCAAACAAGCCCTGGTTTTCACGTGTCTGCAGTACAAGTCTTTTGAAAACACTGTGGGACAAGGAGAAATTGCTCGTAACAAGCAATTTCTCCTTTTCCCACAGTGTTTTCTACACTTTCTGATAACTTTCTGCCATTTTCATGAAAATTAAAATTGTCGTCTGCAAACTCTTTCAATTTGGACCAGTCCAAAATTTGTCATTTGGGAAAGGGTTAAGTGGATAGTGATGTGGATATCTGGTATCCATGCAAATATGAAATTAAAATACGAGGGACACTTTTTAAGTTCGTAGAGTAAGCCTATAACTTTTTAACGCGATTATGAAGTTGCACGATTTTTTACACAGAACTTGCGTAATCATTCCTCTCTCGAACGGTGTCACGGTATGCGGCGCACGAGGTCCACGTGCGCGCTGCGCTGGGTATTTTCAACACGTGGTTTTATACACTGTAGTAAAATATAGCGTTCAATATGGATGGAAAAATCTCTGAACAGAGGGTATATTGTAAGATTCGAGCACAGCTCGGGTTTCCGCCAACAGAAATTCATGCTGATTTGCAAAAAGTTTATGGGAATGGTGCTTTAAAATATGCTACAGTTTGCAAGTGGGTACGTCGTTTTAATGATGGTCGGGAGTCAATTGAAAATGACCCTCGGGTGGGTAGGCCGGTTTCCGTTTTGACGGAAAAGAACGTTGCTACTGTGAAAATGTTAATTGAGGAAGACGCACGTTATACCGTGCAAGAGATAGAAGAATTAAGTGGCATTCATTCGTCAAGTGTTTTGAAGATCTTACGTGAACGACTTGGGCTACGTAAGATCTGCCCGCGCTGGGTGCCCCATTTGCTCACTGTCGAGCAGAAACAAAGTCGGGTTAGACTTGCATCGCAAGTTATAGAAAAATATGATAAATGTGACCCACGTCGTTTGGAAGAGATAGTTACAGGTGATGAAACCTGGATCTATCATTTTCAACCCGATTCTAAGGCTAAAAATAAGGTTTGGGTTTCATCTGAGGGCGACAGACCTGTCATTGCGCGCCGTTGCAAAACATCAAATCGCATGTTGTATGCGATATTCTTTGATTCGAAAGGTCCAGTCCTTCAAATTCCAGTCCCGAAAGGTAGTTCTGTCACTGGAAAGTTTTACAGAGAAAGTGTTCTTACTCAACTTGTTGATTTCTATCAGAAACGCAGACCGCGCACCGGTGTCCGCGGCATCAAATTACTCCATGATAACGCACCGGCCCATAAATCCGCTACGGTACAGGAATATCTGAAAGAATCTGGGCTCGATGTCTTCGATGACTTTTGGTTGTTCCCAAGACTAAAGGAAATGCTGGCAGGGCACCGTTTTGAATCCCGTTGTGGTATAGGCAGTGCGGTCTACCAGTGTCTGCAACATATACCTAAAGAGGACTACCGGGCGGTGTTCCGGAAATGGGTAGATCGGTGTAAAATGTGTGTGGAGGCAGACGGGGCATATTTCGAAGGTCTTAGATAAATAAAATTTTGATATTTCAAGCGGTTTTAAAAAGACCGCCCTACTTTACGAACTTAAAAAGTGTCCCTCGTATCTAAGTGGATAGTGGTGTAAATATCTGGTTTCTATGCAAATATGAAATTTATTAAGATATTTAAGTGGATAGTGATGTAGATATCTGGTATCTATGCAAATAAGAAAATGACTTTGGTGTAAAGTTTGTTAATGAAACAAGTGGGAAAAAAAGATGAATGGAATACATCTTTATGAGAAGGTCAAAGGAATTACATCCAAAATATTTAAGGTAAAACTGATGCAGTGGTAAATGAATGCTAAGAACACCGAAACCTTTAGAAGGTCTATCAAACCTGAACCTTTTACCAAATGATCTTGGGTTTCAACAACTTTGAGGATGAAGCCGTTTAAAACATTGTGGGAAAAGGAGAAAATGCTGGTTTGAAAACATTGTGGGAAAAGGAGAAAATAATGCTTTGAAAACATTGTGGGAAAAGGAGAAAAGGCTGGTTACCCAGCATTTTCTCCTTTTCCCACAATGTTTTCTACTTTATCAAAAACAAATTCCATCTTTTGAGTCACATTTAATTTGTCATGTGCAAATGCTATCAGTTTGGACCAATCTTATATTGTTTGGCTGGTAAAGATTTAAGCAACATTTGCCCATAGTGTGGATCAAGACTGTACGGAAATATTCAGTATAGTGTGGATCAAGACTTTACGGAAATATTCAGTCCTGTCTTTGATCTATACTGTGTGATGTTTAGCTACCCTTTACCACACAATCCCGACTTTTTAACAACCCAAAGGGAAAGGACTTTTTCAAAAGCATTGTGGGATAAGTGCTGGTAAACAGCATTTTCTCTTTTTTTCACAATATTTTCTACCTGTTGAAGACGGAAAGACGGATTTTATAATTTGTGCCACTTTTGCAAATGCTTTCAATTTGGATGCCTCCAGTTTTCACCGTTTGGTTAATCCTTTACCGCACAATGCCTCCTTTTGACACCCCAGGGAAAGAAGCCTTTTGAAAACATTGTGGGAAAAGGGGAAAATGCTGGTAACCAGCATTTTCTCCTTTTCCCACACTCTTTTCTACCCTATCAAAGAAAAGTTGCACCATTTGAACCACATTGAAATTGACGTCTGCAAATGCTTTCAGTTTGGACAAGAATAAAATTTTGTCTTTTGGTAAAGGGTTAATGTGTAACGGTGTTTTGGCCAAAGAGAAATCACAACATCTTGATCTTTTTCAATTGACTAATTTTGCACCATCAGGTTATATTCATGTATGTTTGCTGAAATTTTTTACTAGGCAACAAAATTTTAGATTTTTTCATTGAAAGCTTTTTTAGACAACAAATTAAATGTGGGTTATTATTAAAGGGATTTGTCTTTGAAAAGGTAGTTTGTAGGTGCCCGCAGTGTCTTCAAACCTTGTCTGCCTCAAGGTCGTAAAAACATGTGACTCTCTCTCTCTCTTCCTCCCATCCCCTTTCCACCTCCTTACCTTTGATGGTAATCCCCATCTGCTCCCTCAAAAAAAACCTTACTTTTGAATGGTAATGAACCTGTTTCTAGGTCCTTTTCTTATTTTTATTATCAAGATATTCCTAAGATATTCATGTTTTATGTTTTATTTCTTCACAGTTGGAGAATGAGGTGGAAGATCTACGACGTAAACTGGACTTTGAACTGGCCAAACAGGATGACCAGCATGACAGATTGGACAGAGAACAACAAGAAGAAGGCAACCTGGTGTCCATGCTCCGAGCTGACATTGATCGTCTAAATGGTGACAGGTATGGGGGTTTCAGTACTTACAGACCTGTGCCTGTATTCACCAACCATCCTGAAGAATGTTTCATGTCTTATTCTAGATTTTACCACACAATCCTGACTTTTAACGACCCTGAGAAAAGAGCCTTTTGAAAACATTGTGGGAAAAGGAGAAAATGCTGGTAGCCAGCATTTTCTCCTTTTTCCACAATGTTTTCTACCCCTCCAAAAAGAAATTTCAATCTTACAGTCACATTTATTTTGTTGTCTGTAAATACTTTCAATTTCATTCAGTCTAAAATTTAGTTGTTTGGTAAAGAGTTAAGAAAGTAACATAACTTCTGATTGGCTAAACCAAATTGTTTAGCGAATCAGATAAACCAAATTGTTTAGCAAATCAGAAGTTGCTTCACTGTCAAATTTGGAAAATTCTTGAGAACAAGGCTAAGAATACTCTTAAGAATGGTTGTTGAATACGGACCCTGAATTCTATAGAGTCCTTACTGAAAGCATTAGCAAACAATGAATTAACCAGTAAAGCACCCTTTACGGCTATTTTTGCCTTTGCAGCCAGTGCAGATCAAGATGAGACTGCACCAACCTTTTCTCCTTTTCCCACATTGTTTCCAAAGGCCTTCTTTCTCAGAGTCATTAAAACCTTGGATTATTTGTTAGGGATTTGCTCCGGTCAATTACATTGACAATAATAAGTCAGTTATGTGAGGAAGTACTGAGGTGCATGAAAAATTAATTAACTCTACCAAATAACAAAATTTTAGACTCTCCCATAATGAAAGCATTTGCAAATGAAAAATTGAATTCTGCTAAAATGATGAGATTTGTTTGTGAAAGGAGAGAAAACATTGTGGGAAAAGGAGAACATTTTTTAAAAAGGTTTTCTTTTGTAGGCTTGTTAAAACTTGGGATTGTGTAGTAAAGGTTTAACCCTTAACCTTCTGATTAAGTTAAATCAAAACTTTCCACCCAATAGTGAAAAACTGAAATACTGCAATTTCAAATGCAATTTTTTGAGAAAAGTAATTCCTTATCAGACAGTGTAAATCCAAGATCAGACTGCACATTCTGTGCAGTCTGATCTTGATCTACACTGGCCGCAAAAGTGCCTTGACTCACACTTGGCAGCCTAAGGGTTAAAAAACCTTTTTTGATTGGAAACGATAAAGTTCATATCAATCTCTCTTAGGGTAAGGGCATTATCAGTATGAGGTCCTGCTAGGATCAGTAGTAAAGTGTAGGACCAGTGAGCTGGTGGCCCCGGGTCTGAGCCTCACCGGATCTACTGGGCTTTTCCTGGGAGTTTCCTTGGACAAGACACCTCAGAGCCCTAGCCTAGAACTGTTGGAACCCAGGAACTACATGAATGTGTGAGCTGTGGCCATGATAGGACAGAAATAATGTTGAAAGTGGCATAAAACACCATTTAATCAATCAATCATGATTAGTATAAGTTAGACGCTGAGAATTTTCCAGGAATTATAAGTGGCAGATGAGGAGCACATACTTATCCACAGCATTTTTTGTTCCTGTAAAATTCTCTAATAGCCTCTGACTTAGTTGGTCTTTGACATACTCTCGGCCATTTACAACGTTACACACTATTTTAACTCTTTACCAAACAACAAAGTTTTAGACCAGTCCAAATTGAAAGCATTTGCAGACAACAAAATAAATGTGACTCAAAAATTGAAAATTGTTTTGGGAAGGTTACAAAACATTGTGGGAAAAGGAGAAAATGCTGGTTACCAGCATTTTCTCCTTTTCCCACAATGTTTTCAAAAGGTTTCTTCTTCAGGGTTGTTAAAACCCATGATGGTGTGGTAAAGGGTTAATAACTCTATTCAGTCATACTGTAGTTCTTGTAGTATGAGTGACCTTCTTTTTGTTGTGAAGGCCAACTTTAAATAGACTTGCAAGTTTATGAAAAAAAAAATTATAAACATATTCTTTGTTAACTCTTTACCAAACAATCCCGACTTTTAACGACCCTGATGAATAAGGCTTTTGAAAACATTGTGGGAAAAGGAGAAAATGCTGGTAACCAGCATTTTCTCCTTTTCCCACAATGTTTTCTACCCTTCCCAAAACAAATTTCAATTCCTGAGTATCATTTTATATGTCGTCTGCAAATGCTTTCAATTTGGAGGGGTCTAAAATTTTGCTGTGTGCTAGAGAGTCAATTCATTGGTAAAACAAAGGTGAAAATGAAAACAAAAAGCTTTGTCATTAACTGACAAAGTATGTCAAACCCAAATGCAATGTAAGAGTTATTATTATACCCCCGCAAACGAAGTTTGTGGGGGGTATACTGGAATCAGCCTGTCGGTCAGTCGGGCGGTCGGTCGGGCGGTCGGTCTGTCTGCAAAATCTTGTCCGGACAACTCCTCCTACAGTTTCTGTCTGATTCACGTTAAACTTAGCAGAAGTGTTCATTAGGAGCTGTAGATGTGCAAGGCACACATTTTGTAAAGAATTACTGAGTTATTGCCCCTGATTTGACTTAAAAATGCTTGTCCGGACAACTCCTCCTACAGTTTCTGTCTGATTCACTTTAAACTTGGCAGAAATGTTCATTAGGAGCTGTAGATGTGCAAGACACACATTTTGTAAAAATTCCATCAAGAATTACTGAGTTATTGCCCCTGATTTGACTTAAAAATGCTTGTCCGGACAACTCCTCCTACAGTTTCTGTCTGATTCACTTTAAACTTGGCATAAGTGTTCATTAGGAGCTGTAGATGTGCAAGACGCAACTTTCGTTAAAATTCTATGAAGAATTAATGAGTTATTGCCCCTGATTCACATTAAAAATGCTTGTCCGGACAACTCCTCCTACAGTTTCTGTCTGATTCACTTTAAACTTGGCAGAAGTGTTCATTAGGAGCTGTAGATGTGCAAGACACACATTTTGTAAAAATTCCATCAAGAATTACTGAGTTATTGCCCCTGATTTGACTTAAAAATGCTTGTCCGGACAACTCCTCCTACAGTTTCTGTCTGATTCACTTTAAACTTGGCAGAAGTGTTCATTAGGAGCTGTAGATGTGCAAGACACACATTTTGTAAAAATTCCATCAAGAATTACTGAGTTATTGCCCCTGATTTGACTTAAAAATGCTTGTCCGGACAACTCCTCCTACAGTTTCTGTCCGATTCACTTTAAACTTGGCAGAAGTGTTCATTAGGAGCTGTAGATGTGCAAGACACACATTTTGTAAAAATTCCATCAAGAATTACTGAGTTATTGCCCCTGATTTGACTTAAAAATGCTTGTCCGGACAACTCCTCCTACAGTTTCTGTCTGATTCACTTTAAACTTGGCAGAAGTGTTCATTAGGAGCTGTAGATGTGCAAGACACACATTTTGTAAAAATTCCATCAAGAATTACTGAGTTATTGCCCCTGATTTGACTTAAAAATGCTTGTCCGGACAACTCCTCCTACAGTTTCCGTCTGTTTCACTTTAAACTTGGCATAAGTGTTCATTAGGAGCTGTAGATGTGCAAGACACACATTTTGTAAAAATTCCATCAAGAATTACTGAGTTATTGCCCCTGATTTGACTTAAAAATGCTTGTCCGGACAACTCCTCCTACAGTGTCTGTCTGATTCACTTTAAACTTGGCAGAAGTGTTCATTAGGAGCTGTAGATGTGCAAGACACACATTTTGTAAAAATTCCATCAAGAATTACTGAGTTATTGCCCCTGATTTGACTTAAAAATGCTTGTCCGGACAACTCCTCCTACAGTTTCTGTCTGATTCACTTTAAACTTGGCATAAGTGTTCATTAGGAGCTGTAGATGTGCAAGACGCAACTTTCGTTAAAATTCTATGAAGAATTAATGAGTTATTGCCCCTGATTCACATTAAAAATGCTTGTCCGGACAACTCCTCCTACAATTTCAGTCCGATTCGCTTTATACTTGGCAGAAGTGTCCATTTGGAGTTGTAGATGTGCAAGACACACATTTTGTAAAAATTCCATCAAGAATTACTGAGTTATTGCCCCTGATTTGACTTAAAAATGCTTGTCCGGACAACTCCTCCTACAGTGTCTGTCTGATTCACTTTAAGGAGGTCTTTTCTGTCATATGTATAGTTGGCCAACATTATGCGAAAAGGCACCTTTAGACATTTGCAACAAGTTTGGATCCAGACCAGCCGCTGTGTCTCAGACATATTATCAGATCATGGTCTGCACTTTTTTACACTCATTTAGTTTTGTGTCCAATTAAATTGATACTTTGCATAAATATTCACCAGGAGCAGTAGAGGTTCAAGATGCATTTTTCTCAAATGTTTGCCAAATTAATTACCCCTGAATTTACTCAAAACTTCTTGTCCAGAGAACTATTCCTTCAGTTTAAGTCTTATTCACTTGATATTTGTCATGATATTCACCAGGAGCAGTAGATGTGCAAAGCACAAATTTCTTGAGTGTTGGTCTAATGATTACGGAGTGATAGTTATTCTAGTTATTACAGTTTTTCATTTTTTTTGTATAGGGAAGCCTTCCAGAACACCAATGAACATTTACTTGGCCTGCTGTCTGATGCTGTTAAAACATATATGGGCGTTGAAGAGAGCATCAGTAAGAGGTTGAAAACATTAATGGAGAGACCTGTTGCAGAAAAACCAGCGGAGAAGGCAAGACCAGGATCTGCGGAAAAGAGGAAGACCCCTCCTCCTCAGAAGCTGTCCCCTGCAGCTTCCCCTGGAAGGGGCAGCCCTGCTAGACCTGAAGGTATGATTAACTCTCTCCAAAACGACAAAATTTTTGACTCGCTCAAAAAATGAAAGCATTTGCAGACAACAATTTCATTTTGGCTCAAATGATGCAATTTGTCTTTGATATGGTGAAAAACATTGTTCTTTCTCTGGGTAGCTAAAACTTGGGATTGTGTGGTAAAGGGATAACTCTTTCCAAAAGGAAATAATAGTAGACTTGTTTAAATTGAAAGCATTTACAGATGAGGAAGTTGCTGTAGTTCAAAAGATAATTTCTGGCCTTGAAATGGTAGAAAATACTGTGGGAAAAGAAGAAAATGCTGTGAACCAGCATTTACTCCTTTTCCAACAATGTTTTCAAAAGCTGTCACTGTTAAAGTCTCTAAAGCTTTAGACTATGTGGTAAGGAGTTTAGTGTTAAACTTAATGTTGGACCCTTTACCAAGCAATCCTGTGTTTTAACCCTTTCCCAAACAAGCCCTGGTTTTCACGTGTCTGCAGTACAAGTCTTTTGAAAACACTGTGGGAAAAGGAGAAATTGCTCGTAACGAGCAATTTCTCCTTTTCCCACAATGTTTTCTACCCGTTTTGAGACCTTTCTGCCATTTTCATCAAATTTAAAATTGTCGTCTGCAAACTCTTTCAATTTTAGACCAGTCCAAAATTTGTCGTTTGGGAAAGGGTTAATGGTCCAAATGTTAGTTGCTGGCAGAAAAATTAATTTTACAGTCAGGCAAAAAGTAAACAAAAGATAGAGTGACCTGGCAGTATTTAACCTAGTTAACCTTTTACCACACAATCCTGACTTTTAACGACCCTGAGAAAGAAGCCCTTTGAAAACATTGTTGGAAAAGGAGAAAATGCAGGTAACCAGCATTTTCTTCTTTTCCCACAATGTTTTCTACCCTTCCCAAAACAAATTTCAGTTCTTTTTGTCACATTTATCATGTCATCTGCAAATGCTTTCAATTTGGACTGGTCTAAAATTTTGTCATTTGGTAAAGAGTTAAATCAACACTTGGACCTACTGCACAATAACAGATGTCATCATCACAATAATTTCCATACTTTTAAATGATATGACTTAAATTAAAATTCATCTTAACACCTGATTTGTTTACCTTTGGCAGCTATTGATACTTTAACCCTTTACCACACAATCCCAAGTTGTTAAACTCTGAGAAAGAGACCTTTGGAAAACATTATGGGAAAAGGAGAAAATACAGTCAGGCAGAACGTAAACAAAAGATAGAGTGACCTGGCAACATTTAACCTAGTTAACCTTTTACCAAACAATCCCAACTTTTAACGACCCTGAGAAAGAAGCCTTTTGAAAACATTGTTGGAAAAGGAGAAAATGCTGGTAACCAGCTTTTTCTTCTTTTCCCACAATGTTTTCTGCCCTTTTACAGACAACTCTCACCATATTTGCTTCATATAATTTGTTGTCTGCAATTGCTTTTAATTTGGACAAGTGTAAAATTTTGTGTAGTGGTAAAGAGTTAAGAGAACATTGTTGTAAAAGAAGAGATTGGTCATTAGCAGACAATATAGAGCAAAGATGAGACTGTAGATTTTGTGTGTCGTATCTTGATCTATTCTGTTGGTAATAGCTTTCAATATTACTCATATTTGTTTCTGTGGAAGATTTATATTGCTGTTATTCATGACTCGACAACAAGACGGACAATTAGTACAGGAAGAAATGCTTTACTTACTCTTCCATGTAAAATATAAACTCAAAAATCAATCAATAAAAATGTGAGAGAACGATCAACCTAATAGTTAAGTAGAAAGAAGGTGGCGTAAAGATCGTGGCTTAGATCGGCAGCACGGCGGAGTGTAACCAGCCCTGCTGCCTGTTGAGATTTCCAAGTAAACCTTTAAATACCCGCGCAAAGCACACCAGAAACCCCCTGAAAAAACGGTTTTTTACTTCTCAAAGCGAGTTTCCGCTGACAACTTTTATTTTAGGACTGACTACTACGCACTGCACCTATAGAGGCCATCCGTGGTACGCAAATCGAACGGGTAACTCACGGAAACCTGGCAGTACGAACTAACAAACCTGTCCACCTTGAACACGGACTTGTAACACCTACAGTACTGTCAGTGAACGTGTAGCTTCTACAAACCATTTAAACACAGACAGCACTGTCCGGGAACGTGTAGCTTCTACACCCCGGGAACAGACCACACTGCCCGAGACGTGCAGCCCTGCACCATTTGCGGACAGAGACAAAAAAAAAAAAACCTGAAAAGTTTAGCACCCCACTATTCCAGGTAAATCTGGACTAACAACACGAACACATACAGAGTGTCAGAACGGGGCATTACTCTAATATTGAACTGAATGGTACAGCTAGTTATAACACTAGACACGCGATAAGTACCCGGTAAAAACCACAAAAAACGGATTTAACTTGGGGGACTGGAAGAAAAACGCATTGAGCGAACGGAGAGTGCCGAGGCCCAGAACGCCCACTGCATTTATGGTTAACGTACTGAAGCAATCGAATTTGACGTAATTGACTGCTTACTTGGTGTACTTAATATGTCTCACCTTGATCCAAGCCACGACAATTAGTTAATTTTTTCCTAACAAATAACAAACATGTAAATAAACCCGGAAGTAGGACTTCCTACCCCTATATATACAATTTTGATTTAAATGACATTAAACATTACTGTGAAATGTAAATATACATAGCTATGACTTGCGAACAACCTATATACTAACTTAACGTAGGTAATTCTAAATGTTACTTGTAAGTCTATTATGGAATTCATCTAATTACACAGTAATAAAGTGTTTGAGTCTTTAAGAACCGAAGGTAGCTGTGAAGCGGCCAGAGATCAAGGCCAAGGTCGATTGTAGGTGATGTATGTTGTAGGATTTCGTGAGCGGATCCCAGGTTACCAAGGACATGATGACGGTATTTATAGCCAGCTGAGTCTCAGATGTATAGAGAAATCCTTTAAGTTGGACCATCGTACGACCTATACACTTTAAGAAAAGAAAGAACTCAATTACGATATAACTTTATACATTAATACCAGCATTACTCATTAATTAACGAGCACAGTCTGATCTGTAACTCATGACAGTACATAAAACAAACGGAATTAAACACCAGTTCAATATGATGGCACTATAGAACTACTCTATAACCAGATTTAGAAAACAACTACCAAATATACCACCGAACCTAGTTATGGCTCCTGCGTAAGTGAATGAGGCTGCAAGTACTTGACTGGGGGTATGGGCGGGAGGGTTTTTTGCGCTTGTCGAACTACCAGCCTATGTTGTAAGAGAGCGTGTCTGACAGCCGAGCACGGGCTTTTATACCAGCCAGTGACCTTATTTTGATTGGCTAAAGAAATCAAAACAACCACGTATCTCTATTCCACCGTAACCAAGGTAAACAATGACACTCGGCACTCGTCATCGCATCAATAATGATTATTATTTTTAATAACTAAAAATAATAATACTTATTTGTCAACAAACTGTGTTATTGAATTTATATGACAAAAACACTCTGTTCAATACCAAATGACAAACTACCGGTATGCTAGTATCGGCAAACTTGGCCAATTCAAGAAAAACTGGGCCAGCATCAAAGAAAACATGGACAGTATGACTCAGTAAATGTAAAGTGAAAAATTGACAGCAAATCTGGGCTGTTGATTAATAAAATTGCCATTGATTAATTAATTTGGTGTTGGGTGAGTTACAGGTCCGAGGTTTGTTGTATTAACCCAAGGCCTTTGGACACAAGCTAATACTGCAGACCGCAGACTTCAACTTGACCAGTACGACTTTGCTTGATTAACTCTTTACCACACAATCCCGAGTTTTAACGACCCAGAAGAAGAAGGCCTTTGAAAACATTGTGGGAAAAGGAGAAAATGCTGGTAACCAGCATTTTCTTCTTTTCCCACAATGTTTTCTACCATATCCAAAACAGAAATCATTATTTTATCAACATTTAATTTGTCATCTGCAAATGCTTTCAATTTGGTCCAGTCCGAAATTCTGTCGTTTGGTAAAGAGTTAATAATATTATACTAATATTGCAGGATAAAATGTTTTCACGAGGCTGTTCTGTAAGGAAATTAGACTCAACCCTTCACCAAACAATACCAGGTATTTACATGAAGAAGGCATGTGAAAGGGTATTGGAGAAGGAGAAAATGCTGGTTTTTGGTCATCACTGGTTTTAACTTCACTTTTTCAGACCCAGAAAATCCACAAGAAACCAGTATCTTGTCCAACATCACTGACGAAGGGCTAGATCTGTCTCAGCGCATATCTGACAGCATCTTCCAGGGACCAGAACTGGCAGCTGAGGAGGAGGAACTGCTGACAGGTAACCAGTCATATTTGAGTTAACATAGCAGTTGGTGCCCTGCTCACATTTTTATTAGCATGTATATACTCTTGTTTGATTTATGAAGTTTTACTAATATCCTGTATATATCTGTTATTTGTTTTCATTTGACCAAGCCATTAGAGGTTTCTTTTTTTTTTTCCTGAATAAAATAGATACATAGATTACTATGTAAATATTTTAAGGCTGCATTACAATATACATTAAAGTTATGTCGTTACGCTTTTACCACACAATTCTGTCTCGTAGCAACCATGAGGTAGAAGCCCTTTGAAAACACAGTGTTTCTACCCTTTGAAATACAAATGCCATTATTTTAGCCCTATTTTATTTGTGGTTTGCAAGTGGTTTTAATTGGACAAGTCTAAAATTTGGTCCTTTGATTAAGAGCTAAAAGTTATTGTTAATAGGAAAGGCCAAACTATTGCAAGTTAGGTCTGTTTTTGGCCAGAAATGTCATGGAATATCAGACAGTTCAGATTCAAGATGTGTTTTGTGCAGTCTGATCTTGATCTGCACTAGTTTAGATTCAAGATGTGTTTTGTGCAGTCTGATCTTGATCTGCACTATCTGCAAAGGTGTATATTATTTCTGCTAGATTTTTCTTGGATTTAACAAGCTTTAGAATGAAGCAATATCATTTCAGTAGTGTAGACATATGAAAAGAAATTTGATATCTAAGAGATTGCGTGTGAATATCAACCAACCTTCAATCATGCCAGTCCTTGAATCTTATCCTCAAGCATTTAAGCAATACCCATGAATCATGTTAGATGACATCATTAAGTAGCTCGACAGTTTTCGACTTACTTCCAGAAGCTACTTACCGAAAATTGCATCAAAATGCATTTTAACCCATTACCACACAATCCGGTGTTTTAATGACCCTTGGGAAGAAGCCTTTTGAAAACATTGTGGGAAAAGGAGAAATGCTGGTAACCAGCATTTTCTCCTTTTCCCACAATGTTTTCTACTCTATTAAAGACAAATTTCCCCATTTGAGGAACATTAAAATTGTCGTCTGCAAATGCTTTCGATTTGGACAAAACTACATTTTTATTGTCTGGTAAAGAGTTAAAAGAACAAATATAGGCTTAATTCAAGACATGTTCCAAAAGTAACACAATTTACATATTTCCATTTCAACTGAAATATTTGTCCCACATGCATTTCCACATAGCATTTATCGATGATTCTTTTTTGAAAGATACTCTACCCACTGTTTCAACAGTAAGGCCAAAGTAATTGCATCATGTGTTTACAAAGAGGGTTCCTTATACACGTTCAGTCCCTAATGATGCCATTATCAACTATGATAAAAAAAAACATGACAGTTCTCCAGAGAAACGAATTCCAGACTTATTTCTGTGTAAATCTGCAATTATCCTCTACAATTTTATTCCAAAGTTTACATAACGATGATAAACAACGATTGAAATTAGCTTGGCTTTGCACTGCTGACCATTGTTTCGATGATGGTTATGTGGGAAAGCAGCCAGTGGCTTGGACAGGATATTGTGCGGAGTACTGGTAACAGAAACTCCAGGAAAGCATGGATAGGTGCACTGACCGCTGCGATGTAATTGAAATAATGTTGAAAATGGCGTGAAACACCCTACAATCAATCAATCAATCAAATAAAGGAAGTGGGTACAACATCATCCATCGGGGGCATGATTCAATTGTGGTACCTCCAGAAATAGAAATGTGATCGAGGTTGGTTTTAAACATCAACGGTTAAAATAATTGGAAGCAATTGGAAACAAAACAACAACACACACACAAAGCACATCCAGTAGGTGTATTTCCCTGATGTACGTTTTATTTTTGTTGATATCTCCATTGATTGACTGGCCAGTTTATACTTATGGGCACGAATCATGGACGGTGGAGGATATAACTTGGGAAACTGAATATTCTGGATATGATTGTTACAATCACAAATGCATGTTTGAAATGCATGGCCCAGCATATTGTGGCATGTAAGGGTAATTGTTTGGTATAGTCTTACTTGGACTATAGATAGGAATACACTACCTGTTAACTGTGTTGTAGGAAATCCCACTTATAGTAGGAGAACCAC
The DNA here is from genome assembly GCA_945859785.2 of Tridacna gigas. NCBI lineage: Eukaryota > Metazoa > Mollusca > Bivalvia > Cardiida > Cardiidae > Tridacna > Tridacna gigas. The sequence goes on from OX244039.2 coordinate 6,117,642, forward strand.
AGATGATGTTTTCAGGTGTCTTTGTTAAGATGATTTAAACAGCCTATATAAGCTTGTTATGTATAAGCTTGTTATGTATGTGCAGTCTTCAAGTAGATTTATGTGGGTTTCTTGTAGAGTGCAATTATCATATTGGTTTTTTAGCTCCACTGGCCGAAGGCCAGCGGGCTTATGTCATGGCCCGGTGTCCGTCGTGCGTCTGTCCGTGCGTGCGTGCGTGCGTGCGTGCGTCCGTCCGTCCGTCCGTGCGTTAACTTTTATTTCAAACATCTTCTTCTCTGAAACTACCCATCCAATTTTCATGAAACTTCACAGAAATGATCCTGCCATCGTCCTCTTCAGAATTTCTTGAAAGAATTTGATTCCTTCAAAAACTCTGGTTGCCATGGCAACAAAACTGAAAAATATTGGAAATCTTTAAAAATCTTCTTGTCTGAAACCATAAGGCATAGGGCTACCAAATTTGGCATGTAGCTTTATGTAGTAGACCTCTATCATGTTTCATGAAATTATGGCCCTGGGGTCAAAATTGGCTCTGCCCCAGGGGTCACAAGTTTTACATAGGCTTATATAGAGCAAAACTTTAAAAATCTTCTTGTCTGAAACCATAAGGCGTAGGGTTACCAAATTTGGCATGTAACTTTATGTAGTAGACCTCTATCATGTTTCCTGAAATTATAGCCCTGGGGTCAAAATTGGCTCTGCCCCAGGGGTCACAAGTTTTACATAGGCTTATATAGAGAAAACTTTAAAAATCTTTCTGTACCTAGCCATAAGGCCTAGAGCTACCAAATTTTGCATTTAGCTTGATCTAGTTGGGGGTCTACCAAAAGTGCCCAAATTATAGTCCTGGGGTCAATTTGGCCTCATGCTGGGGGAGGGGGTGTGTTTCACAAGATTTACATAGGCTTACATAGGGAAAACTTTTAAATCTTGCTGTACATAGCCATAAGGCTTAGGCTACCAAATTTTGCATAATTATAGCATTATCTAGTGGACAACTACAAAGAGGGCCCAAGTTACAGCCCTAGGATCAAGTTTGGCCCTGCACCAGGGGTCACAAGTTTTACATGGGTTTATGGAGTGAAAAGTTCAGAAACCGTCTTGTTACTAGCCATAAGGTCAAGAACTCCCAAATTTGGCACGTTATTCTTCTAATACACATATTCCCCATTTAGTCCGACTGTAGCCCTGGGGTCAAAGTTTTATAAGGGCTTATATAGTGAAGACTTCTCTTCATGGTTTATAGTTATAAGCCAGTGGAGTGATACAGGGCCATCATGGCCCTCTTGTGTTTGTTATTCATCTATCAGAATTCAAGATTAAAGGCGATGAATATGATGAAAGCACAGTGCTCTCCCTTTACATTAGATGTAAGAGTTTTGAAAGAGTGATTTCCTTTTTGTGATTGTAAACTTTTCCCTGAAACCTTTGTATGTTTTTGTGAGACCCAATTCTGTCAGCAAATGGTCAGGCATCTCTGTAAATTTTGTCAGAAGTGAAATATTTTGAAACTGTCTGTTGTTTTGTGATAACACCAGCTATCAAGTTTAAATGATTGTTGTATAATTTTGCACAATTCATGTTTTTGCATGGAACATAGGTTTAACCCTTTCCCAAACAAGCCCTGGTTTTCACGTGTCTGCAGTACAAGTCTTTTGAAAACACTGTGGGAAAAGGAGAAATTGCTGGTAACGAGCAATGTCTCCTTTTCCCACAGTGTTTTCTACCCTTTTTGAGACCTTTCTGCCATTTTCATCAAATTTAAAATTGTCGTCTGCAAACTCTTTCAATTTGGACCAGTCCAAAATTTGTCGTTTGGGAAAGGGTTAAAAGAAATAGCTGTTCACAAATTGTTCTGGTGCATGTTGTTTCTGCTTTTTTAAGATTCTTATTAAAAAATCATTTAAAAGAAAAAAAAATACAAGTAGCTCAGACAGTAACATACTGGGTTGTTTCTGCAATGACCATGCTGGAAAGCAGCCCGTGGATTAGAAACAGTCTCGCTGAAAGTACTGGTAAATAGAATTCTAGGAACACATCGATAAATTCGTTGCCTTCATTAACCCTTCCCAAACAAGCCCTGGTTTTCACTGTCTGCAGTACAAGTCTTTTGAAAACACTGTGGGAAAAGGAGAAATTGCTCGTATCGAGCAATTTCTCCTTTTCCCACAGTGTTTTCTACCCTTTTTGAGAACTTTCTGCCATTTTCGTCAAATTTAAAATTGTCGTCTGCAAACTCTTTCAATTTGGACCAGTCTAAAAATTGTCGTTTGGGAAAGGGTTAATATGACTGAAAAAAAAAAAAGTCTTGGCAATAAATACCTAATAAACAAAGTGCAAAAAAAAACCCAGCAAATTTTGTTGGATTTTTTTTTTCCCACTGACATTGAGATTGTTGTAGATTAATTACAAGAGTTTTAGAGAGTATATCAAATAATATCTTAGGTAATGATTACTTTTTCATGTTGATGTAAAATATAAAAAGAAACTGAAAAAAAAAGAATACTTCCAGGATATTTTTAACCCTTTCCCAAACAAGCCCTGGTTTTCACGTGTCTGCAGTACAAGTCTTTTGAAAACACTGTGGGAAAAGGAGAAATTGCTCATAACGAGCAATTTCTCCTTTTCCCACAGTGTTTTCTACCCTTTTTGATAACTTTCTGCCATTTTCATGAAATTTAAAATTGTCGTCTGCAAACTCTTTCAATTTGGACCCGTCCAAAATTTGCTGTTTGGGAAAGGGTTAAGGAAGGCAATTTTAAAAGTTCATGAGCAAGTATTTCAGCGAACAACAAAAGATACTCACTGTTTTAACCCTTTGCCAAACGATCCTGAATTTTAACATCTGTCAGAGAGAATCCTTTTGAACAAACAAGCTCTGGTTTTCACGTGTCTGCAGTACAAGTCTTTTGAAAACACTGTGGGAAAAGGAGAAATTGCTCGTAACGAGCAATATCTCCTTTTCCCACAGTCTTTTCTAGCCTTTTTAGCTCACCTGAGCACCTGAGCTATTGTGATCGTGCTGTGTCCGTCGTCCGTCGTCAGCTTTTTACCTTGTGTACGCTCTAGAGGCCACATTTTCAGTCCAATCCTCATGAAACTTGGTCAGAATGTTTGTCTCGATAAAATCTCGGACGAGTTCGAAATTGGGTCATGTGGGGTCAAAAACTAGGTCACTAGGTCAAATCTTAGAAAAACCTTGTGTACGCTCTAGAGGCCACATTTTCAGTCTGATCCTCATGAAACTTGGTCAGAATGTTTGTCTTGATGAAATCTCGGACGAGTTTGAAATTGGGTCATGTGGGGTCAAAAACTAGGTCACTAGGTCAAATCTTAGAAAAACCTTGTGTACGCTCTAGAGGCCACATTTTCAGTCCGATCCTCATGAAACTTGGTCAGAATGTTTGTCTTGATAAAATCTGGGATGAGGTCGAAATTGGGTCATGTGGGGTCAAAAACTAGGTCACTAGGTCAAATCTTAGAAAAACCTTGTGTATGCTCTAGAGGCCACATTTTCAGTCAGATACTTGTGAAATTTGGTCCAAATGTTTGTCCTTATAAAACCTTGGACAAGTTCGAAATTGAGTCATGTGGGGTCAAAAACTAGGTCACTAAGTCAAATCTTAGAAAAACCTTGTGTACGCTCTAGAGGCCACATTTTCAGTCCGATCCTCATGAAACATGGTCAGAATGTTTGTCTTGATAAAATCTCGGACGAGTTCGAAATTGGGTCATGTGGGGTCAAAAACTAGGTCACTAGGTCAAATCTTAGAAAAACCTTGTGTATGCTCTAGAGGACACATTTTCAGTCCGATACTTGTGAAATTTGGTCTGAATGTTTGTCTTGATAAAATCTCGGACGAGTTCGAAATTGGGTCATGTGGGGTCAAAAACTAAGTCACTAGGTCAAATCTTAGAAAAACTTTGTGTGTGCTGTAGAGGCCACATTTTCAGTCAGGTACTTGTGAAATTTGGTCAGAATGTTTGTCTTGATAAAATCTGGAACAAGAATGAAATTGGGTCATGTGGGGTCAAAAACTAGGTCACTAGGTCAAATCTTAGAAAAACCTTTTGTACACTACAGAGGCCACATTTTCAGTCCAATACTCTTGAAAAATGGTCAGAATGTTTGTCTTGATTATATCTTGAAATAGTACGAAAATGTGCCATGTTTGGTCAAAAACTAGGTCACCAGGTCAAATCTAAGAAAAACGTTGCGTATGCTCTAGAGGCCATATTTTCTGTCCAGTACTCTTGAAAGTTGGTCAGAATGTTTGCTTTGATAATATCTCTGACTAGTTTGAAAATGGGTCATGACGGGTGAAAAACTAGGTCACTAGGTCAAATCTTAGAAAAACCTTGTGTAAGCTCCAGAAGCCACATTTTCTGTCTAATACTCTTGAAAGTTGGTCAGAATGTTTGTCTCGATGATATCTCAGTGAATTTGAAAATGGGTCATGTCGGGTCAAAAACTAGGTCACCTGGTCAAATCTTAGAAAAACTATGTGTACACTGTTGTGGCCACGTTTTTTGTTCTATACTCTTTTAAAGTTGCTCAGAATGTTTGCCTTGGTAATATCTTGGATAAGTTTGAAAATAGGTCATGTTGGGTCAAAATCTAGGTCACTAGGTCAGATCTTAGAAAAACCTTGTGTACGCTGTAGAGGCCACATTTTCAGTCCAATACTCTTGAAATTTGGTAAGAATGTTTGTCCTAATGATATCTTGGACCAGTTTGAAAATGTGTTATGTTGGCTGAAAAACTAGGTCACTAGGTGAAATCTTAGAAAAACCTAGTGTATGAATGACTCTCAGAAAGAAGCGTTTTGAAAACACTCTTTGAAAATGAGAAGATGCTGGTATCCAGCATTTTTTCCCTTTTTCACAATGTTTTCTACCCCTTTGAGAGATCAGTCCCATAGCTTGATCCACATATTATTTGTTTTATGGAGAAGGTTCAGACTGATGAGTTTAAAATTTTATTGTTTGGTAATACATATATCTCACGAGACGTTGGAAATTGGTTGTGCTCGGTCAAAAGGCTCAGGTGAGCGATTCCAGGGCCATCATGGCCCTCTTGTTGATAACTTTCTGCCATTTTCATCAAATTTAAAATTGTCGTCTGCAAACTCTTTCAATTTGGACCAGTCCAAAATTTGTCGTTTGGGAAAGGGTTAAAAGAAATTGCTGTTCACAAGTTGTTCTGGTGCATGTTGTTTCTGCTTTTTTAAGATTCTTATTAAAAAATCATTTAAAAGAAAAAAAAAAAATACAAGTAGCTCAGACAGTAACATACTGGGTTGTTTCTGCAATGACCATGCTGGAAAGCAGCCCGTGGATTAGAAACAGTCTCGCTGAAAGTACTGGTAAATAGAATTCTAGGAACACATCGATAAATTCGCTGCCTTCATTAACCCTTCCCAAACAAGCCCTGGTTTTCACGTGTCTGCAGTACAAGTCTTTTGAAAACACTGTGGGAAAAGGAGAAATTGCTCGTATCGAGCAATTTCTCCTTTTCCCACAGTGTTTTCTACCCTTTTTGAGAACTTTCTGCCATTTTCATCAAATTTAAAATTGTCGTCTGCAAACTCTTTCAATTTGGACCAGTCTAAAAATTGTCGTTTGGGAAAGGGTTAATATGACTGAAAAAAAAAAAGTCTTGGCAATAAATACCTAATAAACAAAGTGCAAAAAAAAACCCCAGCAAATTTTGTTGGATTTTTTTTTTCCCACTGACATTGAGATTGTTGTAGATTAATTACAAGAGTTTTAGAGAGTATATCAAATAATATCTTAGGTAATGATTACTTTTTCATGTTGATGTAAAATATAAAAAGAAATTGAAAAAAAAAAACTTCCAGGATATTTTTAACCCTTTCCCAAACAAGCCCTGGTTTTCACGTGTCTGCAGTACAAGTCTTTTGAAAACACTGTGGGAAAAGGAGAAATTGCTCGTAACGAGCAATTTCTCCTTTTCCCACAGTGTTTTCTACCCTTTTTGATAACTTTCTGCCATTTTCATCAAATTTAAAATTGTCGTCTGCAAACTCTTTCAATTTGGACCAGTCCAAAATTTGCCATTTGGGAAAGGGTTAAAGAAGGCAGTTTTACAAGTTCATGAGCAAGTATTTCAGCGAACAACAAAAGATACTCACTGTTTTAACCCTTTGCCAAACGATCCTGAATTTTAACATCTGTCAAAAAGAATCCATTTGAAAACATTCTGGTTACCAGCATTTTTTTCTTTTCCCACAATGTTTTCTATCATATCAATAACAAACTTCATCATTTTAGCCACCTTTCTTGTGTGCAAATGCTTTAAATTTGGACAACCCTAACATTTTGTTGTGTAGTAAAGAATCATCATTGAAGACAGGTCAAATGTTGCTAAAATTGTGGAAATTGGAAGAAAAGAAAATGTTGTGTGGACAGGAGAAAGTACTGGTTACCAACATTTGCTCCTTTTCCTTCAATGAATTTAAAAGCCTTATTCCTCAGAGTTTTCAACAGTTGGGATTGTATGGGAAAGGTTTTACAAAGATAGAAATACATGCATTTTTGCAGTTCTGTGGTATAGCCCTGCAAAGTCCAGGTCATTTTGCAAATAGTATGGTCTCAAGTGTAATCCATGTGTTACAAATATAACAGTGACGTCATGTGACCTTTTCACAAATGATACAAAGAATGAGCAATTTCCTGTCAATACCACTTCACCGTGTGATTTCCAAGTGTTTCATGTGTAATATGTGTTGTTTGTTTACTTATCTGTTTCCTCTTAACCCTTTACCGCACAATAACGCCTTTTGACGCTCCTGGGCAAGAGGCCTTTTGAAAACATTGTGGGAAAAGGAGAAAATGCTGGTAACCAGCATTTTCTCCTTTTCCCACAATGTTTTCTACCCTATCAAAGAAAAATTGCACCATTTGAGATCTGATAAATAAATTAAGACCCGTGTCCAAAAAATATTGTAGTGGTAAGCACAGTAGTAAAAGATATCAGACATTAACTCTGTACCACACAATTCTGACTTTTAACACTTTACCAGATGACAAAATTTTAGCTTTGTCCGAATTGAAAGCATTTGCAGACGAAAATTTCATTGTCTCAAATGGTACAATTTTTAGCTCCACTGGCCGAAGGCCAGCGGGCTAATGTCATGGCCCGGTGTCCGTCGTCCGTCCGTCCGTCCGTGTGTTAACTTTTATTTCAAACATCTTCTTCTCTGAAACTACCCATCCAATTTTCATGAAACTTCACAGAAATGATCCTGCCATGGTCCTCTTCAGAATTTCTTGAAAGAATTTGATTCCTTCAAAAACTCTGGTTGCCATGGCAACAAAACTGAAAAATATTGGAAATCTTTAAAAATCTTCTTGTCGGAAACCATAAGGCATAGGGCTACCAAATTTGGCATGTAGCTTTATGTAGTAGACCTCTATCAAGTTTCTTCAAATTATAGCCCTGGGGTCAAAATTGGCTCTGCCCCAGGGTTCACAAGTTTTACATAGGCTTATATAGAGAAAACTTTAAAAATCTTCCTGTACCTAGCCATAAGGCCTAGAGCTACCAAATTTTGCATGTAGCTATATCTAGTGGGCCTCTACCAAGCAGGCCAAAATTTTAGCCCTGGGGTCAAAATTGGCTCTGCCCCAGGGGTCACAAGTTTTACATAGGCTTATATTGAGAAAACTTTAAAAATCTTCCTGTACCTAGCCATAAGGCCTAGAGCTACCAAATTTTGCATGTAGCTATATGTAGTGGGCCTCTACCAAGTGGGCCAAAATTTTAGCCCTGGGGTCAAAATTGGCCCCACCGCAGGGGTCACAAGTTTTACATGGGCTTACATAGTGACAACTTAAGAAATCTTCCTGTTTTGATTTTTTTTTTAAAATTAGCCTTGCATCAGGGGTCTTATGTTTTACAGAGGCTTCATATGGACAAAACTTGAAAATCACCTTATTTTTATGGCTTTATCTTGTGGACCTCTACCAGGGTTCAAGTAATTAAATAGCTCTGGGATCAAAAATGGCTTTGCCCTGCGGGTCTCAACTTTCATATGGGCTTTTACAGAGAAAACTTTGTAAGTCTTCATTTTGAAACCATTTTGCTCAGCATTGAAATGTTTATTATTTATGGTTTATATTTATAAGCCAGTGGAGTGATACAGGGCCATCATGGCCCTCTTGTTCTTTGATAGAATAGAAAACATTGTGGGAAAAGGAGAAAATGCTGGTTAGCAGCATTTTCTCCTTTTCCCACTATGTTTTCAAAAGTTTTCTTTCCCAGGGTCATTTAAAGGTGGCATTGTGCCGTAAAGGGTTAAATGACTCAATGGTAGAAGGCTCTTAAAAATATTGTCTGGATAAGGTAAAAAAGCTCGTAACCAGCATTTCCTCCTTTTCCCACAATGGTTTTTTTTTTTTTTATCAGAAACAAAGTCCATCATCAGAGCCACATTTGAATTGTCGTCTGCAAATGCTTCCAATTTGGACATGACTAAAATTTTGTTGTTTTGTAAAGAGCTACATAAACAAATTTAGATAAGCTCTCTGCCAGACTATAAAATTTCAGGCTTTTCCGTATTAACTCTTTTATCATAAAATCCCGAGTTTTCACGTCCCTGAAAGGGAAGGCTTTTGGAAACATTATGGGAAAAGGAGAAAATGCTGGTAACCAGCATTTTCTCTTTTTCCCACAATGTTTTCTATCCTATTATAGACTAAGTCCATCATTTTAGCCACATTTAAATTGTGGTCTGCAAGTGCTTACAATTTGGGCTGTTCTAAAATTTGTCTTTTGGTAAAGAGTTTAGAACTTGCAGATGACAAAGTAAATCTGGCTCGAATGATGCAGTCACATCAGCACATGAAGAAAGTGTAGTAATGATTAGACAAACTACTTTCAAGAGTTGTCTTTTCCTGTTGCAGTATTGTTCTTGCATGTTGTTTTGAAAGAAGAGTGGGAGTCTTGTGTTAGCGCTTATCCCTTGACCGGAAGATAAAATTTTAGACAGGTCAAAATTGAAAGCAGTTATAGAGGACAAATTAAATGTTGCACAAATTATGAAATTTGTCTTTGAAAGAGTAGAAAACATTGTGGGATAAGGAGAAAATGCTGTTTTCAAAGGTCCTTTTCGTTTGGGTCCGTAAAACATGGGATTGTGTAGTAAAGAGTTACAGACTTTTTACATCCATAACTCCACTGAGTATGAAATTCCAAAGTTTATCCCTTTCCATAACAAGCCCTGGTTTTCACGTGTCTGCAGTACAAGTCTTTTGAAAACACTGTGGGAAAAGGAGAAATTGCTTGTAACGAGCAATTTCTCCTTTTCTCACAGTGTTTTCTACCCTTTTTGAGAACTTTCAGCCATTTTCATCAAATTTAAAATTGTCATCTGCAAACTCTTTGAATTTGGACCAGTCCAAAATTTGTTGTTTTGGAAAGGGTTAAGTACCTCTTTATCAGATAGCAAAATTTTAGACTTGGCCAAATTGAAAGCAAAGGCAGATGACAAATTAACTCTCTGTCACACAATCCCGAGTTTTAACAACCCTGAGTGAATAGCCTTTTGAAAACGGTGTAGGAAAAGGAGAAAATGCTTCCAAAGACAATTACCATCATTTTAGTCACATTTATTTTGTCATCTGCCATTGCTTTTAAATTTCGACAAGTCTAAAATTTTGTTGTTTGGTAAAGAAATGAATGAGGCTCCAGTGATTAGGTTTGTTTTTGAAAGGGTAGAAAAACAGTGTGAACAGCATTTTCTCCTTTTCCAACAAGGTTGTCCAAAGCTTTATTCCTTCAGGGTGTAAAAAAACTTGGGATTGTTTAGTAAAGGGTAAATACAGCTGCAGAATTATGTGGTAACTTTTTGGGACCTTCCTTTCCTTTGTCTTATTTATTCACCATTATAAATGTAATTTTTTCATGCAGTTTAAAGCAGTAATTGAACTTAAAGTTTAAGGCACTAACTCAGTTGAACATAACTCTTGTAGTTTAAAATCACTGTAGGGTAAGAAAAAAAATGCTGGTAACCAGCATTTTCTCCTCTCCCACAATGTTTTAAGGAAACTTTTCTTCATTTAAGCCATGTTTAATTTGTAGTCTGAAAGTGCTTTTAGTTTGGACAAGTGTACATTATTGGTGTCAGGATTGTGTGGTAAAAGGTTAAACCTTCACAGGATGACAAAGTTTTAGACGTGTCCAAATTGAAAGCAATATGAAGGTGACAAATGAAAAGTAGCTGAAATGATGGGATTCATCTGTGAAAGAATAGAAACTACTGTGGTAAAGGAGAAAATATTAGACACCATATTTTTGAAAGCCTTTATTCACAGGGCTGTTAAAACACAGGATTGTTTTGTAAAGGCCTAAAGTCTCAACTCTTTGCCATGCAATCCTGTGTTTTAACATCCAGGAGAATAAAAGGATTTTGAAAATATTGTGATAAAAGGAGACTGTTGGTAAGCAGTATTTTCTCCTTTTTTAGCTCACCTGAGCACGAAGTGCTCATGGTGAGCTATTGTGATCGTGCTTTGTCCGTCGTCCGTCGTGCGATGTGCGTCGTCCGTCGTCAACTTTTTACCTTGTGTACGCTCTAGAGGCCACATTTTCAGTCCAATCCTCCTGAAACTTGATCAGAATGTTTGTCTCAATGAAATCTCGGACGAGTTCGAAATTGGGTCATGTGGGGTCAAAAACTAGGTCACTAGGTCAAATCTTAGAAAAACCTTGTGTACGCTCTAGAGGCCACATTTTCAGTCCAATCCTCATGAAACTTGGTCAGAATGTTAGTCTTGATAAAATCTCGGACGAGTTTGAAATTGGGTCATGTGGGGTCAAAAACTAGGTCACTAGGTCAAATCTTAGAAAAAGCTTGTGTACGCTCTAGAGGCCACATTTTCAGTCTGATCCTCATGAAACTTGGTAAGAATGTTCGTCTTGATAAAATCTCGGACGAGTTCGAAATTGGGTCATGTGGGGTCAAAAACTAGGTCACTAGGTCATATCTTAGAAAAACCTTGTGTACGCTCTAGAGGCCACATTTTCAGTCCGATCCTCATGAAACTTAGTCAGAATGTTTGTCTTGATAAAATCTCGGACGAGTTTGAAATTGGGTCGTGGGGTCAAAAACTAGGTCACTAGGTCAAATCTTAGGAAAACCTTGTGTACGCTGTAGATGCCACATTTTCAGTCAGATACTTGTGAAATTTGGTCTGAATGTTTGTCTTGATAAAATCTCGGACGAGTTCGAAATTGGGTCATGTGGGGTCAAAAACTAGGTCACTAGGTCAAATCTTAGAAAAACCTTGTGTGTGCTGTAGGGGCCACATTTTCAGTCAGATACTCGTGAAATTTGGTCAGAATGTTTGTCTTGATAAAATCTCGAACAAGATTGAAATTGGGTCATGTGGGGTCAAAAACTAGGTCACTAGGTCAAATCTTAGAAAAAGCTTGTGTACGCTCTAGAGGCCACATTTTCAGTCCAGTACTCTTGAAAAATGGTCAGAATGTTTGTCTTGATTATATCTTGAAATAGTACGAAAATGTGCCATGTTGGGTCTAAAACTAGGTCACCAGGTCAAATCTAAGAAAAACGTTGCGTATGCTGTAGAGGCCATATTTTCTGTCCAGTACTCTTGAAAGTTGGTCAGAATGTTTGCCTTGATAGTATCTCTGACTAGTTTGAAAATGGGTCATGACAGGTGAAAAACTAGGTCACTAGGTCAAATCTTAGAAAAACCTTGTGTAAGCTCCAGAAGCCACATTTTCTGTTTAATACTCTTGAAAGTTGGTCAGAATGTTTGTCTCGATGATATCTCAGGAGCATTTGAAAATGGGTCATGTGGGGTCAAAAACTAGGTCACTTGGTCAAATCTTAGAAAAACCATGTATACACTGTTGTGGCTACGTTTTTTGTTTATACTCTTTTAAAGTTGCTCAGAATGTTTGCCTTGGTAATATCTTGGATGAGTTTGAAAATAGGTCATGTTGGGTCAAAATCTAGGTCACTAGGTCAGATCTTAGAAAAACCTTGTGTACGCTGTAGATGCCACATTTTCAGTCCAATACTCTTGAAATTTGGTAAGAATGTTTGTCCTATCTTGGACCAGTTTGAAAACGTGTTATGTTGGCTGAAAAACTAGGTCACTAGGTGAAATCTTAGAAAAACCTAGTGTATGAATGACTCTCAGAAAGAAGCCTTTTGAAAACACTCTTTGAAAATGAGAAAATGCTGGTATCCAGCATTTTTTCACTTTTTCACAATGTTTTCTACCCCTTTGAGAGACCAGTCCCATAGCTTGATCCAGATATTATTTGTTTTATGCAGAAGGTTCAGACTGATGAGTTTAAAATTTTATTGTTTGGTAATACATATATCTCACAAGACGTTGGAAATTGGTTGTGCTTGGTCAAAAGGCTCAGGTGAGCGACTCCAGGGCCATCATGGCCCTCTTGTTTCACAGTATTATCTACCATTTCTATGACAAAATCCTGTATTTAATCCTTTCCCAAACGACAAATTTTAGATCCTTCCAAACTGAAAGAGTTTGCAGACGACAATTTTAAATTTGATGAAAATGGCAGAAAGTTCTTCAAAAGGGTAGAAAACTCTGTGGAAAATGGAGAAATTGCTCGTTACGAGCAATTTCTCCTTTTCCCAGTGTTTTCAAAAGATTTGTACTGCAGACCCGTAAAAACCAGGGCTTGTTTGGGAAAGGGTTAAGCTGTATTTGTCGTCTACAAATGCTTCCACTTTGGACCAGTGTATGTATTTGTCATTTGGTAAAGAGTTAACCCTTTACCACACAATCCCGAGTTGTAACAACCCTGAGAAAGAAGACCTTTTGAAAACATTGTGGGAAAAGGAGAAAATGCTGGTAACCAGCATTTTCTCCTTTTCCCACAATGTTTTGTACCCTGTCAAAGACAAGCTCCATCATTTGAGTTACATTTATTTTGTCGTCTGCGAATGCCTGCAATTTGGACCAGTGTAAGTATTTGTCGTTTGGTAAAGATAACCCTTTACCACACAATCCCGAGTTTTAATTACCCTGAGAAAGAAGACCTTTTGAAAACATTGTGGGAAAAGGAGAAAATGCTGGTAATCAGCATTTTCTCCGTTTCCCACAATGTTTTCTATCCCTGCTAAAACAAAACTCGATTTTTGAGTCACATTTAATTTGTCGTCTGCAAATGCTTTCAATTTGGACAAGTGTAAGTATTTGTCGTCTGGTAAAGAGTTAACCCTTTACTGCACAATGATGCCTTTTGACGCCCCTGGGAAAGAAGCCTTTTGAAAACATTGTGGGAAAAGGAGAAAATGCTGGTAACCAGCATTTTCTCCTTTAACCACAATGTTTTCTACCCCATCAAAGCAAAGTTGCACCATTTGAGCCACAATGAAATTGTCATCTGTAAGTGCTTTCAATTTGGACAAGGCTAAAGTTTTGTCATCTGGTAAAGGCTTAACCCTTTCCCAAACGACAAATTTTTGACTGGTCCAAATTCAAAGAGTTTGCAGACGACAATTTTAAATTTGATGAAAGTGACACAAAGTTGTCAAAAAGGGTAGAAAACACTGTGGGAGAAGGAGAAATTGCTCGTTACGAGCAATTTCTCCTTTTCCCACAGTGTTTTCAAAAGGCTTGTACTGCAGACACGTGAAAACCAGGGCTTGTTTGGGAAAGGGTTAAGGAGTAGTGTTGTACGTACATTTGCTCAATAGACATACATTCACTCAGCTTCCTAGTTGAAATCTGATGTTTTAAGATGTATGTTACATTGGATGTATTACCAGATGGAATTAGCAATGGGTCAGTTACAAGGTTTGAAATTTTTGTGTATTTTGGACTTAACCCTGAAGCTGCTAAGGGCAACTCACTGCCCTTTTGCAGACAGTGCAGTTCAAGATAAGACTGCACAAAACGTGCAGTCTGATCTTTGAATTACACTGTCAGATAGGGTATTTTCTTTCCCTTGAAATCAACTGAAAACGCAATGTTAGGGCTTTTAGTACTGAGTAGAAATTTTTGTTTCATTTATTCAGCAGCTTAAGTCTAATTTTAGACTTGTCAGAATTGACAGCAGATAACAAATTAAGTGTGACTGAAATGATGGAATTTGTCTGTGAAAGGGTAGAAAACATTGTGGGAAAGGAGAAATTGCTATATACTAGCATTTTCTCATTTTCCCGTAATGTTTTCAAATGGCCTGTTTCTCAGGGTCATTAAAACTTGGGATTGTGTGGTAAAGTGTTTAGCCTTTACTAAACGACAAAATTTTAGACTGGACCAAATCCAAAGCATTTGCAGATGACAAATCAAATATGCCTCAAATGGTGGAAATTGTGTTTGATAGGGTAGAAAACACTGTGGGAAAAGGAGAAAATGCTGGTTACCAGTATTTTCTTTTTTCCCGCAATGTTTTCAAAAGCCTTTTTCTTTAGGGCTGTTAATAGTCGGGATTGTGTGTTAAAGAGTTAACAGATGACAAAAGTTTAAACATGTCTTTATTGAAAGCATTCTCAGAGGAATTTTCAAGTGTTGCTCAGGTTACAGAAATTGCCTTAGAAAGGGTAGAAAACATTGCTGGTTACCAGCATTTTCTCCTTTTCCCACAGCGTTTTCAGACTCTTTCTTCTTTTGGGTCACGAACACATGGGATAGTTTAGTAAAGGGTTTACTCATAACCCTCTAAATTAATATCATGTTTTTAGCAGACGACTGAAAAAAGTCTTTTTAATGATCTACACAAACTTCAATTAAAACTTTACCATACAATCTCTTGTTTTAATGCCCCTTAGCAGAGAGGCATTTGAAAACATTTTGGGAAAAGGAGACATTGCCTGTAACCCAGCATTTTCCCGTTTTTCCACTCCACAATGTTTTTTAACCTTTCAGAGACAAATGTCATTATTTGAGTCACAGTCTTTTAGTCATCTGCAAATGCTTTCAATTTTGACCAGTCTAAAACATTGTTACCTGATAGAGAGTTAATCGATAACAATGTTTTGAGCTGATGATTCTGAAAAAAGTCTTTGCACACAAGGGGACACTTGCCCCCAACTGGGGGCACTTTGTTTGGTTTGTCTTATTTGCTCCTGGTTGTGACATGTGGATCGTGTCAAGATGCAGTTAACCCTTTACCGTACAATGCCACCTTTTGACGCCCCTGGGAAAGAAGCCTTTTGAAAACATTGTGGGAAAAGGAGAAAATGCTGGTAACCAGCATTTTCTCCTTTTCCCACAATGTTTTCTACCCTATCTAAGAAAAGTTGCACCATTTGAGCCACATTGAAATTGTCGTCTGCAAATGCTTTCAATTTGGACAAGGCTAAAATTTTTGTCGTCTGGTAAAGGGTTAAATCCTAGGAGAGATGTGTTGCACTATATGTACTGTACAGCTGTACAAATATTTTCTATGCAAATTCTGATCCTCTAATATGTCAAATGCACTAGCTTTATGTAGGTCTAAATTATTAGCCTATGTAATTACTGGTGGTATTAGATCTAATCGTGTATCAAAAAAGCCTGTGTTTTAACCCTTTACTGCATAATGCCAACTTTTAATGACCCGGAGGAAGAAGGCTTTCGAAAGCATTGTGGGAAAAGGAGAAAATGCTGGTAACCAGCTTTTTCTCCTTTTCCCACAGTGTTTTCTACCCTACACCCTCGTTAACCCATGTGTGAAGTATTACCATTCATCACCCCTGGGACATTCAACTGCAAAACCGTCGTTTCTATGAATATTCATAAGATTGCAAATTACACCCAATAGCCAATTGAATTTGTCGGTAACATAACGATACTCTCTTGTAGTGGAGGATAATCACATTTCTTCTGTTAATATCAATAAACCGGGTAAAACCCACATCATTATCAACGAATATGGTGGCCATTGGTGGGCCTTCCTTCTTTGGCATTTGCCTTACGACAATCCAGGGCAGACATTATAAATCCTTGTATATAAAGGCAAATATACAGAAATACAGCATGCTGCTACAGTCCATAGGGGCATGTAGCAGGGGTGACGTCATCCACATTGACACAGTTCCGATGTCATCCGTAAACTACATTCATCGATTTGATTGGTTGTGGACGAGGTAAAAATAGAAATGATGGCATGTGGTTGATAAAAATAGATTAAATTTTCTCACTGAAAAACTGAGATTACCAATCAAAATACCTCATGAATAATTCATGAGAATGAGAAAACATATGCGAGATAACCCAGGGGCGATGAATGTAGTTTACGGAATACATTGGAACTGGGTTAACAAGGATGTCTACCCTATGAAAGACAAATTTTATGTTTTGAGTAACATTTGTCGTATGCAAATGCTTTCAATTTGGACAAGTCTAAAATTCAGTCATCAGGTACAGAGTTGATGGATATTAACCTTTAAAGTTCTACACAAATGACATGTACAGTCTCAGTCAGTGCAAGAGATGCAGATACTACAAGTTCAAGGCTGTTTTATCAGGATACCATAATGTCCCCTTTAGATAAAATAGGCTTACCAGACCTCCAATCCATCGATAAAGTTAAAAAAATCAGCTGGAATACACTTAGGGCATCAACATAATCCTAATTACTTCACAAATCGATGTCACTAACAGCTGACTATCTGAATATATATACACTTTGGTAACATTTTAAACTTATGGTAACACAAAGTGTTAATGACCTTAGAAAAACTTTAAAAAAGTGAAAGTATGGAAGACAAGTGTCGCAAATTAACCATGAATGCAATTTGAATTCCAAATGAATCATGATCAGCAGTAAAATCGATATATCGATATTCTGCATTAAATACAGCAGGTTTCTCAAATGGCCATCGCTTCATGTTGGCACTGACTAAAACCCGACAGTAATGTTATGGTCATCCTCCGAAAATTCTGTCGTTTCACCTCCATTTATCACCAAATAGCCCAAAATCTTTCAGAAAATGTAACACCTTTAGGGGCATTAGAAAGATACAATACAGGATCTTACAAGGAGGCAGACTGTATGTATCCAGGATCTGCAATCTGATTTTGATCTTCATTGGCCACAAAAAGTACTGTAGCTTTAGTCTAGGGTTCAGCACTTAACTCTGTACCAGATGACATTTTTTTTGGCTTGTCCAAATTTAGACATTTGCAGACAACAAAATTAACCCTTTCCCAAATGACAAATTTTGGAGTGGTCCAAATTGAAAGAGTTTGCAGACGACAATTTTGAATTTGATGAAAATGACAGAAAGTTCTCAAAAAGGGTAGAAAACACTGTGGGAAAAGGAGAAATTGCTCATTACGAGCAATTTCTCCTTTTCCCACAGTGTTTTCAAGAGACTTGTACTGCAGACACGTGAAAACCAGGGCTTGTTTAGGAAAGGGTTAATCCAGTGTGGCTCAAATAATGGTATTTCTGGTTACCAGCATCTTCTCATTTTCCTTAATGTTTTCAAAAGGTTTCCTCTTCAGGGTTTTTTGAAACTTGGGCTTGTTTGGTCTACAGTTATTGGCTAAAGAAAATGTCTTGCACTGTAGTTGCAGATTAGTTGAAAATAATCTATGGTGCTTTAAGTTGAATTTTATTCATTTATGATTTAATCACAGATGCAGGGCACCGTCTACAAACGTCCGTTGGTCGCCTTCTTGACATGATAGAAGAGTCTACCTCACAGTTGCTGGATACCAAACAAACCCAGTCAGAGCTGATGGAGCAACTGGACATGAAGGGAACCAGCCTGGAACAACTAACAGCAAGATGTAATGACCTGGAGGAGAGGTTGAAGGAGGAGATGGAAAGGAAAGATTTCTTAGCATTAGAGTTACATAAAGCAGAAGGTAATTTTGTTGAAACCTTTGACAGATGGCAAAATGTTAGACCTGTCCAAATTATAAGTGTTTGCAGACAACAAAATAACTGACGCTCAAGTCATGAAATTCATCACCAAAGGGAAAGGAAACATTGTGGGGAAAGGAGAAAATGCTGGTTACCAACATTTTCTCCTTTTCCTACAATGTTTTCAAAAGACTTGTTTTCTTGGGGGTTGTTGAAACTCGAGATTGTTTGGTGAAGAGTTGAACCTTTCACCCAACAATCCAATGACGAAGAAGGGTTTTGAAAAGATTGTTAGAAAAGGGAAATAAAAATTTACTATTAATCTGCAATTTTCCCTTTTCCACAAAGTTTTATAGCCTTTCAAAGGCAAGTATGACAAATCATGCCATTTGAAACATATTTGATTTGTCATCTGAAAATGCTGCCAGGATTGTTGTGTGGTAAAGAGGTAACATGCAACGTTCTATGTGAATATCATGCCGGAAGAAGATTCTCTTCACAGCCAATTGGTCACGGTGTTTTTAAAAGTGATGTGCTAAATGATGAAACAGTCACCTTCAGGAGGCCATCAGCACATTCTTTACCAGACACAAAAATCTTAGCCTTGACTAAATCAGAAGCATGTGCAGACTACAAACTAAGTATTACTCAAAACATGAAGTTCATCTTTAACTCTTTACCATATGACAGAAATTTAGACTGGTCAAAATTGAAAGCATTTGCAGATGACAATTAAAATGTGAATCAATTGATGTAAATTGTCTTTGATAGGGTAGAAAACATTGTTGGAAAAGGAGAAAGTGCTGGTTACCAGCATTTTCTCCTTTTCCCACAATGTTTTCAAAGATCTTCTCTCTCAGGGTCATTAAAAGTTGGGATTGTGTGGTAAAGGGTTAAAAGGGTAGTAAATATTGTGGGAAAAGGAGAAAATGCTGGTTTCCAGCATTTTCTCGTTTCCTCACTATGTTTCCAAAAGGCTTCTTCCTCAGGATCTTTAAAACTCAGGATTGTTTGGTAAAGAGTTATGTAGCATCTTTGTTCATATGCTCCTCAGGGTTGATTGAAGGCTACTCCTCGGAGCGAGAACTTCAAGACCAGAAAGTTCAGGACCTAGAGGAGCAGAAAGAGACCTTGGTGCTTGAACTTGAAACCACAAAGAATAAGCTCCAGGACATGCTAGAGACACACACAGAGGCACAGCAGTTGAAGAGACAGCTTGAGGAACAGGAGGAAATGCTCAAACGGAATGTTGGAGAGGAAGCGCAAGGTTTACATCGTTACAAATTAATTGTTTTGTCTGTCGGAGTAGCACTTGGTTGCTACTTCTTGCACGAGTTTTGCACGAGATAGCATAGTGACCTAAATGTTGTTTTTCTTTATGGGACTTGACTTTATTCATGGCTTGAGTATTTGGGATACTTTCTTTTACATACC
The DNA here is from genome assembly GCA_945859785.2 of Tridacna gigas. Taxonomy (NCBI): domain Eukaryota; kingdom Metazoa; phylum Mollusca; class Bivalvia; order Cardiida; family Cardiidae; genus Tridacna; species Tridacna gigas. The sequence goes on from OX244039.2 coordinate 6,136,912, forward strand.
TTTTGTAGTAGGAATTTAGTCTAATATTAGATATATTAGGACCCATATTCACCAACCTTTCTTAAGAACGTTCTTAGTTTTATTCTCCAGAATTTTCTAGATCAAAAGTAACACAACTTTTGATTTGGTTTAGCCAATCAGAAGTTGTGTTACTTTCATATTTAGAAAATCTTGGAGAATAAGACAAAAGACTGTTCTTAAGGATGGTTTGGTGAATATGGACCCTGGTTGCATAATCACCATTCATTCTGAAGAACAGTCTTGGTCTCAGTTACTTTCTAAATTTGAAAGTAATATAACTTCTGATTGGCTAAACCAAAGAAAAGTTGGTAAATATGGACCCTGGTCTCTTTAGATCCAATTTCTTACGTATAAAGTTAGTGGGCGTTACAAAATTTCAGATTTGTCCATATTCAAGGCAGAGGACATATAAAATGGGATTGTGATTATGGATTGGTCTTCCAGAGGGTAGAAATAATTGTTGGAAAAGAAAAAAATGTGACTAAGAATTTTCTCCTTTTTTCTCTCACATTCTTTTCAAAAGCCTTTACTAAAACAGCCTCAATTCCAGGTTGCTAAATCAGGATTTTATTAATTGAGCCATGCTCTGGCAAAATGGGGCTCAATGCATCTCCGTGAAGCATTGTACCAAGCAAGTCATCAATTATGGATCTATAAAACCGACTGAATCATGAGGTAGACTGGTCCTTTGACATGCAGAAAATGGACCAATTGCAAAAAGTTTCCACCCAGGTCAGCCTGCGTGGACTGTGCAGGCTGACCTGGACGGATACTTTTCACAGATGCATTAAGCCCCCTTTTCACAGAGCATGGTTCAATTACAGGTTATATGACACTAGTACACTTCACATAGATTACAAGAATGCTAAAATAGTGTGATTTTGAATGTTACAAAATTGAATATACAGTGTAGTTACATAAACCTGTACATTCTTAATAGATGATTTTTCTGATTTCAAAAAGGGGCTCTGATGTTTGATTTTGAGGGCTTTGGTTCCCACTGTGCAGCTGGTTTGTGTGGGAGCGTATGTAGGGCCCCAGTTTGGTACTTGTTAAACCTTGAAAACACATAAATGATTTATCAGTGACACTGATAGATCTGAAGTAATGTTGAAATAAGTCCAGCGAACCTATTGATACTTTAGGGTTTTGGGGTAAGGTTATCCAAATGAATTACACTAAAATCTTGAAATATTTCAGTTTCTTTTCCCCCAATTTATTCAAGCCATATCCCATATTTTTGTTTCTGTGTGCCATGTATTAATTTTCACCATGAGTGTTCTCTTTCAGAGTGACCTTATGTGTTCATTAAATGTGTTCATTAAGTGTGCCTTTAACCCTTTCCCAAACAAGCCCTGTTTTTCACGTGTCTGCAGTACAAGTCTTTTGAAAACACTGTGGGAAAAGGAGAAATTGCTCGTATCGAGCAATTTCTCCTTTTCCCACAGTGTTTTCTACCCTTTTTGAGACCTTTCTGCCATTTTCATCAAATTTAAAATTGTCATCTGCAAACTCTTTCAATTTGGACCAGTCCAAAATTTGTCGTTTGGGAAAGGGTTAAACCTTCAAGAAATGAAATTTCAGGCTTGCCCAAATTGAAAGTCTTAGCAGACAACAAATTAGATATGGCTCAAATGATTACATTTGTCTTTAAAAGGGTAGAAAACATTGTGGGAAACGGAGGGAAATGCTGGTAACCAATGTTTACTCCTCTTCCCCCGTACTATTCAAAAGCCTTCTTCTTCAAGGCCATTAGAACATGGCATTGTTTTGTGAAGGGTTATCATGCTCTTGTGTTGTCACTGACCATCGTTTTGTAAAAAGCATGGATCTAATTCTGTGATTGTGTCTGTGTGGAATTAATCCTTGACCAAACAATCCTGAGCCTTTACCTGAAGTAAAAGGCTTTTGAAAACATCATGAGAAAAGGAGAAAAATGATGGTAAGCTGTATTTTCTCCTTTTCCAATAATGTTTCTAACTTTTGAAGGGCCATCATTGCCCATTATTTGAGTCACATTTTTTTTGACATCTTCAAATGCTTTCAGAGTGGCCAAGTCTAAAATTTTGTAGTTTGGTAAAAAATTCATGTTATGTAGGGGGCTTTACAGAAATCTTGAGTGTACAGCGCATTACTTCTATATGTCTAAATAAGGAATAGACTTTAATTCTTAGCTGTTTTAGATGACCAGAAAAGTGGAACTCATTATTTCCTTTTTTTTTTCCGAGAAAGGGTAAAAAATGTGCCATAGATGTGTTTTTTGAAACTTTGCCCTGTTCCTAAACTGTTATTTGGATATGGATCTTTTAAGGACCTGTTTGTGGCGTCATGTGCATTGTATGCATTTTTTGTGCATTATTTCCCAAGGTGCATTTTGTATAGATATATTACATCTCTTGCCCTGTCTTAAATATATGAGGTTTCAAGTTTTTGCCAATAATTTTCCATGCCATTTTGTTGGCACTTTGGTACATGTATTTAAAGATTAAGGTCATATGTTGAATGACTGGTTGCAATATATGATCTTTCACCAGACAATCCTGCATTTTAACAGCCCTAAGGGAAGAAACCTTTTGAGAACATTGTGGGAAAAGGAGAAAATGCTGGTAACCAAAATTTTCTCCTTTTCCCACATTGTTTTCTACCCTTCTAATAGCAAATTTCCATTTCTGAGTGACAATTATTTTGTTGTCTGCAAAGGCTTTCAATTCGGGCAAGTCTCAAATATTGTCGTCTGGTATGTTTAGGAATCTATCTAGTATGTGATTCGAAAGGTTTGGGAAAGTTGCGAAGATGCACTTTCTTCTGATGCATAAATTTCAACATCTATTGACTGTTATATCTCTTGGTTTTGGGGTTCATATTACTGTGCTTTGTAGTTAATGGTTGCCAATATATAAAGTTATTTATCCCAGTTATGCAACATGTTTGTTTTTCGTGATGTCTTTTGTCTGTATCAGGTCTGTTGAGTCGAAGAAACCTTATTCCTGTCCAGGGCAAACTGAAATTTCGACAGAAATTAATATCATTTTCAGCACTTATGCATGTCCAATGTCCAGTATAGATTGAATTTGTATGTTCTCAGTTAACACCAAACAATGTTTTTTATCTTCAGAGAACTTTGAAAACATTGAACACAAAGGATTGGTCTGCTGCAGAGAATAAATACTTAGTGCAGTAGTGCATTATTTAGTTTCAAGATGCAAGATATACGAATGAAATATGCAAAATAGTTTCTCTGAAAAAATGAGGAAGCCATATTTGATCGTTGACAGCTGACTAAAAGTTAAAAAGTTAATGCAGGCAGTATTAACAGAATGCAAAAGTAACTTAAACCTTTCCCAAACAAGCCCTGGTTTTCACATGTCTGCAGTACAAGTCTTTTGAAAACACTGTGGGAAAAGGAGAAATTGCTGGTAACGAGCAATTTCTCCTTTTCCCACAGTGTTTTGTACCCTTTTTGAGACCTTTCTGCCATTTTCATGAAATTCAAAATTGTCGTCTGCAAACTCTTTCAATGTGGACCAGTCCAAAATTTGTCGTTTGGGAAAGGGTTAAATAGTTTGACAGAACGAATGCTTGATTTATTTGAAGTATAAGCGGAAAAAAAAAAAAGAGAAAGCATATTGAAAAAATACACATAATAGTTCCTGTTTAAAAAAAAAGCCCCAAAAAGTATGCAGACTAGATCTACATCATTCTATCAATTATTAAAACTTTCCATAGTACTCCTCTAGAACAGTATGTGGAAATACCTACAAGCACTTCAAATTCATTTTTAAATTGGAAGTTAAAAAAATATCTGCAACCTTGGACCTGGAGAATTTAACAGGCTGCTATACTTCAGGTAGGCAAATTTCTTTCTTACCTTTTATTCAGACTTTAATTAAATGTTCATTGTGTGCTACTGTATTTTTTCTTTTATGAAAACAAGAAAGAAAGGAAAAACTTGTTTTTAAAAAATTTATTGATTTATTGGTGTCTTTGAACTTTTGAAAGTTGAAAATAGTCATTTTAAAAGCAAAAAAATACTGCCAAAATAGTTTTTTCAGCATGTGTAGCATCAATTTGATTGGATGACAGCAGAAATGGTTGGACCAATCAACTTGCAGCAGATGCATCATGGACAGGAAAAAGGTTAATTTTCATTTGTTTCACCCTTTTATTGGGAAGGCACGGGTTGTATATTTATGTAAAGAGGGTTTTATTTTAACATGCCAGATATTATCGGAGCTTGGTTACTTGCATGCTAATGCTTGACATGTACTCTTGGCTTGCCATTTCAGTGGTAGTATTGTTATGTTGGAGGATGTTTCCAGGTTCATTATGGTTGAATATTTTCAGGGGTTTATGTTTGATAATTTCGAAACAGTTTTGTGAATGCTGTTAGATTGGCAGTAGGCTGTTGTGGGTACATTTCTCTTCTTACACGAAAGTGTCAAGCAATAATAAATGCATCTGGAACCAAACAACTCGGATGTATAATTTAAAGCTTCCTTTTCTGTCAGATTTTCAAGATTTCAATGTCTATTTTGATGGCAGTTCAGTAAAATTTATTACCAATATTTGAAAATCACATTGATCACTGATTTTTCCCAAAATGTGGGAAAAGTTTGATACAGAACTGTCAAAACTCCCATTTAGTTGGAAATGGCTTAAATCAAAATTTATTGCTGATCTTTCTTTTGTTGCTTTTGCAGTTACAGATTCTTGAGAATATTTAGAATTATTTCAATCCCATAAACATCATCATAGATTGCAACCTTAAAGGATTACAAAAAAGAACACTAGATTTACATGTAGTTGAATTGATTTACCATAAATATACATTAGATCTACATGTGTTGATATTGATTTACTAGATTTACATGTGCTTGAGTTAATTTACCATGAAAAGTGACCAAATTTACATGTGCTTGAGTTAATTTTCCATGGAAAGGTACTAGATTTACATGTGTCAAAATTGAATGACCATGACAAGTCACAAGATTTACATGTGCTCAAGTAAATTTACCACAAAAACCAGATTTACATGTGCTTGAGTTAATTTTCCATGAAAAGTTACGAGATTTACTTGTGTCTGAATTGATTAACCATGAAAAGTCACAAGATTTACAAGGGCTAGAATTAGTTTCACCTTGAAAAGGCACTAGATTCACCTATTATGCCAAAAATGATGACTCTGTATTGTAATTTTATACATGTGACTCAGAGTTTTTCCTTTGCAGCATGTTAAGTATGATAGTTAAGCTGTATAAAATCTCTGTCTGTTATATCTAAATCTTGTCAACTTATCTCTCAATGTAAGATTAACCCTTTATCATCAGAGCTCCAGATAAGAGGGATTGATGGTATTCTAAATCCATTATTTCCCTTCCAAACCCTATGTTGTGGGTACTCATTAGAATCGCCTCGATGAGACGATTCTAATGAGTACCCATAACATAGGGTTTAGTGGAGAAATTTTCAATTTTGAAATCAAAATCACTCCCTCAATCTGGAACTCTGACCATGTTTGAAAAAGTCAAATGCATAAATGAAGCATGTCTTAACTGTTGGTAGTGATTGTCTAGAAAATGAAACAACTGGAAGAGAAAAGGAAATTGAGAGCCTTTTTGTTATAAGGTTGCAGTCAATTTTTTGCATGAAAGTAAAGAATAATGTGACAAGATTGATTATTCTATCTGCTGTCTTCTTTCATAAACTGAATTTTCTCTTTAATCCTTGATCCAACAGTTCTGTGTTTTTTCACCACACTGATGAAGAAAGCTTTGGAAAACAGTGTGAGAAGAAGAGAAAATGCTGGCAACCAGCATTCTCTCCTTTTCCCACACTATTTTTTACCCTATCAAAGACAGTGCCCAATCATTAAACCCTTTACCACACAATCCCAACTTCTAACGACCCTGAGAAAGAAGCCTTTTGAAAACATTGTGGGAAAAGGAGAAAATGCTGGTAACTAGCATTTTCTCCTTTCCCCACAATGTTTTCTGCCCTTCCCAAAACAAACTTCCATTATTCGGTAACATTTATTTTGTCATCTGCAAATGCTTTCAGTTTGGACCAGTCTAAAATTTTGTTGTTTGGTTAAGGGTTAAGCAACATTTGATATGTCGTCTGCAAATGTTTTCAGTTCGGACAAGTCTAAAAAACTTTGTCATCTGGTAAAGATAGCACTAACTCTGATATCTGCAATGATGCAGTTTTACCTCTGTCAGGCTTCTCATTATATTGTGTTAACTCTTTACCATACGACAAAATTTTAGACTGGTCCAAATTGAAAGTATTTGCAGACAACAAATTTAAGGTGGCCTGAATAGCAAAATTTGTACTTGACAGGGCAGAAAACATTGTGGGAAAAGTCCTTTTCCTTGGGGGGTCGTTAAGATTTAGGATTGTGTGGTAAAGGGTTAATGCTTTATCTTTGATTTTGGGGATTTCCTTGCAAAATGATGTAAAAATATTGGTCCTTTCTCCCGACTAGATTTAACACGTGTGAAATCATTAGTTGGACACATTGATAATATGTATCATCTCTTTTCTAATAACTCTGGTCTTGATCTGTCATTCTAGCCTAGTGTTTATTTTCTAGATGGAAACATAAAGAGTTCTTTATACTAAACCATGGTTACGCTTTCACCACACCACACTACTGACCCTGATTTTTTTTTTGAACATTAAATGTCAAAATTGGTGATCATGATAAAGCTGCATACTTAAGATTTAAAACAAAGTCATTATAATGCAATTTCCTTTGGAACTATTTTTCGTCCGTAATGTACCTGTTAACCCTTTACCACATAATCCCGGGTTTTCATGACCCTACAAAGAAAGCCTTCTGAAAACATTGTGGGAAAAGGAGAAAATGCTGGTAGCCAGCATTTTCTCCTTTTCCCACCATGTTTCCTACCCTATTAAAATCAGGTTTCATCACTTGAGCCACATTTACATTGTCGTCTGCAACAGCTTTGAATTTGGACGAGTGTAAAATTCGTTTGGTAAAGAGTGAAATAAGCGAATAGGCTTCATGTAAATTTACATGTAGGCCTACTCTTTAACTCTTTACCACACAACAAAGATGTAGGCTAATCCAAATTGAAAGCATTTGCAGGCGGCATTTCAAGTGTAGCTCAACACTTAAAATTTGCCTCTTAAGGGGTAGAAAACATTGTGGGGAAAAGAGGAAAATGCCGCCATTTTTAGCTCCACTGGCCGAAGGCCAGCGGGCTTATGTCATGGCCCGGTGTCCGTCGTCTGTCCGTCCGTCCGGTCGTCCGTCCGTCCGTCCGTCCGTCCGTTAACTTTTATTTCAAACATCTTCTTCTCTGAAACTACCCATCCGATTTTCACGAAACTTCACAGAAATGATCCTGACATGGTCCTCTTCAGAATTTCTTGAAAGAATTTGATTCCTTCAAAAACTCTGGTTGCCATGGCAACAAAACTGAAAAATATTGGAAATCTTTAAAAATCTTCTTGTCTGAAACCATAAGGCATAGGGCTACCAAATTTGGCATGTAGCTTTATGTAGTAGACCTCTATCAAGTTTCTTCAAATTATAGCCCTGGGGTCAAAATTGGCTCTGCCCCAGGGGTCACAAGTTTTACATAGGCTTATATAGAGAAAACTTTAAAAATCTTCTTGTCTGAAACCATAAGGCATAGGGCTACCAAATTTGGCATGTAGCTTTATGTAGTAGACCTCTATCATGTTTCATGAAATTATAGCCCTGGGGTCAAAATTGGCTCTTCCCCAGGGGTCACAAGTTTTACATAGGCTTATATAGAGAAAACTTTAAAAATCTTCTTGTCTGAAACCATAAGGCATAGGGCTACCAAATTTGGCATGTAGCTTTATGTAGTAGACCTCTATCATGTTTCTTGAAATTATAGCCCTGGGGTCAAAATTGGCTCTTCCCCAGGGGTCACAAGTTTTACACATAGGCTTATATAGAGAAAACTTTAAATATCTTCTTGTCTGAAACCATAAGGCCTAGAGCTACCAAATTTGGCATTTAGCTTGATCTAGTTGGAGTCTACCAAAAGTGCCCAAAGTATAGTCCTGGGGTCAATTTGGCCTCATACTTGGAGGGGGGGGGGTTCACAAGATTTACATAGGCTTACATAGGGAAAACTTTTAAATCTTGGTGTACATAGCCATAAGGCTTAGGCTACCAAATTTTGCATATAATCATAGCATTATTTAGTGGACAGTTACAAAGAGGGCCCAAGTTACAGCTCTAGGATCAAGTTTGGCCCTGCACCAGGGATCACAAGTTTTACATGGGTTTATGGAGTGAAAAGTTCAGAAACCATCTTGTTACCAGCCATAAGGCCAAGAACTCCCACATTTGGCATGTTATTCTTCTAATACAATATTCCCCATTTAGTCAGACTGTAGCCATGAGGTCAAAGTTTTATAAGGGCTTATATAGTGAAGACTTTTCTTCATGGTTTATATTTATAAGCCAGTGGAGCGATACAGGGCCATCATGGCCCTCTTGTATTGTTTTCCCACAATGTTTTCAAAAGGCTTCTTTGGTGGGGGTCGTTAAAAGTTGGGATTGTGTGGTAAAGGGTTAACACATCATGAACTATAATTCTTGAGATACAGTTATGTGATAAAAAGAATCTGACATTTTTTGGCTTTTTAGGTATCCACGAAAATGCTATTAAGTTTGCCGAAAGCTTGCTTCATAACATTTCTTCTAGACTTGTTTAATAAAATTTTATCTCAAATGCAAAGTCATGGCAGATATATCTTTCACTGTATGAATCACTGGTGATACCTTATGTAATTGACGACAAAATGTTAGAATTGTCCAAATTGACAACACTTGTCGACAGCAACATGAACATGAATCAAATGATGGCATTATGTTCGAAAGTTGATTAGTGGTCCGAGTTTTAAGAATGACTTTTATTTGTTCAGTGTTGTTGTAATAAATATTAATTATAAGTGGTATAAAGTAAATTATGAATAAGTTGGCAGATATGTGGTTTCATAGAAACCACAATTATAAACAAGATTCATTTCTAGACTGATGCTATTTTTCTTTGAATTTCATGTGTCTGTTTTCCAGGTTAACCCTTAACCTTTTCCCAAACAAGCCCTGGTCTGCAGTACAGGTCTTTTGAAAACACTGTGGGAAAAGGAGAAATTGCTCCTAACGAGCAATTTCTCCTTTGCCCACAGTGTTTTCTACCTGTTTTGAGACCTTTCTGCCATTTTCATCAAATTTAAAATTGTCGTCTGCAAACTCTTTCAATTTGGACTAGTCCAAAATTTGTCGTTTGGGAAAGGGTTAACGCACCTTTCACAACTAAAGTTGCCTTTGCGGCCAGTGTAGATCAAGATCAGGCTGCACATTTTGTGCAGCCTGATCTTTGATCTACACTGTCTGCTTTGCTGAAACACTGTAGAAAAAAGCGACCATGAACTTGCAATTATTTAGGTCATATTTCGAGGTTGAAAATGTCTGATAGGTTTTATTTGGCACTCTAAGGGTTAAGGTTCTTTTTTCACACTATAAAGAGTATTCTTGCGAAAGAGTGATTTGTCTAAGCTTGGTTTTAATTTCAGTTCTGACCAATTGATATTTATATATGCGGAATCCAACACTACAACATAATATTCCTTTCATTATATACCTACAAATTTTATCAACAAAGCTTTTGCAGTTAACGACAGTGTTTTTCAAAAACTGTAAGAATTTGAAATAAATAATGTTTAAGTGGGTTAAAATTGAAACAAAAAATGCTTTGGTTGGTTAAACTTCTTTTTTCTGATTGGCATTTTTTACCAATAAAATGGGAAACAAAGCTGAAAGCAGTCCACATAGAGTTTACGTAATGATATTTGGGACTGTATTTGATACTGTGGAGTAACAGTTTTATTCCGCTGTGTTTAATTTTATTGGTGCCAGACGCGTTATCTCGGCCGTAAAATTTATAGGTGTTATAATAATATTGGTCATTTCTAGATGTATAGAACTGGACATATATGTGTATCTTCTTACTAATTGCATCAATCAGTGAGGACAATTAGGCATTCATACAGGTTTTGATACGAACAGAACGCATAATGATGTGGAAGAAGCATTTTACAGATGCCAATGCTTTCTTTTCTCTGAGCTTCTGTGAAACATGCTTAATCTGATGTTTTCTTGTTCCCAAGTTCAAGTGCTTTATAGTTCCAGAACTTTAACACAAGATCTGTTTCACTTGAAGGAAGAGAAAGTAGATCTACCAAAAAAAATCCCTGTATTTGCTTACCTTAAAAGTATATTTATGGAAACTTTTTTTGTGTGTGAAGTTTTTTTTTTAACCTTTTTCAAAAGAATTCTTAGGACAATTGATGCAAATAAATACTGTTATTGGACTGATTGATGTATGTAGAACTAATTTTTAACCTCTCTTGTTGGGTTAGTCTAAGGTTAGCTTTGTTGAAGACTAATAGAACTTGATACTAAGAATTTCGTGCATAAGAAATAATGCATGCATTTCATTTACGCAGCTTCCAGGGCCAATGCATCTGATGTAGAGCCACCTAGTGGCAAACCAGGTTGGTCTATTAATAGAAATGTTTAGACAGTTCCAGAACTTTTGAATTGTATTCTCTTGCTTGTTTCATGCATAGTCAGTGCATTTTGTTTAAGAGAGTTTCTATAATGGAATGCTAGTTATATACATTTATATACTAAATGTCAAACCAAATAAATTACTATAAAACTATAAACTTTGCTCTCTCAAATAAAGTAGAACCAGATTATCTACTTGGTATGTTAAATTCCATATTTCAGTAATATGTAATTTTTGCATGCAGCTTTCAGCAAATTGGAATTGGCCACAGGCTTTGGTAAAAGGCTGATACAGTTTTATGTCTTTTGACAAATTAAGTGATTTTTTTTAATTGTCTTTACTCACAACAATTTGATAGAGCAAATACTGTTATTTCTTTACACTTTTGTATTCAATTGTTGTTGAAACCGTTTAGGTTTGATCTATGTGTTATGTATGAGAGGCTGACCCGGGTTGAACTTTTTGCAGATGTATTAACCCTTTACCAGACGACAAAATTTCAGCTTTGTCCAAATTGAAAGCATTTGCAGATGACAATTTCAATGTGGCTCAAATGGTGCAACTTTTTTTTGATAGGGTAGAAAACATTGTGGGAAAAGGAGAAAATGCTGGTTACCAGCATTTTCTCCTTTTCCCACGTTTTCAAAAGGCTTCTTTCTCAGGGGCGTCAAAAGGTGGCATTGTGTGGTAAAGGGTTAAATCCCCTTTTCACAGAGCATGGCTCATACAAAATTTGGCATAAATGATGGGATATGTCTTTAAAAAGAAAGAAAACATTCAGGGAAAAGGAGAAATTACTTGTTAAAAGCATTTTCTCTTATTTCTCCAGGATGGTTTCAGAAGCTGTATTCCTTAGGGTTTTTAAAATAAGAATGTTTGGTAAATTGTTAACCCTTTACCAGACAATATTTTTAACTAGCCAATATTGAAATTTTTTTCTTAAATGTGGCTTGAGTGATTTTACTTGTTTCTGAAAGTTTAGAAAACATTGTGGGAAAAGGAGAAAATGCTGATTACCAGCATTTTTTCCTTCTCCCAGAATGTTTCAAAATTTCTGTTTCTCAGGGTTGTTCAAATGGGATGGTTTGGTAAGGGGTTAAAGAGACATGTTTGACAGAGATATTTTTCTAAGAAAACGTTGAAGTATTGTCATAGCCCTGTTGTTGTCTGCGTCGTCCACATCGTGCAAAAACTTCGACATTTTATAATGTCTCTGTCATTAGTAAAGATATTTACAAACTCAGACAAGTTGTTAACTATCAAAAGGGAAACCAATACAACAAGGGCAGGAACCAAAATATTTTTTGACACTGTTTTATGCCCCTTTTTTGACTTTTAATTTTCAAGCAACTGCAGCGGAGCATTGGTACCCCTATGCGGTGCTCTTGTTTTATTGATATAGGTTAACTCTTCACCAAACAACAAAATTTTAGACCGGTCCAAATTCAAAGAGTTTACAGACGACAACTCAATAACTGCTTGAATAATGGAATTGTCTATGGAAGTGTGGTAAATGTTGTCAGAAAAGGAGAAAATGCTGGTTAGTTGCATTTTCTCCTTTTCCCATGATGTTTTCAAAAGCCTGTGTCCACAGGTCGTGAGAACAAGGGACTGTTTGGTGAAAGGTTTAACCCTTTACCAGACGACAAAAGTTTAGCCATGTCCAAATTGAAAGCATTTGCAGATGACAATTTCAGTGTGGCTCCAATGGTGCAATTTTTCTTTGATAGAGTAGAAAACATTGTGGGAAAAGGAGAAAATGCTGGTTACCAGCATTTTCTCCTTTTCCCACAATGTTTTCAAAAAGGCTTCTTTCCCAGGGGCGTCAAAAGGCGGCATTGTGCGGTAAAGGTTTAAAGGTAGTTTGAGTGTTATGCATATAAAATATCAGCATGAACTTAATCTATCATTGTTTACAGAAACTCTTCTCCCAGAGCATGCAACAACCTAATAAGCAACAGGAATAATAGAATTAGATAATTTATTTATGCATGCATGAAGTTCTGTGCATGACAGTTTAACCATACTTGTACCAGTTATAGCAGCGTTTGTATTGTTGTTGACAAGTAGGGCCAGAAAACACTGCTTATGAAAAAATACTTTCCAATGCCATAATGAGGGCCATTCCTGTAAATCAAATTATCTCCCTTGCCAGATAAAGACTAAAGGTAACCAAATAACAGATTGGTCCTTTTACCTGTATTCCTTTGTTTTTATCCTTGATTCCCTTGGGGATGTTGCGATAAAAATAATTTGATTTATGATTATAATTAAAGTCTCCATGTAAATTTAAAGCAAATCATGTTCTCAATCAACAGAGAAAATATATATATGGATTTGTAAAACAATCTAACCCGATTTAGCCGAGATATTATCTCAAAAACATATTTGTGTAGTGCAAGAAAATCAAGGATAAAATCCAAGTAATCTCCTTATCAGGACCAATGTAGTACTAGAGAGGAATCAGGGGAGATAACTGAAGAATGGCTCTCATTGGATGTTTAGGGTACTGGGAGTCAAACAGCAGCAGTATCACAACATGCATTTTCTCCCTTCACTTAACTCTTTACCACACAATCCCGAGTTTTAATGACCCTGAAAAAAAAGGGCTTTTGAAAACATTTGTGGGTAAAGGAGAAAATGCTGGTAACCAGCATTTTCTCCTTTTCCCACTATGTTTTCTACTCTTCCTAAAACAAAATTCAATTTTGTCGTCTGCAAAGGCTTCCAATTTGGATTGGTCTAAAATTCTGTTGTTTGATAAAGGGTTAACTCTTTACCAAATGAGAAAAATTTGGACTCATCCAAATTGAAAGCATTTGCAGACAACAATTTATGTGTGGATGGAATTATGAGATTTGGCTGTGAAAGAGTAGAAAACATTGTGGGATATGGAGAAAATGCTGGTTACCAGCATTTTCTCCTGTTCCCACAATGTTTTCAAAAGGCTTCTTTCTCAGAGTCGTTTAAAGTCAGGATTGTGTGGTAAAGGGTTAAAGGCTGGTTAACCAGCATTTTTCCCTTTTCCTACATTGTCTTCTACCCAGTCTTTGTTATCTAACTTGGCCTGGTGAAATAGACTAGCAGAATGATGGCCTGTGTTTGTTGGTCAGTCGTGAGATTTACGTATGTGTATCGGGCAATGCACCTACCAATAGTATCTAATATTTACCATATGATATTGTTGTAACTTGCTGTTATTGTTAGAAAATGTATATGAGACGGGCATGGTAGCTCAATTAATAAATTACAGGGCTGTTTCTCCAAGGGTCGTGAGATCCAATCTCAGCTCAGCCACGTTCTTTATAGGGTTAATTTATAGTCATTGCGACAGGATTCATTCCTCACTGAACATCTGTGATAGTTTTGTGAGAAAGCAGCAAGTACCTTGGAAAGTATGTTTTGAAAAGTGCATGTTCCAGAAACATCACAAACTAGCTGTATTGGCCACCATTATGTAACTGAAATGAAACAGTGTTATCCCTTCAAGAACTGGAACACACTTAAGTTGCTTTTGCAGTTAGTGTGTGCACAGAATGTACCGTTTGACTTTTTTTCTACAGTGTGCTATTTTGTCATATAATGTAATTTTCTTGTCAAAACAACCTTGAAATAGCAATATGTTTTTCAGGCTGAAAAGGTCCATTGTATAAATTTAGTGCTGTAAAGACGAAATATCAAACAAATGAAAATATAAATGATGATAAAAAGAAGGGGCGGAAGGAATGCACAACTTTTGGCATGATTGAAAACTGCTAAGTATATAAGAATTAGAGTCAAAAAATATTCACACAGTGAACTCTTTGCCATGTGACAAAATTTTAGACTTGTCCAAATTGAAAGCATTTACAGACGACAACTTAAATGTTGCTCATGTAATTAAATTTGTCTTTGAAAAGGTAGAAAACTGTGTGGGAAAATGAGAAAATACTGGTTACCCACATTTTTTCCTTTTCACCCAGTGTTTTGAAAAACCCTTTATGTCAGGTTCCTGTACACTGGAGATTGTGTGGTAAAGAGTTAATGGAATTAATATAGAGCAGTTTCTCCTTTATTGACAATTTTTTTTTTTTGAAAACCGATCTGTGCCCCAGGGTTTTACGTAAATCATTTGCAACTTAAGCGGGGGGATGGGGGGGGTGTTACGTGAGTTTGTCCTAATTAGGGTTTTTTGCTTTTTGGCTATAAAGCGCTGAATAAACCAAACAAGCATTTTCATTCTAGAAATAAGATCTTTATAAGAGAAATGTTGAGTTTGCCCTTGTCTGTTATATCAGCAAAGCTGTCAGTGTAGATCAAAGATCAGACTGCACGTTTTGTCTAAAATGGCCACAATTCAACCTAAGTAGTTAAAGGTTTAACAGAAGTTTACCTACTGATCTTTAAAACTGATAAAAGTGGAAATCTGTAAACATGAACATCTATTGTTTTATGACTGTGCGACCATTATTGTAAATAAATCAGGGCGGTTTTGTTTTTACTAGTGAGGACATGTTTCGATACACACTTTTACCCTGAGAGAAAAGGGATATCAAATTACGTCTTGAATAGGTAGATTTTAACTCTTCACCAGACGAAAAAATTTTGGACTGTTCTGTATTGAAACCATTTAATTGCAACAAATTTGAATTGTGGGTCAAATTATATTTATCATGAAAGGATAGAAAGGTTATTCGAAAAAAATGAAATACTGATTACCGGCATTTTCTGCTTTGTCTAAGAAATTTTCAAAAGCCTCCCTCTCTGGGGTCATAAAACTGAAGGATTACTTAACTCTTTACCACACAATCCCGACTTTTGACAACCCTGAGGAAGAAGCCTTTCGAAAACATTGTGGGGAAAAGGAGAAAATGCTGGTAACCAGCATTTTCTCCTTTTCCCAAAATCTTTTCTACTCTTCCCTAGACAAATTTCGATTTTCGAGTCACATTTACTTTGTCGTCTGCAAAAGCTTTCAATTTGGACTGGTCTAAAATTTTGTCGTTTGGTAAAGAGTTAATAAAAGCTTAAGAACTTAACCCTTTCCCAAATGACAAATTGTAGACTCTTCCAAATGCAAAGCCTCTGCAGACAACAAATGGATATTCGAACAAATGAGCTGAAATTCACCGATAGGGTAGAAAACATTGAGGGAAATGGAGAAAATGCTTGTTACGAGCAATTTCTCTTTTAACCACAACGCTTTCAAAAGAATTCTCTGTCAGGATCATTAAAAACTAAGGACTGTGTGGTCAGGGGTTAGGTAATGAAGTTTGAACTGATTGTCTTATCATTTTGCAGGTAAAAAAAAAAAAAGAGAATAATTAATAATATTAATCAGTTGAAACTCAATTAATGCCAAAAATGTGATTAGGATTAGTGAAAATAAGGTAATCTAGAATCTGCAGGTAATTTTTTTTTGTTTCACTTTTGTTTTCGTATTAAAATGAGTATTATGTTACTGTATGAATGTGCAATAATATACCTGTCAATTATTCTCTGAAAATATGAATGTGTAATATATACATGAGCTTGTAAATGAGCCATGTTCTGGCAGAAGGGGGCTTAGTGCATCTCCCTGATCCATTAACCCTTTCCCAAACAAGCCCTGGTTTTCACGTGTCTGCAGTACAAGTCTTTTGAAAACACTGTGGGAAAAGGAGAAATTGCTCATAACGAGCAATTTCTCCTTTCCCCACAGTGTTTTCTCCCCTTTTTGAGACCTTTCTGCCATTTTCATCAAATTAAAAATTGTCGTCTGCAAACTCTTTCAATTTGGACCAGTCCAAAATTTGTCGTTTGGGAAAGGGTTAAACCAATCAAGCCATCACATAATTATGAATCCATAATAGCTACCTTTTGCAACAACCGACATAATCATGAGGTAGTCTGGTTCTTTGACATACAGCAAATAGACCTACAGCGAAAGTTTCAGCCCAGGTCAGCCTGCGCACACTGCGCAGGCTGACCTTGTTCAATACTTTTCGCAGATGTATTAAGGCCCCTTTTCACAGAGCATGGCTCAAATATATGTGTTACTGTATTACAGATACTTTGTTATTGAGAAAAATCTCTAGATTTTGTTTTTGCGTATTTATGGGTTTATTTAACACTTAACCAAACAATCCAGAGTTTTAACAATTCTGAGCAAGTTGAATTTTGAAAGCATTGTGGGAAAAGAAGAAAATAGGGGCTTCCAGCATTTTCTCATTTTTCTCACCGTGTTTTGCACCTGTAAAAAAACAACATCTACAATTTTTAGTCAGATTCAATTTTGTTGTCTTTGCAATGCTTTAGGTTTGGATGAATTTTAAATATTGTTATTTGTTAAAGAATTAAACAGAATATAACAGAGTATAACCCGGAATTATGAGTAATTTTGATTAAGTCTGTACCAAATGACAAAATTTTAGACTTTTCCAAATTGAAAGCTTTTAGAGACAACAAACTAAATATAAGTCAGACATTTAAATTGGTTTATAGGAAGGTAGAAAACATTATGGAAAATAGAGAAAATGGTGGTCACCAGCATTTTCCCCTTTTCCCAGAATGTTTTCAAAAACCTTCTTCCTCAGGGTTGTTAAAAGTCAGGATTGTGCAGTAAAGGGGAAATTTATTTTGATTGTGTTTCAAAAAACTAGAGGTATAATAAATGTGGTAGTTTTTTTTGTCAGTTTTCTTACGCTTGCATGTTGGAGCTTTGTGGTTTTGGCAGGCTTTACAATGTTTAGTTGTTTATGACTAATTTTGAAACTGATTACTTCTTTACCAGATGATGTAAGTTTAGACATATTTCAGATCAATCGCATTTGCAGATGGCATATCAGATCAGATTTGTTTTTGAAAGAGAATAGGGATGAAACAAACAAAATTTATAGGGAAATAAATAAAGATGAAAAAGATGAAAAAGTCAAAATTATCAAAATTAAGACAAAATCTGTAAAAATGTACATCCAATGTACTTTGAGTGTTCTTCCTTAAAAGTGTAACTACATGTGATTTGTACTCTCCCTGATGACAAAATGTCAATTTCATTCCTATTGAATGCATTGGCAGGCGACAAATTGAATACCTCAGATGATGGGAATACCTCAGATGATGGGAAATGATGTTTGAAAGACTAGAAAACATTTCCACATCGTTTGCAAAAGCCTTCATTTATACTTTGGATTGCTTGGTAAATGCATAACCCTTTACCACACAATCCAGACTTTTAACATCCCTGAGGAAAAAGCATTTTGAAAACATTGTGGGAAAAGGAGAAAATGCTGGTAATCAGCATTTTCTCCTTTTCCCACAATGTTTATTGAGTAACATTTGTTTTGTCGTCTGCAAAAGCTTTCAATTAAGATCAGTCTTAAATTTTGTAGTTTGGTAAATGCTTACCCTTTCCCAAACAAGCCCTGGTTTTCATGTGTCTGCAATACAAGTCTTTTGAAAACACTGTGGGAAAAGGAGAAATTGCTCGTACCGAGCAATTTCTCCTTTTCCCACAGTGTTTTCTACCCTCTTTGTGAACTTTTGCCATTTACATCAAATTTAAAATTGTCGTCTGCAAACTCTTTCAATTTGGACCAGTCCAAAATTTGTCGTTTGGGAAAGGGTTAAAGGTTCTGTGGGTTATTATTTCAATCAGAAGAAATTGTAAAAAAGCTGTGAATGAAATATTTTGAAATGACCTCAAAATGCACACACAGTGCATTTATTTTTTCCGTCCTTAACCCTTTACCACACAATCTAGAGTTTTAACGACCCTGAAGAAGAAGGCTTTTGAAAAATTTTATCATTTGAGCTACATTTAAATTGTCGTCTGCAAAATTAATGCTTTCAATTTTGGTAAGTCTACATTTTTTTGTTGTGTGGTAAACAGTGGAACCCCACACAAAATTTTAGAGTCATCCATATTGAAGGAATTTACAGATGACAGTTTAGATGATTTTTAAATGATTTTATGTATTTGCCCTAGAATAGTTAAATAAACATTGTTGGAAAAAGGCAGAAAATGCTGGATAACAAAATTTTCTTCTTTTCCCACAATGTTTTCAAAAGCCTTCCTTCTCAGTGTCTTTAAAACTTGGCATTGTGTTGTAAAATTGTCTACTGCAGATTCATTGTAGAAGGTACAAGTTAAATCCCTAATCAGACAACAAAGATTTAGACTCGTCCAAATTGAGAGCATTTGCAGACAACAAATTAAAATACCACTCAAATCATGAATTTGTCTTTAAAAAGGTAGTAAACACTGAGGAAAAGGAGAAAATGCTGGTAACCAGAATTTTCTTTTTCCACAGTGTTTTCAGAGGCCTTCTTCACTAGGTTTGTTAAAACACAGGATTGTTTGGTAGAGGATTAACCCTTTACCACACAATCCCAACTTTTAACGACCCTGAGTAAGAAGCCTTTTGAAAACATTGTGGGAAAAGGAGAAAATGCTGGTGACCAGCATTTTCTCCTTATTCCACAATGTTTTCTACTCTGCCCAAAACAAATTTCAATTTTTCAATCACATTTACTTTGTTGTTCGCAAATGCTTTCAATTTGGACCAGTCTTAATTTTTTTAGTTTGGTAAAGAGTGAAAGAGTGAATTTCATGTTACACTAGGCTCGATGGTATGAAACAATAGATGTTTATAAACCCTACATTGATATTTGGTTATAGAATTATACCAATGCTAACCATTTTCCATCTTTTCTGCAGCTTTGATGCTGGAGGTATCCCGCCTCAGTTCCGAGAACAGGGAGAAGGACTCGCAAATACAGCAAGTACATGACAAGTTTGAATCCCGCATGCGTGAACTGGAGAACTCGGGTGAAGATATGGAACACCACTACTCGAAGCTTCTGGACGAAAGAAAACAAGAAATGGCTGACATGAAGTTACAAGTAGAGGCTCTAGAGAAGCAGCTGAAGTCAAAGAAACAATTTATTGAGGTGTTCAGTTTTTCTCGAATTTTACTGTCTTGAGTGCTAAATGAAATGAGACATGCTCTGGCAAAAGGGGTTAAATGCATCTTTGTGATACATTATACCAAACAAAGTCATCACATAATTATGGATCCATAAAATCTGTTGTCTAACAACCAAATTGAGGTATATATTGTCCTTGGACATGCAGACAAATGACAAAAAGCAAAAAATTTCAACACATATTAATCTGTGTGAACTGTGCAGACTGACCTGAGTTGATACATTTTGCAGATGCATTAAACCCTCATTTCACAGAGCATTGGCCATACAAACCATTCATCCATCCATCCATCCATCCGTCCATTTGTTTGTTTTTTCATTTGTTTGTTTGTTTGTTCATTCATTCATTCATTCATTCATTTATAATCTAGGAGTTGATTCATTTCTCACCGCTAAAACCCTTTACTGTACAGAAACATTTTGGACTTGTCCATGAAGGAATTTGCAGACAACAATTTAAATGTTTCTCAAATGATAGGTCTTGCCCTTGAATAGGTAGAAAATATTGAAGGAAACGGAGAAAATACTGGTAACCTGCATTTTCTCTTTTACCCACAATGGTTTCTACCTGTTCAAAGACTGATTTCATTACTTGTGCAATGTTTAATTTGTTCTCTGCAAATTAATGCTTTCAGTTTGAACCTGTCTAAAATTTTGTTGTCAGGTAAAGGGTTGAAACATTTTTTTCCCTACAGGAACAATCTGTTGAGAGGGAACAAGAGCATGAAGATTACCAGAAAGAATTGGCTAAATGGAAACAAGCGGTCCAGGACCTGGAGAAACAGCATGGTTCTGAGACAAGACTACATAGAGAGGTGAATGAATGCATATTTTTCACTGCTAGGCCCAACTCGATGAGATTTTGCTGTCCATGTAGATGACAGGGGCATATTTAAATTTTTTGCTGTGAATCCAAATTATTTGTAAATCAAAGATAAATAATTCTAAACCTATTCTTCTCTGGGAGTGTACAAAATCTTGATAGTTAAGTCCTGTATATAAACATAAAGCTTTGGTGTTTTAATTACTAGT
This sequence comes from Tridacna gigas, assembly GCA_945859785.2. Classification (NCBI taxonomy): domain Eukaryota; kingdom Metazoa; phylum Mollusca; class Bivalvia; order Cardiida; family Cardiidae; genus Tridacna; species Tridacna gigas. The sequence goes on from OX244039.2 coordinate 6,157,491, forward strand.
ACATATATTTTCTTCTTTTTCAATGTTTTTTTTTTTTTTTTTTACTTTTAATTAAAGATATTGGAGATAAATCCAATTTTTTGAGTCGCATTTTGATTTGATTTCTTGTCTAGCCCGACAGCACAGTTGATGGTGTTCAGGTTTTGAAAGGAGGGGGTGCCTGGTTGGAATATCCAGCTTGGTGAATATCGTTCCGAGGATTGATGATAGTCATTGCAACAGGATTCATTCCTCTCTTACTGCTGATTATCGTGTCAAATTCAGATAATTAACCCTTTCCCAAATGACAAATTTTGGACTGGACCAAATTGAAAGAGTTTGCAGACGACAATTTTAAATTTGATGAAAATGGCAGAAAGTTCTCAAGAAGGGTAGAAAATACTGTGGGAAAAGGAGAAATTACTCGTTACGAGCAATTTCTCCTTTTCCCACAGTGTTTTCAAAAGACTTGTACTGCAGACACGTGAAAACCAGGGCTTGTTTGGGAAAGGGTTAATCTTTAATTTGTCCCCTGCAAAGTCTTTCTAATTGGACAAGTCTGAAATTTTCTCATTTGGTAGAGAGTAACCATTTTTGACTTTTCAAGGTTGAAGAGCTGAGTGAACAGTTACAGACTAGGATAGACTTACACAATGAAGCCCTGTTAGAATCACAAAAACTTCATCAGACTGTCCGTGAGAGAGAGACACAAGTCCAGGACCTTAAAGCTGTGATACAGTCTACAGAACAGGAACTGCAAGAGAAAACTGATGAGATCGAGCAACTAAAACAAGTTAGTGATGTTTCATTTGTCATGTCATGTTATTAGCTCTTTACCGCCCAATCCCGAGTTACAAAGAAAGTTTTTGAAAACATTGTGGGAAACGGAGAAAATGCTGGTCACCAGCATTTTCTCCTTTTCCACAATGGTTGCTTTTCTATCCTATCAAGGACAGATTCCATCATTTGAGCCACAATTAAATTTTCGACTGCAAATGCTTTAAATTTGGTCAAGTTTCCATTTTTTGTTGTGAGGTAATGGGTTAAGACTTTACAAAATTTTAGACTTGTCCAAATTCAAAGCATTTGCAAACAACAAATTAGATATGGCTCTCATGATAGGATTTGTCTCTGTAAGGACAGAAAATACTGTGGGAAAAAGAGAAATGCTGCTTACCAGCATTTTCTCCTTTTCTGGCATTGTTTTCAATAGCCTTTTTCAAAAGGGTTGTCAAAACTTGGGATTGTGTGGTAAAGGGTGAATTGTATGATTTTTGTGTTTGCTGTGTTATTTGGCTGTCAGAAGAGAGTTGTATTGGCCATAGCCCATAGAACTGCTTGGATAGCTCAGTGGTTAGTGTATCTGACTCGTGACCAAGTGGTTGTGAGTTCGATACCCAGTTGAGGCAAACTTTCTCTCCAGCGATTTCGCCTCTCACCTCTGATGCATGTGAGAAAAGTAGTCTGTGGCTTTGGAAAGAAAGTTGTGTTGGTACTGGTGTGAATGTCACTGACAGCCATGATATGACCTGAACTGTTAAAATGGCATTAAACTACAAAACAAAAACAAACCATAGAACAATAATCTCATGTTCTTTTTCTTGTTTTGAATATTTTGCAAACTTGTCTTTGTCATTTACTGGAGCAAAACTGCAGAAACTGGTCACCAAGTCATTTGTAAAAGGTCATCAAAATGTACAAATATACCTGAGGCTACACACTACCAAGTTATTTGTGTGGTTGAAAGATAAATTTTTGCAAGTACCAAGACAAATAAACAAAAATGATCAATACTAATAAAATTTCCAAGATGGTGGTGAAAAAAATCCTCTGTGAATAAACTTTTATTGGCTCTGTTGCAGGTGCCAGTCAGATCAGATATCAATATTGAATTGTTAGCACAAAAGTCTGGCTTTATAAGGTCGACTGTTTTCGTGGTGAGACCATAACCCTTACATCTGCATAGTTGTCGTGCAAAATCTTTGACATTGTACAACATCTCTGTTATACTTGAAGATATTGATTTCAAACTTTGGCATGTTGTTCACTATCAAAAGGAAAACCCATACAAGGAGGCAGATAACCATCAAGTATCTTTGACACAGTTATGCCCCTTTTTCAAATGTAAGTAGCTTGGCAAGGTAATATGACAGAAGAGTGATTAAATCTTTACTGCACAACAGTAAATTTTAGATTTGTCCAAATTGAAAGCATTTACAGAAACCAAATTAAGTATGGCTCAAATGATGGAATTGTCTGTGAATGGGTAGAAAATGTTGGAAAGGAGAAATTGCTGGTTCCCACCATTTTCCCCTTTTACCAAAATGTTTTTAAATGCTTTCTTCCTCAGGACTCTGTAGTAAAGAGTTGAGATATTATAAATGGTGCACAATAAATGAGTATTTATCTTATTTTGCAGAAAGTAACCAAACTGGAAGAAGAATTATCGAAGAGACCATTCCCCGATGATGACCTGGCAGACAGCGTAAAGTCGGACGGGAGTGTACCTAAAGCGAAAGACTCGTCTGACTTGGAGGAGACTGTGGAACATTACAGGGAGCGACTTCTCACACAGATGAGCGTGGAAGAGGAGTTACGACAAGCTGCGAATAGAACTAAAGAGGTTTGTAGCAAGGAAATGAGGTTTAGCCTTACACTGTCACTGTTCTGTTTACCCTTTACCACACAATCCCGACTTTTAAAGACTCTGAAAAAGAGGCCTTTTGAAAACATTGTGGGAAAAGGAGAAAATGCTGGTAATCAGCATTTTCTCCATTTCCCACAACGTTTTCTACCTGTCCCAGAGAAAATTTCTATTTTTGAGTCACAATTATTGTATCGTCTGCAAATGCTTTGAATTTGGACTAGCCTAAAAGTTTGTCGTTTGGTAAAGAGTTAAAGGGGGTAAGTCTTGGACAATGTCCCACTGGAATGGGAAAAGTATTCCATAATACTCCACACTGGTTGGACTTTCTTATTCAACTCTTTACCAAATTACAAAATCTTAAGACTTGTCCAAATTGAAAGCATTTGCAGACGACAAGTTCATTGTGGCTTAAATTATGGAATTTATCTTTGAAAGGGTAGAAAACATGGTGGGAATAAGAGAAAATGAGTCTTCTTTTCTCAGGTCAAAACTCATGATTGTGTGGCAAAGGTTCAGTACTTTCTTGTTTAGAACTGTTTGAGAAGTTGTCATGGTTATTTCAAATGTGCCCCCTATTTCTGCAAAGTTATGGGCATCAATGTCCACTCTGTGAAAAATCCTCAGCAGAACAATTTAAGCCTTTCCCAAACAAGCCCTGGTTTTCACGTGTCTGCAGTACAAGTCTTTTGAAAACACTGTGGGAAAAGGAGAAATTGCTCGTAATGAGCAATTTCTCCTTTTCCCACAGTGTTTTCTACCCGTTTTGAGACCTTTCTGCCATTTTCATCAAATGTAAAATTGTCTTCTGCAAACTCTTTCAATTTGGACCAGTCCAAAATTTGTCGTTTGGGAAAGGGTTAATGTGTATGTTAATTTTAGACCAAAAGAGTAACGAGTGACACAAAGGACCAGTTTTTTCAAGGAAAGACAAGATCTTCCATGGTAGGGAATTCATTAAGAAAACATGAGCAATAATTGCTTGTTACAGCAGTTACCTGCTTTAACTTAAAATTTGTTCAGACATAAGACCAAAATAATCGTGATTTCTAAGTTGCTTTTGTCCAGAATGTATTAGCAGTGGAGAGTGTGTAGAACAATGATCAGACTGCATTTTGTGTGCAGCCTGATTGTAATCTACACTTGCCACAAAAAGCAAGTGAAGTTATTAAAGGGGCTTTAACATGTAAATGAACTCTTTACCACATAACAAAACTTTAGACTTTTCCGTATTCAAAGCATTTGCAGACAATAATTTAAACTGGGCTCATAAATTGAAATTCGTTTTGGGAGGATAGAAAACATGGAGGGAAAAGGATATAGGGCTTATTACCAGCATTTTCTCCTCGTCCCACAATGTTTTTAAAAGGCTTTTTCTTTCTGATTATTAAACCTTGGGATTGTTAGGTAATGGGTTAATACAACAAAGTTTTCATAATTACAGGAACTAGTTAGGGAAAAGCATGCCTTACAGACTCAGGTGAATGAGAATTTGGTTCAGATCTCTGCTCTTCGTAACAAACTGGATGAAATGCGACACAGAAAAGATTTGTCAGACCCCTCCGACTTAACAAGAAGACTTGATCTGGAACGGGAAAAATCTGAGGAAAAAGATAAACAGGTAAACAGTACTGTTGTATTATCTCCACTGGCAGTACTTTGATTTTGTTACTCATTAACTCTTACCAAACGACAAAATTTTAGACCAGTCCTAGTTGAAAGCATGTACAAACGACAATTTCAATGAGGCTCAGTTGATGCAATTTGTCTTTGAATGATTAAAAACATGCTGGAAAAGGAGAAAATGCTGGTTTTGTGTGTGTGTGTCCCTCCGTCCATGCTTGCGTTGACTTTTATTTCAAACATCTTCTTCCCTGCAACTACCCATCAAATTTTGATGAAACTTCACTGAAATGATCCTGCCTTGGTCCTTTTCAAAATTCCTTCAAAGAATTTGATTCCATTTAAAACTAGTTGCTTGGCAACAAAACTGAAAAATACTGAAAGTCTTTAGAAATCTTCTTGCCTGAAACCATTAGACCTATTGCTACCCAATTTGGCATGTAGCTTCATCTGATAGACCTCTACCAAATTTCTTGTTTCAATTCAGATCCCGGATGAAAGACTTGGGATGTCATATGATTGGTTTTTGTCTTTTTTAGATACTTCTGATCTCAGGTTTGAAATTAGAATATTTTTTCGATGATTTTTCTTACTCCAGATCTCAGATTTGAGACTAGAGCTAGAGAAACTAGCAGAGAAGGTAGAAAGCAAGGACCATGAAGTTGAGCAGCTAAGAGAGAGAGAGAAAGCCAAACAAGCATCCCCTGTAGAAGGTCCAGAGTATGAAAGTGACAAGGAGATAGAGAGGCAAATTGAAACACTGAAAAAGCAGAACAGAAACCTGAAGGTAAGGCCTTTCCCCTTTATCAAATGATGCAGTGTTGTAACAACCCATAGGAATGAGGCATTTGAAAATATTGTGGGAAAAGGAGAAAATGCTGGTTACCAGCATTTTCTCCTTTTACCACAATATTTGCTACTGTTTCAAAGACAAAAATAGTCCTTTGAGTAGGAATTAATTTGTCATCTGCAAATTATTTCAATATGTACAAGACTCAAGTTTTGTTGTTAGTAAATATTTAACCGTTTATCGAATGACAAAATTTTAGACTTGTCCAAATTGAAAGCTGTCATCTGCCTTTGGAAGGATAGAAAGCATTGTTGAAAAAGGAAAAAATTCTGCTTACAAGAATTTTCTCCTTTTCCCAAAGTTTTTTCAGAAGCTTTTTTTTTCGAGGTTGTTTAACACAGGATTGTGTGGTTAAGGGTTAAAGCAGTAAAACTGTGCTGTCTGTCCTTCTGTCTGTCTGTCTGTCTGTCGGTGTTTTCATAGTTAAATTTGCATAGCAAAGTCTCTCGATTTTGTTGTGATTGATGAGATTCTTGACATGATATATGTAATTTTCGTTGTCTTGGGCAGTCATTGAAGAATTGTTTCCCCTCTATGATGCCTTTTTGGTGTAAGCCTTGTGAAACATTGTGGGTAAAGGAGAAATTACTTGTAACAAGCAGTTTCTCCTTTTACCAAAATGTTTTCTACCATACTGTAGAACTACAGCTCTTTAATACTGATTTGAAATTTATTGCTTGTGAATTTAGATGCCTTCAGTGAGGACCATTCTTCAATTATTTCCACTAATTTCTCTCCAATACCACATTGGTCCAGATAAGGGGATTACTTGGTTTTTATCCTTGATTTTCTTGCACTTCACAGATACGTTCTTGAGTAAATATCTCAGTAAAACCTTCTTAGATTATTTTACTAATCGATATATACATAGCTTCTGATGATTGAGAACAGAATTTATTTAAAATTACCTGTGGACCTTACGCATATATCACAATATCATCATATATATCCCAAAATCTACAAGAGAATCAAGGATAAAAACAAAGGAAAATAGGTAAAAGGACCAATCTGTTATTTGGTTACCTTTGGCTTTAATCTGGCAAGGGAGATTATTGACTTACAGGAATGGCCCCCATTTGGAAAACTGTAAAATTTGTTGTTTTGGAAATGGTCTATTAAAAAGATAAATTTTTCATGAGTTTGTTCCTTACATTTGTACTTACAGGACAAACTACGCCTGGCAGAAGTGGGAACTGTTACAGATATGTCAGGTCTGTCTCAAGGTCTGATCGATGAGAAAAATCAAGAAATTGATCAGCTGTCTGAGCAAGTGTTCCGACTTCAAACAGAATTTAATGAGCTGAAAGCAGAAAAGGGAGTGGAGGGAGTGGTAAGTGTTTTGTTAGTCCCTCACTAAACAAGCCTGTGTTTACCTCTTTACCACACGTAGACTTGTCCAAATTGAAACCATTTGCAGATGACAATGTAAATCTGGCTTAAATGATGGAATTTATCTTTGAAAGGGTAGAAAACATTGTGGGAAAAGGAGAAAATGCTGGGTTCCGGCATTTTCTCCTTTTCCCACAAAGGCCTTTCCATTAGAGTCGTTAAAACTGGGGATTGTGTGGTAAAGGGTTACAATACCCTGAAAAAGAAAGCTTTTCAAAACACTGGGAAAGAGATGTAATGTTGCATTTTCTCACTATGTTTTCTACTCTTTCAATGACAAATTCAATTACCGGTACTTTGAGCCTTAAGTAATTTGTTGTCTGCAAATGCTTTCAAATTGAACAGGTCTAAAATTCTGTTGTATGGTTTAGAGTCGGTGTTTACATGTTTGTAACTTAGATAGATGTTTAACCCTTTACCACACAATCCCGACTTTTAATGACCTGTAGAAGAAGAGGTTTGAAAACATCATGGGAAAAGGAGAAAATGCTGGTAACCAGCATTTTCTCCTTTTCCCACAATGTTTTCTACCCATTTAATCTGAAATTTCATCATCTGGTCCACTTTAAATTTTTCGTCTGCAAATGCTTTCAATTTGGACAGGTCTAAAATTTTTTCGTTTGGTAAAGATTTAATAATGATTAGTTAGCATTCATAACATCACTTTAATGAGATCGTTAATCTTTTCACATTTTTTTCTCCACTTTTCTTTATATAATTATCTGCATGTTATGATGCATGAAATCATTTATAACTTCACATATTTCTAGTTAGTAGATAGGATCCGAATGAACTTTAAATTTTTTTTTTTGTCAGAATATCGTATAAAAGAGCAGACAGTTTAGATCCATAACCACAATCAAAACCTAGATTGTGCAGTCTGATTTTGATTTTGCTCTTTGCATGGTAATTTACATTCTAAAGTTTGACTTTGTACCAAACCATCACGAGTTTTAAAGATATGAATTAGAACACTCTTGCCAAACACTGGGATAAAAAGGACAAAATGCTGGTAACTAGCATTTAATCCTCTTCTGATGATGTCTTTAACCTTTCTTAACTCTTTACCAAACAACAGAATTTTAGAATAAAGTCTTGTCCAGATTGAAAGTATTTGTAGACAACAAAATAAGTGAGACTCAAAAATTGAAATTTGTTTTGGGAAAGGTAGAAAACATTGCGGGAAAAGAAGAAAATGCTGGTTACCAGCTTTTTCTCCTTTTCCCACAATGTTTTCAAAAGCTTTTTTTCTCAGGGTCGTCAAAAGTCGAGATTGTGTGGGAAAGGGTTAACTCTTTACCACATGATCCCTAGTTTTAATGACCCTAACATAATTGGCTTTTGAAAACATAGTAGGAAAAGGAGAAAATGCTGGTAACCAGCATTTTCTCCTTTTCCTACTATGTTTACTACTCCATCAAAAACAAATTTCATCATTTAAGCCACATCTAAAATGTTGTCTGCAAGTGCTTTCAATTTGGACCAGTCTAAAATTTTGTCGTTTTGTAAAGAGTTTAAACAAATCCAGTCAGTTGAGATACATCTAACTTGTTTTTGGCAAATCCCCTAAACCTTGACAAGTCTAAAATTTTGTCATTTGATAGAATTAATTTTTCATCTGTGCATAAAATATATTTTTTTGAAATCGTTCATATTTTCAAATATGATAAAGGTGTCTGATTAGCTGCTCTGGATTGACAAAAATGTCATGGCAAGTCAGAATGGTTGTATCAGAAATTAGAAAACGACACATTTAAAAAAACGGTTTGTGAAGAGAGGACTTCATACAGCAGACAAAAGCCTTCATCCTATTGTAATTCATTACTGCACAGGCTTTTCCTAGATATTAGGCTTGATATCTCAGTTGGTAGCATATAGGGCTAGAAATAAGGGGGTCATGAGAATGAATCCCAGTTTGGCCAAATCTTTTCATAGATTGATGATTGTCATTGTGACAGGATTCATTCCTCTTTCACTGCTGAACATTGTTTTGAAAATATTTATGTGGAAAAGCAGCCAGTGGCTTTGAAAGGATGTTGTGTAAAGTACTGGTAAAATAAATTCCAGAAAAGCATGAACTTGTGCACTGGTTGCCTTGAAATGACTGAAATAATACTGAAAATTGTGTATATTTTTTTCAACTTGCCAAAAAGTATCACATATTACGCAAAGAAAAAAAAATTGAAGGAAAAAGATGATAATAGTCTGGCAACAGTATGGAAAACATGGTGGTAGAGGGAGCTACTTTCAACTGAATTGTAGAATCAACAAGCTTATGATGCTTTGTCTAAACATTTCTCACTGAAATAAGTAAGCCATGCTCTGACAAAAGGGGCTTAATGCATCTTCATGATGCATTACACCAAGCAGGTCATCATTATGGATCCATAAAAACCATTTTGTCTAACAACCGACTGTATCATAGGGTAGACTGGTCCTTGGACATACAGAAAATTGACCTGTAGTGAAAAGTTCTGGCCCAGGTCAGCTTGCACGGACTGCACAGGCTGGCCTGAGTTGACAGTATTTGCAGATGCATTAAGCCCCCTTTTCACAGCATGACTCGTACATTTTTTTTTTTTTGTTTTCTTCACCTCATGATTATCGTCGTATGTTGCCATCAGCAAAAAAATTTGACAACATTCCAATAAATGGAGAAACTGCTAAGAATGAGCATTTTCTCCATTTATCAATTCATTTTCCTGGCTGAATTTTACAGATTCCTTTTCCATCATATTTTCTTTTTTTTTTTTCTTTTTCTTTTTTTCTTTTGTTTTGTTTTGTTCAGTTTTAAAGTTTGAATGATGCATGTATAGTATTTGATCAATTTTGATTAATTTCAAGTGTGTTACCTAATGTCATATATTTTTCTTCCTCACTAATCATGTATTTACACTCGTGAACTAACAGTACGACGAATTAGAATCTTTGAAAGAGGAACTCAAGCAAAAAGAGACGGAAATAACCGACTTGCAGTCTGTCCAAGTTTCGCAAACCTTCACCGATCATTCCTTGACCCCTGATTCGAGTATCATGAATGTACGGGCTTCTTTTGCTGATAAGGTAGTCTTTTTTTGGTGATTCGGTGTTTCATCTTTTTTGTTGATGGGTTTTGTTATGGCTTATGTAAGTCTTTACCAAAGGAAAAAAATTAAGACTTATCAAAGTTGAAAGCTTTCGCAGATGAAAAAAATAGATGTAACTTAGATATTGAAAATTATAGGTTAGAAAACATTGTGGGAAAATGAGAAAATGCTGGTTACCAGCATTTTCTCATTTTCCCACAATGTTTTCAGAAGTGGTCTTCCTCAGGGTCATTAAAAGTCAGGATTATGTCGTAAAGGTTTACTGATTTCTTGATAATGGTTGAGGATTTTGAAGTAATCGTAAAGGCTTGTCAATTTAGGTTTGTATGGAGTCATTCAATAGTAAAAATGTTCATGCTGTCACTTAAGTGAGTGATTGGGAGAAGTATCACTTTTATAGAAGGGGAAGAAATACTTGCTTAACCCTTTCCCAAACAACAAATTTTGGACTGGTCCAAATTGAAAGAGTTTGCAGACGACAACTTTAAAGTTGATGAAAATGGCAGAAGGTTATTAAAAAGGGTAGAAAACACTGTGGGAAAAGGAGAAATTGCTCGTTACGAGCAATTTCTCCTTTTTCCCACAGTGTTTTCAAAAGACTTGTACTGCAGACACGTGAAAACCAGGGCTTGTTTGGGAAAGGGTTAAAAGGTCATATCAAGGACACAGGTACATTTAACTGTAGTGGTTTTTCTTCCATGTAAAAAATACATAGAGCTTTCTTTTTTGACAAGTTCGGATAATGTGGTCAGACAAAATGTATAAAATTTGCAAAGTACATTTGAAAGCAGTTGTATGAGGTAGCAAGGCAAGACAAGGCCTTGATGCAAAAAGGTCAAAACAAAATCCATGCTAAGACTTAGAATTAATTGTCTTGAAATATTTTTAAATCCACAAAGACACATCTGCATTAATAATATAGAATTTTTGAGACAAGAAAGAAGGAAGACAAATGAAGAAGTAGATTCTTATGACTATTAGAGTTTTATTCTAATTGTTATAAATTTTACTTTAACTAATACTTAGATTGTAAGAGTGTACTTACTAAACGAACTTAATTTTTTGTTCTCTTTAACTCTTTACCACACAGTCCCGACTTTTAACGACCCTAAAAAGGAAGCCTTTTGAAAACATTGTGGGAAAAGGAGAAAATGCTGGTTACCAGCATTTTCTCCTTTTCCCACAATGTTTTCTACCCGTCCCATAACACATTTCAATTTTTAAGTCACATTTAAATTGTCATCTGCAAATGCTTTCAATTTGGACTAGTCTACAATTTTGTTGTGTGGTAAAGAGTTAATGCCTTAGATAAACCTGTAACTCACCCCAGCACTCTAAACATAATCCATAGAGACAGATTTTTTTTAATAAATGCACTGATAATTTTTTTTTCTATACTTGAAGTCACGATTCAAGCTTCATTATACAGTTATTTGGGCTTGCAAAAGCAAACAGGATGGGATCAGAGTTTCTTCTTTGTATTTAATTTACATTTGGGCCTTGCTCTGTGAAAAGGGGACTTAATGCATCTGCAAAAAGTATTTAACCAGGTCAGCCTGCACAGTCCGCGCAGGCTGACCTGGGCCGAAACTTTTTACTATTGGTCAGTTTTCTGCAGCTGAAAGGACCAGTGTGCCGCATAATTTAGTTGATTGTTCAACAAAATGGATTTTTATAGATCTATGATCATGTGATAACTTGCTTGGTATCATGGATCATGAAGATGCATGAAGCCCTCTTTTGCAAGAGCATGGCTCATTATACCCCCCGCAAAATGAATGTTTTCGGGGGTATACTGGAATCAGCCTGTCTGTCCGTCCGTCCGTGTGTCCGTCTGTGTACAAAATACTAGCAATTTTGTGTCGCAAACTCCTCCTAGAGTTTTCCTTCAATTGCATTGAAACTTTGCACATATATTGAGCATATATTGAAGATTTGCAAGACGTAATTTTCAAGTGTCAGCTCCCCCTGGTTGAGGAATTATCTCCCCTTGAACTTGACACTTTTTTTCTGTCAGAGTGCTGGCGGGGGTATTAAGTCACATTCAGTGACAGCTCTAGTTTTTTTTTTTTTATAGGAAAGAAGTTATTTTGAGGATTTTGAAATCTTAAATGAGAGTGACTGTTAACTTCCTATGGGCTCAGTTTGAGATAACTTGAAACATAAAATGTTTAAAATCCATATAACAAATCAGAAATTATTTATACAGTATAGATGCCCATGTACATGGTGTAATCTAAAATTTCTTGAGCATTAGCTTCGAATGAATCAATGTTTTAACTCTATACAACACAATCCTGACTTTTAACGACACAAAAAAAGAAGCTTTTTGAAAACATAGTAACCAGAATTTTCTCCTTTTCCCACAATGTTTTTTTACCCGTCCCGTAACAAATTTCAATTTTTAAGTCACATTTAATTTGTTGTCTGCAAATGCTTTCAATTTGGACTAGTCTAAAATTTTGTTTCCCCCAGCTGGGCGGGGGGATAGAAATTGCCCAGCTGTCGCACTACAGAAGGGGTAAGACCCCCCCACTGTGCCTGCCCGTTTGCCGTGGGCTGCAACTCGTGTCGTTTGATGACGGGATCCTGGTGGTTGAGTGGATTCGGGGCTCGGCCTTTTGATAGCTCTGTTTTCACAACACACCACTTTGGCCCTGAACTGAACTAAACGAGAGGTCAGGAAGGCCCGTCCTGATCAATCGGCTGGTCATGCCTTGCCCTAGGGCATCTAATATGTTCTTTCTTTTGCAGCCTTCTCTCAATTAAAATTACTATCTTCTCCATATTTAATCCACACTCTTTCCAGATTTCTTGTTTTTGCCCTAGAAGGCGGTGGCTCATGGGTCAATCGGGTGAAAGTTTTTTGGTGTTTGGCTGACATTTGTAACCTCTCAATGATCGTCTAAGCTTGGTAAGACTTTCTGCGAGAATATATCTGTCCAGTCTAGCCCTTTCATACCGAGTATACCACTGATGTATCCCTGTCATGGTCTGCGAATGGGCTTTCCCCAGACCATGACCCCTTGTTGGACTCCGTGGTGGGTGGGGAGCATCGGTGATGAAATTTTATACACAAACATGGCGTCACAAAAAAAGGCCAAGCTCAATGAAAGCAAACGCCCTTTATCAGACAGCGAGTCCGAAACTGAACCTTCAATTTCTACTTCTTCTTTTCACTCTCCGCGTTTTATCGTTATTCAGTCCCAAGATCCTTCAAAACCCATAACCAAACTATCTCCTTTCGTAATAGAAAAACAAATTACCAGCATCCTTGGAACTCCAAAATCTGTTAAAAAACTCAAAGACCAGACCCTTTTAGTTGAATGTCTTACAAATCAACAAGCTGTGAATCTTTTAAAAAACACAAAATTCTTTGACACAGATGTTAGAATTTTCCCACATCCTTCACTAAATTCTTGCAAAGGAGTAATAAGATGCAAAGAGCTTACTTACTGCAACTCTTTGCAAGAAATTAAAGATAATCTGAAACAACAAGGTGTATCCGATGTCCAACGGATTTCTGTACGCAGAGATGGAGAACAGAGACTCACAAATACATACATCTTAACATTTTCTTCACCTGTTCTTCCAACATCAATCAAGGTAGGCTTTCAAATTGTAAAAGTAGATGTGTATGTGCCAAATCCCTTGCGATGTTTTAAATGCCAGCGGTACGGCCATCACATCAGTAAATGTCCAAACCAAGAAACATGCTCTAAATGTGCTCATCAAGGACCTGACCATGACAGTACTACATGTTCAAATCCTCCTCTTTGCATTAATTGTAAGTCTCCACACTCTACTTTTTCAAGAGAGTGTCCTGTATGGAGAGAAGAAAAAGAAATACTGTCCATTAAATACAACAATAATGTAAGCTTTCCAGAAGCAAGGAAAATATTTGAACAGCGCAAAAAAACCTCTTCTAGTCCTAGCTATGCAGGTGTTGTTGGCTCGTCAACTGAAAAGGACGACTGCAGCACTTGTAAAATTCTTGCGAAAGTTCTTCTTCAAAAATTTCCTGACGTAGCTACTGAGCTGAAAGAACTTCTCCCTCCATCCACCTTGTCCAAACTAATTCCTGACTCTCCATCTGCGTCAAAAACAAACAAAACCCCTCCTGCAACCTCAAAACCCACAGACTCTCAAAGTATTTCTACACAAAAACCTTCAAAGCCGTCTACCTCTTCGCAAAATATTTCTTCAAAAAAACCTTCAAAACCATCTGCCCCTTCAAAACAGCCTCCTAAGAAACCCCAACCTCAACCTTCACAGTCTACAAATAAATCTAACGCTCCACCTAAAGACAACAAATCGTATCATGTACCCCGATCACCAAAAAGATCTTCCTCAAAATCTAAACCACAGTCTAGAGATAAACATGAATCCTGTGAAATAGCAGTCACAGTAGATGATCCGGTCCCTACCTCCAACAGATTTTCGGAGTTAGAGGACATGGATGCAGATACTGAAAATCTGGAAGGTGAGGCTTCAGATTCAGAAGCCTCTATCTGGTCCATTTCTAAAGATACTTGGAACAAGGACACTGACACTTGGCACACGTCCAAACCCGAGACATCTATAATTAAATCTTAATCTATTTTAAAATGTATTGGTTTACGGCCTCTTTTTTTACTTTAGCTTTTATACTTTCTTCATGCACAATGGATACCATAATCCAGTGGAATTGTCGAGGTCTGAAGTCAAACTTTGACGAACTTTCCCTTTTAATTAGTGATCACAAACCAGTTGCTGTTTGTCTTCAAGAAACCTTCCTTAAACGGGAGGATGATATCTCAATCAAATACCATTCAATTTACAATAAAGTCTTTACCGAAGGCGAGAAAGCTAGAGGTGGTGTTTCTGTTATTGTTAATAACAACATACCTCATAAAGTTATCTCTCTTAACACAAACTTGCAAGCTGTTGCCATCAGATTATCTTTACACAGTGCCGTTACACTATGTTCTTTATATCTCCCCCCGAGCACACCTATTAATGAGACCAATCTGAATGATCTCATTTCCCAATTGCCATCCCCCTATATTCTTGCTGGGGACTTTAATGGTCACAATGTTATGTGGGGTTGTGATGACACTAACCAGAGAGGTTTACAGTTGGAGAACTTCATTTCGAACAACTCTTTGTCTTTCATGAATGATAACAAGTCCAAAACCTACCTACATCCAGCAACCGGATCTTACTCATCTATAGATTTAACCTTATGCAGCCCAGTCTTACTTCCCAATTTCACTTGGAAAGTGAAAGAGGATTTATGTGGAAGTGATCACTTCCCTATTATCTTTTCATCTACACAACCATCCAGCAGCATAAAACCGCAGAAATGGAAGCTCTCCAAAGCCAATTGGAACAGATTTGAAACCCTCTGTGAACAGACCATTACACATGACAAGTTTGGAGATTGCGATGATCCAGCAAAACTTTTTACTTCGCTGTTAATTGATGCAGCTAAACAGTCTGTCCCTCAGACCTCGACAAATCCAAAACGTCCTGACAAGCCTTGGTATAATGAAGATTGTAAACAGGCTGTCAGAGACAGAAAACAAGCCCTTAGAAAGTTTAACCTCAGACCTACCAAAGAAAATCATAACCTATTCCGTATTTCCAGGGCAAAGGCTCGTCGTACCATTAGAGAAAGTAAGCGCAAGGCTTGGAGGCAATATGTTTCTAAATTAAATAGTAGAACTACTACTAAAAAAACCTGGGACATGATCAGAAAGATCAATGGCAAAGGCCAACCCCCTCTCAGTCACCTTGAAGTTAACAATACTTCGTTGGAAACCCCCCAGGATATAGCTGATGCTCTTGCTGACACCTTTTGTAAAAAGTCTTCCTCTGCAAACTATTCTGAAAAGTTTCAGAGGAATAAAGCCAGAGAAGAAAAGAAAAAACTTAATTTCAATTCTTCTAATTCAGAGCACTATAATAAACTCTTCACTTTTAAAGAATTAAAATCTGCTCTGAATAAAGCTCACGATTCTTCCCCTGGCCAAGATAAAGTTCATTACCAGTTTTTAAAACACTTACCTTTTACTTCTCTCTCTGTTTTACTTGATATTTTTAATGATATCTGGCAGTCCGGTGATTTTCCTTCGTCCTGGCGAGAGGCACTAGTCATTCCTATCCCAAAACCTGGCAAGGATGCTAGTGACCCAGCCAACTATCGTCCAATAGCTCTTACTAGTTGTCTCTGCAAGACTCTGGAACGTATGGTCAACGACAGGCTTGTCTGGTTTTTAGAGAAAAACAACCTTATCGTTGATGTACAGAGTGGATTTCGTCGCCAGCGTGGTACCATCGATCATCTTGTCCGCTTTGAAACCTTTGTCAGAGAAGCCTTTATTAATAGACAACATGTAGTATCTGTCTTTTTCGACCTTGAAAGCGCTTATGATACGACTTGGAAATACGGAATTCTTAAAGACTTACATGACTTTGGTCTTCGAGGCCGTCTTCCTCTTTTTATTTCAGCCTTCTTGGATGAACGTCTTTTCCGCGTCCGAGTTGGTAATACTGTCTCGGGAGCCCGTGAACAGGAGATGGGTGTGCCCCAAGGATGTATTCTCTCTGTTACACTTTTTAGTGTGAAAATAAACAGTATAGTTAAAGCTATCTGTCCTGGTGTAGACTGTTCTCTTTATGTTGATGACTTTGTTATATGCTTCAGATCTCGAAATATGAATATTATTGAGAGACAACTTCAACAGTGTCTCAACAATCTCCAAACGTGGTCTGAAGAAAATGGCTTCAAATTTTCCAAGTCCAAAACAAAATGCATGCACCTTTGTAATTTACGTGGTGTTCATCCAGACCCTGAACTGTATTTGGACAAAACTAAAATTGAAGTCGTTTCTGAGTTTAAATTTCTTGGAGTCATCTTTGACAGAAAGCTTTCCTTCCTTCCTCACATCACTGCACTTAAAAAGAAATGCAAGAAGGCTCTTAATCTTTTAAAGGTTGTGGCCCATTCTGAATGGGGAGCAGACCGTAAAGTCCTCTTGCGGCTTTATCGGTCTTTAGTCCGCTCCAAATTAGACTATGGATCTACTGTATACGGATCAGCCCGTAAATCTTGTCTTAAAATTCTCGATCCTATACACCACGAAGGCCTGCGTCTTGTACTTGGAGCTTTCAGAACTTCTCCCGTCAATAGTCTCTATGTTGAGGCTAATGAACCTTCTCTTTCTTACAGGAGGGAAAAACTCTCACTTCAATATCTTTTAAAACTGAAGTCAAATCGTTTTAATCCAACTCATAAAGTTGTTTTTAAACCTCAGTATAAACGTCTGTTTGAAAGGAAACCAAATGTTATTCCTCCATTTGGTATCCGCATGGAGCCCATTGTAGATAACCTTGGCATAGACACTGAGTCTATTGCCGATTATAAAATCTCTGAAATCCCTCCATGGACACTAAACAGTGCAGAATTCAGATTTGACCTTGCATCCGACAAAAAGTCAGTCACGGATAGAACTGTGTTTCACGCTAGATACAATGAGATAAAGGAGCATTATTTTTCCTTCAAACCAATATACACAGATGGATCAAAAGAAGGAAATTCTGTAGCAGCTGCCGCCATTTATGGAGAAAGGAGCTTAAAGTGCCGCCTTCCAAACAATTCCTCTATCTTCTCTGCAGAAATTAAAGCTATTGATCTTGCCCTTAATCTAGCTGAACATTCTAATTCCAACCGTTTCATTATCTTTTCGGACTCTTTGTCAACATTACAGGCCCTTTCAAATCAACGACTTGAGAATCCCTTGATCTGTACTTTACTTGAAAGGATCTCACAAATTTCTTCTATGAATAGATTGGTGTTCTGCTGGCTTCCAAGTCATGTAGGCATCAAAGGCAATGAAAATGCCGATAGGTCTGCCAAATCTGCACTTAACCTTCCCATTTCAGATTTTAAAGTTCCACACACTGATTTTAAATCCTCGGTTTTAACACATATCCAATCTTCTTGGCAATCCCAGTGGGATGCTGATGTTTTCAATAAACTACATTCAGTTAAACCTTCCCTCGGTGAATGGTACCCCGTTTACAGGTCTGTTCGTCGAGAAGAAGTGATAATTGCACGACTTCGAATTGGCCATTCACGCATTACACATTCCTGGCTCTTGACCAGAGATGATGCCCCTGAATGTATTCCATGCAATGCACCCTTCTCTATAAAACACATTCTACTAGATTGCATTGACTTTCAGCCAGTTCGTACAAAATATTTCAACGTCGATAGTTTAAAAAATCTCTTTGATTCTGTCAGCGTTGAATCTATTATCGCTTTCATAAAGGAGATTGGCATTTACAATAAACTGTGATATTTACTCTTTAGTTTCTTATCCACCTTTTTACATTCTTTACTTTGAGTAGGCAGGGATTGCCCAGCCACTCAATATTATATTTTATGCACATTATCAGTTACACATAACCTTTCATCATTTAAAGACTTTTTCTTATCATTTTAAGACTGTTCAAATTTTTTATCACAATCTTAAGTTTGCATCTCCTTAATGGGAGGATTACCTCTTTTGAGGGCATCTTATCTCATTGGAGACATTCATTCTTCATTTAAAGACTCCTTTATTATCAATTTAAGACTGTTCAAATCTTTTTATCACAGTCTTAACATCATTATTCAAAACCTTTTTGAGTTAATAGGGAAGCCCTGTTGCTCAATTATATCTTTTATACATACTTAGATCTCACATGATCCTTCTTAATTTAACTCTTTTACTGTCAGCATGTCTCAAATCTTTTTAGAAAAAAATCCGCCTTAATCGTTCCTTCAACACAGATATGCGCGCTAAATGACCAAAGCTGTCGATGCGCCATAAAACAACATTCATTCATTCATTCATTCTAAAATTTTGTTGTTTGGTAAAGAGTTAAGAAATCTTCATGAAACAACCATCACTTTATTATTTCAGAAACTGTTAACCCTTAGAGCACTTAATGAACCTATCAGACAGTTTCAACCTAGAAATACAACCCAAATAATTGCAATTTTGTGGTTGGTTTTGTCTACAGTGTTTCAGCAAAGTGGACAGTGTAGATCAAGATCAGACTGCACAAAACATTTTGTGCAGCCTGATCTTGATCTACACTGGTTGCAATGGCAGCTATAGTCGTGAAAGGTACTCTTAGGGTTAATTAATTGATTAAATGGTTCTATTCTCAATTTAGTTGAAAAGAGGATTTTAAAACTCGAACCTTCTAATCTATATAAATGATTCACATTTAGTGGTCACATTTATGTTTTAAGCATGACATTTTCTGGTCATATCATCTTTCTGTATAAACTTAATTTACTTCTATTTTTGTGAATGCTAGTATGTTGCTCTAAATGTATGAATTATGCTCTAAGAAAAGGTGGTTTAATGCAAAAGCAAGAAGCATCGACCCTGCTATCCACAAATTTTCTGCATGTCAAAAGACCATTTTACCTCATGATTCAACTAATTGTTAGTACAATGCATTAAATCCCCTTTTCTCAGAGTGATACCCATTCATCTTATTTTTGTATTTATCTATAGCTAGCATTTGAGACATGTTAAAGTATATAGTTACACATACAATTTAGAAAAACACACTCATTATAATCGCTTTAATTTTGGAAAATTTGCATTGAAGGAAGGGGAAAGGTTATTACTATTAAAGTTAGACATGAATGCATTGTGGAAACAGAGAAATCACATCAAGGGCATTTCTAAAAGAAACTTATTACTAATAAAGTTGGACATGAAAGCATTGTGAAAACAGAGAAATCACAACATCAAGGGCATTTCTAGAAGAAACTTGGATGCAGAAATTGAACACACAGTGGAAGAATTACTTCTGTTGAGTGATTTCTGGTTTTGTCACAATGTTTTCAGAAGCTATCAAAGACCCATCAGATTTTATATGGATGGAAGGGCATGTTAAGAAACCCCCTCCCAAAAAGATTGCACAAATGACTAATGTTACAGTACACTATTATTTGCTATCTATAGACCAGTATACAGCAAGAAATGGAGGAATTTGAAGCCAACAGACTTGAGAAGATGGCTAGTCTAGAAACAGAGGTGACCACATTGAAGGCGGTCCTTGAAAACAAGGAGTCTCTCATCACAAGTCTACAGACCAAAGTGTCAGAACTGAATGCGCAGGTGAACAAGATTGTGATCATCATTAATAGTTTGAGCACTGATTTAATGAAATGGAACTTTTCAATTTGGACAAACATTTAGCCCTTTATTACAAAATCCTGACTATTAACAACCCTCAAGAAGATTGAAAACATTGTTGGAAAAGGAGAAAAAGCTGGTAACCAGCATTTTTCCTTTTCCAAAAATATTTTCAACCCTTCCAAAGAAAATGTCATCATTTGAGTCAAATTTAGATTGTCATCTGCAAGCATTTTTAATTTGGAGGAGTGAAAAATTTTGTGGTTTGGTAAAGAGGTAACCCTTTCCCAAACGACAAATTTTGGACTGCTCCAAATTGAAAGAGTTCGCAGACGACAATTTTGAATTTGATGAAAATGGCAGAAAGATCTCAAAAAAATGGTAGAAAACACTGTGGGAAAAGGAGAAATTGCTCGTTACGAGCAATTTCTCCTTTTCCCACAGTGTTTTCAAAAGACTTGTACTGCAGACATGTGAAAACCAGGGCTTGTTTGGGAAAGGGTTAAAATACCACAATTTCAAGGTTGTTTTGGCCATGATATGTTTGAAAGTGGTCAACAGAGAGATCCAAGATCAGAATGAAAAAATAGGGAGGTTTTCATGACACTTGTGAATTTAAAATAGAAAGTGCCAACCATGCCATCGGCTTGCTTAACCCTGAGAGTGCCTTAAACATTTACATTCGGGTAAAGTGACCCAAATGATAGCAATTTTAAGGCTGCTTCAGGCAAAAATGTTTCTGCATATCAGATAAAGTTGATCTTTTGCATAGCATATAGAGTGGATCAAACATTAGACTGCACATTTCGTGCATAGATTAAAGATCAGAGTGCACAAAAAATGATCTTACCTATACTGGCCACAAAACAACCATAGTTGTGACAGGTACTCTCAAGGTTGAAACATTTTTTATCAGACTCATTTAACCCTTTACCACACAATCCCAACTTTTAACGACCCTTGGGAAGAAGCCTTTTGAAAACATTGTGGGAAAAGGAGAAAATGCTGGTTACCAGCATTTTCTCCTTTTCCCAGAATGTTTTCTACCTTTCCCAAAACAAATTTCAGTTTTTGAGTCAAATTGATTTTGTCGTCTGCAAATGCTTTCAATTTGGAAGCATCCAGAATGTTGTTGCTTGTTAAAGAGTTTATGAAATCCTATCTCATCAAAGAACTAATGGTAGATATTATAACACTGTTTTGGGTTGCTATCTAGGTTGAGCAGCAGGATACAGATGATGAGAAAATGGTACAAGAGATATTACATGAGAAGGAAGAGATGGTCACACAGTTAACAGTTCAGATAGAGGGACTACAGACAGAGGTAGACAATCTTACAGAATTCCAGGTAATTCTCAACTTAAATGGTCCTGTGTAAAACCCTCGCAGCACCAAATTAACATAACAGACATTTTCAGACTTAGAAACCAGGCCCAATTAATGGCATTTTCAAGTTTGTTTTTGCACATAGTTTATCACATAACCTTCGTTTTTTCAGTATAATACATATATACCCATTATGAACTTTCTTACCTTACGCAGGTTTGATTCTTAATTTTGTGAGGTCATTTGTGACATCATTTTGAAAATAAAGCACATACAGACAGCAAAATAAATGCGACTCAAAAATTGATACTTGTTTTCCTAAAGGTAAAAAACTTAATAGGAAAAGCAGAAAATGCTCCTTTGCCCATTATGTTTTCAGAAGAGTTTTTTTAAAGCGTTTCATTAAAAGTCGGGATTGTGTGGTAAAGGGTTGAATTCATATTTTATGTCTTGTCTTTTTGCCTTGTAGAGCAAACTTCAGGAAGATTTTGATACTGTACAGACCATGTTAGACGAGAAAGAGAAGGAGATTGAAACACTGACCAAGGATCTAGAGGCAGCAAGTGTGGACAGAGAGCAGCATTCACTGGTGGTACATACTTGTTTTGTACTTGTTTACTCCTGAACTAGGATTTAACCCTCGACTCTTTGCCACACTGGAAAATTTTGGACTTAACCAAACTGAAAGCGTTTGAAGACAACAACTTTAATATGGCTTAACTCTTTACCGAATACAATTTTGGCTTTGTACGAATTTAAAGCGTCTGCAGACAGCAAATTAAATATAACTCAAACCATTAAATTTTTGTTTCATAGATTAGAAAACATTGTGGGTTATCAGCATTTTCTCCTTTTCCCTCATTGTTTTCAAAAGGCTTGTTCCTCAGAGTTGTTAAAGGTCGGGATTGCATGGTAAAGAGTTAAATGATGGGACTAGACCTTAACATTTTAAAAAGCATTGTAGAAAAAGGAAAAAAATACTGGTTACCAGCATTCTCTCCTTTTCCCACAATGTTTTCAAAGTCCTATCCTCAAGTTTGTTAAAACTCAGGATTTAGTGGTAAAGAGTTAACCTCTGACCAAATGACAAAATTTTAAAGTTGCCATGCTCTGGCAAAAAGGGGATGAGGGAGTTCAGTCCATTTTGTGATGCATTATACCAAGCAAGTCATCAAATAATTAAAGATCAATCAAATCCATTTTGTCTGAAAACCAACTGAATCTTGAGGTAGAAATGTCCTTTTGCTTGCAGAAAATTCCACAATTGCAAAAAGTATCAACCTTTGTCAGCCTGCGCAGACTGCACAGGCTGACCGTGGTTGATACGTTTTGCAGCTGCATCAAACCCCATTTTCTCTGAACGTGGGTCACATGCTTTAACCCTTTACCAGACAACAAAATTTTAGACCAATCCAAATTGGAAGCTTTTGCAGATGACAAAATAAATGTGACTTAAAAGTTGAAATTTGTTTTGGGAAAGGTAGAAAACATTGTGGGTAAAGGAGAAAATGCTGGTTACCAGTATTTTCTCCTTTTCCCACAATGTTTTCAAAAGGCCTCTTCTTCAGGGTTGTTAAAAGTCAGGATCGTGTGGTAAAGAGTTAAAAAGAATGGAAAACAACTAAAACATTTGTATGCAGGATGTAATATGTTCGGTTATTATGCAGATAAAGCATGAGGTGGAGATAGCCAGACTGAAGAAAGATCTAAGAGAGAAAGATAATGTAGTGGAGGAAAAAATGGAAGAAATAGCAGAAATGGTTGATAAGATAGAATTACTGGAATCAGTGAGTACATTGTGTTCACCAAAAAACCCTTCTTTGTCCAGCTTTACTCAGCATTATATTTAACTCTACCCCAAAACATTTTTTTTATTTTTTTTTTTCTTATGGAGAGGGGGGGAGGTGGGGCATGGGAGGGTCCTGCATGGCTCAGTGGTAAAGTGTGGGCTTGTAACCTGGAGGCCCAGGGTTAGAGCCTCGTTGGAAGCACTGGGTTTTGGGAAAGTTCTTGGGCAAGGCACTTTAGAGCCTGAGCCTAGCATTAGTGTAACCAAGGGACACACATGAATATGCAAGCTGTCACCATGATATGACTGAATAAATGTTGAAAGCGGTGCTAAACACCAATCAATCAATCTACAAAATTTTAAACTGGACCAGAACGAAAGCATGAACACCTGACAGAATAGCTGTAGCTCAATTGGATCATTTTTTTCTTTGATAGGATAGAAAACATTGTGGGAATAGGAGAAAATGCTGGATACCAGCATTTTCTCCTCTTCCCACAATATTTTCAAAAGCCCTCTTTCTTCAGGAATGTGAAAACTCGGGATTGTGTGGTTAAAATACATTACATTTACTTTCCTTGAAAGATACATGTTCAGTGGTATGGGGTTGCTTGTACATGAGGTTTTGTATAGCCTTGTAGTGGTGTGTGATATTGTTGCCATGGGAAAATGTTGATATTTTCTGATAAATGTGTGATATTCTGCTTTTACCATATCTAACTTAATTGCATATTTTGCTTTAACCCTTTACCACACAATCGGGAATTTTAACAACCCTGGAAAATTAAACTTTTGAAAACATTGTGGGAAAAAGAAGAAAATGCTGGTAACCAGCATTTTCTTCTTTTCTCACAACGTTTTCTAACCTTTCAAGAAACAAATCCAATCATTTGAGGGGCATTTAATTTGTTGTCTGCAGAATTTCAATGCTTTGAATTTGGACCAGTCTAGCCTATTGTTGTCTGGTAAAGAACTGAATAATACTCGTGCTGACATTTCTTTATTATAAAATAAAATGGGAAAGAATGTGAAGTGGTTTTTTACATTTAACTCTTTACCAAACAGCAAAATTTTGGACCTGACCAAATTGAAAGCATTTGCAGAAAACAAATGAAGCTCAGCTAATGATTTCTGTCTTTGATTGGATAGAAAAAATTGTGGGAAAAGGAGAAAATGCTAGTTACCAGCATTCACAAGCCTTTTCTCTCTGGGCCGTTAAAACTTGGGATTGTTTAATTGAGAGTTAAATGTAGATCCTAAATTGCAACTGAATCAATTCAAGAGCAGAAATGAATGCGTCGTTTTACCCATGTTAATCTTGGTTCTCTTCTTCTTTCTAAGAAAAGCTCATTTCTTTTCAGAATAGTGGTTTTCATTGTCTGCTGACATGTCTTTTTTTCTGAATTTTCATGAGATGTTGTACCACTTCTCGACAACAACAAAAGTTATCCAACCATCAGTATACACTCCTGCACTTTTAGATATGGTCCAAGATCAAGTAAAGTACTGTAAATGGACTGAATAAATAAACTAAAAACTAAAATCTCATTTTTCTCTTCCAGCAAATTGGCAAGTACAAAACCCAAGAAGCGGAGTATGACAGACAGATTGTGATAAAAGATCGTGAAATTGTGAAACTTAAAAAGGAAGTGGAGAGCCCCATCTCTGTGCAAGAGAAGGATGAAATTATCAAACAGAAGACAGAAGAAACAGAGACACTAAGGAAGGAGATCCAAGCCTTGAGCTCTGGAAGACTCTCCATCAGGTCTGAAACTCCAATACTGTCATCAGGTAGACCCTCAACATCACTTAGTGAGGAGGAAAAGTCACAACTTATTGATGAACAAGCAGAAGAAATTAAGGTTTTGAAAGAAAACATTGAAGGTCTGCTTGGGCGACCACCATCTCCACCTATGTCAGAGGATGAGAAGTCTGTGCTTATCAAGAAGCAAACAGAGGAAATAACGGTCTTGAAGCAGCAAGTGGAGGGTGTGGCTGAGGGCAGGTCTCCTTCATCAACCATATCGGAGGATATCAAATCAGATGTGATACAAAGATTGAAGAGAGAGATAGAGAGACTTAAACAGCAGATCATGGATACAAATCTATCTGAGGATGACAAATCAGCCTTGATAAGACAACTTAGACTAGAAAATGAAACTCTACAGAGACAAGTTGATGCAGCATTAAAGATAAAACCACCTTCCCCACCCTTAGATGATGACGAGAAATCAGAGATGATTCATAAACAGAAGGAAGAGATTTCTTCATTGAAAAGTCAGTTAGAAGCATCTCTGACTATTAGACCACCGTCTCCTCCAAGATCAGATGATGAGAAGAGTGTGTTGATTGAGGAACAGAAGCAGGAAATTGTCAACCTTAGAAAGCAAGTACAATCTGCTCTACAGATAACACCACCTCCACCTCCTATGTCTGCTGATGAGAAAGATAAAACTATTGAACTGAAAGCTGCTGAAGTGACAGAACTCAGAACAGAGCTTGAAAAGGTAACTCAGGCAATGCAGAATGGACAGGAGGGTAAACTCATGAAAGACAAAATTGAAGAAGTTGTCACTCTTAAAACAGAACTTAATATTGTGAAGAAAAAACTTGATAGCCAGAGTGAGAGCTCCATTGAGTCCATGAAAGAATCACTAAAAGACAAGGAGAAAAAATTGTTGGAAGCAGAAGAAATGGTTAAACAACTTGAAGAAGATTTGGAGTCTGCTAAGGAAGTCAAAGCATATGAGGATGAGATTCAGCTGCAGGAAAAAGATGATGAAATAGAAGAACTTAAAGCTGAGTTAGAGAGTTATAGAAGCAGAGCAGAGAGTAGTACCATTGCTCAAAGTGTTGATCTCGACTTGCCCTTTAGTGATATAGGTACTCCAGAATCTAAAGAACTGGTCAGAAGTATGTCTTTCTACAAAGATCAGTATGAAGAGAAATGCTCTGAGAACAGAAAACTGCAGGTAGATTTAGATCTTGTCAAACAACAGTTAGAGAAGGCAAGAACTGACAAACTAGGAGATGCTCAAGAGGAAATTGAGTTGTTTAAAGCTGAACTAGAGAGAAAGAATGAAAAAGAAATTGAGGAAGTTAAAGGAAAGAAAGAAGGATTGGAAAAAGAAAACACAGAATTACGAAAACAATTAACCATGACAGCAGATGAGAGGATAGTTGCTCTTGAAAAAGAAGTTGAAATGGCTAAAACTGAATTGTCCAAAGAAAGACTGGACAGCATTCAAGCTATCAATGATGTGGAGAAAATTAGAGAAAGGAAAGAGAAGGAAAGGAGAAGTAGCTTGAAGACCATACAGGAACTTGAACATGATTTAGAAGATCGAATGGAGACAGAAAGACAGTTGAGAAGCCAAATTAAGACATTAAATGAGGAACTATCAGGCATTAGAAAACAATATGGTGTTACAGAGCAGCCAAAAGACTCATCAAGACCCAGCACAAAATTATCTAGTTTTAGATCAGACTCAGTTGATGCATTTGAACTTGGAACTGATGTAGAAACACTGCAGGAACAGGTGACTCAGTACAAGAAGCAAGCAGATAAAGCTAAAGATATTCTTGCAGAAAAACAGAAATACCAGTCACAAGTGGTGAAGCTAGAAATCCAGTATGAGAACTTGCAGAAACAGATGAAAAAGGAAACCAACAAACTTGAAGAACAGCTGAGAGATCTGAAGACAAGTTCAGAACAAGATGTATGGGCCCAGCTTCAAGCAACCCAGGAAAGACTAGAAAAAACTACTGAACAGTTATCTGAGACTGGTCAGAGGTTAAGTGATGCTGAATCAAAACTGCAAGAAGTCAGTAAAGAATTACTGACAAGAGAATCAGATATGAAAGCACTACAGCAAGATCTATGGAAGACTTCAGGGCAGCTGTCAGTAACTAGCGGTAAACTACAGGAGACTGAAGAGAAGCTGCGACAAACTGTTTCCCAGGTAACAGAAAGAGAGGAACAGATTCATCAGCTCCAGGGAGAATTACAGCATACCCAGCAAGAGGTAGAAAAGGTTAGGAAATTAGATTTTTTAACTTTTTACCAAACGACAAAATTTTAGACTGGTCCAAACTGAAAGAAGTTGCAGACGACAAATTAAATGTGATTGAAAAATTGGAATTTGTTTTGGTAAGGGTAGAAAACATTGTGGGAAAAGGAGAAAATGCTGGTTACCAGCATTTTCTCCATTTCCCACAATGTTTTCAAAAGGCTTCTTTCTCAGGGTTGTTAAAAAACGGGATTGTGTGGTAAAGGGTTAAGCCACTATTGTGCTTTTTTTTAGAGCAGCAGTTGGCAGTTTTCTAAAACATTGAGGGAAAAAGACAATGTGCTGGTTACCAGCATTTTCTCCTTTTCCAACAATGTTTTTCAGTGTATTCTGCCTTAGGGAGATTGAAACTTGGGATTGTTTTGTAAAGTGTTAAAACAGATTTGGGTGTGTTTAGAAA
This sequence comes from Tridacna gigas, assembly GCA_945859785.2. Taxonomy (NCBI): domain Eukaryota; kingdom Metazoa; phylum Mollusca; class Bivalvia; order Cardiida; family Cardiidae; genus Tridacna; species Tridacna gigas. The sequence continues at coordinate 6,184,834 of OX244039.2, forward strand.
TAGCATTTCTGTAATCATGTAGCTGTGTTAGTGCTTTCACCTGTGATGTACAGAGCTTGAAAACATTTGGTTGCTGGTTTGATCCCCAACTTGGCCAAATTCTTTCTGTGCATTGATGATCGTCTTCGCAACAGGGTTTATTCCTCTATCACCACTGAATATTGTTTTGAGGATTTGATTTGGGAAAGTAGCCAGTGATGGTTTTGAACTGTACTATACATTAAATGAGATTTTAATATATATTCAAGGTTGAAAAAATGTCCAGAGAAGTTCCAGACCAGTCAGACGAAGTCCGGTATCTGAACGACAGGCTGAAGAAAACTGAAGAAGAATTGGAAGAGGTTCGGAAGAGTTTGAAGGAGTCGGTACAGATGAGCGAGCAACAGTTACAACTGGTCGAGAGCAAAGATGAGGAATATGTTAAACTAAAGCTGGACATCCAGCAGACCATAGCTAACAAGGACAAAGTGATCAAAGATCAGAAGAAGAAAATTCAAGGTAAGGTCTAGTTAAACTCTGTACAAGATAACAAAATTATGAACTTATCCAAATTGAAAGCATCTGCAGATGACAGATTCATTGTGGATCAAATGATGAAATACGTCTTTGAAAGTCTAGAAAACATTGTGGGAAAAGGAGAAAATACAGGTTGCCAGCATTTTTCTCTTTCCCACAATGTTTTCAAATGTCTTCTTTCTCAGGGTCGATAAAACCCAGCATTTCAATTTTGTTGCTCAATAAAGAATTAATCATATTTTTTAACCCTTTACCACGCAATCCCGATTTTTAACAACTCACAAAAGAGAAGGTTTTTGAAAACATTTTTGGAAAAGGAGAATAGACTGGTAAACAGCACTTTACTCTTTCACCCACAATGCTTTTTTACCCTATGACAGACCGAGATCATCAGTTTAGTAACATTTTAATTGTCAAATGCAGATGCTTTCAATTTGGTTAAAACAGAAGACAGAGTTAACTCTTTACCAAACAACAAAATTTTAGACTGGGCCAAATTGGTAAGCATTTGCAGATGACAAAATAAATGTTACCAAAAAATGGAAGTTTGTATTTAGAGGGGCAGAAAACATTGTGGGAAAAGGAGAAAATGCTGGTTACCAGCATTTTCTTCATTTCCCACAATGCTTTCAAAAGGCTTCTTGCGCAGAGTCGTTAAACGTCGGGATTGTATGGTAAAGAGTTAAGACATTGTGGAAAAAGAATATGCTAGGTACCAACCTTTCCTTCTGTTCCAACAATGTTTTCCTAAAAATATATGATAGTGTTGCAGAAGATTAATCCTTTGCCACAAAGATTTAACTCTTTACCACACAAGAAAAATATAGACTTGTCAAAATTGAAAGCATTTGCAGACCACATTTTAAATGTGGCTCAAATGATGAAATTTGTCTTTGATAGGATAGAAAACATTGTGGGAAAAGGAGAAAATGCTGGTTACCAGCATTTTCTCCTTTTCCCACAATGTTTTCAAAAGGCTTCTTCCTCAGGGTTGTTTAAAATCGGGATTGTGTGGTAAAGGGTTAAGGACATTGAGAAATGAGAAAGAGGGCTTTTGAAAGCATTCTTGGGAAAGGAAGAAATGCTGGTAAACAATCATTTTTCCTTTTACCACACTGCTTCCAACTCTTTCAATGCCAAAGATCACCATTTGAGCCAAATTTAGTTTGTGGTTTGCAAATGCTGTGGATTCGGGCAAGTCCCAAAATTTTGTTATCAGGTAAAGAGTAAACAGATTAAAGTTAATCATTTACCACACAATCCTTAGTTTTAACGACCCTGGAGAGGAAAGATTTTAAAAACAATGTGGGAAAAGGAGAAAATGCTAGTAACCAGCATTTTTCTCCTTTTCCCATTTTATGTTTTATACCCTATCAAAGAGAGAGGTCATCATTTGAGCTATATTTAATTTGTCTTCTGCAAATGCTTTCAATTTGGTAGAATCCAAAATTTTGTCATTTGGTAAAGAGTTAACCCTTTACCACACAACCTCAAGTTTTAAGAAGAAAGCTTTTGAAAACATTATGGGAAAAGGAGAAAATGCTGGTAACCAGTATTTCTCCTTTTCCCACAATGTTTAGTACGCAATCAGACAAATTCCATCATTTGAGTTACACTCAGATTTTTGTCAGCAAATGTTTTCAATTTGTTGGAGTCCAGATTTTTTTTGTTTGGTGAATAGTTAATGCTGTATGAATCTACATGTAGATGCAGACCAAGGGGTGGTTGAGGCCAAGAAGAAACTGGAACAGCTAAGCAGAAGCAAAGAAAATGAGATAGAACAACTAAAAGAAGAGTCCAAAAGTCTCCAAAAACAGATGGAAGAACTAAGCAGGCCTGGGCGAGAGGCAGACAGGGAATCCCCTACACTAGTGGCCCTAAGAGCCCAGTTACAGGTATGGGTTTGGGTTGGAATTTTGTTTGAGTGATTGGTGAAGTTAACATTGATAGTGGGTTTGTGGGGAATGGAATAACTTTATTCTTAATCTTTATAATAATTTATAATCTGATAAAGGAAGAAAAATTGTAGAAGGTATCGCTAAAAAGTGATACTACAATCCGGAAAGATAACTCTGATGCTCTGCATTTCAGTTGAAATGAATTTTTGTAAAATTTTTGGTCTTTCTTTTGTTCAACCCTTTACCACACAATGCCGCCTTTTAACAGCCCTGATGAAGAAGGCTTTTTAAACATTGTGGGAAAAGGAGAAAATGCTGGTAACCAGCATTTTCTCCTTTTCCCAAAAGGTTTTCTGTCCTTCCAAAAACAATGTTCAGTTCCTGAGTCATATTTATTTTGTCGTCTTCAAATGCTTTCGATTTGGAAATGCCTAAAATATTCCCTTGCGGTACAGAGTAATACCTTCACGGCAAAACAAAAATTTAGACTTGTCCAAATCAATAGCATTTGCAGATGACAAATGTAACTCAAGATATGAACTCGGTCTGTTATAGGGTAGAAAACATAGTAGGAAGAAGGAGGAAATGCTGGTTACCAGCATTTTCTCTTTTTTCCCACAATGTTTTCAAAAGCATTCTTCCTCAGGAACATTAAAGGTTGTGATTGTGTGGTAAAGGGTGAAAGGAATACTGAACAAGACATTCCTGTACAGTTGTGTTATTTACAAGTAGAAGCAATTTAACTCTTAACCAAATGACAAAATTGTTAAAATGGTCCAAATTTTAAAGCATTGCTGACGATGATTTTAATGTGGCTCAAGTGGAGAAAATTGTCTTAGAGAAGGTAGAAAACACTGGGAAAAGGAGAAAATGCTGGTTACCAGCATTTTCTCCTTTTTCCACAGTGTTTTGAAGAAGCTTCTCTCCCAGGGTCGTTAAACCTCGGGATTGTGAGGTGAAGGGTTGACTTCTTACCAGACAGCAAAATTTTAGACTTACCCAAAGTGAAAGCATTTGCAGGTAACAAATTGCCATTATTAGGTTCAAATGATGAAATTTATCTTTCATAGAGAAGAAAAAGGTGGGGAAAGGAGAAAATACAGGCAATCAGAATTCTCCCCTTTTCTATAAGTTTTTCAAAAGCTTTCTTCCTCAGGGTTGTGAAAATAATGATATTTTTGTAAAGGAATAACCCATTACCAAACCTGAGTTTAAACAACCTTGAGTTAAAAGGCTTTTGAAAACACTGGGGGGAAAAGAGAAAATGCTGGAAACCAGCATTTTCTCCTTTTCCCACAATGTTTTCTATGCTATCAAAGACAGATATCATTATTTGAACCGTATTTATGTTGTTAGCTACAAATACTTTCAATATGGACAAGTGTGATAATAATTATTTTCTTGTGTGGGAATAGCTTAACCGTTAAAGTACTGAATAAACCAAATGGAAATTTTCATTTTGGGAAAGACCCAGATAATTGCAGTTTCATGGTTGGCTTTTATCTGTACTGTTTCAGCAAAGTGGACAGTGTAGATCAAAGATCAGACTGCATGTTTTGATCAGACTGCATGTTTTGTGCCGTCTGATCTTGATGTACAGTGGCCACAAAGGCAATTACAGTTGTGAAAAGCACTGCTAGGGTTAAGGTGCAAAACCAAGCCCTTGTATGTTTCCAAATATTTCAATGAAAGCAACAGAGGTTGAGGAACCTGAATGATTGCAGTGTTATCCATTGAAATCTTTTACCAAGTTTAATTAACTTTAGAATAGACTGCTTTGATGTAGTGAATAATATTCATATGCAAACAAGTCAGTTCATATGCAAATTAGTTGGTTCATATGCAAATGAGTCATAGGAGGGTAGAATCAAGGATATATGGGTGACATGTTTGTATCAAAGCTTTTCTCTCAAAGCTTTTTTCCCTGGGTGTTTAAAAAGCTTTTTTCCCTGGGTGTTTAGATATTCTGAAACAAGAGGAATTTGATTTCCATTCATACGAAAACTTTATTAAGCCTTAAAGTGTCTTTCACAACAATAGTTGCCTTTGTGGCAAGTTTAGAAGATCTATATGGTCCGTTTTGTTGTAATGCTCTTAAAAAAAGCAACCTCAAAATTGCAAATTATACGGGTCTTATTTTTAGACTGTAAATGTTCCCAGGGTTTATTCTGTGCTCTAAGGCTCAAGAGGTTAGTGAAAATTGATCCAAAGTGTTTGTAGTAAATGTCTGTCTGTTTGTTTCTCTACCACCTTTTTGGACTGTGCTTTGAAAACAATGGTGTAATGCAGTGTTAGCTTTGAGTTTTGTATTATAACTAAGCAGGACAAGGACACTAAATCTTCTTTGAGTCATGCTTTGTGAAAAGGGGGCTTAATGCATCTGTAAAAAGTATCGATTCAAGTCAGCCTGCGCAGTTGACCTTGGTCGAAACATGTTACTAGTGGTAAATTTTTCTGCATATCGAAGGACAAGTGTACCTCAAGATTCAGTCGATCGTTGTGCAAAATGGATTTTATGGATCCATAATTACGTGATGACTTGCGTGGTGCAGTGCATCGTGGGGATGCATTAAACCCCCTTTTGCCAGAGCATTGCTCATATATTTTATGTAGGATTGAAAGCTTTGACTTATTAATTTGCTGTGAAAATATTTGTAAATAGAGCTTCTCCTTAATATTTGTAATCTGCTTAAAACAGAACCAAGAAGAGGTTATTTTGACCTTGGGATCTGACCTTCAGGAAGCAAGGGGAACTGTCAGTGAGAGGGAGAAGGAGATAGAAGAAATTCAAGCTAGAAATGTTCAGATGAGGAGAGATGAAGCAGACACTGTGGAAGCTATGCACAATCAGATTGCTCAGCTACAGAGAGAACTGGAAGAGTTAAGGTCAGCCACTAAAGATCAAGGTCATCAGGGGCCAAGGTCATTGGACAGAGATGAAAGTCCCTTTGATCAGAATGGTAGAACACCATCATCAGCTAGATCTGTTCATAGAGAAGGACTTTCTCCGGAGCATGCTGACCTTGCTAAAGGTCACACATACAGGCCATTGCAGGACAGTCCCTCATTTGATGATTCTGGTCATCAGTCATATGACCCATCTTCCCGTCATGAGTCAGGTATGGGACGACAGAGCCCACCATCATCTCAAATAGGGGCAAAACGATCTCCACCTCCAGATAGACCTGATGATGGAGATGATGATTATCCTCAGGGACAAGGTCAAAGAGTCTATTCAGTGCAAAGGTCAAGGTCAGGTCACAGTCCAGATGTACAGGAAGCTGGTGTAGGTGGTGGACAAGGTCATAGACTAAGACAAAGCCAAACTGGCTCTCCAGGTCAGAGTGGTACTACCTATGATGTATGTCAACAGCAACCCGGTGCTCAAGCCAGTGGTTCACCTAGACATGGAAGTCCAGTAGGTATAGGCCAAGAATCTATGTATGAAAATCAACTTTCAAATGCACATTTACCTCTTTCTAAGACAAGACGAGGTAGTCAGCAAAATGGGAGAGAGGCCCATAGAGTAACAAGGTCAGAGCAACAAAGGTCCCAAGCTGGTACCCAGGATGAAGCCTTTGATAGAGACGGAAATCTACGACCCCGATATTCAAGATCAGTTGAAAGTCTGCCAGGTCAACATGTGGATGGTGCTGACACTCGCAGGAAAACAAGATCTCCAGAACTTCAGGCTCACGGATCATATCACACTTCTCCCAGGGAATCTCATGCCGAAAGTCAAAGAGCCTCCGGTGAAAGAGACGGCCCTACAATACCAAGTAGACAGGAAGCCTTGGATGACCAAAGTCAAGGTCAGAGGCTGGTAAGTGAGAGTGTTGTCCCAGAGGGTCTGTCACCAGATACTGAGAAATACATTCAACAAATGAGGCGTGAACTCTTAATTACTAAAACTGCTCTGATGCAGATGCAGCGAGGAGAGCGACTTGACAGAGAAATGATACCAGAAGAAACAGAACTAGTTCAGGGCGTCTTATCAGATGCTCAAAGATCAACCCAAGGTGCATCACCCAGACAACAACAGCAACGATACAGATTTCAGCACACAGACCCACACTATTCAAGCTTGCCAGATAATGAGGAAATCATCAGATTGCGTCAGGAGGTTTTGAAGTTAGAAGAAGAACTTGAACTCTATAGGTCGACGTCAAATCTTTCAGCTAGAGATTTTGTACAGGCAAGTGTAGCAGTAAATGCCTTTTTTCCCCCCATTGTGTCACTGCAGAACGTTTTTATTCATGTAGGCATGTTTTGACACTTCTGCCATAAACCTTTACCAGACGACAAAATTTTAGCCTTGTCCAAATTGAAAGCATTTGCAGACGACAATTTCAATGTGGCTCAAATGGTGCAACTTTTCTTAGATAGGGTAGAAAACATTGTGGGAAAAGGAGAAAATGCTGGTTATGAGCATTTTTTCCTTTTCCCACAATGTTTTCAAAAGGCTTCTTTCCCAGGGGCGTCAAAAGGCGGCATTGTACGGTAAAGGATTAAATAGCTTTTGAAAACATTGTGTGTGGCAAATCATTCCAATTATTAAGTTTTATGCAGGCAGCATTAATCTTCGAATCACGGTAACAAGATATTCAAAGAGTCCCAATTTTTTTATGGCCCATGGGCTATCAACTTACAAGGTTTTGTTGGGGCATTCCCCCCCCCCCCCCCCCCACCCCATCAATTTTTAATGAAGTTTTAGCTGAATTTGGGTGATACATATGTGTAGATATTATTTGCACCAGGTCTAGTTTGCAGTGCTTGGTATTTCTATAGGGGTAGAGGGTGACTGCTTTCTAACAGGTGTTTTTATTATTGACCCTTAGAGCGCCGAATAAACCTGTCAGACATTTTTATCCTAGAAATACGACCCAAATAATTGCAATTTTCTGGTTGCTTTTGTCTACAGTGATTCAACAAAGCGGACAGTGTAGATCAAAGATCAGGCTGCACGTTTTGTGCAGCCTGATCTTGATCTACACTGGCCGCAAATGCAACTATAGTCGTGAAAAGCGCTATAAAGGTTAACATTAACCTTTCAACTGACAAACAAGTGAAACTGACAACCAAACAATGGTGAAACTTGTACTCATGTATTTTTTCGAAGTAGAGTAGTAGTTACATACTCTTGATTTTTGAAGTTTGATGTCCTTATTTCATAGGCACAGTCTGCGTTAGGACAAGACAATAAGAGCGTTATATATTGTCAGTTTGGCCAATTCAAGCATTTCTGTTTTATAGCTTTGATTAACCCTTTACTACACAAAATAATTTCACACAGGTCAACTCTGAAAGCTGTTGCAGAAGACAAATCAGCTGTGAATCAGATTTTAGGAGTTGTGTTTAACTCTTTACCAAACGACAAAATTTTAGACTGGTCCAAATTGAAAACACTCGCAGATGACAAAATAAATGTGACTCAAAAATTAAAATTTATTTTTGGAAGGGTAGAAAACAATGTTTTCAAAAGGCTTCTCTTTCAGGGTCATTAAAAGTCGGGATTGTGTGGTAAAGGGTTAAATGGTTAGAAAACATTTTGGGAAAAGGAGAAAATTTTCTCCTTTTCCCAAAATGCTTTCAAAAGCCCCCTTCAGGATCGTTAAAAGTCGGGATTGTGTGTTTAAAGGGTTAAGTTATTTTGAGTAATGAAGGTGCTCAGATTTATCTCTTTACCACACAATCCCGACTTTTAATGACCCTGTGAAAGAAGCCTTTCGAAAACATTGTGGCTGGTAACCAGCATTTTCTCCTTTTCCCACAATGTTTTGTACCTTTCCCAAAACAAATTTTTATTTTTCAATCACATTTATTTTGTTGTCTGCAATGCTTTCAATTTGGACCGGTCTAAAATTTTGTCGTTTGGTAAAGAGATAAAGCATGCTCTGTGAAAAGATGGTTTAATGCATCTGCAAAAAGTTTGACTCGTCAGCCTGTGTGGACTGCACAGGCTGACAGGAGTCAAAACATTTTCCTATTTTTAAATTTTCCTTTTGTCAAGGGACCATTCTCCCTCCTGATTCAGTTGGTTTTTAGGAAAAATAGGTCTGTGTTTTGTGATGACTTGCTTGGTTTAACCTTTTACCGCACCATGCCGCCTTGTGACGCCCCAAAGAAAGAAGCCTTTTGAAAACATTGTGGGAAAAGGAGAAAATGCTGGTAACCAGCATTTTCTCCTATTCCCACAATGTTTTCTACCGTATCAAAGAAAAAATGCACCATTTGAGCCACATTAGAATTGTCGTCTGCAAATGCTTTCAGATTGGACTAGGTTAAAATTTTGTTGCCTGGTAAAGGGATAATGTATTATAAAGATAAATTGAACTGCCTTTTTCCAGAGCATGACTAAGAAATTGTACACATCTAAGTTGAAATCATATGCAGACAAATTGTACACATCTAAGTTGAAATCATGTGCAGACAAATCAAATGCTGCCCCAATGATTGGATATAAAGCATCGTGGAGAAAGGAGGAAATGCTGGTTACCATTATTTTCCTTTTTTCCCATGATTCTTTCAGAAGCGTTCTTCATCAGGGCAGTTAAAAGTTGGGATTGGATGGTAAAATGTTAATTCATTCCAAACTACCCATTGCTTTGAAGACCTATAGGAATAGGTTTTCTGAAAATATTTTGGGAAAAGGATAAAATGCTGTCAATTAGCATTTTTTCCCTTTTCCCAAAACTTTTTTCTTACCCTGTCAGAGTCTTTCACTTCATGTGCACCAGTGTCGATTTTTAGCTTGGCTGTTTTCAAAGAAAATGTCGAGGTATTGTAACCCTTGCATCACCTACATTGTCGTGTGAAAACTTTGACATTTTGTAATATCTCTGTATTGAAGAAATTTTTTTTAAACTTGCTCTTGTTTTGTATGCAAATGCTTTCAGTTTGGATGAGTCTGAAATTTGTCGTTTTGCAAAAGATTAAAAATTACTGGGAGAAAAGATTAGAGAAAATTGAGGGGGAAAGATTTACAAAATGAATAAAGGTCAACCGTTTTAGCACAATAGGCAGAAACGGCCCTTTTTGTCAGCATTGATCGTGATGAGACTGCACAGATTGTGCAGTATGATCTTGGATCTATGCTTTCAACTTGTTATGTCAAGCTTTTAGGAGAAGAATCTTAGTTTCAGTGGATTGTATTTTCACCTGTCGAAAGAGGATTCTATTTCACTCTGAAAGAGTTAAAAACTATTTTTTATGTATCATACAGAAGGTAATGAACCTAAAGGACGAACTGTCCAATGAGCACCAGCGACATGTGGAAGAATTAACCACAAGGGCGCAACAGGACACTGAATCACAACTAGCGGCCATGCGCATCAAGTATAACGACGAAATAGAACACCTCAAGACAAACCATACACGGGAGCTTGAAAACAAGCTGCAAGATTTACGACAGAATCTCGAGAGAAAACACAAGAAAGAAAGCAATAAACTCATTGTGAAATACCAGGAGCAAATGTCACTGTTAAAGGCCAGAGGCTCAGATCTTGGACCTGTGGGAAGGCAGGAAGGTGTTGGTCAGGAACGAACATCAGTTGTCAATGGACATGGGGAACCTATGTCTGGCAGAGTTCAGGTATTCAAATAACCCTTTACCAAACAACAAAATTTAAGACTGGTTCAAATTGAAAGCATTTATTATGTTATGGGAATTTGCTTGTGAATTTGAAAAATAGAATTTGTCTCTGAAACATAAGAAAACGTATGAAAACATTGTTGGAAGAGGAGAAAATGCTGGTTACCAGCACTTTTTCCTTTTCCTACAATGTTTTCTACACTGTCAAAGAATTTCAGTTCATCTGTACCACTTTCAAATTTGTCATCTGCAGATGATTTTGTCTTGGATGAATCTGCAATTTTGTCATGTGGCAAAGGGCTGTTTGTGGGTAAGTCTAAATGACCAGACCAAATAGTCTAAGTGGTAGAGTGTGAGACTTGGAAACATCAAGTCTTGGGCCACTTGAGGCTGTGGGTTCGAGACCCATGGCTGTCCATCTAAAATTACCTATAAGCTTTCGGATGAGATGTTAAACCAAGGTCCCCTTGTGACGGTGCTATAGACAGAGTACATTAACTCTTTACCACACAGTCCTGACTTTTAACGACCCTGAGAAAGAACGGTTTTGAAAACATTGTGGGAAAAGGAGAAAATGCTGGTTACCAGCAATTTCTCCATTTCCTACGTTTTCTACATATTCAAAGACAATTACTATGATTTAACCCTATACCAAACGATAAAATTTTCGACTCATCCAAAATGAAAGCATTTGCAGACGATAAATCAAATGTGACTTAGATGGTGGGGACATTTTTATGATAGGTAAGTAAACATTGTGGGAAAAGGAGAAAATGCTGGTTACCAGCATTTTTTCCTTTTCCCACAAAGTTTTCAAAAGGCCTCTTACCTAGGGTCGTTAAAATTCGGGATTGCATGGTAAAGGGTTAAGAAAACCATTTGAATTATTGTCTCCAAAGTCCTTCACTATTGACTATAATTTTGCCATGTGGTAAAGGGTTACAAGTGTAACAGTTCAATTTGATTTGTTCACTTTTCAGGGCATTCTACATCGCCTGCACACCTGATTTGTTCACTTTTCAGGGTATTCTACATCGCCTGCACACCTGATTCGTTCACTTTTCAGGGCATTCTACATCGCCTGCACACCTGATTCGTTCACTTTTCAGGGCATTCTACATCGCCTGCACACCTGATTCGTTCACTTTTCAGGGCATTCTACATCGCCTGCACACCTGATTTGTTCACTTTTCAGGGCATTCTACATCGCCTGCACACCTGATTTGTTCACTTTTCAGGGCATTCTACATCGCCTGCACACCCGATTTGTTCACTTTTCAGGGCATTCTACATCGCCTGCACACCCGATTTGTTCACTTTTCAGGGCATTCTACATCGCCTGCACACCCGATATGTTCACTTTTCAGGGCATTCTACATCGCCTGCACACCCGATTTGTTCACTTTTCAGGGCATTCTACATCGCCTGCACACCCGATTTGTTCACTTTTCAGGGCATTCTACATCGCCTGCACACCCGATTTGTTCACTTTTCAGGGCATTCTACATCGCCTGCACACCTGATTTGTTCACTTTTCAGGGCATTCTACATCGCCTGCACACGGAGGGTGTTCAAGTGTTGACAATATCAGAGCTAGAGACCTTGAGACGGAGCCAGACCCAATCAGATTTACCTCGATCTACTGACGTGGAATCCCTACAGGCAGGCTGGGAGAATGAACGTCAGTCCTATTTGTCCACCATACAGTCCCTGAAAGATTTATTATCTCAAACACATAAACTGAAGGGTCTTGAAAAGGTAGGTGGCAAATGCTTTCTGTATTTATTGTTTCAAGACCATGTAAAATGTCTGTAAAGAAAAATCAGTATTAACCCTTATCTTGCTAAATAAAAGAAATGAAACTTTCAAGCTGATAGTAAAAACCCAAATTTTCCTACTTATTTTTGGAGGAAAGATATCTCCCTATCAGACAGTGTAGATTCAAGATCAGGCTGTATGTTCTGTCCACAAAATGTCAGTGACTCAGTAATTAACCCTTTCCCAGACGACAAATTTTGGACTGGTCCAAACTGAAAGAGTTTGCAGATGATAATTTTAAATTTGATGAAAATGGCAGAAAGTTCTCAAAAAGGGTAGAAAACGCTGTGGGAAAAGGAGAAATTGCTCGTTACGAGCAATTTCTCCTTTTCCCACAGTGTTTTCAAAAGACTTGTACTGCAGACACGTGAAAACCAGGGCTTGTTTGGGAAAGGGTTAAAATGTGTTTTGTATAGGGTAAAAACCATTGTGGAAAAGGAGAAAATGCTGGTTACCAGCATTTTCCCCTTTTCCCACAATGTTTTCAAAAGTTGTCTGTCCTAGGGTCTTTAAAACTGGGGATTATGTGACAAAGCATTGACTTTTTACCAAAATTTTCAACTGATCCAAATTGAAAACATCTGCAGATACAAATTGAATATGACTGAAATGATGGAACTAATGGAAAAGGAGAAAACACTAGTTATCAGCATTTTCTTCTTTTCCCACAATGTTTTCAAAAAGCTTTTTCTTTAGGGTTGTTAAAAACTGAGATTGTGTGGTAAAGAGTTAAAGAACTGAATAGATTATTAAAAAATTTTTCAGTGTATTAACAAACATTTTATCTCAGTGCACAGTGGACTGTTTTGCGCGGAAGTCAATAAATGCATTCGCCAATTATTTTACATTGCATTCTTATTCTCATTCTGAATTAAACCTTAGAGCGCCGAATAAACCTTCCAGACATTTTAATCCTAGAAATATGACCCAAATAATTGCAATTTCATGATTGATTTTGACTACAGTGATTCATCAAAGCGGACAGTGTAGATCAAAAATCAGACTGCACGTTTTGTGCAGCCTGATCTTGATCTAAACTGGCCGCAAATGCAATTATAGTTGTGAAAGGCGCTTTAAGGGTTAAGATTGAAACAGAAAATCTGGTCAGCCATACCATATAGTTTAGCCATAAATGGTTTAGTCATTCAGAAATTCTGTTTCTTTGAAATATCAAAATTTTAAAATTAGAACCAGAATGTAGTTTAGAATTGGGGTTTAATATGGCCCCTGATTTCACATTCTGATCATGGTCTACACTGTTATCAAGAGAAAATAATTATATGTTCTTTGTGATGTAACACTTTAGGAAGCATTATGTGCAGCTGCACAAGGGTTGCTTTTCTTGCATTGTCTCAAATTTTGAAAATGCATGCAGTTTATATGTGCATGCTGCTTTTTTAACTCTTTACCACACAAACCTGACTTTTAATAACCCCAAGGAAAAGGACTCTTGAAAACATTGTGGGAAAAGGAGAAAATGCTGGTAACCAAATTTCCACATTTGTGCAACATCTGTTTTGTTGTCTGCAAAAACTCTCATTTGGACCAGTCTAATATTTTGTCGTTCGGTAAAGAGTTAAGGAAATCTTCATCCTTAGAGAGTCGAATAAACTCAGCAGATGTTATCAATCTAGAATTAAAACCCAAATAAATGCAGCACCAAAGTCAGTTTTGTCTAGAATGTCTCAGCAAAGCAGACAGTGTAGATAAAAGATCAGACTGCACGTTTCGTGTCTGACCTTGATCTACATTGACCGCAAAAGCACCTATAGTTGTGAAAGGTTTTACAAGGGTTAAAAAGGAAATGATAATAATAATAATGAGATTTGGTATTTTTGTTTTTGGGAACATATTTAGCAAAAATTAAGAACTGAAGTGTAACTGTAGATTCCATGACAATACATCTTATTGGCAGATTTAACTCTTTACCAAATGACAAAATTTTCTGCTTGTCCAAATTGAAAGCATTTGCAGACGACAAAATAAATTTGACTGAAAAAGTGAAATTTGGTTTGGAAAGGGTAGAAAACATTGTGGGAAAAGGAGAAAATGCTGGTTACCAGCATTTTCTCCTTTTCCCTCAATGTTTTCAAAAGATTCCTGTCTCAGGGTCGTTTAAAGTCGGGATTGCGTGGTAAAGAGTTAATTCTGTCTCCGCCAACTTGATTACTTATACAGGAATATGGAAGTAGTTAGACATTTACCTAGAGTTGTTGGTAAATTTTGAATTTTTCAATGCAAAAAAAAAAAAATCACCATATAAAACTCCTTACCATGCAAGAAAAATGTAGACTTGTCAGAATTGAAAAGCATTTTGCAGACAACAATATAAATGTGGCTTAACCCTTTACCACACAATCCCGACTTTTAACGACCCTGAAGAAGAAGCCTTTTGAAAACATCGTGGGAAAAGGAGAAAATGCTGGTAACCAGCATCTTCTCCTTTACCCACAATGTTTTCTCCTCTTCCTAAAACAAATTTCAATTTTTGATGTGCATTTATTTTGTCGTCTGCAAAGGCTTTCAATTTAGACTGGTCTAAAATTTTGTTGTTTGGTAAAGAGTTAAATAATGGAATTTGTCTCTGAAAAGGTAGAAAATATTGTGGGAAAAGGAGAAAATGATGGTTACTGGCATTTTCTACTGTTCCCACAGTGATGTCAAAAGACTTCTTCGTCATGTTCGTTAAAACCTGGGATTGTGTGGTAAAGGGTTAAGGAAAAGAATCATTTAGAAAATGATTAACAACTGTTAAATAATATATGCAGGATGATGATGATGATGAATATGATGATTATTTCATGGTATGTATAGATCTAATATGTTGTGAGACAGTGATGGTTCATTGTATGTTTAACTTTCCATTGCTTAACTCTTTACCAAACGACAAAATTTAGTCCGGTCCAAATTGAAAGCATTTGCAGACGACAAATTTTAAGGTGACCCAAATGACGTTTTTTGTCCTTGATAGGGTAGAAAACATGGTGGGAAAAGAAGAAAATGCTGGTTACCAGCATTTTCTCCTTTTCCCACAATGTTTTCAAAAGGCTTCTTCCCCAGGGTCGTTAAAACTCGGGATTGTGTGGTAAAGGGTTAAAGAAACAATAGCTGCCAAAAGTGAACAAAGCAGGCATTAAGATGCATTTAAATTTAAATCACTCCATTTAAATGTATGGAAATTATTGTGAAGATGACAATCTGTTATTGTACTGTTGGTCCAAGTGTTTGTCGCTGGCAGAGAAATTAATTCCAGAACTAGGTTAAAAGTTGCCAGGTCACTCTGTTGTGTTGTTTACATTTTGCCTGCTTTTAAAATTCATTTTTCTGTGAGTGACTAACACCTGGACCAACCACAATATAACAGATTGTCATCTTCACAATATTTTACATACTAAAACCCTTTCCCAAACGACAAATTTTGGACTGGTCCAAAATGAAAGAGTTTGCAGACAACAATTTTGAATTCGATGAAAATGGCAGAAAGGTCTCAAAAAGAGTAGAAAACACTGTGGGAAAAGGAGAAATTGCTCATTACGAGCAATTTCTCCTTTTCCCACAGTGTTTTCAAAAGACTTGTACTGCAGACACATGAAAACCAGGGCTTGTTTGGGAAAGGGTTAAAATGCTATGATTTAAATTCATTTTAACATCTGCATTGTTTTTTGGCAGCTAATTGACCTTCAATATTATTCTTTTATGGAGCTTTTGAAATCAAAAGAAGAAATTGTTAGATCCAAGCAATTTCTCTATTGGTTACAATGTTTTGCATGATATAAATTTTCTGCTTATATTAACCCTTTACCACACAATCACGACTTTTAACGACCCCAAGAAAGAAGCCCTTTGAAAACATTGTGGGAAAAGAAGAAAATGTTGGTAACCAGCATTTTCTTCTTTTTCCACAATGTTTTCTACCCTTTAAGAGACAAATTTTGTTTTGAGCTACATTTAAAATGTCGTCTGCAAATGCTTTCAATTTGGATTAGTCTAAATTTTTGTCGTTTGGTAAAGAGTTAAGTCATAATGCATGTGTATGTGGGAAAAACTTAAACTGTCCAAATAGTTGTATAATTGCTTCTTTGGCATGCTCATCTTTTTAACAGGAACTTCTCTAATTCTTTACCAAACAACAAAATTTCTAGACCGGTCCAGATTGAAGGCATTTGCAGACAAGTCAAATGTGGATCAAAAATTGAAACTTGATTTGGGAATGGTAGAAAGCATTGTGGGAAAGGGCAATATGCTGGTTACCAGCATTTTCTCCTTTTCCCACAATGTTTTTAAAAGACTTTTTCTTCAGGATAGTTGAAAGTCTGGATTGTGTGTTAAAGGGTTAACTCTTTATTAGAGGGAAAAAAAGATCAGACAACATTCAATGTAGATCGAATGAACCAAGTTTTCACTGAACAGGTTGAAAACCTTGTGGGAAAAAGGAGATTATAAAATATAATGCTTTCATTATGCTTTAACCCCTTTCCATATGGCAACATTTTGAACTCATCTATATTGAAGAAATGTACAGACAACAATTTAAATGTTTTCAAATGATGAATGGGGTGAAAAGTTTGTAGAAAAGGAGAAAATGCTGGTATCAAGCATTTCCCCGTTTCATACAGTGTTTTTAAAAAGCCTTCTTCCTCAGGGTTTTTAGCTCCACTGGCCGAAGGCCAGCGGGCTTATGTCATGGCCCGGTGTCCGTCGTGCGTCCGTCCGTCCGGTCGTCCGTCCGTCCGGTCGTCCGTCCGTCCGTGCGTTAACTTTTATTTCAAACATCTTCTTCTCTGAAACTACCCATCCGATTTTCACGAAACTTCACAGAAATGATCCTGACATGGTCCTCTTCAGAATTTCTTGAAAGAATTTGATTCCTTCAAAAACTCTGGTTGCCATGGCAACAAAACTGAAAAATATTGGAAATCTTTAAAAATCTTCTTGTCTGAAACCATAAGGCATAGGGCTACCAAATTTGGCATGTAGCTTTATGTAGTAGACCTCTATCAAGTTTCTTCAAATTATAGCCCTGGGGTCAAAATTGGCTCTGCCCCAGGGGTCACAAGTTTTACATAGGCTTATATAGAGAAAACTTTAAAAATCTTCTTGTCTGAAACCATAAGGCATAGGGCTACCAAATTTGGCATGTAGCTTTATGTAGTAGACCTCTATCATGTTTCTTGAAATTATAGCCCTGGGGTCAAAATTGGCTCTTCCCCAGGGGTCACAAGTTTTACATAGGCTTATATAGAGAAAACTTTAAAAATCTTCTTGTCTGAAACCATAAGGCATAGGGCTACCAAATTTGGCATGTAGCTTTATGTAGTAGACCTCTATCATGTTTCTTGAAATTATAGCCCTGGGGTCAAAATTGGCTCTTCCCCAGGGGTCACAAGTTTTATACATAGGCTTATATAGAGAAAACTTTAAATATCTTCTTGTCTGAAACCATAAGGCCTAGAGCTACCAAATTTGGCATTTAGCTTGATCTAGTTGGAGTCTACCAAAAGTGTCCAAAGTATAGTCCTGGGGTCAATTTGGCCTCATACTTGGAGGGGGAGGTTCACAAGATTTACATAGGCTTACATAGGGAAAACTTTTAAATCTTGGTGTACATAGCCATAAGGCTTAGGCTACCAAATTTTGCATATAATTATAGCATTATTTAGTGGACAGTTACAAAGAGGGCCCAAGTTACAGCTCTAGGATCAAGTTTGGCCATGCACCAGGGATCACAAGTTTTACATGGGTTTATGGAGTGAAAAGTTCAGAAACCATCTTGTTACCAGCCATAAGGCCAAGAACTCCCACATTTGGCATGTTATTCTTCTAATACAATATTCCCCATTTAGTCAGACTGTAGCCATGAGGTCAAAGTTTTATAAGGGCTTATATAGTGAAGACTTTTCTTCGTGGTTTATATTTATAAGCCAGTGGAGCGATACAGGGCCATCATGGCCCTCTTGTTAGAAGATTGGATTGTTTGGTAAAGGGTAAACAGTCCTCAGTTTTTACAACTCGAGGAAGATTGTTCTTGAAAACATTGTCAGAAAAGGAAAAAGTTCTTAGAACCAGCATTTTCTCCTTTACCCACTATGTTTTTGTAACTTTTCAAAGAGTATTGTCACTGTTTGAGCCACATGTAGATTTTTGTCTGTAAATGCTTTCAGTATAGACAAGTCTTAACTCTTTACCAGAAGACAAAATTTTTGACCTGTCAAAACTCAAGCATATGCAGACGTGAAATTAAATGTTGCTGAAATTGTCGGTGTTGTCTTTGATAGGGTAGAAAACACGGTGTGTGAAAGAGAAAATGCTGGTTACTAGCATTTTCTCCCTTTCCCACAGTGTTTTCAAAAGCCTTTTTCTAAAGGTCTTTAAAAGTCAGGATCATGGTAAAGGGTTGAAGTTTGTCATGAGGTAAAGAGTTAGGATTTGACTGGCATGCAGTATTCCTGGAATGCATGGAAACCCTGTATAGCAGGTTTTATGATTGTATGGTGTTTTCAACATCATTTCAGTTATATTGCGGCGGCCAGTGCACCTATCCATGCTTTCCTGGAGTTTCTCTTTACCAGTACTCCGCACAATATTCTTTCCAAGCCACTGGCTGCTTTCCCACATAGCCATCGTCGAAACAATGGTCAGCGGAGAGAGAGGAATGAACCCTGTCACAATGACTATCATCAATCCTCTGAAAGAAATTGGCTGAGCCGGGGATCGTGCCAGCGATCTCCTGTTCTCAAGTCCTGTACGCTACCGACTGAGCCACAGGGCTTGGCTCTCTATAGCAGGAGTATTGTTGAAAATGGCAAAAATTGATTATACCCAAAAACAAGCAAGAGGTTAAAAGTACTATTACTGTAAAAACGTAAAGTGAAAGGAAATTTTTCAAAAACGATAAAATAGTTTATTTCGTTTTGATGAAGGGTATTATTGGACGGTTGTGGAAAAGAATTAGATTGGAAAACAAGAAGAAAACTTATGCAAACTAAAATTTATTGTCAAAAGAATTGTATGTCCCTTTGAGATAGTAATTGTGCTTTTAGTGCTTTTTAGTTGTTGTTTTGGTGAAATTGTTTTGGTGGAATAACCATGATTTTCTTGTAGTTGTAATGCCATTGTTTTTGTGCAATGATGTGATCTTCATATTGTGTGTCATCTTAGATATTCTTGGCCCAGTTTGCAGAAACAAGGTTTTTCTGATTGAAAATTAGGGCTGTTCTAATTACTATTCTGAATGCCAGAACAAAATGTAGCAGGGGTTGTACTTAACCCTTTCCCAAACGACAAATTTTGGACTGGTCCAAATTCAAAGAGTTTGCAGACGACAATTTTAAATTTGATGAAAATGGCAGCAAGGTCTCAAAAAGGGTAGAAAACACTGTGGGAAAAAGAGAAATTGCTCGTTACGAGCAATTTCTCCTTTTCCCACAGTGTTTTCAAAAGACTTGTACTGCAGACACGTGAAAACCAGGGTTTTTTTGGGACTTTTCACGACCCTGAGAAAGAAGCCTTCTGAAAACATTGTGGGAAAAGAAGAAAATGCTGGTAACCAGCATTTTCTTCTTTTCCCACAATGTTTTCTTCCCTGTCAAAGAAAAATTGCACCATTTGAGCCACATTGAAATTGTCATCTGTAATTGCTTTCAATTTGGACCAGACTTAAAATTTTGTCATTTGTAAAGAGTTAATGCATTTCTAATTTTGAATTTCAAGACAAAATACACCAGCCAGTCAGATATGGCTTGTCTTGGAATTTTAAATTAGAACAGTATGTAGAGTTGTTCATGAAAATAAACCCTACCTAGCATAGCATGCTTTTGAAGAAAACACAAGTTATTTTCATAGCCCTGGCATCATCTGCATCGCCGTGCTTAAACTTTGACATTTTATACCAAATATATCTCTGTTATTACTACCTTTGATTTGTCATCTGCAAATGCTTTGAACTTTTACAAGTCTAAAATTTTGTTGTCCTGTAAAAAATTAAATTTCATAATTTGGGCCCATATTCACCAACTATTCTAAAGTACAGTTTTAGTCTAATTCTTAATTGAGAAAATAAAACAGTTTCTGATTGGTTAAACCATGTTTTTTTTTTAATATAAACCATTTGGTTAAGCCAATCAGAAATTGTGTTTTTTTTAAATTCAGAAAATTCTTGAAAATGAGAATACATTGCAGTTAACCCTTTCCCAAACAAGCCCTGGTTTTCATGTGTCTGCAGTGCAAGTCTTTTGAAAACACTGTGGGAAAAGGAGAAATTGCTCATAACGAGCAATTTCTCCTTTTCCCACAGTGTTTTCTACCCGTTTTGTGAACTTTCTGCCATTTTCATCAAATTTAAAATTGTTGTCTGCAAGCTCTTTAATTTGGACCAGTCTAAAATTTATCGTTTGGGAAAGGGTTAAGAAAGGTTTGTTAGTACAGCCCCTGGATAAAAAAATTTCTGTTCTTGCCCAAGGACACTCCAGCAACTGACCTTTTCCCACAATGTTTTCAAAAGCCTTCTCTTTCAGGGTCATTACACCATAGGATTATGTAGTAAAGAGATAATGCATGCTAGGTTTTAACTCCCAGGCTGCTAAGCGCAACTTGCGGACCTTTTGTGGACAGTGTAGATCCAAGATCATACTGCATGTTCTGTGCAGTCTGATCTTGGATCTACACTGTCCAATAAGGAGATATTTCCACAACCCTCATAACTTTGAAATACCGACAGTTTGGTTTTTGCCATCGATTTGAAAGTTCCATTAAATTTATTTAGCAGCATAAGGGTCAGTATTCTGTTTTGTCTGTCAAAGTGCTTGACAGGGCTATTTGGTCATTTTTTATGACGGTACAACTCCTGTTGGAGGCATTTGTCACATGGGAGTGCCCGTGGGCAAGGCACTGCAGAGTCTTTCCCTTTTCCTGAGATGAAACCAAGGAAAGGTATGAATAAGCAAGCTAGCTGTGATTTGACAGAATTTTTCTTTTAACTCTTTACCACACAACATAATTTTAGACTTGTCCAAATTGAAAGCATTTGCAGACGAAAAATTAATGAGATTGAAAAATTGAAATTTGTTTGGGGAAGAGTAGAAAACATGGTGGGAAAAGGAGAAAATGCTGGTTACCAGCATTTTCTCCATTTCCCACAAGGTTTTCAAAAGTTTTCTTTCACAGGGTCGTTAAAAGTTGGGATTGTGCGGTAAAGGGTTAAGTGGCATTTAAGACTGTTCAACCAAAGTGTTAGTCCAAGTCTAATGAGATTTTCTGTGGTGTTATTTCAGGGAGCAGAGGGATCTGACTGGAGGGCAGAGCTGTTGCGTGCCATAGCCTATGTGTTCACAAAGGAAAGAGAGTCCCTATTGGCTGAACTGAGGTCACACGTTCTGTCTCATCCGAACACAAGTTTCGATGAGATTCAGAGACTGGAACATAAGATACGCACAATGGTAGGCTTTGATACATTCTTATCCTGCCAGGTAGAGCAAAGGTGTACACTTTACAAGGCAACAAATTTTTAGATTTTGTCTGAAAGAATTGAACCATGCTCTGGAAAAAGGGGGCTTAACTCTACCACACAATCCCAAGTTTTAACAGCCCTAAAGAAAGAGGCTTTCGAAAACATTGTGGGAAAAGAAGAAAATGCTGGTAACCAGCATTTTCTTCTTTTCCCACAATGTTTTCAACGACCTTAAAGACAGATGCTGTTGTTTGTGCCACATATTATTTGTCATTTGCACAGGCTTTCAATTTGGACTGGTCTAAAATTTTGTTGTGTATTAACCCTTTACCAGACGACAAAATTTTAGCCTTGTCCAAATTGAAAGAATTAGCAGGCGACAATTTTAATGTGGCTCGAATGGTGCAACTTTTATTTGATAGGGTAGGAAACGTTGTGGGAAAAGGAGAAAATGCTGGTTACCAGCATTTTCTCCTTTTCCCACAATGTTTTCAAAAGGCTTCTTTCCCAGGGTTGTTAAAAGGTGTCATTGTGCGATAAAGGGTTAAAGAGTTAATGCATCTCAGTGATGCCTTATACCAGGCAGTTCATCATGTAACTGTGGATCCATGAAAAACTTTCTGACTAACAATCAACTATCATAAGGTAGACTGGTCCTTTGACATACAGAAATTGACCAAAAGCAAAAAGTTTCGGCCCAGGTCAGCCTGCGCAGACAGTGCAGGCTGACCTGGGTAGATACTTTTCGATGATGCTTAACCCTTTCCCAAACAAGCCCTGGTTTTCACGTGTCTGCAGTACAAGTCTTTTGAAAACACTGTGGGAAAAGGAGAAATTGCTTGTAATGAGCAATTTCTCCTTTTCCCACAGTGTTTTCTACCCTTTTTGAGACCTTTCTGCCATTTTCAGCGAATTTAAAATTGTCGTCTGCAAACTCTTTGAATTTAGACCAGTCCAAAATTTGTCATTTTGGAAAGGGTTAAGCCTCTTTTTCACAGGGTATGGCTCAATTGAATTTGCAGAAGACATCTTGAATGTTGCTGAAATAATTTGACTTGTATATGAAAGGGTGGAACACATAGTAGGCAAGGGTGAAAATTTCCATGGCTGTGAGAACTGACCTGGCAGGGCGGAACTATATTACAGTTCCTTGCATTTTAGAGTTAGGTAAAATAGGTAATTTAGAAATCATTGTGGGTAGCCGTATTCGGCTATTAATTGATAAATATTGTGTTGGACTGTTTGCAATGCAAAATAAAGATAAATAATGCAAGAATAGAGCAACATGGAAAAGAAGCACTTTTTTCCATAATCATCGTGGGTCGCCGTATTCGGCTATTAATTGATAAATATTGTGTTGGACTGTTTGCAATGCAAAATAAAGATAAATAATGCAAGAATAGAGCAACATGGAAAAGAAGCACTTTTTTCCATAATGTTTTCAGACAGTAAAAGAGCATGCACTTCATGTGTCCATAGAGCAGAGGATCGATAAAGTACTGTTATGATGCGTGTGTTTACGTAGACTTACGATGAAGAATTCTGAACTGGCTCAAAGCTACGGAAATTAAAGATAAACTGTTTGACATGTGTTAAAGGTTAGCCACGCCCTGCCAGGTCAGTTCTTACAGCCAGTACTAGCTTCCAAAACAATGTTTTCAAAAGCTGCATTCATTAGGGTTGTTAAAACATGGGATTATTTGGTAAAGACAAATCAAAAACCAACAAGAAGTCTTGTAGTTGTTTGTAAGTTTAAGCCTGAACCACATAATCCAAAATTTTAATGACCCTGTCTGAGAAGACTCTTTAAAACATTGTTGGAAAAGGAGAAAAATGCTGGTAACCAGCATTTTTTCCTTTTCCCACAATGTTTTCTATTCTTTCATACACAGGTCTTATAATTTGAGCTAAATTTATTTCATTGTCTGTAAATGCTTTTGAATTGGTCCAGTCTAAAATTTTGTTGTGTGTTTAAGTGTTAAACTGCTTAGTTGATTCTGAAAAGCAATTATTAATCAAGAATATTGAATGAAACACAAAACCTGTTTGTTGTTTGATGTAACCAGTATTTTCTCAGTTTTCTTGAATGTTTCAAAGTTTTCTTTTTAACCCTTTACAGCACAATGCCGCCTTTTGACGCCCCTGGGGAAGAAGCCTTTTGAAAACATTGTGGGAAAAGGAGAAAATGCTGGTAACCAGCATTTTCTCCTTTTCCCACAATGTTTTCTACCCTATCAAAGAAGAATTGCACCATTTGAGCCACATTGAAGTTTTCGTCTGCAAATGCTTTCAATTTGGACAAGGCTTAATTTTTGTCGTCTGGTAAATGGTTAACACAGGATTGTTTGATACAGGGTTTATTCTTATTATTTACAGGAATCCCATCATCAAGATTCCATGGACCAAATATTTAATGCCGACAGACAATCAATGCTAGCAGAAATCCGAGACCTCCATGCTCACGCCACCATTGTGCGCATGCACAACCATGAAGAGCGCACTAAAGCCAATGAAAGACTGCAAGACACAGAGGACCAGGCAGTGAAGAAGGAAAGACAACTCAAAAGACAAGGTGAGAATAAAGTATGGTGAACTTACAATTATGTCCCCTACCTGTAAACAGAACTACGGTAGCTCTGAACAATTACAAACTTCAGGAAAAGTATTGCCTAGAAGGAATGTAGCAAGCCTTGTGTTTGTTTTTCAGCACACATTTTCTGATCAGTGTCAAAACTTCACACATTTAATGTTGTGCATTTCGACACAGATGCTGAATTCTATCTTTCAGCTGCCTGCTAGTATTATTAAAGAAGCTTTGCTTAGCTTAATAACTATCATGTTGTTTCTTATATTTATGTATTAAATCATTCTCACTGAATCCATCATTGAGTAACTCATTGCCACACAATCTGGAGTTTTAATGATCCTGCAAAAGAAGGCTTGAGAAAACATAGTGGAAAAAGGTGTAAAAGCTGGTAACTATCACTTTCTCCTTTTCCCGCAATTTTTGCTAACATATCAAAGATAGAAATGATCTATAGTGCCACATTTAATTTGTCTTTTGCAATTGTTTTCAATTTGGTCAAGTCCAAACTTTTACCTTTCTATTAAAGATTAACAATGTTTCACTAGTTCGCCAGTTTACCCTTCGAACAACAAATAAGCCCAACAGACAATCTCGGTTTAAGAATAAGACCCCAATAATTGCAATATTATTTTGGCTTTAGTCTGTCATTTTTCAGCAAAGTGGACAGTATAGGTTGAAGATCAGTTTGCATAAATTGTGCAGTCTGATCTTGATCTAAACTGGCTCCAGAAGCAACTGTAATGATTGTGAAAGCTAGGTGCTTTAACTCTTTACCACACACAACAAGTCTGAGGTAACCCATATTAAAATCATTTGCAGAAGCCAAACTGAATAAGGTTCAGTGATTGGATTTGTCTCTGAAGGAGTAGAAAACATTGTGGGAAAAGGAGAAAATGCTGGTAACCAGCATGTTCTCCTTTTCCTACAATGTTTTTAAAAGCCCTCTTTCTCTGGGTTGTTAAAACACATGATTGTGTGTTTGGCTGTTATCATCTTACAGCAGGCTTGGTAAAGAACAGATTTTTTTTTTTTTGCCACAATATTTTCACACGTATGGGCCATGCTCAGTGAAAAATAATGCATCTTGGCAATGTGTTATACCAAGCAAGTTGTCGTGTAAGATAGGCCAGTTTTACCTAAAAACCGCCTGAACCACAAGGTAGAATATGGTAGAATGGTCCTTGAACATTCAGAAAATTCGACCGATTGCATAAAGTTTCAACCCAGGTCAGCCTGCCTGAACTGAACAGGCTGACATGGGTCGATACTCTTTTTTGCAAATGCATTAAACCCCCTTTTCACAGAGCATGGTTCATATTTAAGTATACTATAAGTAAAATCCATATTTATGTTGATCACTCATGATTTACAAGAAATGTTTTAGCATTGTCATGCATTCAATTTACTAATTTAACTCTTTACTAAATGACAAAATTTTAGACTGGCCCAAATTGAAAGCATTTGCAGACAACAGAATAAATGTGGCTTAAGAAAAGTAAATTTGTTTTGGAAACGGTAGAAAACATTGCTGGAAAAGAAGAAAATGCTGGTCAGCAGCATTTTCTCCTTTTCCAACAATATTTTCAAAAGGCTTCTTTCTCAGCGTTGTTAAAAGTCGGGAATGTGTGGTAAAAAGTTAATTCAGTAAGTAACACAAGTTAGGAGTTCATGATTTTTGTTGAAATATAGGTCACATGTTCTTAGCTGATCATCTGCATGGTATCCATTTGTGACTATGGCAACCAGAACATTTCTATTTCATTTTTTTTTTTCTCACCCTCATTATTTAAGTCTCTGAGGAAGAATCTAGTTCTGAATATGAAGGTAAGCTGGTGCAGTGTGGGTCTTTTATATTATCTCCTTTCAAATTTTTTATCTATGTGTATAATAAATCTGTGTTGGTTTGTTTAATTTTTTAACTCATGAACCTTTTAACTACACTGTATTTAACATGTTGTAATTAAGTGTCCAACCTTTTTGTGATTTTTAGCTCGTCTGTTTTCGAAGAAAATGTAGAGGCATTGTCATAGCCCGTCTTTGTTGTCATCAGCATCATGGTACAAAAACTTTTACATTTTATTATATCTCTATCATTACTGAAGACATTTACTTCAAACTGGGACTAGTAGTTAATGCTCAAAAGGGGAACCAAAACAGGGGCCAGTAACCAGCAAAATATGTTTGAGACCTTTTTCTGCACCTTTTTCAGCATTGAACTTCACTGAAATCAATCTTTTTCTAATATCTCTGTCATTACTGAAGACCTTACTTTAACTCTTTACCGAATGGCAAAATTTTAGTCTAGACTAAATTGAAAGCATTTGCATATGACAAATTAAGTGTGGCTTAAATGGTGATTTATTACATAGGGTAGAAAAAATTGTGGAAAAAGGAGAAAATGCTGGTTACCAGCATTTTCTCCTTTTCCCACAATGTTTTCAAAAGGCTTCTTCCTAAGGGTCGTTAAAAGTAGGGATTGTGTGGTAAAGAGTTAAAGTTATATAAGTTGTTAACTAAGAAAGGGGGGCTTACCAGTGCCGCAGATAACACTCAATTTGGATTTGCCTAAAATTTTGTTGTGTGATAAAGAACTAGGCAAGCACATTTTAAGTGTCCCTTAGGTGCTTGCCCAATAAAGGTTAGACCATTCAAGGAAGGACTGCTGTCTTGATTATGAACAGAACCTGATTTTGACAAGAGATGAATCAGTGCCTGGATGTTTGAAAAATAGGGAATGACATTTGTTAGGGGAGACCACTCCTTCTTTACGGCAAAGCTTCTTCCTGTATAAAATCTGTACCTGACAACTGTGTTAGGGAGAATTCTCTTTCCCTTGTGTATTGGTCTTTTAAACCTCGATAAACAAGGATCTTTGCCCGTATGGGTTCGAATCCCAGCCGTGGTGGTTTGTATTTGAGCAGCTACGCATTTGTTGCATACTTTCATGTTGTTGTCTAAATAATAGACTTACTGCCTAATAAGGCTTTCCGTCATCAAAATGATGACGTCTCTTAAAAGGGGGTGTGTTACGGGAGATGACTCCTTCCTTACGACATAGCTTCTTCCAGTACAAAATCAATACCTGACAACTGTGTTAGGGAGAATTCCCCTTAGCTCAGGGGTTAGTGTATTGGTCTTTTAAATCTCGATAGATGAGAATCTTTGTCCACACAGGTTGGAATCCCAGCCATTGCGGTTTGTATTCGAGCTATGAATTTGTTTCAAACTTTATGTTTGTAAGACACGATTACATAGTTACATTTACATAAAAGAATTCACAAGTCATACGCATGTACTTGAAATTCATTTATAAATATTTCATGGCCTATCAGGCATTCATAAACGTTTGATTGCTTATTAGTCAATCTTTATACACATTACAGTCATTCTAACAACACCCAAATCCTAATTATGACATATTTGTGCTATTTTTACATAACATTGTTGTGAAAAAAACATATTACCTTTTGCAGACTTTTTTTTTTTGAAACATATCACTTTTGAAAGTATTGTGGCATAGGGAGAGTTTAATCAGACTGAGTTATATCTCTATCTGTAACATTGCTTTTAACTCTTTACCACACAATGATGCCTTTTAACGCCCCTGGGAAAGAAGCCTTTTGAAAACGTGGGAAAAGGAGAAAATCCTGGTAACTAGCATTTTCTCCTTTTCCCACAATGTTTTCTGTCCTATCAAAGGAAAATTGAACTATTGGAGCCACAATGAAATTGTCGTCTGCAAATGCTATCGATTTGGACAAGGCTAAAATTTTGTCGTCTGATAAAGGGTTAACTCTGTACCAAATGACAAAGTTTTAGACCTATCTAAATTGAAAGCTTTAGCAGAGAGAAAAATAAATGTTACTCAAAAATTGAAATTTGTTTTGGGAAGAGTAGAAAACATTGTAGGAAAAGAAGAAAATGCTGGTTACCAGCATTTTCTCCTTTTCCCCCAGTGTTTTCAAAAGGCTTTTTCCTCAGCGTCATTAAAAGTTGGGATTGTGTGGTAAAGGGTTAAAGGAAGTCAGTCACAAGATATATAGAGAAAGTCTTCTGTAGGAATTGACAACCTAATCCTTGTATAACAAAGTATTTTTGTATCAGTACTTATTGTAACGCTCATTTCTAACATTTCCATTAAAGATTTTTATTTATATAAGTTTATGTTAGCAGTAAACATGCAAACTTTAGGATAAGTTAAAGCGTTGCTTTGGTAATTCATTTGCTATGCTATTAATGTTTCAACTCACTTTTATGATGTGTAGAACTCCCACAAGATCCAGAGCCAATAGATTTCATATCAGCTGGAGGTAAGCCAATCAGCACACAGGCCAAGCCTTTTTGCCACTCCCATGACCATTTCCAATTTTAATATAATGAACAGAAAAGTTCCTAATGTTTACATATATACATGTTTTGATACTTCAGCAATGGCATTTAAACTTATGATGACCCAGAGAAGTGCTGGAGTAGGGCAATATCCATTTCCATAGAGTTTTTTTTTTATTTTTAGCTCTCCTGGGCACAAAAGTGCTCCAGGTGAGCTTTTGTGATCGTGCTGTGTCTGTCATGCCTCATCCGTTGTCAACTGTGTGGTCATCAACAATTACCACCTTGTGTGCACTCTAGTGTCAACATTTTCAGATAGATACTCATACTGAAAATTGACCAAGATCTTTATCTTGTTTGTATATCAGACAAGTTCGAAATTGGGTCACCTATGATCAAAAAGCAGGTAACCAAGACATTCCTAAGAAAAATCTTGTGTGCACTCTAGATGCCACTTTTTCAGTCAAGTATTAGTAAAAGTTTGGGTTGCACTCTTGTCAATTAACCCTTTACCACACAATCCCGACTTTTAACGACCCTAAAAAGGAAGCTTTTTGAAAACGTGGGAAAAGGAGAAAATGCTGGAAACCAGCATTTTCTCCTTTTCCCACAATGTTTTCTATCTGTCCCATAACAAACTTCAATTTTTCAGTCGCATTTAATTTGTCGTCTGTAAATGCTTTCAATTTGGACTAGTCTAAAATTGTGTTGTTTGGTAAAGAGTTAATGTTACACATGTAGTATTTCAATTGAGAAAAAAAGTAATTACAATTACAATCACTGACTATGATTTATCTGTTGTGTTTCATCACAGCCATAGTCTCTTTAACTTTATCACTCCATGATGACTTTTACTCAGGTGAGCGCTTTAGTGCCAATGGTCCTCTTGTCGCTATTTTCAGAGTTTTGAAACAGATGTACAAAATTGAATTTCTTGCTTCTAGAAATGGTACTTAGGTTAAAAAAAAAATGTATATAGCTTAACCCTTTACCAGACAACAAAATTTTAGCCTTGTCCAAATTGAAAGCAATTGCAGATGGCAATTTGAACGTGGCTCAAGTGGTGTAATTTCTCTTTGAAAGAGTAGAAAACATTGTGGGAAAAGGAGAAAATGCTGATTATCAGCATTTTCTCCTTTTCCCACATTTGTTTCAAAAGGCTTCTTTTTTAGAGTCGTGAAAACCTGGGATTGTTTGGTAAAGGATTAACCCTTTACCAGACAACAAAATTTTAGATGCATCGAAATTGAAAGCATTTGTAGAGGACAAAAAGACTTGGGTTAAAATGACGAGATTTGCCCTCAAAACGGTGGAAAACATTTTGGGTAAAGGAGAAAATGCATTTTCTGCTTTTCGCATGGTGTTTTCAAATTTTCCGCAGGGTTGTTAAAACTATGGATTGTTTGATAAAGGGTTCATGGATTAAGTTGTAATGGTAGATTATGTTTATTTTCCAAGAGTGGTTTGATGTGTTGCACTGTAAGATTTGGTTAATTCTTTACCAGACGACAAAATTTTAGACTTGTCCATATTGAAAATATTTGCAGACGACTTGCACTATAAGATTTGGTTAACTCTTTACCAGACGACAAAATTTTAGACTTGTCCATATTGAAAGTATTTGCAGACGACAAACTAAATGTGGCTTAAATGATTGGATTTTGTATTAATTATTAAAAAAACATTGGAGAAAAAGAAGAAAATGCTGGTTACCAGCATTTTCTCCTTTTTCTGCAATGTTTTCAAATGCTTTCATGTTCAGGATTGTTCGGTAAAGAGTTATGGGTCACTTGTTTACATTTTTGCCTTCAATTTGCAACTAATTTGTAACATGTTACATTAGAACACCGAGAGCTGACTTTTTCTAGGGAACTAAATATCACAAGCAGCTGTACTTCATATAACAGTTGCATGCTAATGCAGAAGAAAAGGCAAATGTGTGTTTAACCCTTTACTGCACAAGGCCTCTGGAAAAGAAGCCTTGTGAAAACATTGTGGGAAACGGAGAAAATGCTGGCAACCAGCATTTTCTCCTTTTTCCACAATGTTTTCTACCCTATCAAAGAAAAACTACACCTTTTAAGCCACATTGAAATTGTCGTCTGCAAATGCTTTCCGGCTTTGAATCGAAAATTTCCGATATATTTTATCCCTTAACTCTTTACCAAACAGCAGAATTCTGGACTGGACCAAATTGAAAGCATTTGCAGACGACAAATTAAACATAGCTCAAATGTCTATGACTGAGTAGGAAACATTGTGGGAAAAGGAGAAAATGCTGGTTTCCAGCATTTTCTCCTTTTCCCACAATGTTTCAATGTTTTTAAAAGCTTTCTCTTTCAGGTTCGTTAAAACTCTGTATTGTGTGGTAAAGAGTTAAACGATATATGCTGGTAATTTATGTGTTTACACAGCTCTTTAAATTCTGTACTATTCTAAAGTCTTATCAAATTTTTTACAGTGTTTTTTTCTCTCCAGTTTTAAGGATGTATCTTTAACAAACACGCTAGGGTTTTTTTTTAAGGGGGGGGGGGGGAAGATGTCTATTCAGTAAATTCAGTAATCTTTCGTTTATAACAGTTAATGATATATTTGTATTGATGTTCAAACAATGATGACTCACTAACAAAAAAATATTGGATTTGTGTATTGATTGTTTGACCGAGTAATAACAGTATTTTTAAGACTTTATCACACAACATTTCACGCTTTTTCATGCTCAGTGATTACCAGTCAACATCTGTGAACCAATCATATTAGCTTTGATTTGAACAGTAGATATCTTTATATAGCTGTATTTTATCGATATTTTATCTCGGAGATTATTGAAGATTTTTATGGGTGCATTCATGGGGATCTAGGGATTTTTAAAATTAAAGTCGGGGACTTTAGTTGTTTTCAATTTTTTCATTTTTTTTTTTGCATATTCATCTTAGTGAATTTTCTTTTCTGTTTAATCGTTAACCTGCTAAATATGTGAAATGAAACTTTCAAGCCGATAGTAAGAACCCAAACTTTGCTATTTCATATGTACTTTTGGACAAAAATATGTCCTTATCAGACCATGTAGATCTAAGATCAGACTACACATTCTGTGCCGTTTGATCTTGATCTTGATCTACACTGTCAGCAAAAGGTCTTTTAGTCACGCCCAGTAACCTAAGGGTTAATCATTAGATTGCCAAGTACCGGTAAATGAGCTGGAATTTTTAGCAGGTAGAAGAGCCAAGTAACTCTACCACACCATCCGGACTTCGAACGACCCTGACAAAGAACGTTTTTGAAAACATCGTGGGAAATGGAGAAAATGCTGGTAACCAGCATTTTCTCCTTTTCCCAAAATGTTTTCTACCCTATTAAAGACAGAAATAATCTTTTGAGCTACATTTAATTTGTTGTCTGCAAATGCTTTCAATTTGATACAGTCAATAATTTTGTTGTTTGGCAGAGTTAACACTTTTCCAGATAACATACATTTAAACTAGTCTATATGGTAAGTAATGGCAGACATCAGATTGAATATAGCTGAAATTGCATGATTGTGTCAGTAAAAGCATAGAAACATTGTAGGAGCAGGAGGAGATGCTAATTACTGGCATTTTGTTTTTTTCTCACTTTTTCAAAAGCCTTCATCATCAGGTTTAGGCACCAGGCCAGGTAGCATAGTAGTTGGCATATCTGACTTGCGACCTGGTGGTTCCATACCCACCCTAGGCAAACTTCAGCCAGTGATTTTTCGCCCCTCACCTCTGTTGCATACGAGAAAAGTAGTCAGTGGCTAGGAAAGAAAGTTGTGTCAGTAATAGGGGGAAAAAGCTAAGAAGCACATACGTTAGTGCACTGACTGCCTTGATATGACCTTAGCTGTTAAAATAGCGTTTAACTCCAATACAAACCAATAAATTTTTGTTTCGGGTTAATGGCTTTATTCCTTACAGAACACTTTGGTGTTTTGTGTTTTGTTAAAGACTTAGAGAAAGTAGGCTCATGATAACATTGTGGGAAAAGAAGGAATTTCTGGTTACCAGCATATTTTACTTTTCGAAGGATGCTTTCTACCCTTTCAGGGACAAAACATATTGCCAAGCCACGTTTTATTTGATGTCGGCAAATGCCTTCAATTTGGAAAAATCTAAAATTTTGTCACTGCTAAAGAGTTTTCCTATCTCAAAAACATGAATATTGTATCCAGGATAAGATAAGGTCTTATGTTTGTGACAATTCCGGTTTACATCCAGCAAAGTAATCGGTAAACCCTTTTAGCTCTGTACTAAACAACAAAATTTTAGACTTATTCAAATTGAAAGCATTTGCAAATGACAATTTAAATGTGGTTCAAATGATGGAATTTGTGTTTGAAAGGATATAAAACATTGTGAGAAGAGGAGAAAATGCTGCTTACCAGCATTTTCTCCTTTGTCCACAAATTTTTCAGAGGGTTTCTTTCTCAGGGTCATGAAAACTGGGGATTGTGTGGTAATGGGTTATTATTGCTTTCTCAGTTTGATGTGTCCATAGAAAGGTCTTCTTGAAGGCAAGGTCTGAAATGAATAAGAACTATATAAAAAAAAAACTGGAT
Source organism: Tridacna gigas (assembly GCA_945859785.2). Lineage (NCBI taxonomy): Eukaryota > Metazoa > Mollusca > Bivalvia > Cardiida > Cardiidae > Tridacna > Tridacna gigas. The sequence goes on from OX244039.2 coordinate 6,217,597, forward strand.
TTTTTTCTATTTGTTTCAAAGTTTCAAAGTGTTTCAAAGTGATACAGCATTGAAATTGTAAGCTTGTTTTTGGCCTTTTTGTCTTTTTGGTTTTCTATAAGTGTCTGTGTATAGAAATTATAATCCTGCATACAAAGTTACATAGTGACTCTTGAGAGTTGTCGGCAGAAAATCAGTGATTCACATGTTTAGACATTTCTGGATTATATATGCTTTATCTCTTTTTGATAGTGGATTATTTCTAAATACTTAAATCTTTGTTGTTAACCCTTTACCGCACAATCCCAAGTTTTAACAACCCTTAGACAGAAGCCTTTGGAAAACATTGTGGGATAAGGAGAAAATGCTGGTAACCAGCATTTTCCCCCTTTTCCATAATATTTTCTATCCGTTTAAAGATGAATTCCATCATTTGAGCCACATTTAATTTGTCGTCTGCAAATTCTGTCAGTTTGGAAAAGTCTACAACTTTGTCGTTTGGTAAAGTGTTAAACAGGCAACCCCAATTTTTTCTACCCCTTTCTCTGTAGATTGTTGGTTTATAAATATAACTTCCACAAAACCTGTTAGGGATTTTGATGAAGTGACTAATTTGCCTGTAGGATAGTTATAATTTAAAATTTTTACCAAACAACAATATTTTAGACTTTTTCAAAATGAAAGCTTTTGCAGACAACAAAATATTTGTGACTAAAAGATAGAAATACACCTTTGGAAGGGTAGAAAACATTGTGGGAAAAGGAGAAAATGCTGGCTATCAAAAGGTTTCTTTCTTAGGGTCGTTAAAACTCGGGGTTGTGTGGTAAATGGTTTATTTATTTTTTTTTTGCAAAAGTTGTGGGGTAGATTTTCAAATCTCCAAAATTTTATATTATTTTATGATATTTTAACTTCATTGAATGAAAAGCCCTTAAACACAATCCCAAGTTTAAATGACCACCAAGGAAAAAGCCTTTTGAAAACATCGTGGGAAAAGGAGAAAATGCTGGTAACCAGCATTTTCTCCTTTTTCCACAATGTTTTCTATCCTTCCAAAGGTGAATTTTTATTTTTGAGTAATATATATTTTGTCGTCTGCATAAGCTTTCAATTTAGGCAAGTCTAAAATTTTGTTGTTTGGTAAAGAGTTGAGAGTATATATTTGAACTTTTCAACCATGGCATACGAACAAAAACAAGTTGTTAATATGTTTGTGTCAAAACAAGGATTTTTTGTCAAAAGTTGATTCTGTGATGTTAAAAAAAAATGTGTGATGTAGAAGCAGCATTCACAGACATGCCAGACATGAAGCGACCTGAAATGGATGCGTTCTCCCAAGTAGTTAAAGACCTTACAGGTTGAAAGAATTATTGTTGAATTTCAGTTTCTTAAGTCTTTTCATAACACATGATAGGTATATCTAATTCCAGTTAATTAATTAAAGAAGAACAAGAAATTTTTTGTTTACATACGGCCATGAAAAACTAAAAAAATCTCAGATTGTAAATTTGAATATAAGATTTGACTGTGTGCATTTTGCACCTATGCTTTTGTTCCTGGTATTTGTTAACAAATTGCTAGTCTTTTCAGCTATGCCTGCTGTTGAAGGCTTGTTTCAGCTTAACCCTTGGCTTCTACGCCGAGTACACTTGCGGGACATTTTAACAATTTCAATTTCATGGTTGCTCTCGTCTGTAGTGCCTCAACAATGCAGACTTGGTAGATCAAAGATCAGACTGCATTTATTGTGCAGTCTGATCTTGATCTACACAGACAGCAATAGCAGTTATCATTGTGAAAGGTGCTTTATGGGTTAAGCTGTTTTAAAGTCAAACACTTCATGAAAACCATCTCTGTCTAATTATTAACATTCAGAGTTGAAAGTCTTTCATTTTTAAAACTGCTTTTATAAACACTTTTAATAATCATGTTTATCTTACAAATTCATTATGCTTACAGCATTTCTGATTCTGTTGTCTTATTATGCTTAACTCTTTACCAAACAACAAGATCTTAGACTTGTCCAAATTGAAAGCATTTGCTGACGAAAAATAAATGAAATTTGTTTTTGGCAGGGAAGAAAACATTGTGGGAAAAGGAGAAAATGCTGGTTACCAGCATTTTCTTCTTTTCCCGCAATGTTTTCAAAAGGCCTTCTTTCCCAGGGTCATTAAAAGTCAGGATTATGTGGTAAAGGGTTAAATTGTAGTCTTGTGATGCCTTATCCCTTTTCATTCAATACACATGTTCCCCTGTGGATGAAAGAATGACCCTCATCTCTTGAATGAAAAGACTGTATCAAATATGAGAATGGTTACTTGAATGAGCATTTCAAATGGAACTTGGACTCTATTCTAAACAACAAAATTTTTAGGCCAGATTGAAAGCATTTGCAGATGACAAATTTTAGTCAAATGTTGAAACTTGATTTTTGGCAGGATAGAAAACATTTTGGGGAAAGAAAAAAAATGCCGGTTACAAGCATTTTCTCCTTTTCCCACAGTATTTTTAACTCTTTATAAAAGGACAAAAAATTTGGGCCTTTCAAAAGGCAAAGCATTTACAGATGACAAATTCAGTGTAACTCAAACGGTAAAAGTTGTCCATAAATGGGTGGAAAACATTATGAGAAAAGGAGAAAATACTGATTATCAGCACTTTCTCCTGTTCCTGCAATGTTTTCAAAAGGCTTCTTTAACAGGGTCGACAAAACTTTGGATTGTGTGGTAAAGGGTTAGAAAAAAAAATCCCCTCTTAACGTTTTATAATTCCACTTTCTCTTTGCACAGTCCAACTTCTGGAATTCAAGATTCAGCAGGAGAAGATTCTGCAGGATGACTTGAGAACCAGTCTAGATGCGGAGCGCACTCGTAGCACAGAACTGTCCACACAGCTCAATGAAGAAAAGACGAGTATCTTTGATTTACAGAATACGATATCAGCTCTACAGATACAGATCGGCAAGCTTAAAGAAAGTCTGGAACGGGAGCAGAGTCGATATGTATCTGTTACGTAAGTATTGAATTTTTTTTTTTGATTTATTGTTTATGTTTTGAGTTGGGTAGATAGGGATTTAGTGTAGTATTGCCATGTTTAGTCTCTCTCTCAACAGCTTGACTGACAGACATTAATTCTTTACCAAACAGCTAAAATTTGGACTGGTTCAAATTGAAAGCATTTGCAGATGACAAATTAAAGGTGGCTTGCATGGCGAAATTTCTTCTTGACAGAGTAGAACACATTGTGGGAAAAGGAGAAAATGCTGGTTACCAGCATTTTCTCCTTTTCCCACTATGTGTTCAAAAGGTTTCTTCCTCAGGGCAGTTGAAAGTCCGGATTGTGTGGTAAAGGCTTAATCCTTTATGAACTCCATACCAAACAACAGAGTTTTAGGTTTGTCAAAATTGAAATCATGTACCACACAATCCCAACTTTTAATGACTCTTACAGGAAGAAGGTTTTTGAAAACATTGTGGGAAAACGAGATAATGCTGGTAACCAGGTTCATTGAAACACAGAATCCTTGTCTAATTCTGTACCAAGTGACAAAATTATACAGATTTCTCCATTTTGAAAGTGATTGAAATGACAAATGGGCTTCAAATGGTAGGTCTGCCCTTTAAAGAGCAGAAGAACAGTGTGGGAAAAGGAGGAAATGCTCTGTTCAAAGACTTCTTTCTTGTGGTTGTTAACTCTTATATTGGCCTTTCACAGCTATAGTTGCCTTTGCAGCCAGTGTAGATCAAGATCAGATTGCACAAAACATGCAGTCTGATCTTTGATCTACACTGTCTGCTTTGATGGAACTCTTTATACAAAAGCAACCATGAAATTGCAATTATTTGGGTCTTAATTCTAAATCGAAAATGTTTGTTAGGTTTATTCAGCGCTCTAAGGGTTAAAACTCGGGAATACATTGTGTAGGGTAAAAGTGTTAAAAGACAGTTTGTGGGATTTTTTATGATTTATTGATGAATAAATTATGAGGCCTTGATACTTAAAGAAATTAAATTTACTATTATTTATTGATTGGCCTCACCCGTCTGGTAAATACAGTGTTTTATCTGCAAGTAATCAGCTCTCTTTAACTCTTTACCACACAATCCCAACTTTTAACGACCCTAAGAAAGAAGCCTTTTGAAAACATTGTGGGAAAAGGAGAAAATGCTGGTAACCAGCATTTTCTCCTTTTCCCACAATGTTTTCTACCTTTCCCAAAACAAATTTCAATTTTTGAGTCACATTTAATTTGTCGTCTGCAATTGCTTTTAATTTGGATCAGTTTTGTTGTGTGATAAAGAGTTAACCCTCTACCAAATCTCTGGTTTTAACCACCCTGGGAAAAAAAAAACATTGTTGGAAAAGGAGAAAAAGCTGGTTACCATTATTTTCTCCTTTTTTAACAACATGTTTAACCCTGTGATAAACAAACCAAATTTTTCAACCTAATTTTTTGGCATCAAAAGTTTTCCCACTGGCTGCATATGAGGAAAGAGAGGACAATAAGCTGTAATTTGTGTTATTGTGAAAATTGTACACCTGCCCATATTTTAGCCATGGAAAATGCATTAGGAATCAGTTTGTTGGCAATGTAGTGATTTGAAAAAATCCTTTTAAAAAGTAGATGTTTATAACTTTGAATTTCTTAAATGTGAAAGTGAATGAGTTTCTTCAAGGATTTAAAAAAAGTTAAAAAGCTAATTAGGTGATTTTGTGTTTCTCTTTTTCTGTCTTTTATGTCTCCTTGCTATATTTTTAAGGCTTATATGTGGGGAGCAAAAAAATGAAACAGAATTAAATGTGCCATTTCTTATACAAGGTTTTTTCAAGTTTTTTTCTGTTTGTTTCCTTTTTTTTTTGCAAGTTGAAAATTATGGTACAGGGTTCATTGTTTTAAGACATTAAAATAGACACAGGAGAGAGCATTTGATTGATTGGCTGAGCACAAAGTGTTTTGATTGGTTGGTTAACACGTACATTAGATAGATTATGATTGGTTGATGTGATTTTTGAACCTTTGTTTTTATCCATGTTATCCCTGCACTTTGTAGCTTGATGTGGAATTCCCTCGTGTAAGTTTTGTTACATGTTCTTAAAGAAAACACAGATATTTTTGACATGCAGTGTGGTTGTAAAGATTTTTTAACCATTTCCTTCATGCCCAGAATCATCAATAATGAATGATGAATATGTTGAAACACCTGGGGTTCTGTAACCTGACAGTGGTCTTTTTCTATTTCCAATTTCATAAATTTTTAGCCCATCTTGGTAGTTCAGTGGTTAGCGTGACTGACTTGTGACCTGATGGTTGCGGGTTCAATACCTGGTTGCAGTATACTTTGTTTCCCACAATTTTTCGCCTCTTACCTCTGATGCATGTGAGAAATGAGTTAGTGGCTTGGAAAGCAAGTTGTGTCAGTACTGGTGTGAGAAAGCCAGGAAACACATGCATAGGTGCACAGACTGTTGTGATGTGACCTAAGCAGTTGTTGGCATTAAATGCCAATACAAACAAACACACTCATAGTGTAATGACTACATAAAATAGATCAACATTCAGGATGTCTCTGTATTATACTCTCTTGAGAATGCCATGACAAAAAACACTGTTTTTTATGCTGTTCATTTTCCTAACCTGAAATTTCAAACAGGGAAACTGAAGGAAATGGTTGAACGAAAAGGCAGTCATCATTTTCATACACATGCCATTAAATTTCACCCATGTGGATATCAAAGTTTTAAAAGTATTGGTCACAGTTGAATTACATAAAAGAACAATGGAACATCTGTTAACTCTTTACCACACAGTCCTGACTTTTAACGACCCTGTAAAAGAAGCCTTTTGAAAATATTGTGGGAAAAGGAGAAAATGCTGGTAACCGGCATTTTCTCCTTTTCCTACAATGTTTTCTACCCTTCCCAAAACAAATTTCAATTTTTTTGGTCACATTTATTTTGTCGTCTGCAAATGTTTTCAATTTGGATCAGTCTAAAATTTTGTTGTTTGGTAAAGAGTTAATGGGACAAAAAGTGTTCCGTTGTGCACTGTGGTCACTATATACATGTACATATACTGGACGTCCATATGAGCTATGCTCTGTAGAAAGGGGGCTAAAGGCGTCTGCAAAAAGTATCGACCCAGATCAGCCTGCGCAGTCTGCACAGGCTGATCTGGGCCGAAACTTTATGATAATAGTAAATTTTCTGCATGTCAAAGGACCAGTGCACCTAATAATTCAGTCAGTTGTAACACAAAATGGATTTTATGGATCCATAATTATGGTGACTTGCTTAGTATAATGCATCATGGAGTTGCTTTAAGTCCCCTTTTCACAGAGCATGGCTCATATTTTTAAGAAAAAGATATGCCTATTACTATTTGGCATGTAAATGAGAAATTTCTCCTTTGCTTTAATGTTTTCAAAAGTGGTTTGCTGCAAGACAAAAAAGAAAGTCTTTTACCCCTCTTACCACATAATAAGATTTTAGGCTCGTCCAAGCAGAAAGCATTTGAAGACGAAATAGCAAATGCGGCTGAAGTCATGAATTCTTATTTGCCACTTACAGACAACCTCATACATGCTGCTGCCAATCAGTCTTTTGAAAACATTGTGTTAAATGGGGACATTTCTCAAAACAAACAAGTGTTTTCTTTTGCCACAGTATTTTTTACCTATATTCCTAAGTTTAACTCTTTAGCACACAGTAATATTTTAGACATTTCCAAATTGAAAGCATTTGCAGATGACAAAATAAATGCGACTCAAAAATTTGAAATGTTTTTTTGCTAGTATAGAAAACATAGTGGGGAAAAGAGAAAATGCTGGTTGCCAGCATTTTCTCATTTTCCAACAATGTTTTCAAAGGCCTTCTTTATCAGGGGCCCGCCTGGGTGGCTCAGTGGTGAGCGTGTCGGACTCATGACCTGGTGGTTGTGAGTTCGATACCCGGTTGAGGCGAACTTTCTTTCCGGCGTATTTTCGCCTCTCACCTCTGCTGAAGCATGTGAGAAAAGTAGTCGGTGGCTTTGGAAAGAAAGTTGTGTTAGTACTGGTGTGAGAAAGCCAGGAAACACATGTGCGTCACCGACCGCCATGATATGACCTTAGCTGTTAAAGTGGCGTTAAACCCCAATACAACCAACCAACCAAATTCTATATCAGGGTCATGAAAGGGTGGCATTGTATGGTAAAAGGTTAACTCTAAATTGTGCTAATTATTCCTATGTTACAAGCCTGTTTTTGAAGGTCATTCTGCTGCAATTTTTTTCCCCAAACATAAGGAGTAATATTGTTAAATGCATAGCATCTTTTTACCACACAATATTGTGTTGTAACCCTTTACCAAACAAGAAAATTTTGGACTCGACCAAATTGAAAGCATTTGGAGATGACAAATTGAATGCTGCTAAATTGCCGATTCTGTGTTTGATAGGGTAGAAAACATTGCTGGAAAAGGAGAAAATGCTGATTGCCAGTTTCTCCACAATGTTTTCAAAAAGCCTCTCTTTCAGGTCGTTATAAGCCGAGATTTTGTGGTGAAGGGTTAAATCCTTACCAGAAACAGAATCTCAGTCTGGTCAAGATGAAAGCATCCCCTTTTCCCACATTGTTTCCTACCCTGTGAAGGACAGAAATCATCATTTTGAGCTACATTTGATATGTCATCTGCAAATGCATTCAATTTGGTGGTGACCAAATTTGTCATTTAGTAAAAAGTTACTCTTTAGCAAACCATAAAATTTTAGACCTGTCCAAATTGAGAGCTTTTGCAGATGCAGACCACAAAATTCAAGTGACTGGAGAATTGAAGTTTGTTCTTGGAGTGGTAGAAAATATTGTGGGAAAAGGAGAAAATGCTGGTTACCAGCATTTTCTCCTTTTTTGCAGGGTTGTTAAAAGTCAAGATTGTGTGGTAAAGGGTTAAACTTCATTTTTCATGCAGAATTTATGTTTCATTTTCATGCAGATACTGTCATTACATTGTGCTTGCTAACTCTGGGCTATAATTTGGTATATCTGTTTTGATTTGCAGTGACATTTTGAAAAAGAAGTGAGCTGATGTGGATGAGGGATTTTATAAAATGTATTCAGATTGTTTTTAATTTTTAAAGAACCTTCCAGTACTATAGTTGCCTTTGTGGATAGTGAGGATCAAGATCAGACTGCTCAAATTGCGCATTCTGATCTTTGATCTACACTGTCCTCTTTGCTGATTAAGTACAGACAAAAGATAGCCAAGAAGATGCAATTGACATGGCCTTATTCTAGATTGAAATGTCCATTGGGTTTATTTCGCCTTTAAGTCTGTCACTACTAATGATGACTTTACTAGCTTTTGCGGACAGCGTAGATCAAGATCAGACTGCACAGAACATGCAGTCTGATCTTGGATCTACACTGTCCGCCACCCTGTTTCTAAACCATGAAGAAAGTTGTTTTTAATAGCAGTGGAAATCTATTTTTAGAACTCGGGGGAAAAAAGTGGGATTTCCGAAGTTAGTTGTTGAAGAGTTAAGGGTTAACTTTTAGAGTGCCTAATTAATCCAACAAGGTGTTTTTATGTGCATTTTCAGGATTGCTCTTGTCGACTCTGATTGTCTCAGCAAAGTACGCAATTTAGATCAGTGATAAGACTGCAAGTTTATACAATCTGATCTTGATTTACAATGCCTGCAAAATCAGCTGTAGTTGTTAAAGGCATTTTTAGGTTTATAAATCATTACAAGAATGAGACAATTCTTGCCAGTGCCCACAACCTATCTTCAAGAGAAAGTGCTATTGAAAGCTGAAAATGTATCCAACCTTTAGAGTTCTATAATGATTTTCTTTCATGATGGAGATTTACAGTGCCATCAAAGGCTATCAACCATTCCTTAACTCTTTACCAAATGACAAAATTTTGGACTGGTGTAAATTCAAAGAGTTTGCAGACGACAATTTTAAATTTGATGAAAATGGTAGAAAGTTGTCAAAAAGGGTAGAAAACACTGTGGGAAGGGGAGAAATTGCTTGTTACGAGCAATTTCTCCTTTTCCCACAGTGTTTTCAAAAGACTTGTACTGCAGACACGTGAAAACCAGGGCTTGTTTGGGAAAGGGTTAAGTGTCCATGTTTGGACATCAAGTATGTTATGACTTGATCAATTATGTGTGGCTTGATCGATTTTCCATTTATTTATCATTGCCACCTGTTGCCCATATAGGCAACACCTCTGAAGGCTACTGGTAATGGTAGGGGGGGGATAGTGCAAGATACAGGACGAAACCCATCCTGATTTGCCCCTGGTTCTTTAATGTGCTTGGTGTATTGCACCATCACAAGGTTTTACATCTCATCTGAAAGAAGAAGTAATTTTGACGGCCAGCCGTTGGGCTTGAGCTTGTGAGTTGGTTGGCCAATCAAATTTTGAATGTGATTTGTATCATGTGATGGCCATCTTGTCATTTCATTGGCCAGTAATTTGTATACAAGATAATTATTAGCCATGCTTTGTGAAAAGTCTTGGCTTAACTCTATACTAAACAACAAAATTTCAGACTGGTCCAAACTGAAAGAAGTTGCAGACAACAAAATAAATGTGATTAAAAATTTGAAATTTGTTTTGGGAAGGGTAGAAAACATTGTGGGAAAAGGAGAAAATGCTGAAAACCAGCATTTTCTCCTTTCCCCACAATGTTTTCAAAAGGCTTCTTTCTCAGGGTCTATAAAAGTCTGGATTGTGTGGTAAAGAGTTAATGCGTCTGCAAAAAGTATTGGCTCATGTCAGCCTGCACAGTCTTTGTCTTTCAAAGTCTAGAAAGTATTATCTGAAAAGGAAAAGATGCAGTTTACCTTCAGTTTCTCCTTTTTGCACTCTGTTCCAGAAGCTTTCTTCTTAATTGTTTTAAAATTGTTGGAATATTTGATAAATGGTTAATATCTGACATAGTCATGTTATTGTATAAAAAAAAAAGAATGCTGTTAATTTTTTATAAACAAAATTTGGGTTTTGAGGTAATCCAAATAATGATAGTGATTTTAACTCTTTCGGCACCAAATAAACAAACTTGGCTTCTTTTGATGGCTCTAAATAGAATCCACTGAGTCTGTGGAAGATTTTTATCATATAGGCTTCACCAAACAAGCGGAAGGTATAGATCAAAGATTAGACTGCACATTCTGTGCAGTCTGATCTTGATCTATGCCATCCGCAAAACTCCCTGTTTTCGCCTATGGTGCTGAAAGGGTTAAGGGATAAACCTTTAGTTGTTCATTATATTTACAAAGAAATTGTTTTTCTTTTTCCTTTTCAATCTCAGTGGACAATATAAACACATTATCACATTATTGGATTAACATACAACTCCTGGTTGTTCAAGAGTGTTAGTCAAATAATAGCCAAAGAAATAATTGATAATGGAAATCAAAGGCTTACAAATTATTATGATGTTCAGAAACTTTAACCTTTTACTCCAGACTCCAGTGTTTAACTCTTTCCGAAACGGCATAAGTTTACACCCATCCGAATTGAAAGTGTTTGCAGAAAACAATTTAAATGCTATTCAAATAATGAGATTGTATTTGGAAGGGGAGAAAACATTGCTGGAAAAGGAGAAAGTGCTGGTTACCAGCATTTTCTCCTTTTCACACAATGTTTTCAAAAGGCTTTTTGCTCAGGGTCGTTAAAAGTTGGAATTGTTTTCATAGGCATTTCTTCTAGGAGGGGTCTTTCAAATTCGGGAGTGTATGGCAATGGGTTAAACTACCCTCGTAACCAGCATTTTATCCTTTTCCTACAATGTTTTCTACCCATCAAAGATAGAACTAATCATTTGAACTACATTTAATTTGTCATCTGCAAATGTTTTCAATTTTGACAAATCTGAAACTTTGCTGTTTGATGAAAGAGTTAATCAAAAAGAATCCTGTATAATTATTGACTATCATAACTGAAATGTGGCAAGTCCAACAAGATCTCATGATGAGCAGTTTTACATTTGTATCAGTCTGTAACTATCATTTTCAAATGTTATTAATGTCTCCAGATGTTAATCCTGAGGGAGAAGACCCTAGCCTTCTCCCAAACAAGCCCTGGTTTTCATGTGTCTGCAGTACAAGTCTTTTGAAAACACTGTGGGAAAAGGAGAAATTGCTCGTGACGAGCAATTTCTCCGTTTCCACCAGTGTTTTCTACCCTTTTTGAGAACTTTCTGCCATTTTCATCAAATTTAAAATTGTCGTCTGCAAACTCTTGCAGTTTGGACCAGTCCAAAATTTGTCGTTTGGGAAAGGGTTAAAGAACATTGTGGGAAGAGGATAAACTGCCGGTATTTTGGACTGCACTGATATAACATAGGCTGTGTACAAGGGCTGCATGTGACATAACCCATCTCAAAACAGTCCCAAAGGAAACTGGCATCTGAAAACATTGTTGAAATAGGTAACCAGCATCCAATACAAGAATGCTTTTTATCCTTTCAGAGTCAAATTCCATCTTCTTTAATTCTTTACTGCACAATGACGCCTGTTGACGCCCCTTGGAAAGAAGCCTTTTGAAAACATTGTGGGAAAAGGAGAAAATGCTGGTAGCCAGCATTTTCTCCTTTTCCCACAATGTTTTCTACCTTATCAAAGAAAAGTTGTACTATTTGAGCCACATTGAAATTGTCGTCTGCAAATGCTTTCAATTTGGACAAGGCTATAATTTTGTCTTCTGGTAAAGGGTTAATTCTTTGGCATGCAAAAATTATGCTTTCAGTATGAAGAACCATAAAATTTCTGAAGGGGGTCTTGCATGGCGCAGTGGTAAATTGTAGAACTTATGACCTGGAGGCCCCGGGTTTGAGCCTCAGTGGGTTCACTGGGTTTTATTGTTGGATTGTCCTTGGGCAAGACACTTTAGGGCCCTAGCCTGGTACTGGTGAAACCCAGGAAAAGCATGAATATATGAGCTGTTGCTGTGATATGACTGAGATAATGTTGAAAAGCATCAAACACCATTCAACGTGAATTTTTGACTTCTAGTAAAGGGTTAAAAATAGTAAAGGATAAAATTGTGGAGGGTAACAATTGGAGATAATAAGATAATTAACTCTTTTCTGAACAGTCCTGAATTTTAACAACTCTGACAGAAAGAGTTTTTGAAAACATTGTGGGAAAAGGAGGAACCAGTCTCTTCTCATGTTTTAAAGCATTTTCTTGTACAATGTTTTATACTCTTTAAGTCCTTAATTACCAACCAAGAAATTTGATTTTTTTTTTCTGAGGTCGAAAGGTAGATTTTGTCTGCCATTGAATATGAGTTAGGTCATAGTCTAACATGCAGCGGATGGTGTAGATAAAAGATCAGACTGCACATTCTGTGCAGTCTGATCTTAATCTACACCATCAACAAAAGCTGTTTAAGTTGTCATTGGTAAAGAAAGAGATAAAGACAAATTCTATCATTTGAGCTATGTTTACTTGTCAACTGCAAAACCTTTCAGTTTGGATGGGTTGAAATTTTTTGTCCTATGGTATAGAGGATTTTGAGTTGAGATTTAAAGATAGTTAGTATATCTTTATTTAGGATAGCATTGTGCTGAGACTTAAATAACTCCAGAAAGAATGGTTTATTTAACACTTTGGCCATTTAAAGAATTTGAGTACTTTGGAATTTGGCACGCTGACATCTTTTAACTCTTTCCCAAACGAGATAGGTTTGGACATGACCAAATTGAAAGCATTTGCAGACGACAAATTAAATGTTGTTTAATTGATTATTTCTGTCTTTGATACGGTAGAAAAAATTTGGGGAAAAGGAGGAAATACTGGTTACCAGCATCTTCTCCTTTTCCAACAATGTTTTCAAAAAGCCTCTTCCTCAGGGTTGTTAAAACTGGATTGTGTGGTAAAGGGTTAATCCTTCGTGGTGAGTTTGAACAGAATTTTTGGTTTGTCTCTTCCTGGTGTTATTTACCCATTTTGAATGCAGAAGATTGTGCTTCCAAGGCATGACTTTTTTCAGTGAAAATAGTGAGAATACTCAGAAGTAGGAATTTATCCTTTTGACACAATGTTTTCACATGTATCCTGCATATCTGTCATTGGCAAAAGAATTTGAATGAACTATTCACCAGATTACAAAATTATTGCCAGGCTAAGATTGAAAACATTTGCCAAAAAAAAAAAAGATTTGCTCGAAAATGAAATGATAAGTTAGAAAACATTGTGAGTAAAGAAGAAAATGCTGATTACCAACATTTTCTCCTTTTCCAACAGTGTTTTCACAAGATTTTTTTTTTTCTTGGGGTCATTAAACTCCAGATTGTTTGGTAAAGAGTTTACTCTTAAACAGTTAGCTCAAATGATGAAAATTGTTCTTGAAACATTTGACAACATTGTGGAAAAAGGAGAAAATGCTGGTTACCAGCATTTTCCCCTTTTTCCATGATGATGTCAATAGCCTTCCTCCTCAGGGTTGTGAAAACTTGGGATTAATTGTTTGGTAAAGGGTTAAGTCTTAAAGATAATCCTATTCCTAAGTAGATTAGAATTGACCCCAGAAAATTGTGCATGACTTTAAGATTACATCTCTAGAGTTTATTACTACTAGTCTATAAATGCAGAAAAGGTAAATGGGAAACAGTGTCGAAGAAGGTTTCATATTTATTCTGTTGAAAAAATAATTATTTTATCTTTACATTTCTATTACTTATATGAAACTGTAAAAAGATAGTTTACCCTTTACCAAACAATAAAATTTTAGACTAGTCCAAATTAAAAGCATTGGCAGATGACAAATTAATTGTATATCAGAAATTAAAATTTTATTCAGGAAGGGTAGAAAACAATGTGGGAAAAGGTGAAAATGCTGGTTACGAGCATTTTCTCCTTTTCCCACAATGTTTTCAAAAGCTTTCTTTCTTAGGGTCATTAAAAGTTTGGATTGTGTAGTAAAGTGTTAACTGTTTTGTAACTAAATTCCATGAAGGCCTTAGGAATATTGGCACTTTTCCACAATACTGTAACAGCTCTACCTGAAACTTGAATTTTAGAAAAATTATACTGATTGAAGTAAAAATGAAATCAGTAATTAATTATTATAAAAAGTTTTTATTTTCACTTAATGTACTCCTGTTGAAAATTATCTTTGTAAGTTAGGAACTGTTTTGAAGAGGAATTTTTGTGAGAAGCTTCATAAAATCTTAGGTGGAAGATGAACAGATGATCTTCATTGGAGCAAGTGTCATCTTTTTTTTGAGAAGGGTATAGCTTTTTAACCCTTTACTAAACATGACTGTCCTTTAATGACTGTTAGAAAAAAAGAGCTATTGAAAACATTGTGGGAAAAGGGGAAAATGCTGGTAACCAGCATTTTCTCCTTGTCCAATAATTTGTTTGACTCTCTCAAAGACTGATTTTATCATTTGAACTACCTTTACCTTGTCATCTGCAAACACTTTCAGGTTGGATCAGTCTGAAATGTTCTCTTATTGTCAAGAGTAAATGCTTGAAATTTATTTCATCAGTTTAGATTAATGTTTTAAAAAGACAAGTTATGATATTCAAATGAATTCATTGACAGAATATTTTCAAGTAGGTGCTAAATTCCAATTTAGGAAATCAGCACATGGAATGAAAACAATAAAGTGTACAGAGTTCGTAACAGACAAGTCATTAGCAGTCACTTAACCCTTTACCACACAATCCCAACTTTTAACGACCCTGAGAAAGAAGCCTTTTGAAAGCATTGTGGGAAACGGAGAAAATGCTGGTAAACATCATTTTCTCCTTTTCCCATAATGTTTTCTACTCTATCTGACACATGTATCACCATCAAAGCTACACTTAATATGTCGTCTGCAAATGCTTTCAATTTGGACCAGTCTAAAATTTTGTTGTGTGGTAAAGGGTTAATTCTTTACCAGACAACAAAATTTGGACTTGTCCAAGTTGAAAGCATTTACAGACAACAATGTAAATATTACTCAGAAATTCAGATATGTTTTTGGAAGGGTAGGAAACATTGTGGAAGAAGGAGAAGATACTGGTTACCAGGATTATGCTTTTTGCATGATGTATTAAAAAGCTCAGGGTCGTTGAAAGTCGGGATTGTTCGGAAAAGGGTTAAGTCTTTACCAGAGGACTAAATTTTAGGCTTGCTAAGATTGAAAGCAATTGCAGACCAAGTATCAAATATGGTTTGAATCATGGGATTTTTGTCAATAAGATAAAATAACATTGTAGGAAAAGGAGAAAATGCTGGTTACCAGTATGTTCTCCTATCCCAAATTGGTTTTTACAAAGCTGTCTCTCTCAGGGTCGTGAAAAATCAGGGTGGTATGGCAAAGGTTTGGAAAGGGGGGGGGGGGGGCTCATGATTTTTTAAATCCACTTCTTCAGAGGTCAGACTTAAAAGATTAACAAAACTTTGAAACAATGTTGAGGGTGTTTTGTTCAGTGTGGATAAAATTTGGCCTGACGACAGATTTGTTTTGTGAAAATTTTTAAAAGATTTACATGCAAAAGGAATTATTGGAAACAAATTGTTATAATAGTGTATTGATGGAAATTTATTGTTTTGAAGATGACACATGTCTTGAAGAACAATCATGTTGACAGTTGGAATTTTTTTATGGAAAAACACATTGTAATATTAGTTGAACTAAGTGCAGTGTGCTTTAGGACAGGCACATGAACGGTATACAAACATTTGAACTGGGATTGCTCTAGAGAAACAGTTCTTGAGCTTGTTTGCCCCTGCAACAAAAGAGTGATCTCCATAAGGGCCTTTTTTGGGCTAGAATAGATTTTTGCCAAAATTTGCTGATTGACTCTTTACCAAACAACAGAATTTTAAACCGATCCAAATTGAAAGCATTTTCAGATGACAAACATGGCTCAAGTAATGGAATTTTTCCTTGCAGTAGTAAAAAAACATTGTGGGAAAAGGAGAAAATGCTGGTTACCAGCATTTTTTCCTGTTCCCACATTGTTTTCAAAAGCTTCCTTTCTAAGGGTCTTTAACTCTTTACCAAACGACAAAATTTTCGACTGGACCAAATTGAAAGCATTTGCAGACGACAAATGCAGCTTATATGGTGATTTATGTATTGGATAGGGTAGAAAATATTGTGGTAAGAAGAGAAAATGCTGGTTACCAGCATTTTCTCCCTTTCCCACAATGATTTCCAAAGCCTTCTCTTTCAGGGTCGTTAAAACTCGGGATTGTGTGGTAAAGAGTTAAAAGTCGGGACTGTGTGATAGGGCCCGTTTTGGGCTGGAATAGATGTCAAAATTTGCTGATTAACTCTTTAGCAAACGACAAAATTTTAGAGCGGTCCAAATTAAAAGTTTTGCAGACAACAAAATAAATGTGATTTAAAAATAGAAATTTGTTTTGGTCACCATCATTTTCTCCTTTTTCCATAATGTTGTCAAAAGCCTTTTTTCATCAGGGTTATTAAAACTCAGGATTGTGTGGTAAAGGGTTAATGATTATGTGGGAAAGGCAGCCATTGGCTTTGATAGAGTATTGTACACAGTACTGGTAAAAGAAATCCAGGAAAGCCTGGATAGGTGCACTGGCCACCATGATGTAACTGAACTGAGTTTGAATAAGGCATTCAACAATCCGTTCAAAGAAGCAGATCAATAGGGACTAGTCTAAAATTTTGTCATCTTTTGAAGATACATCTGTACAGCCAGAGAGGAAAAACACTGTTAAAAATTAAAAGTGAGTAGTGTGGCTCAGAATTTGGTCAGCTGTGTAAACATAGATAACTTACCAATATATAATAATGGTGTAAGGGATAGAGAAACTCAGGTGATTTGTCCTCATTTAAAGCTGGAAATGATGACTGTGAATTCTTTGAAGGCTGCCAAAAAAATGAAGTGCATTTTCTGTGTAATCTGTATAACCTTACAGCCGTCAGGGGTAACATTTGCCATGAAGATACAAGAATGACTATAGATTATAGTTTCATAACGTAAAAACGAAATGGGTTAAAAACAAGCTTAAAACGAGTATAAGTGTATCTTTAAAGAGTAATCCTCCCAAACCCAATGCCTTTTTTCCTCACATCAGAGAAAAGTATTAATTGTATTTTGATGTTAGATTAGGATTTTATGGCCATGAATAATGGATGTCTAACACAGATTATCCATCTTGCCCTGTCTTTTGTTCATGTAACTCCTTCCAGCTTGCATACCCATTATTTTGCCTATCTGGTTGTAGACTATTTTTAAAAAACCTGTCTGGCAAAATGAGAAATTGCTCATGATGGGCAATTTCTCATATTGCCTCTTGGTTTTAAGTCTTTAGCTGACAATCGAGTGTTCTAATGACCCTAAAGAAGTGGAATTTTGAAAACATTGTGGGAAAAGGAGAAAATGCATTTTCTGTTCCCACTGTTTCTACCTTTACCAGGTAACTCTTTACCAGGTGACAAAATTTTAGACTGACCCAAAGTCAAAGCATTTGCAGACGACAAATTAAATGTGGCTTAAATGATAGGATTTGTTTCTGAGAGGTTAGAAAACATTGTGGGAAAAGGAGAAAAATGATGGTTACCAGCATTTTCTCCCTTTTCCACGATATTTTCAAAAGTCAAATTTCCCAGAGGCGTTAAAACTTGTCATTGTGTGGTAAAGAGAGAATCCTGACAACTCAGAGGAATAAAGCCTTTGAAAACGCTGTGTTTTCTAGCTTTGTAGCAGTAGAGCATGGGCCTCTCACACCATAAGTTCTAGGTTTGAATCCTATGATGAGAGTGGGATCAACCTTTGGAACCAGGCACAACATGGCGCAAGTACTGGTTAACCCTTTACACCAAATGACAAAATTATAGACGACAACTAGAGTGTGGCTCAAATGATGCGATTTTTCTCTGATAAGGTAGAAAACATTGTGGGAAGAGGAGAAAATGCTGGTTACCAGCATTTTCTCCTTTTTCCACAGTGTTTTCAAGAGCTTCTTCCTTGGAGTTGTTAAAAGTCGGGATTGTGTGGTAAAGGGTTAAGGTTTCTAGAAAACAACCATGAAGAGTGGTTAATATAAGTTGTAAGAACTTCTTTCACAATGGATGTAAAATAACTGAGGTTAAACTGAACCTTTGAAAACGTAGTGCTAAGGAAAAGGAGAAAATGCTTGTTACCAGCATTTTCTCCTTTTACAGCTATGTTTCCCACCCTTTCAAAGACACAAACTTCATCATTTTAGCCACATTTTATATTCTTCATCTGCAATTGCTCTCAATTTGAATAAGTGCATTTTTTTGTGTGTCTCTAGTACCGGTTAAGAGATGGAAATTCGAAAAGTTAACTCTTTACCCCACAAGAAAAATGTGCTGCAGTCCAAATTTAAAGCATTTGCAGACAACAACATAAGTGTGGCTCAAATGATGGAATTTGTCTTTGAACTGGTAGAAAACACAGTGGGAAAAAGAGAAAATGATGGTTACCAGCATTTTCTCCTTTTCTCACAATATTTTCAAAAGGCTTCTTCTTGGGGTTGTTAAAACTTGGGATTGTGTGGTAAAGATTTAATTAAATGATTGGGAAGAGACATATGGCTGCACTGAAATAAGTTGAAACTAAACCCTTGAAAACAAGAGTGGGAAAGGAGAAAATGTTGGTAATTAGCATTTTCTCCTTATACAGCTATATTTTCTACCTTTTCAAAGACACAAACTCCATGATTTTAGCCACATTTTATTTGTCATCTGCAATTGCTTTCAGTTTAGATAAGTGCAATTTTTGTTCGTCTGGTAAAGAGATTGAAATTGGAAAAGTTAAAAGGTTGGGAGGAGGTATATGGATATGTCCCCAGCATTACCAGCCATGTTTTCAAAATGCTTCTTCTTCAGGGTCGTTAAAACTTGGGATTGTGTGGTAAAGAGTTAAAAGGTTGGATACAGACATATGGCTGTGTCCCCAGTTTTTATGGTCAAGTGGTGGATGCGAGTTGTAGTGTGTTTATGATACAGATACAAGTTGCGTGCATGGTTTGTGGAAACTGAAGTCTGATCTTTAATATACACTTCAGAGTATATTTTGTGAAATTCTGGTATAATGTACTGCAAGTTTGGCTGTTTACATAATCACTAGAAAATCTATGTGGCAGTTATTATTTATGAAATGTAGTGCTAAAGGAAACAAATTATGAGATAATTTTTAGCATGAAACAATGATACTATTACAAAAGTCAATGTAGCAGTTATCAAGGATGAAATGTACTGTAGTTTGAAAGAAATGAAAATGTAAATAAATGTGTATCATTCAACATTGATGAAATGTAGTGTAGTTTGAAACGAATAAAAATGAAAATAAAAGTATCATTCAACATTGACGAAATGTAGTGTAGTTTGAAACGAATAAAATGAAAATAAATGTATCATTCAACATTGATGAATTGTAGTGTAGTTTTATTACAGATTACACCAAATTACAATGTAATAAGTTACCACAGGTGAAATGTAGTGGAGACAAAAGCAAATGTTTACACGGCATAAAATGTAGTGAATTACACAGTATAATTACTGATGGCAAGAAAAGTTTAACCCTTTACCACACAATTCCAAGTGTTAACGACCTTAAGGAAATTACTTTTTGAAAACATTGTGGGAAAAGGAGAAAATGCTGGTAACCAGCATTTTCTCCTTTTCCCTCAAGGTTTTCTAGCCAGCCAAACACAAATACTGTCATTAATTTTGAGCTACATTAATTTTGCCATCTGCAGATGCTTTGAATTTGGACAAGTCCAGAATTTTGTCGTTTGGTGAAGAGTTAACTCTACAGACTAGGTTGTCAGGGATGAAATACAGTCCAGTTCGAAAAAGTTATACAGGAAAAATATCATTTCAGTACTCAAATGTAGTGCAGTTTGAGACAACTTTTAAAATTAGGCAACTATGAAATTTAACGAAATGCCGTCAAACAGTGAGGACGAGGTAGTGTCTAAACTGGACCTTGACATGATTGACAAGTGTAACAAGTGTGATTATATCAACTGTATCTGTCAAAATAACGAGAGAAATGTGAAGAAAGGTGAAGGTCAGTCTGATAATTCCTCGGATGCCGAGCCTCAGGATGCGTCTGAAATCTATTTCGCATGTACTACCAATATCTATGAAGGCAAATGTAGGTTACTGCAGTTTCAGAATGCAGTGGAAAGGTAGGAATGAAAACCTTAACTCTTTACCACACAATCATGACTTGAGGGAGAAGCCTTTTGAAAACATTGGAAAAGGAGAAAATGCTGGTAACCATTTTCTCCTTTTCCAACAATGTTTTCTATCCTTTGAATGACAGCTTTCATGTTTAAAGTAAGATTTGATTTGTCATCTGCAAATGCTTTCAGTTTGGACAAGGCAAAAATTTTGTTGTCTGGTATAGGGTTAACCCATACTTACGGATAATTTGATGCTTGAATAGGTTAATGCTTTTTTTAGCTCACCTTAGCACAACATGCTAAAGGTGAGCTATTGTGATCGCCCTATGTCCGGCGTCCATCGTCCGTCGTCTGTCATCCGTCGTCCGTCAACAATTTCTTTAAACATCTTCTTCTCCTAAACCACTGGGCCAATCTTGATGAAACTTGGCAGGGATGTTCCTTGGGTGAAGCTCTACCAAAATTGTTCAAAGAATTGAATTCCACCCACAACTCTGGTTGCCATGGCAACAAAAAGGGAAAAAAAAGCAAAATCTTTGAAAATCTTCTTCTCTGAAACTAGAAGGTGCAGAGCTTTGATATTTGGTATGTAGCATCTCCTAGTGGACCTCTACCAAGTTTGTTCATTTGATGCCCCTGGGGTCAAAACTGGCCCCGCCCCGGGGGTCACAAGTTTGACCATAGTCATAAAGAAGGAAAACTTTAAAAATCTTCTTCTCTAAAACTTGAAGGCGTAGAGCTTTGATATTTGGCATGTAGCATCTCCTAGTGGACCTCTACCAAGTTTGTTCATATGATGCCCCTGGGGTCAAAACTGGCCCCGCCCCGGGGGTCACAAGTTTGAGCATAGTAACAAAGAAGGAAAACTTTAAAAATCTTCTTCTCTGAAACTTGAAGGCGTAGAGCTTTGATATTTTGCATGTAGCATCTCCTAGTGGACCGCTACCAAGTTTGTACATATGATGCCCTTGGGGTCAAAACTGGCCCCGCCCAGGGGGTCACAAGTTCGAACATAGTAACAAAGAGGGGAAACTTTAAAAATTATCTTCTCTGAAACTGGAAGGCGTAGAGCTTTGATATTTGGTATGTAGCATTGCCTAGTGGACCCCTACCAGGTTTGTTCATATGATGCCCCTGGGGTCAAAACTGGCCCCGCCCTGGGGGTCACAAGTTTGACCATAGTAACATAGAAGGAAAACTTTAAAAATCTTCTTCTCTGAAACTGGAAGGCGTAGAGCTTTGATATTTGGTATGTAGCATCGCCTAGTAGACCTTTACTAAATTTGTTCATATGATGCCCTTGGGGTCAAAATTGGCCCTGCCCCGGGGGTCACAAGTTCAAACATTCGAACAAAGAAGGAAAACTTTAATTTTTTTTTTCTCTTAAATGGGAAGGCATAGAGCTTTGATATTTGGTATGTAGCATCTCCTAGTGGACTTCTACCAAGTTTGTTCCAAGGATGCTGCTTGGGTCAAAACTGGCCCAGCCCCTGGGGTCACAAGTTCGAACATAGGAACAAAGAAGGAAAACTTTAAAAATTCTTCTTTTCTGAAACCGAAAGGTGTGGAGCTTTGATATTTGGTATGTTGCATCTCAGAGTGGACCTCTACCAAGTTTGTTCATATGATGCCCCTGGGTCAAAACTGGCCCCGCCCCGGGGGTCACAAGTTTGAAGATAGGAACAAAGAAGGAAAACTTTAAATTTCTTTTTCTCTTAAACGGGAAGGTGTAGAGCTTTGATATTTGGTATGTAGCATTTCCTAGTGGACCTCTACCAAGTTTGTTCATATGATGCCCCTGGGTCAAAACTGGCCCAGCCCCGGGGGTCACAAGTTCGAACAAAGAAGGAAAACTTTAAAATTCTTCTTTAAAACTGGAAGGCGTAGAGCTTTTATATTTGGTATGTAGTGATTCTCTTCTAAGTTTGTTTGCCCATCTAAGCACAACAAGTTCATTGAGTTCAAAATTGGGTCATCTTGGGTCATAAACTAGGTCACAACTAGGTGAGACTTTATAAAGACAAACTTTCTAACTAATTTTCAAGGCAATTGAGCAAATAATGTGGCCTCGAGAGTGCCAACAAGGTATTTCTTTAATTTGACCATTTTCATCAAATTTAGAATTGTCATCTGCAAACTCTTTCAATTTGGACCAGTCCAAAATTTGTCGTTTGGGAAAGGGTTAAATAGTATAATTTAAATTTACACACAATTTAAATTCACGCCTGCTTTGTTTACTTTTGGCAGCTATTGTTACTTTAAGAATTTGAACTTGGATTTGTGAATGCTGCTCCCAGAGATTCATTAAAAATGGAACATACTGATTTCTGTTATTTTATATTTCCAGAAATGCGTTGGAAGAAGAAAAATCGAAGTCCCTCAATCTGTCGGAGTTATTAGAATCCGAGAGACAGACATTATGGCGTGTACAGTCCGAACTAGAGGCTGTCAAGCAGCAAGAGACAGAAGTGGACATGGCTTTGGTCGAGGTAGGTCACCATTGTGGATAACCTCCCTAACCCTTTACCAGACGACAGATTTTGGACTGGTCCAAATTCAAAGAGTTTGCAGACAACAATTTTAAATTTGATGAAAATGGCAGAAAGTTCTCAAAAAGGGTAGAAAACACTGTGGGAAAAGGAGAAATTGCTCGTTACGAGCAATTTCTCCTTTTCCCACTGTGTTTTCAAAAGACTTGTACTGCAGACACGTGAAAACAAGGGCTTGTTTGGGAAAGGGTTAAACAGATCTACAGCAGAAGAATTTCTAATAAAATATGGATTGGATAATCAACATAAATTATGTTTTACTGAATGACAACATACTGGGCTTGTTCAAATCATAAACATTTGCAGAAAACATCGAATATGGCTCAAATGGTGAAAATTTGTCTTTGAAAGGGTAGAAACCTTAGTGTGAAATGGTCAACAGCATTTTTAGCTCACCTGAGCATGAATTGTTCAAGGTGAGCTTTTGTGATTGTGCTGTGTCTGTCGACATTATTATTGACTGGAATCTCTTCAGCTTTGTCAATCCTAGATGACTTTACTCAGGTGAGCGCTTTAGGGCCAATGGCCCTCTTGTCTCCTATTGCCATTATTGTTTTGATAACCCGTTTCCTTAGGGTCTTTAACCCTTTACCACACAATCCTGAGTTTTAATGACCCTGAGGAAGAAGACACTTGAAAAACATTCTTCTTTGCCAGCAATGTTTTCAAAAGCTTTTTTCCTCACAGTCTTTAACCCTTTAACACACAATCCAAACTTTTAACAGTGGTTGGTGAATATGGACCCTGGTCATGAAATTTTAAGCCATGAGTTAAAGTATTAACTGAGTATAACCTACACTTGAATCTTTTCAAAGTGTTCTGAAATTCTAGCAACATCTACCATTACTTTTGTCTTCATCAGCAACTGCAAGCAGAATTAGAGACAGAGAGAGAAAGGAGAGCCCAGGCTGAGAGCCTCATGGAGATTGAGCGAGTGACCACGGAGAATTTACGACAGGAAGTAGAAATGGAGAAACATCGACAGGTTGCTATAGAGACAGAGATGGGAGCAAAAATCAACAACCTTCACAAACTTATCGAAGCCGAGAAACAAAGAGTGATGGATATGGACCTGTAAGTTTGGTCAATCCTGTATTTAGAGGCCACTATAGGGAAGTGAAAGGTGATCTCTTACCTAAGGTGGTCTTTCAATACAAGTTCTACAGCTAGATGAAAAAGAATCATAAAATAATGGGTGACATTATTGAACTAGGCTTGAATGACAGGATTTGTGTTTGAAAGGATAGAAAACATTGTGGGAAAAAGAGATGAAAGGGTAGAACATAACGTGGGAAAAGAAAAAAATGCTGGTTAGCAGTTTCTTCTTTTCTCACCATGTTTCCCTCAAATAAGGGATTGTTTTGTGAAGGGTTAACTCTTTACCAGATGACAAAATTTTAGACTGGTCCAAATTGAAAGCATTTGCAGATGACAAATGTGACTCAAGTGATGGAATTTGTGTCCGAAAGAGTAGAAAAGATTGTGGGAAAAGGAGAAATTGCTGGTTACCAGCATTTTCCCCTTCTCCCCACAACGTTTTCCATTGTTCTTTTCAACAGAGTCATTAAAACTCGGGATTTTGTGGTAAAGGTTAATAAAAGTGAAATAAGATTACATATCAAATGGGAATGTAGAATGAAAATAGTGGATTGCTTTGTACAAGTCAGTGCTCAGACTGGTTCAACTGTGACATATGCACAGTGACTGTATCTGGAGAGTTGCATACACATTACATACTAATCCTTATCCTGTTAAGCCTTTCCCAAATGACAAATTTTGGACTGGTCCAAATTCAAAGAGTTTGCACACGACAATTTTAAATTTGATGAAAATGGCAGAAAGTTGTCAAAAAGGGTAGAAAACGCTGTGGGAAAGGGAGAAATGCTCGTTACGAGCAATTTCTCCTTTTCCCACAGTGTTTTCAAAAGACTTGTACTGCAGACACGTGAAAACCAGGGCTTGTTTGGGAAAGGGTTAAAGAAGTTAAATGAAACTTTCAAGCTGATAACTCTGGGTTAAAAACCCAAATAATACTATTTCAAACTTATTCTTAGGAGAAAAATATCTCCTTATCAGACAGAGTAGATCAAAGATCATACTGCACATTCTGAGTTTTTCCAAATCTATACCACTTGTGAAAATACTGAACTTCAGTGAAAGAATCACAATTTGGCATGTAACTTTTCGGTTTCATTATGGAAGAGTTAATCCAAGAAAATCAAGGGAGAAAATGCATTTTATGACTTAAATTTCTAACAAGTACAATAATTTGCAACTCTGTATTAGTCAGCAAAATTTTATACCTGTTTGTTCTCAAAGCATTTGCAGATAAATATGGTTCATCTTATGAGATGTGTCTTCAAAAGGTTAGATAATTTCCTTTTGAAAGGGAGAAAATGTTGTTTACCAGCATCTTCTACTTTTCCCACTAAGTTTTCAAAAGCCTTCTCTTTCAATAGTAAAATCATGGGATTGTCTGATACAGGGTTAGATATCTTCCCTATTTTGTGACAGTTTTTAGTACTTTTGTTTTTCTTCTCTGATTGTAGGGCACTGGAAAGGGAGCGCAGCCTTTCGCACCATTTACAACAAAAACTTGAAGCAGAGTTGTCCAACTCACAAGAGTTGAATGGTAGAGAGAGAGCTCTTATGGAAGATTTGAACACACAGCTCGGGAACCAGCGTGTTGAAATTGAAGATCTTAGTAGAGCTCTTCAGCAGGAACAGAGAACCAGAGAGACTATGACATCATCGGCCGAGTCTGAAAAACGTCTGTTGAAAGAACATTTGGACCATGAGCGATCTTTGAATAATGACTTAAAGAGAGAAGTGGATCAACTGCAGGTAGAGTGCCAATATTATGGGCCAGTAATCCTTTACCAGATGAAAAAATTTTAGACTTGTCCAAATTGAAAGCATTTGCAGATGACAAAACTAATGTGGCTCAGAAATTAAATTTATTTTTTGAAGGGTAGAAAACATTGTGGGAAAAGGAGAAAATGCTGGTTACCCAGCATTTTCTCCTTTTCCCACAATGTTTTCAAAAGCTGGCTTCCTCAGGGTCTTTAAAAGTTGGTATTGTATGGTAAAGGGTTAATCCTTTTGCCATACAAAGCTGTGTTTTAACAACCCGAAAGAAGTAGGATTTGGAAATTGAAGTAGCCCTTTTGAAATAGAGCCATCATTTTAGCATTCTTCTATTTGTCATCTTCAAATGCCTTTGATATGGACAAGTTTGAAATTTTGTCGTCTGGTAAAGAGTAAACCCTGTACCATATGGTAAAGTTTTAGATTCTTCCAAGGGATTGATTGATTTATGGTGTTTAATGCTATTTTCAACATTATTTCGGTTGTATTGTGGTGGCCTATGCACCTTTCCATGCTTTTCTGGAGTTTCTTTTACCAGCACTATATTCTTTCAAAGCCACTGGCTGCTTTCCACAAAGCCATCATTGAAATAATGGTCAGCAGTGAGAGAGGATTGAATCCTGTCGCTATGACTGTCATCAGTCCTTGGAAAGAAATTGGCTGAGCCGGGGATCAAACCAGCAAACTCCTGTTCTCAAGTCCTGTACGCCACTGACTGAGCTACCAGGATTCAGCTAAATTCTTAGATTCACTAGGATATGAGAATTTACAGAGTAATGGAATCAACTATAACTGAAATACTATTTTAACCCTTGACCACATGACAAAATTTTAGACTCTTCCAAATCCAAACGGTTTGCAGACCACAATATAAATGTGGCTTAAATGATGGAATTCTACTTTGATGAGGTAGAAAACATTGTGGGAAAAGTAGAAAATGCTGGTTACCACCATTTTCTCCTTTTCCCACAATGTTTTCAAAAGGCATTCCTTCTAAGGGTCGTTAAAATTTGGGATTGTGTGGTAAAGGGTAAAAGTGACAACAGCAAACAAACAGAAGACTTAACTCTTTACCAAACAACAAAATTTAAGACTACCGTAAAACGCTGTGTATACCACACAGGCATGTATAACACGCAGGCCTTTTTCAGCATCAAATCCGAGGAAAAAAGGTTGTTCGGATGTACAACACGCATCAAAAATTGACCAAAATATCGTAACATGTGAAGCTTACGTCACTATCTTGAAAAATTGTAAATGGCGATACTTTATAAAAGGGAAATAACCATTTTTAATCAAAGTGGAAATGGTAATGATTCAAGGTTTATTTATTTTGTGGCCGTGCTCGGGGGACTATAAAAACATGCCAGCTTATGGCATGTTGCAAATTCACACATTGAAATGGCGACCATATCGAAGTTAATCTCCTATTTTCTCACCTCGATCAACAAATGTGACAGGTGTGAAATAAACATAGATCTATATGATGTAAATCACGGTTTTTGTAAAAAGTAGCAATAAATATATATATTTTTTAAATCATTCATTTCTTTCTGAATCATTATTGTACTCTTTTATAATTGTTCAATTTTAGCTATTAACAAAGATAAAAAAAATATGAGACGAATCAGACGATAACAGTAAATCAATATTTATCATTCCGGGGTACGTTCGCCATTGCCAAAATGGCTGATAGAATCGGGAAATATTACGAATCCTAATCCACAAATTAATAATGTACAAGTACATTTTA
Source organism: Tridacna gigas (assembly GCA_945859785.2). NCBI lineage: Eukaryota > Metazoa > Mollusca > Bivalvia > Cardiida > Cardiidae > Tridacna > Tridacna gigas. Next base: position 6,244,879 of record OX244039.2, read on the forward strand.
ACAAAATTAAAACATAATGTTTTTTTTTTTTTAAATCGGTAAAAGTTGAAATGGGATGATGACGAAAGTTAAGGCTGTGGCAAGAGAACTTTGGCCGTTTTGTACCTACCCCCCCCCACTTTGAACAGGTAACCTTTTTGATATACGACCGATTTTCAAGGAGGAGAAAAACATGGTTTTGCCTATTGTAGTGTATAACATGCAGTCCCCAGTTTGAAATTATTCAGAGCTAAAAAAATGTGCGTGTTATACGCACCAAAACACGGTACTTCACAATGAAAGCAGTTGCAGACGATAAAATTAATGTGACTGAAGAATTGAAATTTGTTGTTGGAAGGGTAGAAAACACTGTGGGAAAAGGAGAAAATGCTGGTTACCAGCATTTTCTCTTTTTCCCACATGTTTTCAAAAGGCTTCTTTCTCAGGGTCGTTAAAAGTCAGGATTGTGTGCTAAAGAGTTAAACCTTGTTTTACAGTTTGACAGACTTGAAGCTGTTAACAAGCTACAAAAGGAGAGAGAGACTGTACAAAGATTGAAGATGGAACAAGATAAAGTCAACGAAGAAATCCGAAAGCTGAAAAACATGGAGTTGCAGAGAGACCAGGATCGCGAGGCTGAAAGGTTTTCTGATCGAGACACTGTCCGACAAGCTGACCGGGAAAAGGAGGAATATAAAATGAAACTTGTGAGTGCACATATTTAAGTTTTTATTTCGAGTTGTCCAAAATCTTGTATCCTCATGTACTGATAAGTACAGAATCAAGTTTATTTTATAGAATAGATTTGTTGAATTTGACATGTTGACGTTAATATTGCAGTTTTAAGAAAGTATTGGACCTTGTAAGTTCAAGATCGGACTGCACTTTTTTTGCAGTCAGATCTTGATGACAGAGTCTGCAAAAGGCAATCATCTATATATATATATATTCATCTACATTGTCTGGACAAAGCAACCTTATATGATTAGTGTTCTTAGCACTGGCAGCTTGACCCTTTCCCAAATGACAAACTTTGGACTCTGAATTTGAAAACATCTGCAGTCAACAATTTCAAACCTGACACAAATGAACAGATGTTCGCCTACATGGTAAAAACTCTGTGGGAAAGGGAGAAAACGCTGGTTACCAGCATTTTCCTATTTTCCCACAATGTTTTCAAATGCCTTCTTTCCCAGAGTCGTGATAACCCAGAATTGTTTGGTAAAGGGTTAAGAGACACACAGACATACAAAAGACTTTAACCCTTTACCAGACGACAAAATTTTAGGCTTGTTCAAATTGATAGCATTTGCAGCTGACAATTTCAGTGTGGCTCAAATTATGCTATTTTTCTTAGGATAGAAAACATTGTGGGAAAAGGAGGAAATGCTGGTAAACAGCATTTTCTCCTTTTCCCACAATGTTTTCAAAAGGTTTCTTTCTCAGGGTCGTTAAAAGTCAGTATTGTATGGTAGAGCGTTAAATAGGTGATTAGTATGAATGTCTTTTATTACAGCATGGGGCCAGTTATAAATTGTATGAGCCAAGTCAAAGCTCACCAGTATTTATGCCATCAGCACCAAATATATAAGCCATACTCTGGCAAAAGGGGTCTTAATATGTGAAATGGTACACCAAGCAAGTTATAGCATAATGATGGATCCAAATAATCCATCTTGTCTGAAAATCAACTGAATCATTAGGTTAGACTGCTCCTTTGTCATACATAAAATTTAACAGTAGCAAAAAGTTTCGGCCCACGTCAGCCTGCGCAGCATGCACCGGCTGACACGAGTCAGTACTTTTTTGCAGATGCATTAAACCCCATTTTCATAAAGCATTACTCAATTTTAGAAATTGACCTCTTTCAACGGCTGAAAAAACAATTCACTAAAACTCTGAAAATGTTTTATCTTAGAGGCTGAAAACAAACACACAGGCATCATTATATCCAAGAACAGACTGCACGTTCTGCATGTCTGATCTTGATCTAAGCCTAAAGCAAAGGCTCCTGCTTTTTTCTGTTGGGTCGAGAAGGTTAATCCTTTACCACAAAATCCCAACACTTACAACCCCAAGAAAGAAACCTTTTGAAAACATTTTGGGAAAAGAAGAAAATGCTGGTAACCAGCATTTTCTTCTTTTCCCACAGCGTTTTCTGCCCTTTTAGAGACAAATGTTATGTTTTCAGCTACATTTAAAATGCCATCTGCAAATCTTTCAATTTGGACTTGTCTACATTTTTGTCATGTGGTAAAGAGTTAATATAAGCAATATTAAATAATTACAGCATGAACAAGAACTTGAGACTCAAAGACTGACCCAGAAAGTTGCCAGGATGGAGGAACAGTTGTCTGAGAGCAGAGAGAAGGAACTTAGAGCTATTCGCGACCTTGAACACGAGCGACTGCGTATACCCCCACCTCCTCCCGAAATGGTTTGTAAACATGATCTGTTTCGTTTACCCCTTAACTCTTTACCAATCAACAAAATTTTGGACTAGTCGAAATTAAAAGCAATTGCAGACGACAAAATAAATGCTACTCAAAAATTGAAATTTGTTTTAGGAAGAGTAGGAAACAATATGGGAAAAGGAGAAAATGCTGGTTAACAGCATTTTCTGCTTTTCCCACAATGTTTTCAAAAGGTCGTTAAAAGTAGGGATTGTGTGGTAAAGGTTTAACTCTTTACCAAACGACAAAATTTTAGACTAATTGAAATTAAAAGCATCTGCAGATGACCAAATAAATGTTACTCAAAAATTGGAATTTGTTTTAGGAAAAGTAGAAAACATTGTGGGAAGAGGAGAAAATGCTGGTTACCAGCATTTTCTCCTTTTCCCACAATGTTTTCAAAAGCTTGCTTTCACATGGTCATTAAAAGTCGGGAATGTGTGGTAAAGAGTTAATTGTTTACAACAAAATTTTAGACTTGTCCAAATTGAAAGCATTTGCAGATGACAAAAAAAATGTGACTCAAACATGCAATTTTTAGCTCACCTTAGCACAATGTGCTAAAGGTGAGCTATTGTGATCGCCCTATGTCCGTCGTCCGTCGTCCGTCAACAATTTCTTTAAACATCTTCTTCTCCTAAACCACTGGGCCAATCTTGATGAAACTTGGCAGGGATGTTCCTTGGGTGAAGCTGTACCAAAATTGTTCAAAGAATTGAATTCCACCCACAACTGTGGTTGCCATGGCAACAAAAAGGAAAAAAAAAGCAAAATCTTTGAAAATCTTCTTCTCTGAAACTAGAAGGCGCAGAGCTTTGATATTTGGTATGTAGCATCTCCTAGTGGACCTCTACCAAGTTTGTTCATTTGATGCCCCTGGGGTCAAAACTGGCCCCGCCCCGGGGGTCACAAGTTTGAGCATAGTAACAAAGAAGGAAAACTTTAAAAATCTTCTTCTCTGAAACTTGAAGGTGTAGAGCTTTGATATTTGGCATGTAGCATCTCCTAGTGGACCTCTACCAAGTTTGTTCATATGATGCCCCTGGGGTCAAAACTGGCCCCGCCCCAGGGGTCACAATTTCCAACATAGGAACAAAGAAGGAAAACTTTAAAAATCTTCTTCTGTAAAACTAGAAGGCATAGAGCTTTAATATTTGGCATGAAGCATCTCCTAGTGGACCTTTACCAAGTTTGTTCATATGATGCCCTTGGGGTCAAAACTGGCCCTGCCCCGGGGGTCACAAGTTCAAACATAGGAACAAAGAGGGGAAACTTTAAAAATCATCTTCTCTGAAACTGGAAGGCGTAGAGCTTTGATATTTGGTATGTAGCATTGCCTAGTGGACCTCTACCAAATTTGTTCATATGATGCCCCTGGGGTCAAAACTGGCCCCACCCTGGGGGTCACAAGTTTGAGCATAGTAACAAAGAAGGAAAACTTTAAAAATCTTCTTCTCTGAAACTTGAAGGCGTAGAGCTTTGATATTTGGCATGTAGCATCTCCTAGTGGACCTCTACCAAGTTTGTACATATGATGCCCCTGGGGTCAAAACTGGCCCCGCCCCGGGGGTCTCAATTTCCAATATAGGAACAAAGAAGGAAAACTTTAAAAATCTTCTTCTGTAAAACTAGAAGGCATAGAGCTTTGATATTTGGCCTGAAGCATCTCCTAGTGGACCTCTACCAAGTTTGTTCATATGATGCCCCTGGGTCAAAACTGGCCCCGCCACGGGGGTCACAAGTTCGAAGATAGGAACAAAGAAGGAAAACTTTAAATTTCTTTTTCTCTTAAACGGGAAGGTGTAGAGCTTTGATATTTGGTATGTAGCATTTCCTAGTGGACCTCTACCAGGTTTGTTCATATGATGCCCCTGGGTCAAAACTGGCCCAGCACCGGGGGTCACAAGTTCGAACATTGGAACAAAGAAGGAAAACTTTAAAATTCTTCTTTAAAACTGGAAGGCGTAGAGCTTTGATATTTGGTATGTAGTGATTCTCTTCTAAGTTTGTTTGCCCATCTAAGCGCAACAAGTTCATTGAGTTCAAAATTGGGTCATCTTGGGTCATAAACTAGGTCACTAGGTCAAATTAAAGAAATACCTTGTTGGCACTCTTGAGGCCACATTATTTGCTCAGTTGCCTTGAAAATTAGTTAGAAAGTTTGTCTTTATAAAGTCTCACATAAGATTAATTTGGGTCAACTTTGGTCATAAACTAGTTCACTGGGTCAAATTAAAGAAATACCTTGTTTGCACTCTGGAGGCCACATTTATTGCTCAAATGACCTGAAATTTGGCCAGAATGTTTGTCTTGATGAAATACCAGATGAGTTTGGATTTGGGTCACCTGGAACCATAAACTAGGTCACTAGGTCAAAGTAAAGGAATACCTTGTGGGCACTCTAGAGGCCACATTCTTTGCTTAATTGCCTTGAAAATTGGTCAGAATGTTTGTCTTTGTAAAATCTCACATGAGGTTGAATTTGGGTCAACTGGGGTCATAAACTAGGTCACTTGGTCAAATTAAAGAAATAGCTAGTGGGCACTCTAGAGGCTACATTTATTATTCATTTGATTTGAAAATTGGTTAAAATGTTTCTTTTGATATAGTCAAAGACCAGTTCAAATTTGGGTCATCTGGGGTCATAATCTAGATCACTAGGTACAATTAAAGAAATATCTTTAGGGCACTCGAGGCCACATTTTTTGCTCAATTGACTTGAAAATTGGTCAGAATGTTTGTCTTCATGAAATTTGAGTTTGAATTGGGTCACCTGCGGTCAAAAACTAGGTCACATGGTCAAATTAAAGAAAAACCTTAAAGGCACTCTACTAAGGTGAGCGACCCAGGGCCATCATGGCCCTCTTGTTTAAAATTGTGGGAAAAGGAGAAAATGCTGGTAACCAACATTTTCTCCTTTTTCCACAATATTTTCAAAAAGTTTCTTTCTCGAAATCATTAAAAGTTGGGATTGTCTGATAAATAGTTAACCAAATGACAAAACTGTAATACGGGTCCCGCATTATAAGCTTTTCCAGCCAACAAATTCATTGTGGTTCAGATGGTGAAATTTGATCTTTGAAAGGTAGGGAAAAGGAGATAATGTTAGTTACCAGCATTTTCTCCTCTTCCAACAATGTTTTCAAAGCTTTCTTCCTAACGGTTGTTAAAACTCAGGATTGTCTGGTAAAGGGTCAAAGATTATCTTGGTAGTTCTTATGGCATTTGTCAAAGACAATGCCACTATGAGTTCAGTACGGTATTTTGAAAATCGTGTATCGTAGTTTGTGCAAAATTAAAGGAAGTAAACCCAATATAACTCAATCTTAAGACAAATAAGAGTCTTGATAGCACTCAGATATATAATTTACAATGGTGTATTAAAATAAACTGGATTATGCCTTTGATCATGGGAATACTTCTTTTTGTAATTGAAAATGTCTATACTGGCTATGGCCTTCTTTTGGCGCAATGATACACGCAACCTGACCGTGTTCATCACAAAACCAGTTCATCACTGGGCTTTTGCGTCCATTGGCTTGTTCGTCCAGGCTTGTTCGTCCCACATTATTAGTCCCCTACCGGCAAAGCGAAAGAGGACTTTAGGTTTGCACTCCGTCCATCCCTCCGTGTGTCCATCTGTCCGTCAGTCTGGCAATTCAGTTTTCTGGACTTTTTTTCTAAACGCTGGTACATATTGAGCTGAGTTTTGGTGTGTAAGTCACCCACCATCACTTACAGATCAAGTTCGACTTTCGTTCCGGTCCACTGGTTTTTCATGGATTTACGGGCCTTGGACTTACAAAATTTCACTGATAAATCAGTTTTCCGGACTTTTTTCCTAAACACTGGTAGGTATTGATCTCAGATTTGCTGTGTAACTCAAGCACCATGACTTACAGATCAAGTTCGACTTTCGTTCCGGTCCACTGGTTTTTCTCGGATTTACTGGCCTTGGACTTACAAAATTTCACTGATAAATCAGTTTTCCGGACTTTTTTTTTCTAAATGCTGGTAGATATTCACCTGACTTTTGCTGTGTAAGTCAACCACCATGACTTACAGATCAAGTTCGAGTTTCATCCCGCTCCACTGCTTTTTCACACATTTATGGGCCTTGGACTTACAAAATTTCACTGATAAAACATTTTTCCGCACTTTTTTTTCTAAACGCTGCTACATATAGAGCTGATTTTTGGTGTGTACATCAACCACCATGACTTACACATCAAGTTCAAGTTTCGTCCCGGTCCACTGCTTTTTGACGCATTTACGGGCCTTGGACTTACAAAATTTCACTGATAAAACATTTTTCCGCACTTTTTTTCTAAATGCTGCTACATATAGAGTTGATTTTTGGTGTGTACATCAACCACCATGACTTACACATCAAGTTCGAGTTTCGTCCGGCTCCACTGCTTTTTGACGCATTTACAGGCCTTGGACTTAAAAAATTTCACTGACATGCCAGCAATACATACGGCCGGTAGGGGACTGTGTATTGCTATGCAATACTATCAGAATGTTTGTTGTAATTGAAAATGTCTGTACTGGCTATGGCCTTCTATTGGCGCAATGATACACGCAACCTGACCGTGTTCATCCCAAAACCAGTTCATCACTGGGCTTGTGGGTCCATTGGCTTGTTCGTCCAGGCTTGCTTGTCCCACATTATTGTTTGTTTATTTTTCAAATTATTAATTCCACGCAACGGCTCCCTTGACAAATGCCACACCTGTGCTTTCAATGCTTTGATTACAGGTAGAATCAATTTGATCCTCTGACATTTCTCATACAGATATCTGTTCAAACCTCACCGAGACTAGACACACAGGAAGTGACAACATCAGTGGAAAGCATGGCAGAACAACGTGAAAGATGGCACGTGTACAGGTCACAGTTAGAGAGTATGTGCCAGAGCTTGCATTATCTTGTGTTACGATGTCGGGACCAGCTTAACAAAGCCACACATGGGTATGTCCTTGTTCTGTTCTATTCTATAATCATTTGGAGATGAGCTATGCTCTGTGAAAAGGGTGTTTATTCCATCTTTATGATGCATTATCCCTTTACCACATAATCCAGACTTTTAATGACCCTGAGAAAGAAGCCTTTTGAAAACATTGTGGGAAAAGGAGAAAATGCTGGTAACCAGCATTTTCTCCTTTTCCCACAATGTTTTCTTCCCTTCCAGAAACAAATTTATATCACATTTATTTTGCCGTCTGCAACTGCTTTGAATTTGGACCAGTCCAAAATTTTGTTGCTTGGTAAAGAGAAGTGAGTAAGTTATCACATATTTATGGATCTATAAAATCTATTCCCTCTAACAACTGACTGATTAAATGGTTCTTTGACATGCAGAAAATTTTCAGAAAGCAAAAAAGTTTCGACCCATGTCAGCCTGTGCAGACTGTGCAGTTGACATGGGTCATTCCTTTTTGCGGATGCATTAGGATCATTACTTTTTGCGGATGCATTAAACCCCCTTTTCACAGATCATGGCATATGTACTTGTTCCTAACTTATATCAAATTTACAAACTCTGTATCAAACAGTCCAGAGTGTAAATTTTTTTGAATGAAGAAAGCTTTGGAAAATCTTGTGAGTAAAGGAGAAAATGCTGATAGCATTTTTTTTTTTTTTTTTTTGTCTTTGCCCACAATGTTTTCTACCTTTCCAAAAGGCAAATTTCAGTTTTTGAGTCACATGTAATTTGTCAACTGCAAATGTTTTCAATACAGAAAAGTGTGATATTCGGATGTCTGATAGAGTTAGCCAGAAATTTGCAGTCTTGGTAATGTAGCTCTTATTTTGGCGGGAGGGCGGGGGGTGGTCTTTTTCTTACAAACATAGTATTTAACATTTTCTTCATTACCTACAATGTTTTTCTACTCATTACGGTTTTCAGGTATTTGAGTATAGGTAAGTCTTAAGTTTGGTTTCTGGTAAAAGTTTACCTTTCACGGAAGAATCCAATGTTTTGAGGACCCTGAGAAAGAAGCTAAAAACATTGTGGGAAAAGGAGAAAATGCTGATAATCAGCATTTTCTCCATTTTCCATAATGTTTTCTATTCTTTTTACAGAAATCATTATTTTGGTTACCTTTGACTCATGGTATGCAAGTGCTTTCAATTTGGACCCCTCTAAAGTTTTGTTGTTTGGTAGAGTTAACCATTTCCCTCACACATTCCAGAGTTTTAAAGACCCTGAGGGAAAAGTCTTTGGAAAACATTGCTGGAAGTGGAGAAAATGCTGGTCACCAGCATTTTCACCTTTTCCCACAATGTTTTCTTTCCTCTTAACTCTTTACCACACAATCCCGACTTTCAACGACCCCAAGAAAGAAGCCTTCTGAAAACATCGTTGAAAAAGGAGAAAATGCTGGTAACCAGCATTTTCTCCTTTTCCCACAATGTTTTCTACCCTTCTCAAAACAAACTTTAATTTTTCAGTCAAATTTATTTTGTCGTCTGCAGATGCTTTCAATTTGGACTAGTCTATAATTTTGTCACTTGGTAAAGAGTTAACTCTACCACACAATCACGGGTTTTTTCGACCCTGAAGAAGAAGCCTTTTGAAAACATTGTGGGAAAAGGAGAAAGTGCTGGTAACCAGCATTTTCTCCTTTTCCCACAATGTTTTCTAACCATTCCAAAACAAATTTCAATTTTTGAGTCACATTTATATTGTCGTCTGCAAATGCTTTCAATTTGGACTGGTCTAAAATTTTGTTGTTTGGTAAAGAGTTAAAGATAGATTACAATGTGATATGTTCATACATGTAAACTCCACTGCATCATCTTCCAAGAAGGTAATGAAGTGACTGTATTTTTTCAGAGGACAAAGACAAGCAGACATGGCAGACTTTGAAGTCTTGCAAACATCTCTAAGAGACCTGTTGTCAGAAGTTAAACAGTTACAGGAAATGGAAGGCGACTTTATGTCTCATCCCTCGTCGTCTGTGAACGAACGAATTCTCCGTCAAAATGAAGAACTGACCAATTTTGTGGCGAGAATGAGCGAGGAGAAAACAGAACTGAGGAATGCCTTGACGAGACTGGAAGAGGAGATTTGGCGATACAGACAGATGGATTCCAAATATCAGGTATGCTGCTTTTGTTTTAACTCTTTACCACACGACAAAAATGTGGAGTTGTCTAAATTCAAAGCATTGGCAGATGACAATTGAAATGCGGCTCAAATCATGGAATTTGTCTTTGATAGGGTTGAAAATATTGTGGGAAAAGGAGAAAATGCTGGTTACCAGCATTTTCTCCTTTTCCCACAATGTTTTCAAAAGCCTTTCATTTCAGGGTCATTAGAAGTCGGGATTGTGTGGTAAAGGGTTAATGGCAGAGTAGCAGCCAAATATAAACGATGCCATGTTAAAATGCTTTTAGATTTATATCATACCATTATAAAGTATGGAAACTCTTGTGAAGATGACAGTCTGTTATTGTATTGTTAGTCTAAGTTTTAGTTCCTGACAGAGAAATGAATTTCAAAACTAGGTTAAAAGGTGCCAGATTGCCCTTTCATTTGTTTACTTTTACCTGATTTTAAAATTCATTTTTCTGCCAGTGACTTACACCTGGACGGACCACACAATAACAGATTGTCATCTACACAGTATTTTTCATGCCTTTAAGAGGCATTATTTAAATTCAAATACATTGTGACACCTACTTTGTTTTTTTTTGTGCTACTGTGCCTTTAATGCATTACTGCACAGGCTTTTATTTTTAGACAAACTGAGAATCATTTTTAGTGGCCTGAAGGGGAAAGATTCAAATGGAAGGAAAATTTTGTTGTCTTGTGGGTGAGGAAGCAATTTAGGAAGAGTGGCTATCGCCTGTTACAAGCACTTGCTCCTTTTCAAACAGTGTTTAACTCTTTACCAAACGACAGAATTTTAGACTGGTCCAAATTGAGAACATTTGCAGGCTACACGTAAAATTTAGCTGAAATGATGGTAATTGCCTCTGAAAGTGTAGAAAACCTTGTGGGATGAGGAGAAAATGCTGGTTACCAGTATTTTCTCCTTTTGCTCACAAGGTTTTCAAAAAGCTATTTCTTCAGGGTGATTAAAACTCGGGATTGTGTGGTAAAGGGTTAAAAAAATTAACATGTGTGTAGAGCAGGAGTATACAAATAATTTACAATAAAGGATTAAAACATACCAAAACTCTTTTTTTTTCTTCACCTCTGCAAGCTCTACATTGTTGAAGGTTTTGTAGATCAAGATCAGAATGCATAGAACATTCATTTTGCCATTTGAGCAAGATACTTGTGTAAAAAAGGCTGAAACTGTCTGCAGTTTTCACAGGCTTAATGGAAGGAAAATTCCGCCTGGAAATGTTTTAATTTGGACAAGCCTAAAGTTTTATCGACTGGTAAAGGGTCATATCAGGATTTTCAACATGAATCAAGATGTGAATCATGATATGTAAAACTGTTCTGGAAAAGCAGAAATGGGAGGAATTGCTTGCCATTTTTGTGGAGAAATTGCTCACAATTTCTACTTTTGCCAAAATGTTTTCTAAAGTGGTCAACTGCAAGGTATATACTAATTTTCAGCCAATTTTTAACCCATGTCAACTTTATTTTTATGAAAGTATTATTATTTTGGCATCTTTTTGTCTAATGTTGCCTCTGATGGTTGCAAGGTTGCATAGATGGATAGAAAATGGATTTCATTTTCTGGAGGCCATCAAAGAAATTACAGTTTTCGTTTTCAGTTTTCATTTGAAGACAAACCCCTTGAATTTCTTTATCCCTTACACCATATATATCGGTTATTCATCTCTGTTTACACAACTGACTGAATTCTGAACCATTCAACAGTCTATCAAGTATTAAGAGCGTGTAATCTCTCTGGCTGTCAGGATGTATCTTTAAGGGTTTAAGTTTTCTTTCAATTTCTATCAAATAGGACATGCAGAGAAACTCAGAACATGCCGATCACATAATTGTTGCTGAAAGAGCAGAATGGGCCAAAGAAAAACTATCCCTACAGATGGCGCTTAATGCTGCAGAGCGTGAAATTGACCTCTTACAAACAGATTTGAGAGTGGAGAGAGAAAGACGTGTGGCAGCAGGGCTTACTGATACACATGAGAGTGATAAGATAAAGATTCAGAGACTGTACGGAAAATATTTACGGGCCGAGAGTTTCCGAAAGGGTTTAGTGTATCAGAAGAAGTACTTGTTGGTGCTATTGGGAGGTTTCCAGGACACCGAAGAGACAACTTTAGCTTTGTTATCAAGAATGGGCGCCGTCGATCAGCACAGTTTACGCCGAATCAAGCCTAAACCTCTTACAGCATTCAGGGGAGCAGTCAGAGTTGTGATAGCAATTAGCAGGTTAGTTATTTAACTCTTTACCACACTATCCAGACTTTTAACAACCTTGAGAAAGAAGCTTTTGAAAACATTATGGGAAAAGGAGAAAATGCTGGTAATCAGCATTTTCTCCTTTTCATACAAGGTTTTCTACCCTTCCTAACACAAATTTTATATTTGAGTCACATTTATAGTGTAGTCTGGAAATTCTCTGAATTTGGACAAGTCTAAAATTTTATTGTTCTGTAAAGGGTTAAGCCTTTACCTAACAATCTGATGGTGTTATGATCCTGGCTACTATATAGAAGGCTTTTGAAAACAAAAATGGAAAATGATAAAGTGTTGTGTTTTTTTTGTGAGGTATTTTAATAGCCCTGTAGTCTGCATCTTAATGCAAAAATCTTTTACATTTTCTCAGATAGCTTTCATTACTTAACCTTTAACCACACAATCCTAAGTTGTAACGCCCCCAAGGGAAAGGACTTTTGAAAACATTATGGGAAAAAGAGAAAATGCTGGTAACCAGGATTTTCTCCTTTTTCCACGTTTTCTGTCCTTTTAGAGACAAATGTCCTAATTTGTGCAACATTTAATTTGTCGTCTGCAAATGCTTTCAATTTGAACATGTCTTAAATTCTGTCGTGTGTTAACCCTTTCCCAAACAAGCCCTGGTTTTCATGTGTCTGCAGTACAAGTCTTTTGAAAACACTGTGAGAAAAGGAGAAATTGCTCGTAACGAGCAATTTCTCCTTTTCCCACAGTGTTTTCTACCCTTTTTGAGACCTCTCTGCCATTTTCATCAAATTTAAAATTGTCGTCAGCAGTCTCTTTCAATTTGGACCAGTCCAAAATTTGTCGTCTGGGAAAGGGTTAAAGGGTTAGGATATTTATTTCAAACAAAAGGAGAACCCAAGGGCATGTAACCCTGAGTATTTTGACACAGTTATGTCCCTTGTAGCGTGGCTTTTTTCGAAGAAAACATCCAGGTATTGTTGTTTCCCTGGCGTCGTCTGCGTCATTGTCAGCATTTTCTTGTGAAAACTTCGACACTTTATAATATCTCTGTTATTACTGAAGATATTTGCTTCAAACTTGGACAAGTTCTTAATTATCAAAAGGGGAACCTATATAACAAGGGCAGGTAACCATTATTTTCGACAGAGTTATGCCAATTTTTCAACTTGGAATTGTCACTGAAAATCAAGCAACTGCAGCCGAGTGTTGGCACCCACATGCGGTGCTCTTGCTTGGCTTGGAATTTTCACTGTAAAAGCAGCTGCACCGGCATTCATTGCTCTTGTTTTAAATTTTTTCTATCTTTGATGGTGAATTGAGACTTTTTACTTGTGTTACAGAATGAAATACCTTGTGAAGAAATGGAGAAGAGCAACCCGGGTTGGATCTGAGGTAGTTGGTGGTACAATGGACCAGAGTAATGGTAAGTATAGGGTTTGCTCATCTTTATAAAAACAGATGTTTAACTCTTTACCATATAGTCCCAAGTTTTAATGACCCTGAAAGAGAAGGCTTTTGAAAACATTGTGGGAAAAGGAGAAAATGCTGGTAACCAGTTTTGTTTCTACCCTATCAAATACAGATAAGATGTAAGAAACATCAAATTTGTCGGCTGCAAACACTTTCAATTTGGTCCAGCCCGCCAGGGTGGCTCAGTGGTTAGCGTGTCGGACTCATGACCTGGTGGTTGCGAGTTCGATACCCGGTTGTGAGGCAAACTTTCTTTCCGGCGATTTTTCACCTCTCACCTCTAATGCATGTGAGAAAAGTAGTCAGTGGTTTTGGAAAGAAAGTTGTGTCAGTAATGGTTTGAGAAAGCCAGGAAGCACATAGGTGCATTGCTGACCGCCATGATATGACCTAAGCTGTTAAAATGGTTTTAAACTCCATTACGAACAAACCAAACCAATTTGGTCCAGTCCAAAATTTTGTCGTTTGGTAAAGAGTTAATTATTGTGGCATTGAACATTCAGATATTCAGTCATTATGTTAAAATGTTTTGATGGATGCAGTATTAGCCAGAAAATAAACTATTCATACTTTTATCTTCAGAAGTTTTCAGCATTGACAAGTCATAAAAGACATGTAAAATTTAGTTGTTTGAAAAAGGGTTATCTTCTGTTATCTAAACAATCTTTTTAACTCTTTACCAAACGACAAAATTTAAGACCAGTCCAAATTGAAAGCTTTTGCAGACGACAAAATAAATGTAAATCAGAAATTGAAATTTGTGTTTGGAAAACATTGTGGGAAAAGGAGAAAATGCTGGTTACCAGCATTTTCTCCTTTTCCCACAATGTTTTCAAAAGGCTTCTTCCTCAGGGTCGTTAAAAGTTGGGATTGTGTGGTAAAGAGTTAACCAACTGACAAAAATTTAGACATGTCCAACTTGATAGTAACTCTTGTGTTTGCCACTATGTTTTCCACATGTATCCATGTCAAACCTAAAACCATGTCGACTATCCCTATTTTGCCCAGAAATTTTAAGAATCATCTGCTGCAAGTTTATTTCAGGAACTAATGTTCAGTAGATGTTAAGTCTTTACTAAGGGACAAAAAATGTGGACTTGTCCAAATTGAAAGCATTTGCAGACAACTATTTAACTCTACCACACGGCAAAAATGTAGACTTGTCCAAATTGAAAGCATTTGCAGATGACAATTTAAATGTTGTTTAAATGATGTACAGTCAAACCTGGTGATCCGTCCACCTCCATTCAGCGTGAACCTTCACTTAACGGCCAGTTCAATGTCCCCCCAACTACTTTTACTCTATATGAACCTTTATTCAACACGCACCCTTAAAACGCACGCAACGGCCGCCGAAATCGTGTCCCATTTTTCAAAACAACCTGGTATGTAGCGGCCAGTAACCAACGTAAGTCGGACTGCTAACTTATACTTCACACTTAGTGTACTTCTCACATCCGACCGTTTTTGGATTAACAACTAGAGTGTCAAAATCGAACAAGCATATACACACGTCGCCAATCAACAGGTGTATGCATATAACCTGATATCCTCTAGAATGGGTTATTTTGATGCAATTGATGATTACGTAAGCTATTATTCCCGATTTGTCAAAAATTTTGAAGTTAGAAATCAAATGTAAATTACCCGAGTCAGACTACCAAAAATGTTTTTCTGCTTTCGATTTAATCTGAAATTACGTAACGTACGTGTAGCTGCCTCGACATCTTGTTTGTCTGCTTACTTCTAAAAGGTGAGAAAAGATTAAAGAAAACTGTCCTAACAACCGATTGCACCCAAATTAGTATAGGTTATTACCTGCCGGTGTGTTTAAGAAATTGTCTTTGATGACATTAATTTTAATTGACGATTACACCTGTGTCACATTTTAATTGACCAGTAAACCTACGACTGTTTGATCTTTATGCCCAATCATCTTTCGACCATTCCATTGTTTTGGTTGGTGATTATACCAAAGATGCAGATTTCTTATGTTTTGACCGTATGATTTGTCTATTGTATTTTTGACTCGAGACTGTTAACATCATATTTGGAATTACATGTAGTTTGAATTAGATCCAACTGTTTCTTTGTTTTTCCCTGGCATATGTGCATATGCATGACCATGCACATGTGTACTTACATTTGTCTTGGGTATGTATGCACATGTACATGTATATGGACATGTACCCCAGCCCTTTATAAATGTTTAGGAAAAGATAACTCCGAGAACATCTTGCGTGATCGACCTCTTTTAAGCAAGCACCTGTCTTAAGCAAGCGATTTTGGAAGGGCCCTTGACCGCTTGCTTAAGACAGGTTTGACTGTAATTTGTCATTGATAGGGTAGAAAACATTGTGGGAAAAGGAGAAAATGCTGGTTACCAACAATGTTTTCAAACGGTTCTTGCTCAGGATTGTTAAAACTCGGGATTGTGTGGTAAAAATTTAAATGTGGCTCAAATGATTTAAATTGTCCTTGACAGGGTAAAAAAATATTGTTGGAAAAAGAGAAAATGCTCATTCCAGCATTTTCTCCTTTTCCAACAATGTTTTTTAAAGATGTCTTCCTTGGGGACGTTAAAAATTTTGATTGTAAACTCTTTACCACACAATTCCGAGTTTTAACGACCCTGTGAAAGAAGCCTTTTGAAAACATTGTGGGAAAAGGAGAAAATGCTGGTAATCAGCATTTTCTCCTTTTTCCACAATGTTTTCTACTGTTTCCAAAACATATTTCAATTTTTCAGTCACATTTATTTTGTCGTCTGCAAATGCTTTCAATTTGGGCAAGTCTAAAGTCTTATCGTTCGGTAAAGAGTAAAATCACATAAACTCTTTACATTACAGGATACGTGCCACACTCCAACAGCTATTCACCGCCACGACATGGCACATCACCGAGATATTCCTCCGCACAAATCAGGTCTTCTTCTTCACCGCCCCAAACCTCATCATACCACCATCAGTCGCCTCTCCGATCATCAGATCCTCCGTCTTCATACAGCAGCCAGAGTTCACATTTCGATATCGACCCGTATTCAGCATACGCTTATCAGCCTAGACTAGGTTCAAGTTCCAGCAGAATGCCATTAACACCCCCAAAGAAAGATTACACCAGTACAACTAAATATACCTCTCCGTCCTCTGGTGCTAGAAGGTAAGCTCCAAACTCAGTACTCCTTTCCCACACAATTCCAGGCTTTAACGACACTGAAGAAGAGAGTTTTTGAAAACATGGTGGAAAAAGGAGAAAATGCTGGTAACCAGCATTTTCTCCTTTTTCAGCAATGTTTTCTACCCTATCAAAGACAGAAATCCTCATTTAAACTACATTTAACCCTTTAACAGAAGACAAAATTTCAGCCTTGTCCAAATTGAAAGCATTTGCAGACGACAATTTCAGTGTGGCTCAATGGTGCAACTTTTATTTGATAGCGTAGAAAACATTGTGGGAAAAGGAGAAAATGCTGGTTACCAGCATTTTCTCCTTTTCCCATGATGTTTTCAAAAGGTTTCTTTCCCAGGGGCGTCAAAAGGCGGCATTGTGTGGTAAAGGCTTAATTTGTCGTCTGTAAATGCTTTCAGTTTGGTGTAGTCCAAAATTTGGTCTTTCGATGAAGAGCTCACAGACAACAAAATTTTAGACAGGTCCATACTGAAAGCACCTGCAGACAGCATATTAACCCTTAACTACTCAATCACAAGTTCTAATGACACATAGGAAATAACCTTTTGAAAATGTTGTTGAAAAAGGAGAAATGGTGATAACAAGCATTTTCTCTTTTTCCCATGATGTTTTCTACCTAGTCAAATATGTCTTTAAATGCTTTCTGTTTTGAAGAGTCAGATTTGGGAAAGGTTTAGCTCTCAGGATTGTTTGATAAAGAGTTAGAAAATATATTTGAGCCATGCTGTGGCAAAAGGGGGCTTAATGCATCTCCTTGATGCATTATACCAAGCAGGTCTTAACATAATTATGGATCCATAAAATCCATTTTGTATAAATACTGGCTGAATCATGAGGTAGAATGGTCCTTTGACACACAGAAAATTGATCAAAAGAAAAAAGTTTCGACTTTCATCGGCCTGCGCAGACTGACATTGGTTGATACTTTATGCCAATGCATTAAGCCCCCTTTTTACAGAGCATGGCTCATTTGTAATAGACAAACATTTTCACTTTCAGGAAAATTTTAACAACTGCTAGTATCCCAGCATCCACTGGTCGAGTTCGTTTCTCATCAGAAAACAGCAACAATGGAAGTTTAGGTGACCCTGATGATTATATAAATAGATTAGAAAATTTACAATCTAGGCTAGGATCCCTGCAGAGTGGTGGGTATTTTGTGTCCTCAACCCCTGTCCCTCATAGACAATCATATCGCAACCATTTGAAATACATTTTGTAAAAAAGAAAAAAACTTTAATTAGTCAAATTTTTTTGTGACTGGACAACGAAATTTTGAATTTGTCTAAATTCCATGTGATTGCAGGCAATAAATGATATTCACACAATGAAATTAGTCTTTTAAAGCAGGTTTACCAGCATTTCTTCTTTTCCCACAATGCTTTCTGCACAGAGCTCCAGATAAAGGAAGTGATTTTGATTTCAAAATTGAAACTATTAATCACTCTCTACTATACCCTATGTTATGGGTACTCATCAGAATCGTCTCATCAAGACGATTCTAATGAGTACCCACAACATAGGGTTTAGAAGAGATATAATGGATTTAGAATGCTATCACTCCTTCGTATCTGGAGGTCTACTTTCAGAAACCTTTTCCCTCAGGGATGTTTAACCCCTTCCCACATCACAAAAGTTAACGCTCATCTGTACATGAAGCAATTTTATAGGGAGAAACTAATTATCAGTCAAAATGATATTTGTTTTTGACAGGGTAGAAAACAGTGTGTGGGAAAAAGGAGACAATGCTGGTTACCAGCATTATTTCCTTTTCCCACAGTGTTTCCATAAGTCTTTTTACCTCAGGGTTGTCAAAATTGGAAACTGTGTGGTGAAGGTTTAAACTTGGGTTGTTTCTGAAAGGCTTAATCCTTTACCAGACAATCCCGACTTTAACGACCCTAAAGAAAAGCACTTTTGAAAACATGGTGGGAAAAGGAGAAAATGCTGGTAACTAGCATTTTCTCCTTTTCCCACAATGTTTTCTACCCTTTCAGAGACAGAAAGCATCATTTGAGCTACATTTAATTTGTTGTCTGCAAATGCTTTCAGTTTGGTCCAGTCCAAAGTTTTGTCATTTGGTAAAGGGTTAAACTCACTACAACAAAGTCTGTTTTAACCTCACAGCTTCAGAAACATGGCAAAATGAGCAAGTAGTTGCTCCTTTTTGTTCAGTGTTTCTGATGTAATTCAAGAAATTGATAGTTGCTTTTCCTAAGATTTTTCTTTGATGTGTTATCTCTTTTTTTTTGTATACCTGTAATTGTTGTCATGTGTTCAACAAAATTCAATCCATCCCGCAATTGCAAAATGAGTCCTTTCAAAAATGTTTGTTGTCTTTACAGACTGAAATGAAAATAACAACTATCCAAAGTTTTGCACGCTTACACCTTGTCACTTTAAACCCTTTACCATACAATGTCGCCTTTTGACGCCCCTGGGAAAGAAGCCTTTTGAAAACATTGTGGGAAAAGGAGAAAATGCTGGTAACCAGCATTTTCTCTTTTTCCCACAGTGTTTTCTCCCCTTTCTAAGAAAAGTTGCACCATTTGAGCCACATTGAAATTGTCGTCTGCAAATGCTTTCAATTTAGACAAGGCTAAAATTTTGCTGTCTGGTAAAGGGTTGATAAAGTTATTTGGATCTCAAAGCTGGTTGTGTCTATATGATGTAACAGGTCAAAGCTTTGCTTATTTTTGCCTTATTTGAAAGTAAAAAACATGGATTTTATTTTCAGGAATGTAAAATTGAACCCTGCACTGTGAAAAGGGGGCTTGATGCATCTGCAAAAAGTATAGACCCAGGTCAACCTGCGCAGTCTGTGCGGACCGAAATTTTTTGCTATTTGTCAATTTTGTGCATGTCCAAGGACCAGTCTACCTCATGATTCAGGTGGTTGCTAGACAAAATGGATTTATGGATTGGTAGCTGTGTGATGACTCGCTAGGTATAATGTGTCACGGAGATGCATTGAGCCCCCTTTTGCTAGAACATGGTTCATGTTTCTTGAATCACCAAAGTACTGTATCTAATATTCAGTGGGATATCATCGCATATAGATGAATTACGTCTTTATTTGGGCACGCCATATGTGCACTATTTTGAGGATTTGCCCAATTATGGTTGCAAAATTATGCAATTTTACCTAATTATCAATTACATGTAACATAGTAGATAAACCATGATGAGACAATTCTAATGAGTACCCATAACTACATAAAACCCAAGATCAGAAAATTCAAGAAATGTTTTGTCTTTCAGGAAAGAAAATCCTCAATGTATGATGACAAAAGTAAGATTTGACTGTTAAACGATGTTAATATTATGTACATGACATAGGATTTGGGGTTGTATACTGTGTTATATTTACATATGTGACAGAGGATTGGTGCTTAAGTCTTTCACTGGCAGTGTTGCCTTGGACAGGTTTTGCGGATGGTGTAGATCAAGATCAGACTGCACAAAACGTGCAGGCTGATCTTGGATCTACACCATCTGCTACCAGATTTCTGAGTAAAGGCAGTTTTACATGCAACAAAAAATATACATGTACTTGTAAACTTCGAGAAATGTTGTTTCCATATATTCGGCAGTGAAAGAGTTAACCCTTTCCCAAACGACAAATATTGGACTGGTCCAAATTCAAAGAGTTTGCAGACAACAATTTTAAATTTGATGAAAATGGCAGAAAAAGGGTAGAAAACACTGTGGGAAAAGGAGAAATTCCTCGTTACGAGCAATTTCTCCTTTTCCCACAGTGTTTTCAAAAGACTTGTACTGCAGACACGTGAAAACCAGGGTTTGTTTGGGAAAGGGTTAAAGGATTTGTGGTTATGTACTGTGTGAACATTTTGACTTTAACAATCTACACATTTAACACATGAGATTGGTGGTTTGGTCAGGGCAGTATGGGTCAATATGGCATTTTTCACCTACATTGTCAAGTTCTTTCCAGATAGTTGTTAAAATCAGATTTGAAACTTCTTTTTTTGCATCTTTCCTACTGAGAATGTCTACCATATTGTCCCTTGTTATCACCCGCAGGGGCATTACACTCTCCGAAAGTGGGGACAATTAACAGACATAAAAGGACATAGAATTTTCGGAGGATGATGATAACATTACTGTCCGGATTTTAGTCAGTGCCGACTGCGAAGCGATCACCATTTGAGAAACCCATTGTATTTAATGCAGAATATCAATTTTACGGTTGATCATGTTCAGTTGGAATTTAAATTGCATTCACGATTAACCCTTTACTGCACAGTCCTGAGTTTGACAACCCTGGAAGAGAGGCCTTTTGAAAACATGGTGGGAAAAGGAGAAAATGCTGGTAACCAGCATTTTCTCCTTTTCCCACGTTTTCTACCCTATCAAGGACAAACTTTGGGCCACCTTTGATTTGTCGTCTGCAAATGCTTTCAGTTTGGACCAGTCTAAGATTTTGTGGTGTGGTAAAGGGTTAATATTTGACACTTGTCTTCAATACCTTTACTTTCTTAAAGTTTTTCCAAATTAGTTGACAAACTCTGTGGTATCAGAAGTTTAAAATGTTATCGGAAGTGGATAATATATTTCGATAGTCAGGTGTTAGTGACATCTATTTGTCGATGCCATAAATGTATTCAAGCCGATCTATTTCAACTTGATCGCTGGATTGGTCATCTGGTAAGCCCATTTTCAGTAAGAAAAAAGCTGAGGAAGTGTTAATTAGCAGGGGAGCTTCTATAAGGGACATTACGGTATTTCATTTATTCAGTACAACAAGGGTTATATTTACATGTAGTCATGTATCAGTGTAGCTCTAACCCTGTAAAAATGATAGATAAATAGATGTGTAATATTAACTGTGAGTATAAACTCTAGGTTGGTCAATTTTTGCCCTTCTCCACAACATTATATATGTAGATATTTTCATTTTTCTCTCGGATGTATTCGAAGAAAACACCAAGTTACTCTCATAGCCCTGTTGTCATTTGCACTATATTGGTGTTTTAACCCTTTACCACTCAATCCTGAGTTTGAATGATCCTGATGAAGATAGCTATTTAAAACATTGTAGGAAAAGGAGAAAGTGCTAGTAACCAGCATTTTCTCCTTTTTCCGCAATGTTTTCTGCCCTATCAGGGACACATTTTGTCATTTGAGTTGCCTTAGATTTGTGGTTTGCAAATGCTGTCAATTTAAACTGGTCTAAAATTTTGCCATTTGGTAAAGAATTAAACTTTGACATTTTTCACATGTTATTACCGAACAGAATAACTTCAAGCTTGGGCAAGTTGTTAACCATCAAAAGAGGGACACATACAAGAAGGGCACCCTATGAATATATGTGACACAGTTACGTCTCTTTTTAATGGCTGAAAAGTTTCACTGAAAAAGTAACCGCAGCCAAGTTTTGGCACCCGCATGTGGTGCACAGGACTGTTTTTTTGTTTTGAATATACAAAAAAGGAAATTAGTAATGTAGCCATATGTAGCTGTTACACATTTATGGTTTGATAGTCTTTATGATGTAGGTATTCTCTTTTACATGTACTAACAATGTGAATTAGGTTTTTTCACCTTCATTATGTCTTTTGCTGCATAGATCTGGTTTGTTTTTGTTGTATGGGATTTTTGCTGAGTGTGTCGTATTGTTTGGTTTTATTACAACTATGCTGTGGGGGTTGCCTTGGATTTTTCTTTTATCATCTAGAGAGTTTTTAGCCAAGCTGTTTCATTTGTGTGTTTAGTAAAAGTAGATTGATTTTAAGGTTATTTAGTTCAAGATCAAACTGCAAAAACATACAAATAATCTTAAATCTGCACTGTGCTATTTTACGGGACATTCTGTCCCAAATTTGCTAGAACATGCTGTTGATTCACACTGCTTGCAGAAAGTAGCTAAAGTTTACACCTTTAACACACAATCCCAAGTTTTAACAATCCAGAGAAAAAAGCCTTATGAAAACATTGTTGGAAAAGGAGAAAATGCTGGTAACCAGCATTTTCTCCTTTTCCTACAATTTTTTCTGTCTTTTGACTCTTTACCACACAATCCCAAGTTTTAACGACCCTGAGCAAGAGGCCTTTTGAAAACATTGTGGGAAAAGGAGAAAATGCTGGTAACCAGCATTTTCTCCTTTTCCCACAATGTTTTCTACCCTATCAAAGACAAATTCCATCACTTGAACAACATTGAAATTGTCGTCTGCAGATGCTTTCAGTTTGGACAAGTCTACATTTTTGTCGTGTGGTAAAGAGTTAAAGGACAGATATTATCATCTGCAAAACATTTCAAATGTCTTCTGTAAACCCTTCAATATGGACGAGTCGAAAATTTTGCCATATAGTAAAGGGTTAAGGGGCTTTCTTACAGTTTTCTTATCAAGTTTGGGATTGGCCTATCAAGGAGGATTGATTCTTGCTGCCAGTGGGAAATAAAATAGCTTTTGTAGAAGACATAGATCAGACTGGCTGAGCATGCCATTAGATCTTGGATCAACACTGTCTGCTACCTAGGCTAATCTATAGGCAAAAATATCTATAATTGCAGTGATACAGTACTTTTAAACCTTGACAAAAGTTGCCTTCATGACCCTGTACCAAACGACAAAATTTTAGATTGGTCCAAACTGAACGCATTTGCAGACGACAAATAAAATATTGATCAAATGGCGAGATTTGTCTCTGATAGGATAGAAAAGATTGTGGGAAAAGGAGAAAATGCTGGTTACCAGCATTTTCTCCTTTTCCCACAATGTTTTCAAAAGCTTTCTTTTTCAGGGTTGTTAAAACCCAGGTTTGTGAGGTAAAGAGATAATATTTACAGTAAAAGATGTACAGTTACATTTTGTAACTTTATATACAACAGTCAGGAGAATTGATTCCTTACCCTTACCACACAATCACAAGTTTTAACGACCCTGACTTAGAGGGCTTATGAAAACATTTTTGAATAAAGAGAAAATGTTGGTAACCAGCATTTTCTTTTTTTCCCACAATGTTTTCTTTTCTATTGGAAATGAAGATCATCATTTGAGGTAAATCTATTTTGTAGTCTTCAAATGCTTTGAAGAATTTGTTTAAGTACAAAGTTTTGTCACTTGGTTAAAGAGCTGGGCTTTTTTTATACAAAATTTTGATAACTACTTTTGCAGCAACACGAGTTTGGAGAAATCTATACATGTCCCAGTTTTATAGGTATTAACGTGTGATTGCTAACCTATCCTTCTATATAACTCCTATATTTTTTTTTTAAAATTTTACTCTCTACCTTTAACCCTTTACCAAACAAAGTTATGTATAAAAAACCCTGAAGAAGATGGCTTTGGAAAACATTGTGGAAAAAAGAGAAAATGTTGATTACCAGCATTTTCTCCTTTCCCCACAATGTTTTTTACCCCTTTTAGTCAACTTGGATGAGTCTTAAATTTTGAAGGTTGGAAAAGAATTAACACAGTGTCATTTATATGAAATTTTTGGTACTCGGAATGTTTGTGAAATTACATTGGAAACTCATCTTTGGAAAGGTTTGGTAAAGAGTTAACAAGATATTATTAATCAGAAGTATTCATTAGCCTTTTAAGATATTTTCCTCACCACCCTGAGTGAATGAAATTAACAGAGCGTTCAGGTTTAAAACCAATTTTTTTGGGGGGGGGGGGGAATGGAAAAAAAAAGAAGTAGAGTTCATACAATGGGTTATCAAAGTCATAAAACCTTGAACTCATTTTGTGTGAAGTTTCTGAGATTTGAACTTTTGTCTAATTTCACTTATTTCCTTACATTATATAGATTTTTTTTTTTTTTTTTTTTTTTTTTCATAAATCAATAATTCTGTGTGATTTTATCCTTTTTTAGCTCTCCTTGCCCAAGGTCAGCAAGCCAATTTTATGGCCAGGTTTCTTTTGTGTGTTTGTTCACATGCAGAAATGTTAATGTATTCTCCATAGAAAGTATGGAACAAATTTTACAATGTATTATGTGCAAGTACTCCTACCATAATCTGCCCAGAGCTTCTTCAGAGAATTCACCTTTTTAAATTCTTTACCACACAATCATGAGTTTTAACAACTCTAAGGAAGAAACCCTTTTGAAAACATTGTGGGAAATGGAGAAAATGCTGGTAACCAGCATTTTCTCCATCTCCCACAATGTTTTCTATCCGTCCAAAGGCAAATTTCTATTTTTGGGTCACATTTGTTGTCTTCTCAAGCTTTCAGTCTGGGCTAGCCTAAAATTTTGTTGTTTGGTAAAGAGTGAAAAATGGCGGTTGACCTGAAGTGCTCAAGGAAAACTATTGTGGCCAGTCATTGTCTGTCAGGGTGTATCAGTGCATTGTGTGTCAACAATTCCTTTCAAAGTGTTCAACTCTGGTTGCCACAGCAGTAAAAAGGGGAAAATTTGGAATACTTTCATGTAATGCACATCTCCATAGAAATTTCAAATCAGGGTGTATCAGTGCATTGTGTGTCAACAATTCCTTTCAAAGTGTTCAACTCTGGTTGCCACAGCAGTAAAAAGGGGAAAATTTGGAATACTTTCATGTAATGCACATCTCCATAGAAATTTCAAATTAAAGCCCTGAGGTTGCAATTGGCCCAGCACCTGGAGCTGCAAATATGTCATGGACTTATGGGTATTGCGACTTGAAAAATTCATCTTTTTCCAACCATCTGGCCAAGAGCTGTATTATCTGATATGCAGTTTGTATCAAGTGGACCCATGTCAATGTTGTTTAACCCTTTCCCAAACAAGCCCTGGTTTTCATGTGTCTGCAGTACAAGTCTTTTGAAAACACTGTCGGAAAAGGAGAAATTGCTCGTAACGAGCAATTTCTCCTTTTCCCACAGTGTTTTCTACCCTTTTTGATAACTTTCTGCCATTTTCACCAAATGCAAAATTGTCGTCTGCAGACTCTTTCAATTTGGACCGGTCCAAAATTTGTCGTTTGGGAAAGGGTTAAATGATAGCCCTGAAGTCAAGGTCAGCCCCAGCCTGGTAGTCACAAATTTTACTTTCACTGCATGTAGTAGAAACTCTAAAAATCTGTTTGTTCCAGTAAATAGTAGAAACACTATTGGTTCCAAACCTTTGGCCTAGAGATTTAATATTTGTCATGTACCTCTATCAAAGTTGTTTAACTCCTTACCAAACAAAAAAATTTTAGACTGGTCCATATTGAAAGTATTTGCAGATGACAAAATAAAGGTTACTGAAAAATCGAAATTTGTTTTGAGAAGGGCAGAAAACAATGTGGGAAAAGGAGAAAATGCTGGTTACCAGCATTTTTCTCCTTTTCTCATAATGTTTTCAGATGGCTTCTTTCTCAGGGTCATTTAAAGTCGGGATTGTGTGGTAAAGGGTTAAATGATAGCTCTGGAGTCAGATTAGCCTTGCCTCAGGCACAAAAATTTTGTGTAGGCTTAGTTTAGCAAAAACTCTTATTATTTTCTTATTTTAAAACCATGTTATCAGATGAGCACCATCCTGACCCTATTGTGGTCAAATTTAATTCATATCTCTGAAGCTAACTTGTATTTCCTTTTTTTATTCTTAATTCATTTTTGCTCTTACTGTTTTGAAAGAACTATTTGGCCTTTCTGTTTACTCTCCATACTTAGGAAAACCAAGCCAGGTAGATCAGTCGGTAATGTGCAGGGCTTGAAACTAGGGCTCTCTTTGTGATCCCAAGTTCAGGCAATTTT
Organism: Tridacna gigas; assembly: GCA_945859785.2. Lineage (NCBI taxonomy): Eukaryota > Metazoa > Mollusca > Bivalvia > Cardiida > Cardiidae > Tridacna > Tridacna gigas. The sequence continues at coordinate 6,271,023 of OX244039.2, forward strand.
TTTCGGATGATGGATGATAATCATTGCTACTGGATTCATTCCTCTCCCCACTGATCATTGTTTCAGAGATGGTTTTGAAACCAAGCCAGGTAGATCAGTCGGTAATGTGCAGGGCTTGAAACTAGGGCTCTCTTTGTGATCCCAAGTTCAGGCAATTTTTTTCGGATGATGGATGATAATCATTGCTACTGGATTCATTCCTCTCCCCACTGATCATTGTTTCAGAGTTGTTTTTGTGTAAAAGCAGCCAGTAGCTTGGGAAGAATATTGTTGGAAGAACTTATATGAGAAACTCCAGCAAAGCATGGACAGTTGGTGCGCTGGTGGCCATTATGTGATTGAAATAATTTTGAAAATGGTGTTAAACACCATACAAACAGACCATACTTATTAGTAATACTATTAACCCTTTACCACACAATCCCGACTTTTAACGACGCTGAGAAAGAAGCCAGCATTTTCTCCTTTTCCCACAATGTTTTCTAGCCTTCAATTTTCTCCTTTTCCCACAACGTTTTCTAGCCTTCAATTTTTGAGTTAAATTTATTTTGTTGTCTGCAAATGCTTTCAATTTGGACTAGTCTAAAAATTTGTTGTTTGGTAATGGGTTAAATAATGGAAAGCAAAAAGGTTTCTTGAAATTCAAAGCAAACGCAAATCATGAAATTTTAATATGTTCTATGATTACAATTTTAACCGTGACAAAATTTAAGCCTTGTCCAAATTGAAAGCACTTGCAGACGACAATTTCAGTGTGGCTCATATAATGCAATTTTTCTTGATAGGGTAGAAAACATTGTGGGAAAAGGAGAAAATGTTTTCAAAAGGCTTCTTTCCCAGGGTCGTTGAAAGGCGGCATTGTACAGTAAAGAGTTAAGGTTGTTTATGCATGAAATAATAAGGGATAGTATTAGGCCCAAGATTCCTCACAAGCAGGGGCAATATTTGCTTTTGTGTACCCTCATAGCTATTGTACAAAGATGTTTTCAAAAACTTTTTCACTACAAATTTGATTCAGAATTTGTAGCGAGTCATTAACCCTTTACCAGATGACAAAATTTTAGCCATGTCTAAATTGAAAGCATTTGCAGACAACAATTTTTTGGGGTGCTCAAATAGTGCATTTTTTCTTTGATTGGGTAGAAAAACATTGTGAGATAAGGAGAAAATGCTGGTTACCAGCATTTTCTCCTTTTCCCACAATGTTTTCAAAAGGCTTCATTCCCAGGGTCGTCAAAAGGTGGCATTGTGCGGTAAAGGGTTAAACATTTACCTTACTATCCCGAGTTTTAGCCTCCCTGTGAAACTAGGCTTTTGAAAACATTGTGGGGAAAGGGTAAAATGCTGATAACCAGCATTTTCTCCTTTTCCAACAATCTTTTCTAACCTGTCAAAGTCAGAAATCATCTTAGGAGGCAAGTTGAAACTGTCCTCTACAAATGCTTTCAATTTGGTCGAGTTTAAAATTTTGTCGTCTGTTTAAGATTTAATATTACTGTAATCCGCTTCCAGGTCTTATCTTACCCTTTATTAATTTGGTTGTGTTTATTTATTGTTTTATTAGGTAAGAAAAGAACAGCTAGGCAGCCATGGAGATAGTTCAAGATGTAATGTGTTCAGACCAAACATTGTTGTGCCATCTGTCACATGACAGTGATGTGATCAGTCATCAGCCCCAGCAGAATGTCATGTGGTCAGTCCAGCTTGAGTAGAATGCCATGTGATCAGTCATCATCTCCACCAGAATGTCATGTGATCAGTCCAGCCTGAGTAGAATGTCATGTGATCAGTCATCATCTCCAACGGAGTGTCATGTGATCAGTCCAGCTTGAGTAGAATGTAATGTGATCAGTCATCATCTCCAACGGAGTGTCATGTGATCAGTCCAGCTTGAGTAGAATGTAATGTGATCAGTCATCATCTCCAATAGAATGTCATGTGACAACATATCCTGTGAGAAATGAGGTTGACATAGAAGATGTGTTACTAGTTCTTTAACCCTTTCCCAAATGACAGATTTTGGACTGGTCCAAACTGAAAGAGTTCGTTGACGACAATTTTAAATTTGATGAAAATGGCAGAAAGGTCTCAAAAAGGGTAGAAAACACTGTGGGAAAAGACTTGTACTGCAGACACATGAAAACCAGGGCTTGTTTGGGAAAGGGTTAACTCTTTACCACACAATCCCGAGTTTTAATGACCCTGAGGAAGAAGCCTTTTGAAAACATTGTGGGAAAAGGAGAAAATGCTGGTAACCAGCATTTTATTCTTTTCCCACAATATTTTCTACCCTATCAGAGACAATTTACATCATTTGATTCATATTTCAATTGTCGTCTGCAAATGCTCTCAATTTGGACCAGTCTACATTTTTGTTGTTTGGTAAAGCATTAAATCAAGATGGAGAAGCATGTGGTTTTTGCTTTGATACACTGAACAGATTAATGGTGGAATTCTGATAAAATGCTAAGATAGCATAGGCTTTTTTAGTCTTTTGTGCTTGATTTTATTGATTGATCTTTGCATCATATTCCATGGAACCTTCTATGTCAGGAAGGTACGATACCGTATTGGAGACATAAAAGTTTGCCTTCTTTGCTAACACCTTGTCATGAAATTTGAAGTAATGAGTATCAAAATCAAAGATTTTATGGCGGGATGTTTGGAAAAAGTGTAAGTTTTCATGACGCCATTATGGTATCATGAAATCGGCACATTAGATTGCTGGGATATGATGCATGGATAAATTGATTAAGTTATTCATGAAAGACAGAAAAACTAGGTCACTTTTGTATTTTGTCAAAATTCCACCATTAGTTGGTACAGTGTATCAAACCAAAAATGATTTGTTCCCACCTTGTAAACAGCTGAAATGATTAAAGTTTTGAATATTCATAGTCAGTGAACAGAATTTAAACATTTACAGCAAGTAATGCATTATAGAATTGAAATACACATATATGCATATAGTTAAAAGAAATGATGTTTTATACTGCAAAAGTTATGGGACCAAAGAAAATGAAATTACATGTATATGTATTTATGATTCAATTATTAATGATAACTAAAACTGCCAGACACTATTTTGCAGTGAATTAACTCTTTACCAAACAACAGAATTTTTACTTGTCCAAATTGAAAGCATTTAAAATTTTTGTAGAAGAAAGAATGTAGGTAAAATGATGGGATTTGTTTCTGAAGAGTCTAAAACATTGTTGGAAAAGGAGAAAATGCTGGTTACCTGCATTTTCTCCTTTTCCCATAACGTTTTTCTAAAGGCTTCTTCTCTGGGGTTGTTAGAACATGAGATTGTTTATTAACCCTTTTCCAAACAAGCCCTGGTTTTCACGTGTCTGCAGTACAAGTCTTTTGAAAACACTGTGGGAAAAGGAGAAATTGCTTGTAAAGAGCAATTTCTCCTTTTCCCACAGTTTTTTCTATCCTTTTTGAGACCTTTGTGCCATTTCCATCAAATTTAAAATTGTCGTCTACAAACTCTTTCAATTTGGACCAGTCCAAATTTTGTCGTTTGGGAAAGGGTTAAAAGGTTAACATAAGATTGAGGGAAAATGATTTTTGTGGAGAATTCCCTGCAGGTACACAATTAGTTTATATTTACACAATTATGCTAAACTGTTAGATTGCCAGATAAAGGAAATAGAAATTTGCAGATATGCAATTTTAATTCTTTACCAAACAATTTTGTGTTTTGAAAAACCTGGGAAAGAAGGTTTTTGAAAATGTTGTGGAAAAAGGAGAAAATGCTGGTAACCAGCATTTCCTCCTTTTCCCACAATATTTTCTATCATTTCAGAGACAAACCTCATCATTTTGAGCCACTTTTTATTTGTCGTCTGCAAACGCTTTTTATTTGGAAGAATCTAGAGTTTGTTGTCTGGTGAAGAGTCATGTGTATGTTTTATTTTTAGTTGTATGGATACCCCCACAAAATATCCAAAAGTGTGGATCTGAGATCAGATTACACAGTCTGCACCATCTGATCTTTATCTCCACTGTCTGCAACGATGATTATGATTTTGCTTGGCTTTCTAGGAGTTAAGATATATGTATTCCGTCCACGTTTTGTTACAGTGTCATTATGTGAAGTTATTTTTATTGAAACTTTACAAACTTTTCATTTTGTCTATGTGTAGTGTTTGTGTGACTTTTTAAAGATACATCCGTACAGCCAAAGAGAAAAAAAATGCCGTTAAAATTTGATTGTGTTTTGAATGTGAATTTTTCAGCTGTGTAAACGTAGAAAAATTACCAACATATATCATGTAGGGGATAAATAAATACATGTATATTGGAAATCTTTGATTTAACCCTTTCCCAAATGACAAAGTTTGGACTGGTCCAAATTGAAAGAGTTTGCAGACAACAATTTTAAATTTGATGAAAATGGCAGAAAGTTCTCAAAAAGGGTAGAAAACACTGTGGGAAAAGGAGAAATTGCTCGTTACGAGCAATTTCTCCTTTTCCCACAGTGTTTTCAAAAGACTTGTACTGCAGACACGTGAAAACCAGGGCTTGTTTGGGAAAGGGTTAAAACTTGGAACGTCAAGACAGTGAGTTCTTTGATGGCCCCAAGAAAATGAAATACATTTTCTATCAGTGCCCATCTATGCAACCTTGCAACTGTCAGGGGCAATATTTGGCATCAAGCTTCAAGACTGATTATAGTTTCATAAAATGAAGATGAAATGGGTTAAAAACTGGCTGAAAATTAGTATAGATGTATCTTTAAATCAACTTGAATTGTTTTTTGGCCTAAATGTAAAACGGTACTAAAGGGATTTTACAATACTTGGCCTAAACCTTAACTCTCTTCCAAACAACAAAATTTTAGACTTGTCCAGATTGAAAGCATTTGCAGACAATAAAATAATGTGACTTTAAATAGAAACAGAACGCTAGAAATGACTTGCCTAACCTTTTTTTCAAAATGGAAATCTAGTCAGAAAAAAGCTGTGATAGTTCAAGCAGGCACTTTTCAGTGCTTTCTTAGTAAATGGACATTGTGGTAATGGGCAGTTTCTCCTTTTGTTGCATTGTTATATATTTATGCTGGGATTTTAATCCCTACATATAAGATGGATTTGGTCATGTTTGGACTTTTCCTATGAATACTTGAACCAGTTATGAAACTACCTTTCAGTAACAAGCCTTTGAAAACACTGCAGGAAAAGGAGAAAATGGTGGTAACCAGCATTTTCTCCTTTTCCCACAATGTTGGCTGCCCATCCCAAAACAAATTTCAGTTTTTCAGTCATGTTTAATTTGTCGTCTGCAAATGCTTTCAATTTGGACCAGTTTAAAATTTTGTAGTTTGGTAAAGGGTTAACGTCCAGTAGGTTTATTTATTGACTGATTTACGACGTAAGTACTTTTATGCTCAGAATTCTGAGACAAACTATTTTTGTAATGATGATTCCTTTATATTTAGAGCCGAGCTCCAGATAAGAGGGATTGATGGTATTCTAAATCCATTATTTCTCTTCCAAACCCTCTGTTGTGGGTACTCATTAGAATAGTCTCGGAGACACGATTCTACTGAGTACCAATAAATGCAGGGTTTAGAATAATTAGTATTTTCAATTTTGAAATCAAAATCACTCTCTCTATCTGGAGCTCTGATTTAGAGGTTAGTAGTTTTCCAATGACAGAAATGTGTGTAGTTTGTGTGTTCAGGCAAACATTTACATGTAATATATATATTGATGTGTATATAGTTTGATACTGCAGGAAATTAATTTATTCTTGTATATATTGCACATAGAGTAATATGAAATCCAGATTAAAATGATACAAAAAAAAAAAGATTTTTAGCTGTTTATTTTCTTATTTTTCTGAATTCTTTACCAAACAATCCAGAGTTCTCATGATTTATCCTTTCAAAGACAAGTTTTATCATTTGAACCACATTTTGTCATAGCCGACAGCTTTGAATTGGACAAGTCTAAAATTTTGTCTTCTGGTATCTCTTCTGTAACAAGGACCTGTTAACCCTTTCCCACGCAATTCCGGATTTTAAGACCCTGAGAAAGAAGGTTTTGAAAACCTGGGAAAGAAGGTTTTTGAAAATGTTGTGGAAAAAGGAGAAAATGCTGGTAACCAGCATTTTCTCCTTTTCCCACAATGTTTTCTACCCTTCAAAAATCAAGTTTCATTTTTTGAGCCATATTTTTTTTTGTCATCTGCAAATGCTTCCAATTGGACCAGTCCAAAGTTTTGCTGTTTGCTAAAGAGTTAATCTTTTAATTTGATCACTACTATTACTGTATTACCCCTTTTTAGCTGTAGAATGTCTAACACAGCTTAAATTGTTTGTATGATGTTAAATGCCATTTTCAACATTATTTCGGTCATATCGCAGGGGACAGTGCACCTGACCATGCTTTCCTGCATTTTCTGTCACCAGTACTTTGTACAGTATTCTTTCCAAGCCAATGGCTTCTTTCCGACATTGTTGACCATTGTTGAAACAATGACCAGAGGCGAGAGAGAAATGAATCTTGTAACATTGACTATCAACAGTCCTCTAAAAGAAATCAGTTGAGCTGTGTTGTTTGTTGATTCGAGCCAGCAACCTTCTGGTTTCCAGCCTTGTATTTGACACTCTGATCCATCAAACCTGGCAACACAACTTGAACTGTTTTAGTGGATAATGCAGATCAAGATCAGACTGTGCAGAACAGCTGGGATCCTCAATGTACAAAAGTACGGTAGCTGATGTTTGTGATATTCTGAAAAACCCTTTACTACACTATACTGAGTTTTAACGACCCCAGGGAGGAACTTCTTTTGACACATTGTGAGAAAATTATAGTTACCAGCAATTTCTCCCTTTTCCACAATGTTCTCTACCAAGGGTATAGCATCAATCACACACAATTCGCACAAAGTTGTAGATTACATGCTCTGTATAAAGGGGGCTTAATGCGTCTGCAAAGAGTATCGACCCAGGCTGGGTCAAAACTTTTTGATTAATGCACTGATGACTATAGAATTAACCAGCCGATATAGCTCAGTAGGTAGAGCGTAGGACTTGTGAACACAATGTCCTACAGATTGTGGGTTCGTATCCCCGGCTGGCCAACTAAAAAATTACTAATAGTCTTTCGGATGAGACATTAAACCGAGGTCCCGTGTGACGGTGCTATACGCCGAGCACGTTAAAGAACCAGGCGAAGCTCTCAGTAGTTTCGACCTGTATCCTTGCACTATCCCCCGTAACAACTAACCGTCTTCTGGGGGCGTCGCTCAGATGGGCAACCGGTAGCGACGATAAATAAACGGAAATAACCAAACCAAACTATAGAATTCCTCTATGGTCTACAATAAATAGTGAAAATTCATGCTATCGAGTAAATGTCATCATACAGGTCACTTTGCGTATAAATATTTAAATCCTGGCTACGCCTGTGTCAACCCTTTCAAAAACAACCTCAGTTGTTTAACCCATTTTGAATTTGTCATCTAATGTCAATTTAGACAAGCCTGAAATTTTACCATGTGGTAAAAGATTAAAACAATAAATGCTTACTTGCCATCAGTCTGGTAATGTTTTTTTTTTCATATGTCATTACCTATTCACACCTTTATACCAGTAGTATTTCTTTTACCACTTCTTCACACAAATCTTTTTAAACCACTGGATGCTTTTGAATTTTAAGTCAAAACAATTTACATCTTTTGGAGAGAAATTCATCATGAGGCAGTGACTTTCATCAATCCCTGGAAAGATGCTTTGTGATTTCTGTGAAGCCAAAATGGAGTTTGCACTTGAAATATTTGTACAATTTCTGCCATCTAATGGTTTTTCTTTCAACTTTCACTCTTGGATAGCTTTTGCTTCTCCCTTACTCCCATCTGCGACCCCTTCTGACACATAACTCTTTACCAAACGACAAAAATGTAGACTTGTCCAAATTCAGATTACCTTAAATGCATGTAGATCAAGATCAGCATTTAAAGTGCAGTCAAAGCCTGAAATCTACATTGTTAGTGTTAAATATGTAGCACCATTGAAACTGATTTTTTTAAAACTTTTTCTTGATTGAGAAATTGAATTTATTAATACAGCACTGTTTAGTTAAATGTTGATCTTGATTTGGGTTGAGAAAGAATGACTCTAAAAACCTGGATAGGCCCAATTTTCTTTCATCAGAAAACCAAGTCAAACGACCGAACCTACCCACCACACATGCAAAATATTTTAAGGTCCAAGGGAAGCAACTCATATTATCTTGATTTTTTTTTTCTTTTAAGATTAAACTCCCCTGATATCCAACCCCGTGCGTAGAAGCCATAAAACCTGATATCGTGTAAACAGACTAGTTTCTATACTGGCAGCTTGTTATCGACCTTTGTATCAACACAGAGTTACTGGAGATGCAACAGGTACCAGTTTAACCCTTTACCACACAATGCCGACTTTTAATGACCTTGAGAAAGAGAAGTTTTGAAAACATTGTGGGAAAAGGAGAAAATGCTGGTAGCCAGCATTTTCTCCTTTTCGCACAATGTTTTCTACCCTATCGAAGACAACTTCCACAATTTAAGTCACATTTAATTTGGCGTCTGCATATGTTTTGGTTTTGGACAGGTCTAAAAATTGTCGTGTGGTAAAGGGTTAAGTTTCTATTAGTTTCCGAGATGTATAAAATTATTTTTAATGATTTTTCCTGATTTCAATTCATGGAGGCCATTGAGTTCATGGATTAAAGACAAGGGAGGCTACTGTACACTGAGGCGTTAATATTTCAATGATAAAAGTTGGGTAAGTGCCCCATGTCTGGTCACATGATAAAGTGGTCCAGAGTTGAGAAGTGAATATCTTGTCTTTGAATTAAGACATTAGTAAACTGAAGGAATACTCTACATCACACTGATCGTCATCATTGTGTGTAAAATTCGTGAAAATGTGTTTAATCTTTACCCAACCATGGGAAACATCTCAGGTTTGCTCGGAGTGATCATATATAGATGACGTGTGCTAAACTTGGCTCAAATCTTTTAAAAACACATTGGGAAAGGGGAAATGCTTGGTATCTGCATTTCTTCCTTCCCCCATGATGTTTTAAAAAGCCCTTTTGACGTTAAGACACGATTTTTTTTTTGCCAGAGAGCTAACTGAGAAATCATGGATTTATAAGGGAGGCGACTCTAGCTAATAATCAAGACAAACAAGTGTAGGAGTTTTCTCCCTTAGACTACAAAATATCTGAATTCCGCTCGATTCAGACATCAGATTTGAATTGTTTTTGGAAGAACCTCAGCGAAGATTTCTACTCCTGTAAAGAGTCAAAAGCATGAACAAGTCCAAAATATTTGAGCTATGCTCTGTGAAAAGGGACCTAATGTATCTCCGTGATGTATGATACCAAGCATGTCATCATATAAATTTCATTTAGTCTAACGATTGACTAAATCCAGAGATAGAATGGTCCTTGGACATGCGGAAAATTTAGCGATAGCAAAGAGTTTCGGCCCATGTCAGCCTGCGCGGACATGAGTCGATACTTTTTGCAGATGCATTAAATCCCCTTTTCACAGAGCATGGCTCAATTTCATCTGGTAAAGAGCTGATAACCACGTCAATGCTCTCTGTAGTACTGTTGCCTTAGTCCTCTACCACACACACACAAAAAAAATAAGATTTTTTCACGTTGAAGCGTTTTGTAAAAGAAAAATTTGAAGTAGCTGAAATGGAGAATTTTGTTTTGGAAAGGGTGGTAAACATTGTGAGAAAAGGAGAAAAATGCTGGTTGCTATCATTTTCTCCTTTTTCCACGATGTTTTCAAAAGCCTTCTTCCTCAGTATCTCGTAAGTATTAAGCCCACTTGTTCAAAGAGTATTGCTCATTATATATGGCATAATATTTATGAGCCATGCTCTGTGAAAAGGGGGCTTAACGCATTTGCAAAAAGTATCGACCCTAGGGTTAGGGTCGAAACTTTTCGCTTTTGGTCAATTTTCTGCATGTCAAAGGACAAGTGTATGCCTCCCTCAAGATTCATTAGCCTGTTTTACAAATCTAACAAGTAACTAATACAGCTTTTATCAGTCTTTCACGTAGATTAAAGGTTAATTTACGTTTATGGAAAACTTTATGTGTATGTTAAGTTTTTTCTCTAAATACTTAATGTTGTCTCAATAATTTCCGAACAAACATCGTACATAACGGATTTGACGGATGTATAATCACAGTGTGGGACCGGAAGTATGCATTGTATGTGAATTGGATTCTGCACAGTGACGATCTGTCACTTAGTGTTAAAAATTGTGTTCACAGGATAAGTTAAGCTGGTGTTTTTTTTTTCATTAATTTTGTTAGTTATTATAAAATATTCATATCCAGTTGTTTGTTTATTATGAATAGACCATATCAGGAACATGTATGTGAGCTGTGAGCCTTTCTCAGAGCAATGAGGATGCCTTGATCACTTGACCGTGTTAAAAATACAGATGATTTTGTCCCAAAACAATGAGCTTTTTACTCGATTACTTATCTTAAAACCTGGTTTCTCAACGGAAAATGTATAAAGAGTTTCTTTATTCATATTTTTGTGGAAACATGTCATTGTTTAGTAACAAAGTCGCCACTGCAATTTTCCTTATCATTCGTTTGAAAAAGGCATCTTGAGAAAAGAAATTTGTACAGTCACTTGTATGCTGTTAATAGATCTAGGGCGACTGTACAACCGAAAATTTCTCAACGTGCCATTTTAAACGAAGCATTATGAAGACTGCAGTCGACTTTGTTACTAAACCTTGACATGCATGTTTTCACAAAAATATGAACAGGTTTTTAACGTTGAGTAATGGAATAAAAATGGCATCGTTTTGGGACAAATTCATCTGTATATTTAGCAAGGTCAACTGATCAAGGCATCTTTATTGCTGTTTCTAAGGAAGGTTCACAGCGCACATACGTGTTCCTGATATGGTCTATACATACAAACGAAGAAGAGGATATGAATACTTTAGCCTACGATAACTATCAAAATAAGTGAAAAAAAAAAGCTTGACTTACCATGTTAACACAATTTTAACACCCAAGTGACAGATGTCAGTGTATAGAATCCCAAGTCATATACAATGCATACTTTCCGGTCATACACTGTGATGCTGCTGCACAATGATTTGCTTGGTGCGATGCCAGCAGCTCATCAAGCAATTTCTCATGTTGCCACATGTTTTCACAGGTTGTCTACAGACAAAAAATGTAATCTACAGGTAGTAGAGGGATCATAAACTAAAAGTGAAATTTTCAACTGAATAATTTGCATACATAATGTTGACACACCTCTTATGGATCATACCATATTTACCGCGTAAAAAGCTTAAAACTTATTTTAGGCAAGTTATATTTGGGCCCATGCTCTGTAAAAAGGGGGTTAATTAATGCATCTGGAAAGAGTATCGAACCTGGTCAGCCGGCCCCGTCTACTGCTTAGGCTGCTTGTCCAAGGACCATTTAACCTTTTACCAGACGACAAAATTTTAGATCCGTCCAAATTGAAAGCAGTTGCAGACGGCTATTTCAGTGTGGCTCAAATGGCGCAATTTTTCTTTGATAGGGTAGAAAACATTGTGGGAAAAGGAGAAAATGCTGGTTACCAGCATTTTCTTCTTTTCCCACAATGCTTTCAAAAGGCTTCTTTCCCAGGGGCGTTAAAAGGCGGCATTGTGTGGTAAAGGGTTAACCTCAGGATTCAACCGGTTGTTAGACAAGATGGATTTTATGGATCCCTAGTTATAAATAAACTATGATGACTAGCTTGGTATGAATAATGCGTTACGGACATGCTTTAACTCTTTACCACACAACTAAAATTTAGACTCGTCCAAAATGAAAGCATTTGCAGACGACACTTAAATGTTGCTCAAATGATAGAGTTTGTCTTTGATAGGTTACAAAACATTGTGGGAAAAGGCTTCTTTCTCAGTGCCGTTAAAACTCGGGATTGTGGTAATGGGTTAAACCCGCTTTTGCAAAGCTCATTTGAATATTCATGAAGTGGGTTATTCATTTTCCAACAGGTATGTATAAGTGAACTAGGTCATTCGATACAGTTTCTGTGTCAAACCTCAGGTAAACAAATAGTCTAAACATTATTCAAGTGGATGTCGGACTACAACTGTAAACAGAAAAGTAAGACATTTTCAAATCTTTGAAAGACTCTCTTGTGCTTAATTTATCCTTTAATTAACCCTTTACCACACAATGTCGAATTTAACGAACTTGAAAAGACGGCTTTTGAAAACTTTATTGGAAAAAGACAACATGCTGGTCACCAGCATTTTCTCCTTTCCCTACATTGTTTTCTTCTGTTTCAAAGACAATTTTCACCATTTGACACAAAATTAATTTGTCGTTTGCAAATGCTTTGAATTAAGAAAAGTCCAAAATTTTGTCTTTTGGTAAAGGGTTATTACCAGACGGCAAAATTTAAGACCTGTTCAAATTGAAAGCATTTCCAGACGACAAGCTAATTGGGGCTCAAATGATACAGAGTTTGTCGGTCGCTTGGAAGGGAAAAAACGTCGTGGGAAAGGTAGAAATATTGGTGGGTTTTTTTTGCCCGAATTATTTCCGAATGCCGTTAAAACTCTGGATTGTTTGGTATCAAAATGAAAAATTGACGATGAAGAGCATTTTTTCTGTTGGTACATTTTTCTCCCCTGTATGTATTTTAGCTTGCATTTTACAATGTCGTTTTGTAATTTGTCGTCTTCAAATTTGTGAACCGTTACTAAGTCATCCATTCTTTAAACTCTTTTTATTAACTCTTTACCACACAATTCCAAGTTTTCACGACCCTAAAAAAAGAAGGCCTTTTGAAAACATTGTGGAAAACGAGGAAAATGCTGGTGATCAGCAATTTCTCCTTTTCCCACAATGTGTTCTACCCTTTCTAGTACAAATTCTATCATTTGAGTATAATTTCATTTGTCGTCTGCAAATGCTTTGAATTTGGACCAGTCTGAAATTCTGTCATATGGTAAACAGATTAGGATGAAATTTTAGACTTTTTCAAATGGAAAGCAGTTGCAGACGACAAGTTAAACATAGCTGAATGATGGCGATTGTCTGTGAAAGTGTAGAAAACCATGTGGGAAAAAGAGAAAATGTTGGTTAATACCAGCATTTTTTTCTTTTTCAACAAGGTTTCAAAAGGTAATTTCCTCAGGGCCTTTAAAACTGGTGATTGTGTGGTAGAGTTAAAGAATCTGGAAAAAAGTTTTTTGAGAACAATGTGGGAAAAGGACAAAATGCTGAAACCAGCTTTTCCTCCTCTATTCACAATGTTTTCTAGATCTACCATTTCAAGAAAAAATCCTTGATTCCAACTGCATTTAACCCTTTACCACACAATCCTGGGTTTTCACAACCCTGAGAGTGAAGCCCTTTGAAAACATTGTGGGAAAAGGAGAAAATGCTGGTTACCAGCATTTTCTCCTTTTCCCACAATGTTTTCTACCCTTCCCAAAACAGATTTCCATTTTTGAGTCACATTAATCTTGTCGTCTGCAAATGCTTTCAATTTGGACAAGTGTAAAATTTTGTTGTTTGGTAAAGAGTTAATGTGTCATTTGCTGTTGCTTTCGATATTGGACAGGTCCAGAACCTTGTCCTCAGATTAACAATTAATGAGATATGCCTTAACCCTTTCCCAAATGACAAATTTTGGACTGGTCCAAATTGACGAGCAATTTCTCCTTTTCCCACAGTGTTTTCAAAAGACTTGTACTGCAGACACGTGAAAACCAGGGCTTGTTTGGGAAAGGGTTAAGAATACATCTATACTTGTTTTCAGCCAGTTTTCAACCCATTTCATCTTCATTTTATCAAACTATAATCATTCTTGTATCTTCATGCCAAATGTTGCAAGGTTCATTAGATAACACTCTATTTTCTGGAGGCCATCAAAGAAATCACTGTTGCGATGTTTCCTGATTTAAATAAAAGATATCCGATACATGTATTTATCCCATACACATTAATATATTGGTAATTTATCTATGTGTACACAGCTGACTGAATTTTAAACCATTCTACTGTATATCAATTTTTTACTTTTGGTTTTTCTCTCTGGCTGTGAGGATGTATCTTTAACCCTTTCCCAAACGACAAATTTTGGTTTTACTTGATTTGTAGTCTATATCTATCTTAACCCTTTCGTAACGAGCAATTTCTCCTTTTCCCACAATGTTTTCTACCCTTTTTGATAACTTTCTGCCATTTTCATCAAATTTAAAATTGTCGTCTGCAAACTCTTTCAATTTGGACCAGTCCAAAATTTGTCATTTGAGAAAGGGTTAACTCTGTACCAAACGACAAATTTTAGACTGGTCCAAATTGAAAGCATTTGCAGACGTCAAAATAAGTATGATTCAAATATTAAAATTTTAGTATTTAAACATTTAGTATTTAAACATTGCCGGAAAAGGAGAAAATGCTGGTGACCAGAAAGTTTCAAAAGACTTCTTTCCCAGGGTCGTTAAAAGTCGGGATTGTGTGGTAAAGGGTTAACCCTTTCCCAAACGACAAATTTTGGACTGGTCCAAACTGAAAGAGTTTGCAGACAACAATTTTCAACTTGATGAAAATGGCAGAAAGGTCTCAAAAAGGTTAGAAAACAATGTGGGAAAAGGAGAAATTGCTCGTTACGAGCAATTTCTCCTTTTCCCACAGTGTTTTTAAAAGACTTGTACAGCAGACACGTGAAAACCAGGGCTTGTTTGGGAAAGAGTTAAAACAATAATTGCCAAAAGACGGTCAAGGCCTATATGATGAAGTGCAGGTATGCCACTGTTTTGAACCCCTTACTTAACCCTTTCCCGCACAATGACACTTTTTGACGCCCCTGGGAAAGAAGCCTTTTGAAAACATTGTGGGAAAAGGAGAAAATGCTGGTAACCAGCATATTCTCTTTTTCCCACAATGTTTTCTACCTGATCAAAGAAAAATTGCACCATTTGAGCCACATTGAAATTGTCATCTGCAAATACTTTCAATTTGGACAAGGCTAAAATTTTGTCGTGTGGTAAAGGGTTAACCCTTTACCACACAATTCCAAGTTTTAATGACCATGAGGAAGAAAGCTTTTGAAAACATTGTGGGAAAAGGAGAAAATGCTGGTAACCAGCATTTTCTCCTTTTCCCACAATGTTTTCTAACCTTTTAACTCTTTACCAAACGACAAAATTTTAGACTGGTGCAAATTGAAAACATTTGCAGACGACAATATAAATGTGAATGAAAAATTGAAATTTGTTTTGGGAAGGTTAAAAAACATTGTGGGAAAAGGAGAAAATGCTGGTTACCAGCATTTTCTCCTTTTCCCACAATGTTTTTGAGAGGCTTTTTCTTCGGGGTCGTTAAAAGTCGGGATTGTGTGTTTAAGAGTTAATGAAAAATTCCAACGTTTGAGTTAAATTTGTCATCTGCAAATGCTTTCAATTTGGACAAGGCTACAAGTTTGTTGTTCGGTAAAGCGTTAACTCTTCACCAAAAGTTAAAAAATGTCTAATTCAAAGCACTTGAAGCTGATAATGTATAGATGTACCCCTTACTAAACAATCCCTAGTTTTCCCGACCCTAAAAAAGAATACTTTTGAAAACATTGTTGGAAAAGGAGCAAAATGCTGGTTTGCACTATTTTCCCCTTTTCCAACAATGTTTTCTGCACCATCAAAGAGCTTAACCCTTTACCACACAATCCTGACTTTTAACAACCCTGGGAAAGAAGCCTTTTGAAAACATTGTGGGAAAAGGAGAAAATGCTGGTAACCAGCATTTTCTCCTTTTCCCACAATGTTTTCTACCATTTCCAAAACAAATTTCAATTTTTGAGTTGCATTTAATTTGTTGTCTGCAAATGCTTTCAACTTGGACTGGTCTAAAATTTTGTCGTGTGGTAAAGAGTTAAACTCATTTGTACCAATGCTGAATTTACTGTCTGAAGATGGTTTAAATTTGAAAGAGTCTAAAATATGATGTTTGGGATAGGGTTAACCCTTTCCCAAACAAGTCCTGGTTTTCATGTGTCTGCAGTACAAGTCTTTTGAAAACACTGTGGGAAAAGGAGAAATTGCTCGTAACGAGCAATTTCTCCTTTTCCCACAGTGTTTTCTACCCTTTCTGAGAACTTTCTGCCATTTTCATAAAATTTAAAATTGTCGTCTGCAAACTCATTCAATTTGGACCAGTCCAAATTTTGTCGTTTGGGAAAGGGTTAAATGATGAGAATTTTCAGTGAAGGCATAGAAAACATTGTGGAAAAGTGAGAAAATGCAACTTAACTCTTTACCACACAACAAAAAAATAGACATGTCCAAATTGAAAGCTTCCGCAGACGACAAATTGAAAGCTTCTGCAGACGACAAATCAAATGTGGCTCAAATGATGTAGTTTGTTTTTGATAGGGTAGAAGACAATGTGGGAAAAGGAGAAAATTTTCCCACAGTGTTTTCAAAAGGCAATGTTTTTAAACACCTTCATGTTCATGGTTGTTAAAACTTAGAAGTGTTTGGTAAAGTGTTAACAATCTAAACGAAGGTGGACCCACTTTTTTTCACCCATACATGTATATTATTTACACTTACAGTACTGAATTAACGTGGATGAAAATGTAATGAAAATTGTCAGGAAAAATGGCTAAAATATTGCAGTTTCAAGCATTGTTTTGGCCAGAATACATTACAATGTAGCAAATGGTAAATTCATGATCAGACTGATGTTCTGTGTAGTCTGATCTTTATCTGCACATGTTTGCATAAGTAACAAAATTTTTGTTGACCACTCCTGAAGTTAACATTTTACTAAACACTCCAGTGTATTAGTTTGGGTAAAGGAAGATTGGGGCTAACTAGCATTTTCTCCTTTTCCCACTATGTTTTCTATTCTTTGGCAAACAAATTCCATCATTTTGAGCTAGATTAAATTTGCCGTCTGCAAATCCTATCAGTTTGAACAGTCTAAAAATTTTGTCATTTGATAAATAGTTAATTATATTTAGTACATTATATATACATGTACCTCTATGTCTTATCAAATACACTTTGAACTTGTGTAATATGAAAATGTATTTCAAAATTCTTTCCTCCATGGTTGGGACCCTAGACACATATTCACCAACCATTCTAATTCCCATTCAAATTATACCAACCATTCTAAACTCTACTCTTATTTAACGAACCATTATAAATTCCATTCTTATTTCACCAACCATTTTGAATTACATTCTTATTTGACCAACCATTCCAAGGTGCCTTCTTATTTCACCAAGCATTCTAATTTACATTCTGATTTCAGCAACCATTTTAAATTGCATTCTTATTTCACCAACCATTTTGAATTACATTCTTATTTCACCAACCATTTTGGATTGCATTCTTATTTCAACAAACATTTTGAATTGCATTCTTATTTCAACAAACATTTTGAATTGCATTCTTATTTCACCAACCATTTTGAATTGCATTCTTATTTCACCAACCATTCTAATTTACATTCTTATTTCACCAACTATTTTGAATTACATTCTTATTTCACCAACCATTATAAATTGTATTCTAATTCCACCAACCATTTTGAATTGAATTCTTATTTCACCAACCATTTTGAATTGTATTCCTTGTCTCATTCTAGATTTAGAAAGTAACAAAATTTCTGATTAGCCACACCATTTGGTTTAGCCTAGCTGAAATTGCATTACCTTTCAGATTTAGTAAACTCTGGGGAATCTGATGGAGAATTTTATTTACCACACAATTTCAAGTTTTAACAACCCTGAAAAGAAGGCTTTTGAAAACATTGGTAGAAAAGGAGAAAGTGCTTGTAACCAGCATTTACTCCTTTTTTCCACAATGTTTCCTACCTTTTTCAAACACAGAAATCATCATTTGAGTTACATTTATTTTGTCATCTGCAAATGCTTTCAAATTTGGCTGAGTCCAAAATTTTGTTTGGTAAAGAGTTAAGAATGGTTGGTGAATGGTTTGCCCTGATCATGGATGCCCATTACAGATTAGATTAGATTAGATTTTATTAATTACTTATGCATACACATGCATTTCGTCACATACTCATATATAATACAAATTAAAGGTCACTACAAGTGTTGAAATAGATAATGAAATGACGTAACAAAATAAAAAGAGAGAGAAAAACAGAAAAGAGAAAGGAATCAGGAAATAGAAGGTGGAGAATGAGCACTAACAGTTTCAGGTTCGAATCACAGTACAAGTATGATTATACATGTTCCTTGCAGGTGGCAATCGTAAGAGTTACTTTTGTCAGACGGTCAAATACATAAGCAACTCCATCGACCAGCCACATTACTAAAGTGTGGATTCTTTGGGTTAAACACTCAACCCAGTATTCTGTAGATCTTTTCGGAAATAGACCTGTGAAACCATTGCGCGAAAAGCTTGTTCACACTGTTATAATAGCTTAGGCAAAGCTGTAAGGGGGGCGAACAGGGGCTATAGCACACATTCCCTCCCCTATCCTTGGCCCCAAATGTGGGACCAAGAGCTAGGCACTTCCCCTCTTCCCTTTGAACTATTATATTTGAATTATTGTTAAGACTTAAGCCTTTCTTCTACTCTGCAAATGTCTATTTTTGTGCTTGAAAATAAGTTAACCGCCCCTTCTCTCACAATATATGTCATTGTGGGGACTGTTTTGAGTGGAAAAAATGTTTTTACGAAGTGAGCAATGTCTATTTTTTCCCAAGAGTTGCTTTACTCTTTACCAAATGACAAAATTTTGGACTTTTCCAAATTGAAAGCATTTGCAGACGACAAAATAAATGTGACTCAAAAGCTGAAATTTGTTTTGGCAAGGGTAGAAAACATTGTGGGAAAAGGAGAAAATGCTGGTTACCAGCATTTTCTCCTTTTCCCACAATGTTTTCAAAAGGCTTCTTCCCCACAGTCGTTAAAAGTTGGGATTGTGTGGTAAAGGGTTAAACTACTCATTACATAATCATAAATTTTAACAACCTTCAAGAAGAAGGCTTTTGAAAACACTGTGAGAAAACTAGCATTGTCTCCTTTTCCCATAATGTTTTCTACCCTTTAACCCTTTCCCACACAAGCCCTGGTTTTCACGTGTCTGCAGTACAGGTCTTTTGAAACACTGTGGGAAAAGGAGAAATTGCTCGTAACGAGCAATTTCTCCTTTTCCCACAGTGTTTTCTATCCTTTTTGAGAACTTTCTGCCATTTTCATCAAATTTAAAATTGTTGTCTGCAAACTCTTTCAATTTGGACCAGTCCAAAATTTGTCGTTTGGGAAAGGGTTAAAAGGCAAATCCCTCAATTTGAACTCCATTTAATTTGTCGTCTGCAAATGCTTTGGATTTGGACAAGGCTAGTTAATTTCACAGCCTTAAAATGATATTTGCCAAACAAGGTTAAATAAATATCCTTCACACATTCAAATGATGGTAGATGGACTATAAATAATGTTCTTGATCATAGAAGGCTTTTTTCATTAACCCTTTCTAAAACAACAAATTTTAGATCCTTCAAAATTGAAAGCATCTGCAGACGACAAATTTAAAAGTGGTACAAATGAACTGAAGTTTTTTGACAGGGAAGAAAACATTGTGGGAAAAGAAGAAAATGTTGGTTACCAGCATTTTCTCCTTTTCCCACAGTGTTTTCAAAAGGTTCCTTCCTTAGGGTCATGAAAACAAGGGATGGTTTGGTAAAGGGTTAAAGGTCCAATAGCAGCCCAAAGACTAATGCAGGTGTTCGAACAGATTTAAATCATACCGCTTGACTCTTCCCCAAACAACAACATTTTAGTTGACTTCAAATTGAAAGCAGTTGCAGACGACAAAATAAATGTGAGTAAAAAATTGAAATTTGTTTTGGGAAGGGTAGAAAAAGGGGTAGAAATTTTGTTTTAAGAAGGGTAGAAGGGTAGAAAGCATTGTGGGAAAAGGAGAAAATGATGGTTACCAGCATTTTCTCCTTTTCCCACAATGCTTTCAAAGGGCGTCTTTCTGAGGGTGGTTAAAAAGAGGGATTGTGTGGTAAAGGGTTAAATGTATGGAAAATATTGTGAAGATGACAATCTATTGTTGTGTGATCAGTCCAAGTGTCACCCGCTGGCAGAGATATGCCTTGTAAAATCAGGCAAAAAGTAAACAAAAGATAGAGTGACCTGGCAGTTTTAAACCTAGTTTTGAAATCAATTTCTCTGCCTGTGAGAAACACTTGGACCGACCATACAATAAAAGCTTATCATCTTCACAATCATTTCCATGCTTTTAAATGTTATGATTTAACTTTAAATGCATTTTAACACCCTCTTTGTTTACTTTTGGCAGCTATTGTTACTTTAACCTTTGACAAGATGACAGAGCTCTAGACTCCAGCATTTTCAAAGAACCTGCAGACAACAAAATAAAAACAAAATAAAAACAGATTGACTCTTTACCTTACAGCAAAATTTGATTTGGGCTAGTCTACAATTTTATAATTTGTTACAAGATTGGATCCGCGACATCTGGTAGAAAAATCACATTCGTCAAAAACGATCCCTAGCCCTGACCCTTTCCCTAACCCAGACGGATTGTGGCTCAAGTCATTCCTCCCAGACAGCTTGTCATGAAATAAATCTAGGAATTTAGCACTCGGTATTTTAAAACATACATGAATTTCTACATAACAACCCATTGACGGAATGTCATGCACTGATAAGATTGTGCGTTTTTTGGTGAAGGCCAGGATTTGCAATCCAGAGGTTCCATACTTAAGCCTCACTCTCTCTTAGTTTTTCCATGGAGTTTCCTTTAGCAAGACACTTCAGACTGATTAACTGAATGTTGCTTATTACAGCAACAGCTCACATATTCATGTATGTGCGGGGTCTCACTAGTACTAGGCTAGGGCTCTGACGTGAAGTGTTTTGCCCAAGGACACTCCCATGAAAATCCAGTGCATCCAGTGAGGCTCGAATCCCGGGCCTCCAGGTTACAAGTCCTACACTTTATGATTGACCCACACAGGACTCTTTAACCCATTACCAAACGACAAAATTTCAATCATTTCCAAATTGAAAGCCTTTGCAGACAACAAAACAAATTTGAGTCAACAACTGAAATTTCTCTTTGGAAGTGTAGAAAACGTGGAAAAAGGAGAAAATGCTGGTTACAAGAATTTTCTCCTTTTCCCACAATGTTTTCAAAAGCCTTTTGTCTCAAGATTGTTAAAAATCAAGATCATGTGGTAAGCATTTAAGACACTTCAGGGCCTTTTTGTAGCTCTGATAAAACCAAGGACATTTATGAAGAGCTGAACTGCTGCTGTGATATGACTAAAATATTGTTGAAAGTGGTGTAAAACATACGATTCAGTAAATCATTCTGTTTTAATCCTCTCCCCTCCCCCCCAATGTAAGCAACCCTGAGGAAAAAGGCTTTTGAAAACATTGTGGAAAAAGGAGAAAATATAAAATGGAGCTCATCTGAGCTACATTTTATTTGTTGTCTGCACCTATTTTCAATTTGGACAAGACTAAAGACCCGTTTACACATTCACGATTTTCTCTACGATTCACCACGATTCACCCAGATTTCTCATGGTCAGAAAAATCGGGATGGATCGGGATGAATCGTGGCGAAAAGTAGAATATTCAGTGTCACTACGATTCCAGTAAGAATGTCCACAATATTAGTACGGTGTCTGTAAGGTATCGCTACGAATCAATGACGATTCATGACGGCAACGCTACGGTCAATGAGGATTGACCACGGTGGCACAACGAATGCTCACGGTGCTTGTACGGTTCGATATGGTACTAGTACGATTCACGGCGGTAGCGACACGAGCTCCCACGACCGACCACGATTTAACGGTTTTCACGTGACAAGTTCTCAAAGTATGACATCAGAAAAACATTTCTGTTTAATTGAAGCTGTAGATTGGCGATTTGTAGTCTCTGTACATAATCCATGATGTGTATACTTCTGATTCGCTCTTCAAAATGATTCCTTCAATGCAGCCCTGTGAATTATATGCAAGAATTGTAGCGAAACGGCTCAAAATTGTGGTAAGTCGGCTAGATTCGTACGTAACCATGATGTATCGGACTCAAACCGTGATTGATCGTCTTCCTACCGGCCTTGGTCGTGGCCAATCGTGGAGCTCCGTAGCAAAACCGTGGATGATTCGTAGGACAACCGTACACAATTCGTGGTGAATCGTGAGAATTCGTGGTGTCAAAGATTCCACGACTGGCTACGATCTCTCACGAATAGCCGCGAATATAGCTACGGTGTCAGTACGAATAAGCACGATTCCGCTACGGTTGCGCTACGAATTAGGCCACGCCCAATAACCACCACGATTCGCCACGAATGTTTTAAACAGTTTAAAACTTCCGTAGCGCTACCGTGGAGTTTCCCGAATCATCACGATTCATCAAGATTCACCACGATTCACCACGGTTCTACTACGAATCACCACGGTACACGACGATTTTACAAATCGTGGCGAATCGTAGCGGCACCGTAGCCAAAAATCGTGAATGTGTAAACAGGCCTTAAAATTTTGTCATTTGTTGAAGACTAAAGTCATATCACAGTGACATGGCAGTGGTTTAATGATGTATATCATTTCTTAGCTTTAGTATTAGGCTTGGGCTCTGTATTGCCCTGCCTAAGGACACTCCCACATGACTAATACCACTTGCAAGGATGGTAACAGGATTTCCTGATGATAAATCCATCCTTAGTAGACGACAAACCACCTTACAATATGATAAAATTCTTGATTTATCCATATTAATTAACCCTTTCCCAAACAAGCCCTGGTTTTCACGTGTCTGCAGTACAAGTCTTTTGAAAACACTGTGGGAAAAGGAGAAATTGCTCGTAACGAGCAATTTCTCCTTTTCCCACAGTGTTTTCTACCTTTTTTTGAGACCTTTCTGCCATTTTCATCAAATTTGAAATTGTCGTCTGCAAATTCTTTCAATTTGGACCAGTCCAAAATTTGTCGTTTGGGAAAGGGTTAAATGTTGCTCAAATGATTGGATCTGTCATTAAAATATTAGAAAACTTTGTGGATAAAGGAGGAAATGTTACCAGCATTTTGCCCTTTTCTCACAGTGTTTCCAAAAGCCTTTTCATTAGGGACATCAAAGCAGAGGATGGGTTAACCACTTAGCCAGGTAAGACCACCATAAATTGACCTTTTACCAAACAAACATTGTCCAGTTTTAATGGCCCTGTGAGAGACAGCTTGTAAAAACATTGTGGGGAAGAGGAGAAAGTGCTTGACAACCAGCATTTTCTCCTTATCCCACGTTTTCAATAGCCTTTTCATCAGAGACATCAAAGCAAAGGGTCATTTGATTGTGGGATAACCACTTAACCCTTTACCACACAACAAAAAAATAGACTTGTCCTAATTAACAACATTAGCAGATGACAATTTTAATATGGCTCAAATGATGGAATTTGTCTTTGTCTTTGATGGGGTAGAAAATATTGTGGGAAAAGGAAAAAAATGCTGGTTACCAGCATTTTCTCCTTTTCCTACAGTGTTTTCAAAAGGATTTCCTGGTCAGGGTCATTAAAATTCAGGATTGTGTGGTAAAGGGTTAAGCAGGTAGGACCACCATAGATTGACCCTTTACTACACAGTCCCGTGTTTTAACGACACTGTGGGAGAAAGCTTTTGAAAATTTTGTGGGAAAAGGAGAAAATGCTGGATAACCGCATTTCCTCTTTTATCCACAAAGTTTTCTATCCTTACCAAAATGAATTTTAATTGCTAATATTCATTTTGTCATCTGGAAATGCTTTCAGTTTGGACTGGTCAAAAGTTTTGTAGCTTGGTAAAGAATTAACTCTTTACCAAATGACAAAATTTTAGACTACTCCAAATTGAGAGCAGTTGCAGATGACAAAATAAATGTGACTGAAAAATTGAAATTTGTTTTAGGAAGGGAAGAAAGCATTGTGGGAAAAGGAGAAAATGCTGGTTACCAGCATTTTCTCCTTTTCCCACAATGTTTTCAAAAGGCTTCTTTCTCTGGGTCATACAAAGTAGGCATTGTGTGGTAAAGAGTTAAATGATGTAAATATAGGATGCTATTAGATTACAAATATTTTATTCATTACTATAGACCAAAATTTTGGATTTATCCAAATTGAAAGCATTTGCAGACGACAACAAAATTGTGACTTAAAAATTGAAATTAGTTTGTGGAAGGGAAGATAACATTGTGGGAAAAGGAGAAAATGCTGTTTACCAGTATTTTCTCCTTTACCAACAATGTTTTCAAAAGCTTTCGTTCTTAGGTTGTTAAAATGTTGAAAGTGGCATAAAACACCATTCAATCAACCAATCAAAAGTCAGCATTGTGTAGGTAAAGGGTTGAATGACATCAAGCTAGGATCCTATTGGATGACATTAAAGGGCATGACCTTTTACTTGTTTGTCTGTTTATCAATTGTATGTTATCACTGGACAGAGACCTCTTTTCAAATTCCACTTCCTAATTGAAAAAGTAATGACCAAATTTGAGACCCTATCCTATCCTAGATTTTCCCATTAACCCTTTTTTGGACACTTCCAAATTAAAAGCATCTGCAGCCAAGAAATTTGAAATTGGTGCAAATGACCTTAAGTTTTCTGAAAGGGCAGAAAATATTTTGGGAAAAGGAGAAATGGCTTGTCACAAGCAATTTCTCCTTTTCCAACAATGTTTCAAAACCTTTCTAGATCAGGGTTTTGAAAATCTGGATCATTTGGTAAAGGGTTAAAGATTATTAAAGATTATTTGGTGCTTGTAGTAAGCAGTGTTTGAAAACAATTCAGGAAAAGGAGCCATTGCTTGCTGAAAGTAATTTGCCCAATTTTTCTTTTTTTTTTTTTTTTTTTTGTACATTTGTTATTAAAAAAAAAAAAAAAAAAATTACTAAAATATTCAATTTTTATATCTTAACCTAGTAACTAGCATTTTCTCCTTTTCCAAAAATGTTTTTATCTTGATAATATTTTGGAAGAGTTTGAAAATGGGTTGTGTATTGTCAAAAAAGGTCAGATGAGCAACTCAGGGCCATAATGGCCCTCTTTTTTAGATTAATTTTGTGATACTTAAAAGAATTGTTTGGTTGCTACATAAGATTGTTTACCTATTGTGCAAGAAAAGATTACAGTAACTCTTTACCGGACAACAAAACTTTACATTTGTCTGCATTTACAGATGACAAATCAAACGTGGTGCGAAAAGTTACCATGCAAATGCAAATGTTACTGGTAATATGCATTTTTTTCCCTTTTCCTGCAATGTTTTCTACCCTTTCAAACACATACCCCATCATTTGAACCATTGAATTTGCTGTCTACAAAACCTTGCAATATGAAAATGTCTGAAACTTTCTTGTTTGTAAAGAAATAAAAAATGAAAGGGGTGGGCTTGCTTGGATGCCATATGATAGGGTTACTTTTGGCTTGTTTGGCAGATTTAAGTTCTGGGCTTGAACAATCATTTTGCAGTTTCATGGCCTAAAAATAAAAGGTATCAAGTTTTAATAGTCTCTATTTTCACTGGAATAATTAAAGGGGTGATCATCCATTGAATGCTTCATATCAAAATGAGTATTTCATTCTTGAAGCGCTGCATGTTAAGCAGACAATACACTATTTTTCTGTAACCTTTTACAAAAACAAAATCTGAAAAGATTGTGAGAAAAGGAAAAAGATTTTCTCCTTTTCCAACAATGATTTCTATCCTTTTAAAAAATCTAACCATTTGAGAAACATTTGTAATCTGCACATCTTTTCAATTTGGGCTTATCAAAAGTTTATCATCTGGTAAAGAGTTAACCCTTTACCACACAATCCTGAGTTTTAACAACCCCCTAAGAAAAAAAGACTTGAAAACATTGTGGGAAAAGGGGGTAAATGCTGAAAACCAGCATGTTCTCCTTTTAATATAGCATCTTCTACCTTTCCAAAGAAAAATGTACTAATTTGTATGAAAGTTAGTTTGTTGTCTGCAAATGCTTTCAATTTGGACGTGTCAAAAGTTAAATCTTTACCACACAACAATATTTAGGACATAATTTTAGACTTGTCCAAATTGAAAGCATTTGCAGATGACAAAATAAATTTGACTTAAAAGATTAATTTTGTTTTGGGAAGAGGGGATAACATTATGATGAAGGAGAAAAGCTGGTTACTATCATTTTCTCCTATTCCCACAATGTTTTCAAAAAGCTTCTTTCTCAAGGTCGTTAAAAGTCGGGATTTTGTGGTAAAGAGTTATAGAGTAAGATTTTGCAGATGACAAATTGAAATGTGGCCCAAATGATTAGATTTGTCTCTGAAAAAATAGAAAGCATTGTAGGGAAAATGGAGAAAATGCTGGTTACCAGCATTTTCTCCATTTTCCCACAATGTTTTCTATCGTTTTAGAGAATAATTCAACCATTTGCTCAACATTTGTGATCTACACATCTTTTCGACTTGGGCTAGTCAAAAGTTTGTCTTCTGGTAAAGGGATAACACAATCCCAAATTTTAACACTTTCCTATGGGCCAAAACTTGAAAACAATGTGGCAAAAGGAGACAATGTGGTTTTCAGCATTTTCTCCTTTCACTACATTGTTTTCTACCCTTACCCCCCAAAAAAATCTTAATTTTTGCAACATTTAGTTTGTTGTCTGCAGATGCTTTCTGTTTGGACCAGTCAGAAGTTCTGTCATTTTGAAAAAGAGTTACATGTGTTGAAGTAGTGTATATAAAAATACAAAGTAGCTGAGATAGTATCATTTACCACTTAACCATATTTAAAAGCATTTTTGACTTAAATTATGAAAATGTCCTTAGAAGGGTAGCAATGCATTGCTGGAAATAAAGGCAATGCTGGGTCTTGGCATTTTCTCCATTTCTCATGACATGCTAAAAAGCATTCTTCTTTGGGAAAGTAAAAACACTGCTGAATTACTCTATGAATGGTCAGTGAATTGGAGAACGCTTTTTATTTATTTTACCATTTGTTGGAAGGGTTATATCCAAAAATAAGTACCATTATATGATATAGAATTTCAATAAAATGATCACTTCTCCACAAATGAAGTTAGGTAAATCGTGAGACTTGCAATTTACTTCCTTCATTTTGTATAGCATGTCAGGATTTATATGTTAAGTGCAGAACTTTGTTATTTGACGCAGCCTCATAGGAGATATATATCTAAAGATTTTTTGTCAAAACTTTGGAAAACAAAGTACTCCAAGTCTTTTTCATGCACTTTGATTGAGTCTTCTTGACCAGAGCTACCATCTCTGAGTTGTATGGAGTGAGACTGCCACCCAATTACCCATAGTCTCTCAGAGTTGTGTGAAGTGTGGCTACCATACACTTACTTACATGGTCTCAGAGTTTTGTAGAATGTGGCTACCATCCACTTACTTTTATGCTCTCAGAAATGTTGAGAGACCGTACCATCCACATGCATTTACGCTTGCAGAGTTGTATGTTGTGTTGCCACCACTGACTTGCTTTTATACTCTCAAAGTTGTATGGAGTGTGGCTGCTATCAGCTTACTTAATAAATGTGCCCTCAGTCCAGTATGGAGTGTGGCTATCATCCACTTACTTTTATGCTCATATAGTTTTGTGGAGTGTGGCTCCCATCCACTTAATTATTGTGCTGTCAGAGTTGTATGGAGTGTGGCTACCATCCGCTTACTTTTGTGGTCTCAGTGTAGCATGGAGTGTGACTGCCATCCACTTACTTATGTGCTGTCACAGCTCTACGAGTGTGACTACTAGTGTGGCTATCATCCACTCTTTTATAGTCTCTCAGAGTTTGGTGGAGTTTTTTTGGTGACCACCCACTTATTTTTATGCCTTCAGAGTTGTATGGAGTGTGGCTGCATTCCACTGACATGTGCTTATGTGCTGTCATTGTAGTATGGAGTGTGGCTATCATCCACTTACTTATGTTCTGTCAGAGTTGTGTGATGTGTTGCTTCTATCCACTTTCTTTTATGCTGACAGAGTTGTGTGGAATGTGGCTACAATCTAATTATTTATTGTGCTGTCAGAGTTGCGTGGATTGTGGGTACAATCCACTTACTTATTTTCTGTAAAAGGTGTGTTGCATGTGGCTACCATCCACTTACTTATGCTCTTAGAGTTGTATGGAGAGTGACTTCCATCCACAGATGTATATGGAGTATGGCTACCAGCTACTTTCCCATGTTTTCTCACAGTTTTTATAGAGTATGGCTGCCATCCACGTAAGTATGCTCTCTGCAGAGTATGAAGTGTAGCTACTATCCACTTACTTATGGTCTCTCAGTGCTGTATGGGGTATGCCCATTATCCACAGACGTATTCTGCATTCAGACTTGTGTGGAGTGTTGCTACCATCCACTGACTTATTTTCTGTCAGAAATCTGTATGGAGTTTGGCTACCATCCACTGACTTATGTTCTCTTGGAGTTGTGTGGAGTGTGGCTACTTCTACTTACTTATGCTCTCAGAAATGTGTGGAGTGTAGCTACCATCCACTGACTTACGTTCTATCAGTGTTGTATGGAATGGCTCCCATCCACTGATTTATTCCACTATCAGAGTTGTATTGAGCCTGGCTACCATTCATTTACTTACGGTCTGAGCAGTGTTGTATAGGGTATACCTACTATCCACTGACTATTATGCTCTCAGATGTGTGTGGGGTGTGGCTACCATTCACTTACTGATATGCTCGCAGAACTGTGTGGAGTGTGGCTACCATTCACTTACATAAGGGCTCTTATCCATCTACTTTTATGCTCTCAGAGTTGTGTGGAGTGTGGCTACCATCCACTCATTTCAGTGCTCTCAGAGCTTATTGATGATTAGTGGATAATTAAACATCGATCGATCCAGATCAATGTCAGTCGCATTCATTATGTGTGTGTGTCTGTGTGTGTGTGTGATAATATAATGGCTCTAACTCTGCTCCAGTTTGTCATATTGTCTCATAATTAATCAAACATTGTATGCTCAAGATAATGTATTTTTTGCAGTCATACATTCAAAGGCCACAAAGGGTTTTGCATTATGTCAGTTGATACACTGCACTGAAATTTCATGAAGCATGTTGAAATTGAAAAAAAAAAAGGCATACAAAATGTAAGACTTTAACCCCTTTTACAATTTACAGGAACTGACAACCCTGTATTTAACCCTTTACCAAACAACAAAATTTTACAAAATTTTAGACTTGTCCAAATTCAAAGGATTTGCAGATGACAATTTCGATGTGGTTCAAATGAGGGAAGTTGGCTTTGATAGGGTAGAAAAATTATTGTTGGAATAGGAGAAAATCCTAGTTACCATCATTTTCTCATTTTCTCACAATGCTTTCAAAAGGCTTCTTCCTCAGGTAAAACTCGAGGTCTTGTAGTAAAGAGTGAAATGGCATTGAGACATAAGGCTTTGAAAAACATTTCGATGAAAAAGAGAAAATGTTGGTCAACAATTTTTCTCCTTTTCCTACTATGTTTTTAAGAGCCCTCTTCCCCAGGGTTGTTAAGGATTATTATTTGAAGGGTTAAGGGAACGTGATTGTGTGGGCCGACATGATTCAAGCATGTGACAATAAAATGTATTGCATTGAATTTTTTTACTGGTATTTTAGCAGTGTTTTCATATTTTCACTTATGAGGGATCTTAACTTGATTGAAACGGCTAGTGCTTTGAGTGTTTGTTTACAATAGTGTAAATAGCTCCGGTAATCTTCCTTTATAGTTTTCCTTGTAAATGTATGATCCGATGCAGTGTACATGTAATTACATTGCTTGCACGGTGAAAAATACATGTAGATCCGTGAGAATTAGGAATTTGATCAAATACTTTTGGCCACTGCCTAGTTTTCTTAAGAAATTGTTGTAGAAACATGTATCTCTAATGAGTGCAATTATTTAGTTAAACTTGTGTATTCTGTTATATAGTACATTATTGATACACATTTAATCTCGCAGGTTTTTAATGGGACATCCTGCAAGAAAACAAAAATATCATGTCTGTTGAACTGAAATACCAAAGGAAGCTAGACAGTGGTCCTAAAGTGAAGGAAGGAATTGACAATACGGCTTTTGAAGATGATCCGAATGGAGATACGGTAAAGAAAACAACTTCTGTGGCTATAAAGCTATAAACCAATCTAAATTTATTTTTTCAACTCTTTACAAAAAAAAAAAAAAAAAAAAAAAAAATTGGGACTTGTCCAAATTGAAAGCATTTGCATATGACAAATTAAATGTGTCATATTATGGAGTTTGTGCTTGACAGGTTTGAAAATAATGTGGGAAAAGGGGAAAATAATGGTTACCAGCATTCTTTCCTTTTCCACTATGTTTTCTAAAGCCTTCTTCCTAAGGGTTATAGGGGTCCTGCGTGGTTAAGTGGTAAAGTGGAGGACTCGTGACCATGGGTTCGATACCCCCTTGAATCCACTGGATTTTTCATAGGAGTGTCCGTGGGCAAGACATTTTAGAGCCCTAGCCTAGTACTGGTGAAACTCAGGAAATATATGGATATGTGAGCTGTCACCGTGATATGAATGAAATATTGTTAACAGCAGTGTAAAACACCAATTATTCAATCCTACGGGTTGTTAAAACTGGGCATCGTGCAGTAAGGGTGAAGCATTTATACAAACAAATCAGTAGTAATGAGCGCACTTTGACGTCATTATGCAACAAAATCCTTCAAGTATGTTTGCAAACATTTGAAGTCTGATACAAGAGTGGTTCATGTGTGTCAAATACTTCAGATGGCAGACAATGTTTACATACTTTAATAACTCAAGTGCTACGAGATTATAATCTCTGATATATGGTAAAAAACATTGAGGGAAAAAGAGAGCTGAGCCATGAAACCCTACGACCCTCCATCTGCCAGACTACATTTGTCAATGTTACCATGGACTTCTTCTTTTCAAGAAATGTTACTATCAGAAGGATTCAACATTTATAAAGTTTGTCATTAAGTCCCTTTTTTCTATAACACAGCCTAGTATAATAGGAAAGAATGAAATGATGGTCTGGGGGCTTTTGATTAGCAATTCATGGACTTCTTTTCAAGAAATGTTACTATCAGAAGGATTCAACATTTATAAAGTTTGTCATTAAGTCCCTTTTTTCTATAACACAACCTAGTATAATAGGAAAGAATGAAATGATGGTCTGGGGGGGGCTTTTGATCAGCAACATATATCTTGAGTAGTCTTATAGAAACTGGAAACTGTTTAATTTTAGAGTCCAGAAAAACGTAAAGTTCTAAGACATTAAGCACCTTTTTTCCGTAACATAGTTTTGCATGGATAAAAAACAAGTGCGTACGGTGAAACTTTTAATAAACAAAATAACTACGAAGTTTCAAGACAGGCAGACGGACGGACAGACGAAGCAGCGACTGTATGCTCGCCCTTCGACCATGGGGTTACGGAGAAATGGCTTTGGACGGACAGACGGACGGACGAAAGAATGGACAGACAGACGGACGGACAGACGGACGGGCAGACGGACGGACAGACGAAGCAGTGACTGTATGCTCGCGCTTCGGCCAGGGGTTACGGAGAAATGGCTTCGGACGGGCGGACAGACGGGCGGACAGACGAAGCGGCGACTATTTGCCCGTCTTTAGAGAAACATAAAAATGAACTCTGCAACATTTTGGACAATATTGCGACATCGTTTTAATACAATTAGAAACATTGTAGGAAAAAGAGAAATGCAACGAGTCATGACGTGATAGAGTAAAAGGGGAAAACCATTTTACGCGGTAGAGCAATATGTTCAAACTCATTCAAACGTGTCCGGACGAGTCTCTTGGTTATTGCACTGTATAAATTTTACCGCGATGTCTTTAAACAATTACAGTATAACTTTCCGTCATGAAAATTAACTTTAAACTGTCTACCCACGTGGTTGACAAACATTTAAATGCAAGTAATTCGCAGGCTTCCGTGTTTTTTGATAAAGGTACCATGTACAAATCAATCGAAAAATGTTTGGAAAACCCCGACGTCTGTCGAAAATCGGAAAACGTTTCGAAGCTACAAAGACATTTATGAACAACATCGGTTTTTTGGGGTACACGAAACAACCGAGTCATACAGTTAAAGTAGTTTATTCCAAGACCAAATACAGAATATTCGTAGTAACAGCTTACCCTGTGACAAGGGGTATAATGGATGTGTCCAGACAAGAAATGGTGACGTTAATGTTTAATAATAACTACCAATAAACGCTGAAAGGACTATATATGAGAACAGTGTATAGCTTTACTATTATTATCCGATGTACAAAAAATGGATAGAAACATGACAAGTTTCGACCTTATTGAGTACTCACGTATGATCGGCAGAGAGTGGGAAATACATGCGGTTTATCTGGGCTACGAGTTATATCAGATCAAAATGTTGAAATCCATTTATGCGAGAAAAATCGAAACACTGTTGTATGTTATGTTAGAGGAATGGTATGGTGTTGTGAAAGACTGTCATGAAGAAGTTCCTAGACAGTTACTAGCTTCTGCTTTTCACGATGTACGAGACAATGTAACAGCCAGCCAAATTTTAGGGGGTTGCAAATTTCTAGAGGAAGTGAAAAAGTTGAGACCCAAACCATCAACATTGGCAAAGATTCGTAAAATAGACTTTAGCTAATGATGACGTGTTTCTAAATATAACAACCGATGACGTGTGTTTCTAAATATAACAACAGATGACTTGTGTTTCTAAGTATAACAACCAATCAGGAATCCAATAATACTCTAAAATAATCAAATTGACAGAATTTAAAGCCATTTTGGATGTTGCATTCAAACCAACACGATGTACAGAGTAAAATTTAGTCTCGGAAATGATCGTTACGTACAGGTGAATTTATGGAAGGATGAGCTAAGAGTCGATATTAGAGAGTGGAAAGATAATTACCCAACCAAAAAAGGCATAAGTTTAAGCTGAATGCGATGGAAAAATTTTGTAGATCAATTAGAGTACGCAGACAAATCCCTTCGAGAAAAAACAGCGTTTACATACCATCTTGGGGGTAACGTTTATTGCTGTACTAACCAAAACAGCGTTTGTGTAGACATAAGACAATATTGGAAACCCGAGGAAAATGTGGTACCAACAAAAAAAGGAATATGTTTAAGACCCTCAGAATATAAACGATTAAAAGAAGTTATAGGTGACATAAGTAAAGCGTTACCAGAATTGGCCAGTGTTATACCTTGTTACCTTCAGAGTGATCATATGAACCAATCAGGATTCCTTGAGTGTACTGAGAGTAACCCAAATACAACTTTGAACTGATAATCATGTTTGGAATATTCCAGATATCAGTGTTGAATGAATGAATGAATGTTGTTTTATGGCGCATCGACAGCTTTGGTCATTTAGCGCGCATATCTGTGTTGAAGGAACGATTATGGCGGATTTTTTCTAAAAAGATTTGAGACATGCTGACAGTAAAAGAGTTAAATTAAGAAGGATCATGTGTGATCTAAGTATGTATAAAAGATATAATTGAGCAACAGGGCTTCCCTATTAACTCAAAAAGGTTTTGAATAATGATGTTAAGACTGTGATAAAAAGATTTGAACAGTCTTAAATTGATAATAAAGGAGTCTTTAAATGAAGAATGAATGTCTCCAATGAGATAAGATGCCCTCAAAAGAGGTAATCCTCCCATTAAGGAGATGCAAACTTAAGATTGTGATAAAAAATTTGAACAGTCTTAAAATGATAAGAAAAAGTCTTTAAATGATGAAAGGTTATGTGTAACTGATAATGTGCATAAAATATAATATTGAGTGGCTGGGCAATCCCTGCCTACTCAAAGTAAAGAATGTAAAAAGGTGGATAAGAAACTAAAGAGTAAATATCACAGTTTATTGTAAATGCCAATCTCCTTTATGAAAGCGATAATAGATTCAACGCTGACAGAATCAAAAAGATTTTTTAAACTATCGACGTTGAAATATTTTGTACGAACTGGCTGAAAGTCAATGCAATCTAGTAGAATGTGTTTTATAGAGAAGGGTGCATTGCATGGAATACATTCAGGGGCATCATCTCTGGTCAAGAGCCAGGAATGTGTAATGCGTGAATGGCCAATTCGAAGTCGTGCAATTATCACTTCTTCTCGACGAACAGACCTGTAAACGGGGTACCATTCACCAAGGGAAGGTTTAACTGAATGCAGTTTATTGAAAACATCAGCATCCCATTGGGATTGCCAAGAAGATTGGATATGTGTTAAAACTGAGGATTTAAAATCAGTGTGTGGAACTTTAAAATCTGAAATGGGAAGGTTAAGTGCAGATTTGGCAGACCTATCGGCATTTTCATTGCCTTTGATGCCTACATGACTTGGAAGCCAGCAGAACACCAATCTATTCATAGAAGTAATTTGTGAGATCCTTTCAAGTAAAGTACAGATCAAGGGATTCTCAAGTCGTTGATTTGAAAGGGCCTGTAATGTTGACAAAGAGTCCGAAAAGATAATGAAACGGTTCGAATTAGAATGTTCAGCTAGAGTAAGGGCAAGATCAATAGCTTTAATTTCTGCTGAGAAGATAGAGGAATTGTTTGGAAGGCGGCACTTTAAGCTCCTTTCTCCATAAATAGCGGCAGCTGCTACAGAATTTCCCTCTTTTGATCCATCTGTATATATTGGTTTGAAGGAAAAATAATGCTCCTTTATCTCATTGTATCTAGCATGAAACACAGTTCTATCCGTGACTGACTTTTTGTCGGATGCAAGGTCAAATCTGAATTCTGCACTGTTTAGTGTCCATGGAGGGATTTCAGAGATTTTATAATCGGCAATAGACTCAGTGTCTATGCCAAGGTTATCTACAATGGGCTCCATGCGGATACCAAATGGAGGAATAACATTTGGTTTCCTTTCAAAAAGACGTTTATATTGAGGTTTAAAAACAACTTTATGAGTTGGGTTAAAACGATTTGACTTCAATTTTAAAAGATATTGAAGTGAGAGTTTTTCCCTCCTGTAAGAAAGAGAAGGTTCATTAGCCTCAACATAGAGACTATTGACGGGAGAAGTTCTGAAAGCGCCAAGTACAAGACGCAGGCCTTCGTGGTGTATAGGATCAAGAATTTTAAGGCAAGATTTACGGGCTGATCCGTATACAATACATCCATAGTCTAATTTGGAGCGGACTAAAGACCGATAAAGCCGCAAGAGGACTTTACGGTCTGCTCCCCATTCAGAATGGGCTACAACCTTTAAAAGATTAAGAGCCTTCTTGCATTTCTTTTTAAGTGCAGTGATGTGAGGAAGGAAGGAAAGCTTTCTGTCAAAGATGACTCCAAGAAATTTAAACTCAGAAACGACTTCAATTTTAGTTTTGTCCAAATACAGTTCAGGGTCTGGATGAATACCACGTAAATTACAAAGGTGCATGCATTTTGTTTTGGACTTGGAAAATTTGAAGCCATTTTCATCAGACCACGTTTGGAGTTTGTTGAGACACTGTTGAAGTTGTCTCTCAATAATATTCATATTTCGAGATCTGAAGCATATAACAAAGTCATCAACATAAAGAGAACAGTCTACACCAGGACAGATAGCTTTAACTATACTGTTTATTTTTACACTAAAAAGTGTAACAGAGAGAATACATCCTTGGGGCACACCCATCTCCTGTTCACGGGCTCCCGAGACAGTATTGCCAACTCGGACGCGGAAAAGACGTTCATCCAAGAAGGCCGAGATAAAAAGAGGAAGACGGCCTCGAAGACCAACGTCATGTAAGTCTTTAAGAATTCCGTATTTCCAAGTCGTATCATAAGCGCTTTCAAGGTCGAAAAAGACAGATACTACATGTTGTCTATTAATAAAGGCTTCTCTGACAAAGGTTTCAAAGCGGACAAGGTGATCGATGGTACCACGCTGGCGACGAAATCCACTCTGTACATCAACGATGAGGTTGTTTTTTTCTAGAAACCAGACAAGCCTGTCGTTGACCATACGTTCCAGAGTCTTGCAGAGACAACTAGTAAGAGCTATTGGACGATAGTTGGCTGGGTCACTAGCATCCTTGCCAGGTTTTGGGATAGGAATGACTAGTGCCTCTCGCCAGGACGAAGGAAAATCACCGGACTGCCAGATATCATTAAAAATATCAAGTAAAACAGAGAGAGAAGTAAAAGGTAAGTGTTTTAAAAACTGGTAATGAACTTTATCTTGGCCAGGGGAAGAATCGTGAGCTTTATTCAGAGCAGATTTTAATTCTTTAAAAGTGAAGACTTTATTATAGTGCTCTGAATTAGAAGAATTGAAATTAAGTTTTTTCTTTTCTTCTCTGGCTTTATTCCTCTGAAACTTTTCAGAATAGTTTGCAGAGGAAGACTTTTTACAAAAGGTGTCAGCAAGAGCATCAGCTATATCCTGGGGGGTTTCCAACGAAGTATTGTTAACATTAAGGTGACTGAGAGGGGGTTGGCCTTTGCCATTGATCTTTCTAATCATGTCCCAGGTTTTTTTAGTAGTAGTTCTACTATTTAATTTAGAAACATATTGTCTCCAAGCCTTGCGCTTACTTTCTGTAATGGTACGACGAGCCTTTGCCCTGGAAATACGGAATAGGTTATGATTTTCTTTGGTAGGTCTGAGGTTAAACTTTCTAAGGGCTTGTTTTCTGTCTCTGACAGCCTGTTTACAATCATCATTGTACCAAGGTTTGTCAGGACGTTTTGGATTTGTCGAGGTCTGGGGGACGGACTGTTTAGCTGCATCAATTAATAGGGAAGTGAAAAGTTTTGCGGGATCATCGCAATCTCCAAATTTGTCATGTGTAATGGTCTGTTCACAGAGGGTTTCAAATCTGTTCCAGTTGGCTTTGGAGAGCTTCCATTTCTGTGGTTTTATGCTGCTGGATGGTTGTGTAGATGAAAAGATAATAGGGAAGTGATCACTTCCACACAAATCCTCTTTCACTTTCCAACTAAAATTGGGAAGTAAGACTGGGCTGCATAAGGTTAAATCTATAGATGAGTAAGATCCAGTTGCTGGATGTAGGTAGGTTTTGGACTTGTTATCATTCATGAAAGACAAAGAGTTGTTCGAAATGAAGTTCTCCAATTGTAAACCTCTCTGGTTAGTGTCATCACAACCCCACATAACATTGTGACCATTAAAGTCCCCAGCAAGAATATAGGGGGATGGCAATTGGGAAATGAGATCATTCAGATTGGTCTCATTAACAGGTGTGCTTGGGGGGAGATATAAAGAACATAGTGTAACGGCACTGTGTAAAGATAATCTGATGGCAACAGCTTGCAAGTTTGTGTTAAGAGAGATAACTTTATGAGGTATGTTGTTATTAACAATAACAGAAACACCACCTCTAGCTTTCTCGCCTTCGGTAAAGACTTTATTGTAAATGGAATGGTATTTGATTGAGATATCATCCTCCCGTTTAAGGAAGGTTTCTTGAAGACAAACAGCAACTGGTTTGTGATCATTGATTAAAAGGGAAAGTTCGTCAAAGTTTGATTTC
Source organism: Tridacna gigas (assembly GCA_945859785.2). NCBI lineage: Eukaryota > Metazoa > Mollusca > Bivalvia > Cardiida > Cardiidae > Tridacna > Tridacna gigas. The sequence goes on from OX244039.2 coordinate 6,308,602, forward strand.
AGACCTCGACAATTCCACTGGATTATGGTATCCATTGTGCATGAAGAAAGTATAAAAGCTAAAGTAAAAAAAGAGGTTGTAAACCAATGCATTTTAAAATAGGTTGATTAAGACTTCATTACACTTGTCTCGGGTTTGGACATGTGCCAAGTGTCAGTGTCCTTGTTCCAAGTATCTTTGGAAATGGACCAGATAGAGGCTTCTGAATCTGAAGCCTCACCTTCAAGATTTTCAGCATCTGCATCCATGTCCTCTAGCTCCGAAAAACTGTTGGAGGTAGGGACAGGATCATTTACTCTGACTGTGATTTCACAAGAATCATGGGAATCTCTAGATTGTGGTTTAGGTTTGGAAGAAGACCTTTTAGGGGATCGAGGTGTATGATTAGATTTGTTATCTTTAGATGAAACATTAGATTTTATTGTAGACTGTGAAGATGGAGGTTGGGGTTTCTTTGGAGGCTGTTGTGAAGGGGGAGATGGTTTTGAAGGTTTTTTTGAAGAGATATTTTGCGAAGAGGTAGACGGCTTTGAAGGTTTTTGTGTAGAAATACTTTGAGAGTTTGTGGGTTTTGAGGTTGCAGAAGGGGTTTTGTTTGTTTTAGACGCAGATGGAGAGTCAGGAATTAGTTTGGACAAGGTGGATGGAGGGAGAAGTTCTTTCAGCTCAGTAGCTACGTCAGGAAATTTTTGAAGGAGAACTTTCGCAAGAATTTTACAAGTGCTGCAGTCGTCCTTTTCAGTTGACGAGCCAACAACACCTGCATAGCTAGGACTAGAAGAGGTTTTCTTGCGCTGTTCAAATATTTTCCTTGCTTCTGGGAAGCTTACGTTATTGTTGTATTTAATGGACAGTATTTCTTTTTCTTCTCTCCATACAGGACACTCTCTTGAAAAAGTAGAGTGTGGAGACTTACAATTAATACAAAGAGGAGGATTTGAACATGTAGTACTGTCATGGTCAGGTCCTTGATGAGCACATTTAGAGCATGTTTCTTGGTTTGGACATTTACTGATGTGATGGCCGTACCGCTGGCATTTAAAACATCGCAAGGGATTTGGCACATACAAATCTACTTTTACAATTTGAAAGCCTACCTTGATTGATGTTGGAAGAACAGGTGAAGAAAATGTTAAGATGTATGTATTTGTGAGTCTCTGTTCTCCATCTCTGCGTACAGAAATCCGTTGGACATCGGATACACCTTGTTGTTTCAGGTTATCTTTAATTTCTTGCAAAGAGTTGCAGTAAGTAAGCTCTTTGCATCTAATTACTCCTTTGCAAGAATTTAGTGAAGGATGTGGGAAAATTTTAACATCTGTGTCAAAGAATTTTGTGTTTTTTAAAAGATTCACAGCTTGTTGATTTGTAAGACATTCAACTAAAAGGGTCTGGTCTTTGAGTTTTTTAACAGATTTTGGAGTTCCAAGGATGCTGGTAATTTGTTTCTCTATTACGAAAGGAGATAGTTTTGTTATGGGCTTTAAAGGATCTTGGGATTGGATAACGATAAAACGCGGAGAGTGAAAAGAAGAAGTAGAAATTGAAGGTTCAGTTTCGGATTCACTGTCTGATAAAGGGCGTTTGCTTTCATTGAGCTTGGCCTTTTTTTGGGATGCCATGTTTGTGTGTAAAATTTCATCACCGATGCTCCCCACCCGCCATGGAGCCCAACAAGGGGACATGGTCTGGGGAAAGCCCATTCGCAGACCATGACAGGGATACATCAGTGGTATACTCGGTATGAAAGGGCTAGACTGGACAGATGCATTCTCGCAGAAAGTTCTACCAAGCTTAGACAATCATTGAGAGGTTACAAATGTCAGCCAAATACCAAAGAACTTTCACCCGATTGACCCATGAGCCACCGCCTTCTAGGGCAGAACAAGAAATTTGAAATCTGGAAAGAGTGTGGATTACATATGGAGAGGACAGTAATTTTAATAGAGATAAGGGTGTAAGAGAAAGAACATATTAGATGCCCTAGGGCAAGGCATGACCAGCCGATTGATCAGGACGGGCCTTCCTGACCTCTCGTTTAGTTCAATTCAAGGCCAAAGTGGTGTGTTGCAAAAACAGAGCTATCAAACGGCCGAGCCCTGAATCCACTCAACCACCAGGATCCTGTCATCGAACGACACGAGTTGCAGCCCACGGCAAACGGGCAGGCACAGTGGGGGGGGGGGGGGGTCTTACCCCTGCTGTAGTGCGACAGCTGAGCTATTTCTATCCCCCCACCCAGCTGGGGGCCAGATATCAGTGTTATTATTATGCGAATGGCTATATTATAGAGGTATAAAAACTGAAATCGAGTTGGAAATAGAACGATTTTTACTCATTTTAGATAGTTATCATATGAACTACAACAGACCTTTATATTCTGAGTTATTATGAGTGTTGTATTTAATATTTTGTAAGAATGTACAATAATTTGTATACGCTTTATTAAAACGATGGAAAACTGGAAAAAATACTTGGCTTCTATTTATTTTAAGGCAGATCATCCCGCAAGTTATAGTGGTCCCGAAAAATTGTATCAATATGTCAAATCCCAAAATAAGGTCAGAATTGGTAGACACCGTATACGAAAATGGTTACAAGATCAAGAATCGTATTCTCTTACCAGGGGGGCGAGACGTCATTTCGTACGATCCAGAGTGATAGTTGCCGGTCTTCATCAACAATGGGATGTAGACTTAATGGTCAACGATCATATAGAAAAACATAATGACGGAGTGAAATACGTCTTATTAGCCATAGATATATTTTCGCGTTTTGTTTATACTGAACCCCTTAAAAGTAAAAGAGGTACTGATGTTGTTATTGCATTTAAACGCATACTATCAAGAACGCGAAAACCAAAATCTATACGGACCGATCGAGGGATGGAGTTTAAAAGTAAAGAACTGAACAAATATCTACAAAGTGAAAACATTTATCACATGTATGCATTTAACACTGAAACCAAAGCGAATTACGCCGAACGAGCGATCAAGACAATAAAACAAAAGATTTTTCGATACCTTTTAAAGAACAAAACCCGTCGCTATATCGATGTTTTACAAAATATTACACACAGTTACAATCATACAATACATAGGAGTCTTGGAGAAAAACCAGCTGCAATTTCCGAGGACAATGAAGGAGAAAGTCGTCTTCAACAGTATCTTATTAGAACTAAAGGAAATAAAAGTAAACCTTTACTTAAAAAAGGAAATAAAAGTAAACCTTTACTTAAAAAATATAGGTATAAAATCGGTCAGACTGTAAGATTGTCTCACGTCAGGTCTGTATTTGACAGGGAATACTCGCAAAAATGGACAGGAGAGATATTTATAATTAAATCACGCTTCAGGAGACAGGGAATTCCTAGTTATAAGATAGTAGACTGGGAGAAGGATCAGGTAGACGGCTCTTTTTACGAACAAGAATTGCAAGCCGTAAACGTTAACGACAGTACAGAATTTAATATCGAAAAAATAATAAAAAGAAGGACACGTAATAAGAAACGGGAAGTTCTAGTACGCTGGTTACACTGGCCGAAAAAATATGATAGCTGGATACCGGAAAAGGATGTGACGCGATACTCTTAAGCAATCGATACATTACTTTAAAATGACGGGAAGCTAAAAAATGTTCATTACTTATGTTCAGACAACTAAACGATCATGATCATCACGAATGTTGTCTTCAGCGCTCAACTAAATTGCCCTATTAATTTAAAAAGATTATGTTACCAAGTAACGAATGTGCGATATGACCCGGCACGATTTCCTGGACTCATATGGCAACACAAAAAAATTGGAGGAAACTGTTTAGTGTTTGCCAATGGAATAATTAACTGCAATGGGAAAGCTTCCAGCATAAAGGAGGGACACCGACGATTACGACAATACGCCCGACAGCTTCAGAAATGCGGATATCCTGTAAAGTTAACGAGCGTAAAATTGTTAACAATGTCCATGACTCATACACTCAGTTCAAACTTAAATTTGAAGAGTTTGTCTCTGGATAGAAAGGTCATTTACGAACCAGAGATTTTTCCTTCTTTAAACTTCAAACTGGACGGAGTGCACTTTTGTTGTTTTCATACAGGCAAAGTAGTTATAACGGGGGTAAAATCTTCAAAACAAGAAGACGAGATTGTTTGTCCCACATTAATTGAACTTGAACTCTATACATTTAAGAAGGATTGATTAAATCACGAAACACTTTACATTATAAACACTGGCTAAAATGCTTCCAATATTAACCCATAATACAAGTTTTCTTTTACTTATAAGACACTATTTTAATATAATTCTCATTGTGTCGATATTTGTCTTTAAATAGACTGACTACAATTCACAGGAAACCACGCCATAAATAATTTTATACGCCTGCACACTTCTACTAATCGCAGGAAACTATACTATCAATAATTTTATACGCCTACACAGTTACCGAAGAAGATCAATACTCTTTTACGCCTAATCATTACCGTAGTAGGTCAACATGCAGCCCCGGGCGGGGTGACTAAGTGGTGAGCGTGTCTGACTCATGATCTGGTGGTTGTGAGTAGGATACCCTGTTGAGGCGAACTTTCTTTTCGGCGTATTTTCGCCTCAATCGTAAGAAGTCCTTACTTCGAATATTTCATTCGTTCGTATACCAATTTCGTTACGAATTGTGTATCACATTCATAACATGCTGGATGAATTGAGAAAAAAAAATAAATAAAAAATAAAAAAACGAGAGAAGAATGACAGATTTTTACCTATATTTAAGCAGCGCGGAATCTAATAATACACGTAAGAATGATTTATTATTTCAATTTTCTAAATACTTTATGTTAGAAGGAAATTGGTTGTGTGGTGTTGTAGAATCGTCATTGACTTGTGACTTTACACCACGAAGTAAACGATTGTATCTGAATTGTGATATTGTTGAGGAAACGTTTGTCAAAAACAGGCTACAACCAGTTCTTACCAATATTGAAATCGAAGGTCGGTACAAAAGATTAAAAGTTAGTGAGTGTTTACACCCGCGATATAGACCTGTGAGTGTTAAAAAGTTTAACTCTATCAGACTGACGTTAAAAGGCGAAGATTTAAATACTATTGATTTAAATTCAAACGATTTTCATTGTGTCCTTCACTTCAAGAAATCATGGGGTCCATAAACGTCTTTGATTCCAAACTACAGAAATGGGTTCCTTACAAAGAAAATGTAGACTATTGGATTAACTATTTTAAATCGAAAGAACATGTTCCAGAACAAGTAAGAACTTTGGAGAAAAAACTTGAAGAAAAGAATAAAGTATTGCAAGAAATGGAAGAAAAACTGAAAAAAGTTCAAACACCAAATGTTAAAATGGTGACCCCACTAGTCGAGGCAGTAAACAGGGCGCAGTCCCAAATTAAACGCAAGACCGGGAATCACCAAGTTCGTAAGAATATTAAACGTAAGAAGACTCTTACAGCCTACAGTACAAAAAATCCCGGGTGGTTGTTTTAAAAGACGTATAACCGCGACTAGTAAAATGCAACACAATGAAGAGTTATCGTTATTTACCCAGATTCCGAAAGATTCAACTTTATTATCGAAAGATTGGATTGAATATCGACCCATTAATCCCGTAACCGATTCTTCGTCCAGCTTGGAATTTAATATACCGCCACAGGCCAGTGCTTATATTAACTTAAAAGGATGTAAATTAAGACTTGAATTAAGACTTACTAACGAGAACGGTACTCCCGTGTCAGAAAATGATACGCTTGGACTTATTAATTTACCCTTACACACGGTGTTTAGACAGTTAGACGTTCATTTACAACAAAAACCACTGCCAAATAGTGGAAATACATATGGGTATAAAGCCTACATAGACACCATACTTAATACCAACCAATCTATGCAGGAAGGTATCTTAACCAGTCAATTATTTTACAAGGATATCACGGATTTGGACGATGATGATCCCAAAACTGGATCGAATTCTGGACTGTTTTTTCGATACGGTAAGACCAAAGGTGGTGTTACTATAGATCTAGAAGGTAATATTCCCGGAGATTTATTTCAACAACCCAAGTTGCTTATAAACGGAGTGCAAATGGGTCTTAAATTTTGGCAGGCATCCGATGCCTTTCGAATTATTACGGATGCCTTAAATTCTAGTTATAAAGTGCAAATTGTTAACGCTCGTTTTAAACTGTGCATACAGAGGTTACAAAATGATTTGCTTTTAGCTCACGACCAAATGATTCAGGACACTCCCGCTATGTATCCCTATTTCCGCTCAGAAATAAAAACAACATCAATAGCTCAAGGACAGTATAGTTTTCAAGCCGACGATATATATCAAGGTAGGGTACCAAACAGAATCATCATAGGTATGGTTCCAAGCGTTTCTTATAACGGAGACTATAGCACAAATCCTTTCAACTTTAAACATTACGACTGCAGTTACCTGGGTTTTTTTGTAGATGGACAATCCGTACCGTCACAGCCTTTACAACCCAATTTTAATGGAAATCATTACGTTGACTGTTATCAGACTCTTACCACCAGCAGAAATGATATCAACATTACGTACAATGAGTACAAAAAAGGATACTGTCTATACCTATTGGATATCGATCCCTACTATTCGTTAAACGCAAAGCGAAGAGGGCTTTGTCGTTTAGAAATTAAGTTTGCTAAAGCTTTACCAGAAAGTGTGACAGTACTGCTGTACGCAACCTTTCCCGAAATACTTACAATCGATAAAGCGAGGAATGTGTATATTCAGTAAATAGATGTGAAATGAAAAATAACGAAGACTCGTAACTTTATTACGCTTTATTCGTATCATAGATTTGTAAAATAACTGTATCATAAATTTGTAAATAAAAATATTATAAGTAAAATGTCTTATTATTATTTAAAAAGAAATCCAGTCTATGTCTTTCTTTCTTTTCTTTTCTTTAAGTCCCGGGGGTAAGGTTGTTAACTTTTTAATCTTCCTTTTTGGGACAATTTCCGTATTTTCTTTGTGGTGCTCATCTTGTGTCTCAGATAACTTTTTCAGTCTCTCAAACTTTTCAAAAGGTACTAATATGTATTTCTCCATTACTGTAACACCGGTTGTAAATGAGCAAATGCGGCTTTTACCAATTTATATATAATACGGTGTTTAAGTTTAATGGCTTCCTTCTTTTGAGCAAACCCTACACTCCGATCTCCCAACAAGTAAATAAATCGTTTTTGACGTTTTAAACTTGCATTTTCCGACGGCGTTAATTTAACCTTGAACCGAAGTACGTTGTAAGCGATTTGGCTCAGTGCCTTTAAATGTTGTTTGGTTATCGTTTTTAAAAGCGCCTTTCTTTGCTGAGCCGTAGTATCGATCACTAAATATAAGAAGTGACGCTGTTGTTTAATTAGCTCTACCATATTGCCTTCTTACATACTTAACGTTTCCATTCTTACGTCAACCGCGACAGACCAAAGACTTTAAAGCTGGTAGTAGTGGCTTTCTTACACCTTGTCGCTCAGGATTATGGGAATAGCACTATGACTGGTCCACCTGTGTCAGGATAATGGACTGGTTAAGTACTGGTTAAAAATAGTCCAGGAAAAATGAATTCGTGAACTGTCACCGTTGAATAACTGAAAAAATGTTGATACGACGTAAAACCCCAAACAAACAAACCATTCTTACGTCAAATGGTACACGATAGGATCTTCATCGGGAAAAATACGAGTCCTCAACCTGTACTTATTTTCAGACATAGGGCACATGTCTACTATGAAATAACCGTGTCTCACACTGAGAGCATCTTCGTACGCTTTTATAAACCCTTTGGATTTGCCGGGATAAAGCTGACGCCCCAGCACTCCTACTTGAGACACGTCGCGAATGTTTTTCATAATTACTAGGTACCAGGTATTCAACGCAATAGTTCGGGCGTGTTTACCTCCAGGGTACAAGTTTTGCGTGATCATAATCACTGATACTTTTCTGTGATGGCATCCTTGAGTAAACAGTACTTCCATTTCTTTATTCTGCATGACTTGGTGCATTAAATCATCGATAATGATCAACTTATGTTTTCTATCTTTCGTAAAATTATCCAGCTCTTCTACAGTAGGTAGTCCTTGCTTACTGTAAAAGTTTGCAACAGAACGCTCCATTACATCAAACAAGTCTTGGTGAATGCCGTAACAATAAAGTATATGTGAAGGAGGGTCTCGTGCATACATCAGGTTTACTTGCTTTAAAAAGCGATACATCCATTGAGTTTTTCCGCTACCGGTTTGTCCGGTAATACATATACTGGAACATGGTTCGAATGGAATAGATGTCATTATTTTTTTAGTCTAGGGTTAGGTAAAGCGTAACCAATGCTACTGCTCAAGAGTGATACCCAGAGTTCGATCGATCCGTTTTGTAAGGATAAATTAACAATGGACGTTATAATAATAATGTAAACAATGATCATTTGACAAAAGTATACAATTTTAGCTTGAGGGACCCGGGTACCCAGTAAATGCCACTTTTCACTATGACTTTCTTCCTCGGGTTTCGGGAAATGTAAAAATGTTTCTTTTTCCGGAGTTTCTATCATATTCTTACGCTGGTCAATAATAATAATTCAAAGATTATACTCTTTCTTACTATCATTTTTATTCACAAATATTGCAAAATAATAATAATGGATTCCGCAATAATAAAGACATTGAACACTTCTGATAATTTGAATGTCATTATAGTAAACAGTTTAAGAAAACTGCTGTACACTTCTGATAAATTGAATATCATTTTTTTTTTTTTTTTTTTACAAATAGTAAACATTTTTTTTTTGAAAACTGATATACACTTACGATAAACTGAATGACATTTTTTTATAAATAGTAAACAGTTTTTGAAAACTGGTGTACACTCTTGATAAATTGAATGACATATTTTATTAATTGTATAACAATTTTATCTCTTTCCCAAACAAGTCCTGGTTTTACGTGTCTGTAGTACAAGTTTTTTGAAAACATTGTGGGAAAAGGAGAAGTTGCTCGTAACCCACAGTGTTTTCGACCTATTTGAGCGTCATAATTTTTTTTTTCTTTTTTTTTTTTTTAAAGAATCGAGTATAAAGATGATTATCAAAACCCGTATGGTTCTGTATCAAAATTGGCTATTTTTCGTCTTTTTGTATAAACCATTTGATACGTTTTCTCCTCTTGTCGATTAAAAATTCTTCTTTTCCGTTTATCTCTACATATTTTGCTGGGATTAGTTACAATTATATTTGAACTAGTATTTTCAGTGACAATATGTTTGACACTATCGAAATTTATAAGTTGACTATTCTTGAAATTGAGAGTAAACCCTCTCACTTTGCAAGTTTCTTTGTTTTTATTAGTTTTGTAAACATAATTTTTTCGTCCTCCAGACACAAACTCTACAATGTACTCTCCATGTTCGAGTTCGTCTGTCAGTTCACCCAAGTAATCACCCAGAGGAGGATCATATTCACCGGGGCGACTGACATATATCACACTGTCCGTATCATAATACAAGACTCTTCTGTTTAATGTCTCGAGTACACTGTAAAGTTTAAGTCTGGCCCAGCACGTGGTGAATGTTGCCAAATATATGTTAGTTTTGTTATCTTCAGGTTGACAATCATCTTTATACTGCCATTCAATCTGTATCATATCATTAGACAATATATGGAAATTGACGGGTTTTTTCAATGGATCAGAAAATAATTGAAAAAACATGTTGGCCTGGCTTTCGTGGAAGAAATCCGTTTGTCGCATATTGAGTCTCTGACGAAATTTACCCCAAAAACTATTGAGACATAATTTTGCCAAAGCTCTTAGTCCTGGGTTCTTTTTAATAAATTCACGATCCAAAGAAACCCTTCTTTTTCCATATACTGTCCAATGTACGTCATCATATCAACTTTACATTTGACCCAGTCGGGAGGACCACTCGCTTCTTGTTTAAATTTCAAAAAAGTATCAATGTATTTGGCAAACAATCCTTCTTCGTGGGTATTTGCGTCATATTGAGTAGTTTCCTCCCAGTGATATACTTCATATATTTTCGTAATTTTGTAACCTAATCTCACTGCAGTTTCTATCTCGGGGGTGCACCACGTACTAGTTCACTCCCTTTGTTCGTCCGTACACCTACATGGCATTTGACTTTCAGTATCCGCGCAGGTCCGACATAAAGAAAATTTTAATTTGTCATTGGACCTATAAGGTAGGACCGGGTGATAAAGACCCCTGGGTGGGAGAATCTTCACCTTAGCAATACCAAAATAATTCTTTATGTCCCCAAAATCCTTTGTGATGATTGTCGGGTGACCTACGGGATACCGACAATACTTGTTTACCCACGGATAAAGGCTGGTAAAATCAACGTATTTGATTTGCTCATTTCCCTTTACTTTATTGTAGAGTTGACTAGCATTGGTACGGCCCCCAAAGAAACTCTCTCGTGTGTCTAATCTATCGCATAAATCTAATTGCGAAATGAATCGTTTCAGTTCTATACTTTCATTCCGTTCCTTTTTGAAATCATGATCCCAAATGCAAACATAGTTCATACCTAACGTTTTTAAATGAGCTTTCTTTTTCATTGTGAGAGCGTATAATTCATCCAAAGACTGGTGCGTAAGTGGATGGTACGTTTCTTCGCGATTGTCTGAGAAACACACGGGACAACCATGAAATATACATCCGTAATATTCATAAGCCGTGTTTGTTTCTTGACAATATCCGTCTAATTTGTAGCGAGTGCCGGGGATCGTTTTTTCACCTTCGTTTAATGCATGTTGAATATGGACCTTATCGATTTGCGCCCTCCACTCTAACCATTGAATTGACGCTTTACTGTACTGATCATTGTAACCACTGGGAGGAATCTTTGCTATGGTGGTACTAACAAATTCTCTCTCGCGCACTTTCTCTCCTTTTAGTTTGGATTCGTGGACCCATTCGTTTCCGTTTTGTATGTACAATTTTTCGTCGATGACTTTTGCGGGTACCCATTCATCATTGCCTTGCAGTTTTACGCGCCATGTTTCTTCCAAAAATTTAGTTCTAAAGACATTCATACAAATGGAAGCTATCGTGACAGAATCGAACGGATCTACGGCCCCAATCCATTTTTTCTCTATTTTTCCTTTCTTATTGACAACCTCTCTCTCTTCACCTGTCGCACTCATTAACAAATGTCTAAATTTCATACAAGCTTGTCTTAGAATATCTACATCACTTCTACAATACTCTAACATTTCTTTTCTAAAATCAAACATTTCATTCTATCTCTCACTCAACCACGCTACTAACTCGCTTCTTTCTTTCTCACTCATAAAATCGTAACCATAATCTTTAGCATCAGGGTAGGGTCCAACATAATTTTGATTCTCTCTAATATTAAAATAATGAGGGAACCACCCTTTTTTCAATTCTTGTAATCCAAATGCTTTCGGGAGTGCGGATAATTTCATGGGTAAAAAGTTGAGACTGTCAATCACCTTCATATGTAAATCTTTCTCTACTGTCATATACATAATTTTTGAACCGTTGTAAATGATTTTGTCCGGTCTTATAGATTGATCGATCAAATATTCCAAAAGAAAATAACCGTCATACCCTTTCATATTATGGGCAACGACCGTGAAATATTCGTGTTGGTCCGTAAAGAGCCACTGTCCAAACTTTTCGCTGGTATCCGCGCCCTCGAATGTGACTTCTCTGAATCCGCATTTACCGGGACAAGGACCTTTGTCCTCATTCTCGTGCAGATCAGTGTTGTCACATTCGTCGCAACGGGTACCGCAACCGTTACATACGTAATCCGGTTTCAATTCTTTGTCAATGCATTTAGGGCATACGGAATGCGCTACGACAAAGTTTGGACGGTGGGTCGCTTTACCGCACCACGACGTTTTACAATTCCGACATCTGGAGCAAGATTTACACATCTCTGACAGTTGACAGTCCTCGCAATTTAATCTAGAATTAGGTATATATCCTTCATCACAAGAAGAAAATTCATCCTGACTACATTCAAAATCAAAGAAAATGAATTTAGGTATATAATGTTCTTTGGCCGGTGTGGCTCTTAAATAGCATTTATGATCATCCATGACATACTTGTGGCAGGAGGAACACTGATATTCACCACAGATATGTTCTTCCTTTTTACGTTTGTCTAACCTTAATACTTTAAAACAAACGGGGCATTTCCACCATTTTTGACATTCTGAAGGTTTTGTTTGTCCCTTTCTTTTCCCAGTTTTATGTTGAAACTTTCTTGTGCTCAGCGTAACAAACTGCTGATCTGCAGGACATATTACAGTCGCTACATTTCACAGGTTCTACGTTAAGACACATGTCACTTTTGCAGACAATACATTTTATTTCACATTGATGTCTTTGTTTGACATTATAATGTGCCAGACATTTAGTACAAAAATAATTGCAACTGAAAAATCCCGTAATACTGGTAATGGCGTGAAAGTGATCGTCATCAACCAAATAAATATAAATGTATGGACAGTTGTCATTGCTAGGTGCAGTTATAAACTTGTTGCCTAAGCGAGCACTCACCACCATTACACGAACACCAAGGAATTCTTCAAACACCCTAACATCATTTAAACTGAGCGGTTGATCAGTGTTCACTCCTACTACATGACATAATGCTTGGGCAAATTGTTTTTGCTCGCTTCTACTCTTATTGAGCAAATTTTTGAAATAACTTTCGGGTACTTTTTTGTGTTCCAAAATCAAGTCTGTATTACTTTTTCCCCGTCTGTTTTTCGTTATTTCTTTCCATTCATCTGCGGTACATTTGTTTAATTTTGCCGAACTGACCCCTATAGCCCTAGCCATACACAAATTGTCTGTATTTTCAATAGTCACGAGAGACTTTTTTTTATATGTAACGAATTCTTCTTACCTTTTACTTTTGTTATTTTTCGTCTGGAGCTACCTTTTGGTATGTCTATTGTGCCTATAACAATAATAAAACTCTGATCAATTGACAGTTCTTGATGGCTATTCAAAACTGTCTTAATTATGTCCATAACCTTGGCCGCATTAAGTTGGTCCCATGTCTGTAGTGGAACTACAATAGGATTGTCAAGTCCTTGGTGATGAATAATTACCCGCCCCAAGTCATTACCAGCTAAATTATCTCTTGCCTCATTTAAGACATTTTCGAACAATTGTTCAAGTCCTCTTTCAATATCACTTATACTTTGACCATAATATCTTTCGTCGATCTTTATCTCATAGGTCCTGTCCACGGCCATGTTTTTGGCGTACGTTCTTTCAGACTTCTTTCGAATAGTATACCGCATATCATTTGAAGGTCCTGGACGAGGCTGATTTGGAGGGAGTATAGGATTCCACTCCCCATCGTCGATACAAGCTCTAGCAGTTTCCTCCATTTCGTCATCAAACAGAAGTGTTTTTATTGCCTCCTGTATATCTTCTTCTATTCTTACTGACTCGAGAACTAATTCTAAGTCACTACTGTCATTCGTTATATCCACTTGATCCCCTAAATTATGAAGTATGGAGTCAATTTGTTCATTTATATAGTGATCACTGTACTCCGGATTTCGTAGTTGAATAAACGGAACCTTACAATAGGGGAATCCTGTATACCCATGGTCGCGGAAAAATTCATTAATTCTTCAGCATCAGTATAGGATTTGACCATTGTCTCTAAAGCAATCTCAAAGGTATCCATGTTCACAGTAAGAGATAGATTCACCGATACAATGTTAATAAACAGGATAAAACCTGTACACTATTTGTAATGACTATAAATAGTTTGTGACATTGTTGTCTATTTCCGTGAGGAATAAATAGCACATGTGTCAGCTACCTGAAAAAAAACAAACAAAAAAACCCTTAATAAATTAGACATGAAAATAATAATTCTACATGATACCGTGATAAGAAGAACAAATTGATTTTTCCACAATGTTTTCATCTATGAGATACACTCTGTATAAATCAGATTCTATCAAAAAGGGGTCCAGAGTGGTTCAATGGTAAAGTGTTTGACTCGTAATCTAGAGGGTCCTGGGTTCGAGCCGCACTGGATCCTCTGGGTTTTTTGGTGAGAGTGTCCTTGGGTAAGACAATTCAGAGCCCCAACCTAGTACTGCTGAAACTCAGGAAAGACGTGTATAATGTGTACTGTCAAGGTGATATAACTGAAATACTGTTGAAAGTAGCGGAAAACACCATTCAGTCAATCAATCAATCATGTTTCTTAAAGACTTCTATCGGATATTTTAATTGTTTGTATCATCGTTATTTAGTATATAACCACGTTGATCTTTTGTCTTTTTAAAGAGGAATAACCATTGTAAACTTTATCATTTGATTTGATAGGTTACCTCCCTTCATTTGCTTATCTTTTCCAAAGTAGAAAAAAGAATTACTATAAAAATAAAACTTACCCGTAAAAGATCCTTATCAACCAATTTTCACATAACTTTATATAATTAATGAACAGTAAATTTAAAGCGTATCTTCTTCCTTAACAATTCATGTATGAATGAAAGAGCGCGAAATTTACATTAATGTACGAATGAAAGAGCGCGAAATTTACGCGTCGTTGTAAAATGTAAACACGGTGTCAGTCATTGTAAAAGTACTTATTAATATTTGCTTAACGTAATCGGACTTTATTACTCTGCAACGTTGGCTGCAACAGGTATATAACGTGACTAAAAATGAAAACTGAACTTTATTCTCGTTCAGAATGCTTTGTAGGAAAAATCGTGGTGGTTTTGGTAGACCTCGTGATGAGGATCTGAGTGAAGATTATTTACGCTATAAAAAGTATTTCAATTACGAGCACTTTTTGCGCAAGCATTTGTTCAATGCAGAACAATTTTTATGTAAATCTCCCTGCAGTCTTTTTTCGCAAGACTATACTGCTTCAGAAGTATATGACTTAGTGAAAACTACAATGAAACATCATGATATCATAAAACAATCAGGAAATAAGGTAATTTTTGAAAAAAAATTTCCTTATGTCATTGGTACAGACATGGATAAAAAACCAGTTTATTGCTGCAAAGTTGTGTGCTTTTTTAGCGGGTTTGAGTTACCAGAACAAATAAAACACCAAGACTTTTTTCCTGTTACAACTGCTTATCCTGTGGAAAATCTAACGAATTAACTCGGTTTTCCATCCATCCTCCTCACACTGATAAAACAGGTTTCCCTTACGGGGGAAGCCAACCAAAATATATATATATATATAAATCACAGACACACCCCCACCACATACACACCCACACCCGTACGCACGCGTGCACGTTCTTCACAAGTTTGAAGATATACGTGCAGAAGCACTTCTACAGACCCGGTCGGATAGCATAGTTTATAGTGTATTCGTCTCATGATGCGAAGGTTACGGGTTTAATCCCACCCCCCCGAGTTCAGTCAATCTTTTCCTTTTTTCCGCCGTGTTTTCGTCTCTCACCTCTGGTACACGTGAGAAAGTTGTTTCAGTACTGTAGGGGTCTCGCAATACTCAGTGGTAAATTGTTTGACTCGTAATCCATGTGGTTCTGGGTTCGAGCCGCACTGGATTCTCTTGGTTGTTTCGTGGGAGTGTCCTTGGGCAAGACTCTTCAGAGCCCCCCCTAGTCCAGTACTGGTGAAACCCATGAATGACATGAATAATGTAAGCTGTCGCCGTGATATGACTGGAATACTGTTGAAAGCGGCGTAAAACACCATTCAACAATTCAACATGTACATCTTTTCTTTACTCTATTACGCTATGTTTAGTTGCATTTCTCTTTTTCCTACGGTGTTTCTTACTGTATTAAAATGGTGTCGCAATATTACCCAAAACGTTGACTGAGTTCTTTTTTTAACAGTTAGCTCTGGCAACGTCTTGTGGAGTCTCAGTGATTAATAATACTCGGAGAGTCATAGGGCTTTATGTCTCAACTCTCTTTTTCCTTCAGTGTTTTTACCATATATCACAGATTAATTTCGTAGCACTTGAGTTATTAAAGTATGTAAACATGGAGTAAACATTGACTGCGTTCCGAAGTATTTGACACTCTCCAACACTATTGTAACAGCGTTCAAGGGTTTGCAAATATCTCTAAGTGGTACTTACACCAACTATGACTTTCCGGTGCCATTTTATTCAAAATTTTAAATTTGTTTACTAACAATACACTTATTACAGTCTTTATTAGTTTTGACTGATAGAAGAGATTTGTACCAGTTTCATAGCGTACTTGATTCACGCTTTAACTATATGGAAAAGAAGGGTTTTATTTCCCTCCCACAATGTTTTCCAAAGAAGGTTTCTTTTTCTCACAATGTTTCTGCGAATTACTTACATTTAAATGTTTGTCAACCACGTGGGTAGACAGTTTAAAGTTAATTTTCATGACGGAAAGTTATACTGTAATTGTTTAAAGACATCGCGGTAAAATTTATACAGTGCAATAACCAAGAGACTCGTCCGGACACGTTTGAACGAGTTTGAACATATTGCTCTACCGCGTAAAATGGTTTTCCCCTTTTACTCTATCACGTCATGACTCGTTGCATTTCTCTTTTTCCTACAATGTTTCTAATTGTATTAAAACGATGTCGCAATATTGTCCAAAATGTTGCAGAGTTCATTTTTATGTTTCTCTAAAGACGAGCAAATAGTCGCCGCTTCGTCTGTCCGCCCGTCTGTCCGCCCGTCCGTCCGTCCGAAGCCATTTCTCCGTAACCCCTGGCCGAAGCGCGAGCATACAGTCACTGCTTCGTCTGTCCGTCCGTCTGCCCGTCCGTCTGTCCGTCCGTCTGTCTGTCCATTCTTTCGTCCGTCCGTCTGTCCGTCCAAAGCCATTTCTCCGTAACCCCATGGTCGAAGGGCGAGCATACAGTCGCTGCTTCGTCTGTCCGTCCGTCTGCCTGTCTTGAAACTTCGTAGTTATTTTGTTTATTAAAAGTTTCACCGTACGCACTTGTTTTTTATCCATGCAAAACTATGTTACGGAAAAAAGGTGCTTAATGTCTTAGAACTTTACGTTTTTCTGGACTCTAAAATTAAACATTTTCCAGTTTCTATAAGACTATTCAAGATATATGTTGCTGATCAAAAGCCCCCCAGACCATCATTTCATTCTTTCCTATTATACTAGGTTGTGTTATAGAAAAAAGGGACTTAATGACAAACTTTATAAATGTTGAATCCTTCTGATAGTAACATTTCTTGAAAAGAAGTCCATGAATTGCTGATCAAAAGCCCCCAGACCATCATTTCATTCTTTCCTATTATACTACGCTGTGTTATAGAAAAAAGGGACTTAATGACAAACTTTATAAATGTTGAATCCTTCTGATAGTAACATTTCTTGAAAAGAAGTCCATGAATTGCTGATCAAAAGCCCCCAGACCATCATTTCATTCTTTCCTATTATACTAGACTGTGTTATAGAAAAAAGGGACTTAATGACAAACTTTATAAATGTTGAATCCTTCTGATAGTAACATTTCTTGAAAAGAAGAAGTCCATGGTAACATTGACAAATGTAGTCTGGTAGATGGAGGGTCGTAGGGTTTCATGGCTCAGCTCTCTTTTTCCCTCAATGTTTTTTACCATATATCAGAGATTATAATCTCGTAGCACTTGAGTTATTAAAGTATGTAAACATTGTCTGCCATCTGAAGTATTTGACACACATGAACCACTCTTGTATCAGACTTCAGATGTTTGCAAACATACTTGAAGGATTTTGTTGCATAATGACGTCAAAGTGCGCTCATTACTACTCAAATCTAAATTCAATTTTTAGTTTAATTCTTTGCCAAACGACAAAATCTTAGACTTGTCCAAATTAAAAGCGCCTGCTTACGAAAAAACAAACGTGATTCAAAATTTAAAACATGCAGGGTAGGAAATACCATGGTTAATGGAGAGAATGCTGGTTACCAGTATTTTCTCCTTTTCCCACAACATTTTCAAAAGTATTCACATCCAGGGTCATTGTGTGGTAGAGAGTTAAACTCTTTATAATTTGTTGAGTCATAACAGGTTTACTCTGGCAAGAAATTTTACAGAAATATAGTGTCACGGAGAGAGGTTAGATATATAAGCACTTCAAACCTGCCTCGCTGTTGTGCTAGCTGTTACAGCGATGCGGTTTGTTGCGGTTCTCCCCGTGCAAGTTAAGCAGCGTGCATTAGGTTAGTGCCTGGATGGGTGACCAGGTCGTTGCCCGTTACATAATTTGGTGGCAGCGGTGGGATAATGACAATGCCGGACTGGAGTTGCCTTACCCATGTATATTCTCCTGGTTTATTTGTATATACATGCTTGTACTGTATATAAGTAATGTCACGGAGAGAGGTTAGATATATATATAAGCACTTCAGACCTGCCTCGCTGTTGAGCTAGCTTTTACAGCGATGCGGCTTGGCGCATTTCTCCCCGTGGAAGTTTAGCAGCGTGCATGAGGCTAGTGCCTGGATGGGTGACCAGGTCGTTGCACGTTACAATAGAAATGGAACGTCTGTCATGTTTTCATTAGATATTTTCTGTCATTAGCATACTTTAAACGTAATCTTTGAATGCACTGAATACAGATCTATCTTATTCATGTTTGTAAAGAAAAAAACTACAAAATACTTTTTTTCCTCAGCAACAGTAAAAAAACGAGGGTGGGAGGGGGGCGGGTTGATTTGATTATAAAAGTCTGAAAAGATGTACTTTCCATTCACTCTTTATCGAACAGCAAAATTGTGGGACTTGACCAAATTAAAAGCATTTGCAGAATTGGATAGGGTAGAAAAAAATATGAGAAAAGGATCACCAGCATTTTCTCCTTTTCCTCAATGTTTTCTAAGGCCGGCCTTTTTCCTTCAGGATCATTAAAACTAATGATTGTGTGGTAAAGGCTTGATGGATAACACTTTGTTTGTCTGTCAGAAAATCCCTTGTTAACTTGATTGGCTTGAATGTGACAAACTATTTACATGCGACTATTTCTTTTCAGAAAAATCCTGATGGCATCAAAGTCAATGTTGAAGATGGATACGCAAACTTGCATCTTGATACAACTGAGTACAATGCGTATCACAGGACACTCATTGCGTTGCGGACCTCTTTAATCGATGGCTGCAAGACTCATAAAAAGGTCCTTCTGACATCCCTGGCTATATTCTTAGCCTTGTGGTATTTTGCATATCTAGGATATGCCTTGTATTACAGGTAAATAGGAGTGACACAACCCTTTATCAAAGGCCCAGTGTTTTTTTATGATAAGAGCCATGCTGTGTCAAAAGGGGGTTTAATGTATCTGTGATGTATTACACCAAGCAAGTCATCACTTTGTTATGGATTCATAAAAATCAATTTTGTGTAAGAACCGACTGAATCGTGAGGTAGACTGGTCCTTTGATATGCAGAACATTGACTAATAGCAAAAAGTTTCCTCTGAGATTAACATGTGCAGACTGCGTAGCTGACCTGGGTTAATACTTTTAGAGGATGCATAAAACCCCCTTTTAACCCCATTGCCCAAATAGATAAATACACATGTGTAACATGGCCAATACTGGTATCTTATTTTCTTACCTTTGGATTTGACCTAGCAATGGAGACAATTTTGACTCCCAGGAATGGCCCCCTTTCCTCCCTTTTGCTGGTTCTCTTTTAAAAGCTATTGTCACGGAGAGAGGTTAGATATATAAGCACTTCAAACCTGCCTTGCTGTTGAGCTAGCTTTTACAGCGATGCGGTTTGGTGCATTTCTCTTCGAGGAAGATAAGCAGCGTGCATTAGGTTAGTGCCTGGATGGGTGACCAGGTCGTTGCACGTTACATTTGGTGGCAGCGGTGGGATAATGATAACTGCCGGACTGGAGTTGCCTTACCCATGTATATTCCCCTGGTTTATTTGTATATACATGCTTGTATATAAGTCTTGGGGTCGAGACTTCTCGTAGGGGAGAGTAATGTCACGGAGAGAGGTTAGATATATAAGCACTTCGAACCTGCCTTGCTGTTGAGCTAGCTTTTACAGCGATGCGGTTTGGTGCATTTCTCTTCGTGGAAGTTAAGCAGCGTGCATTAGGTTAGTGCCTGGATGGGTGATCAGGTCGTTGCACGTTACACTATCAAATGCAGGGTTGTACAGTGTGTTATTTGAATAGTAATGAATTAATCTTTTACCACACAATCCCAAGTTTTAATGACCCTGAGAAAGAAAGCTTTTGAGAACATTGTGGAAAAAGGAGAAAATGCTGGTAACCAGCATATTCTCCATTTCGCACAATGTTTTCTATCCTTTCATGGACAACTTGGTTGCGTTTGTCATTTGCAATGCTTTGAATTTGGACACGTCCACAATTTTGTTGTTTTGCAAAGAGTTAACTCTTTTACCAATTTAACAACAAAACTTTAGGTCACATGCAGAGGATAAATTGACTGTGGCTCAAATATTTGATTTTTTTAAAAGCGTAGTGAACACTGAGAGAAAAGGGGAAAATGGTGGTTCGTTACAATGTTTTCAAAACCTTCCTTTCTCAGGACTGTTAAGCCTGTAGAATGTTTGGTAAAGAGTAGAATTAAAATTTCTTCCAGATTTGGAGATGAAGGATCATGGAGGCTTCTTGGTTTCACAATATTTGCTGTTCTTCTGATTGTGCTTGTCAATTTCTGTAGAGTGTACGATAAACAACTTGACAGTTTTTGGGACTCCACGGAAGATGTCAGAAACAGCAAGGCAGTATCATTGTGTTTTGTCATCATTAAGTGGTATGTTCTATCTGTACTTACTAGTGAAAGCTTTTTGTCTTTATGTAGAGTCAAACTTATAATAAGCAAGCACCTGGTTTACCAGCATTTTCTCCTTTTCCCTCAAAGATTTTCAGAAGCTTCTTCTTTAGGATCTTAAAAAAAAAAAACATTGGATTGCTATTTAATGGTTTGAATCCTTACCCAGAGACAAAATTTTATAAAAGCCAATTTTTGTTGAAATTGAAAGCATTTGCAGACAACAAGATAAATGTCACTCAGAAATGGAAATTTGTGTTTGAAAAGGTAGAAAAACAGTGTGGGAAAAGGAAAAAATGCTGGTTACCATCATTTTTCCTTTTTTTCGCAATTTTTTCTAGTCTTATTCTAAGGTCATTAAAACAAGTTATCATTTGGTAAACGTTTAACGGATATTTTTGTCTGTTTTACAGGTTTTTAAGATTTGCAGCAGTTACAGTTGTGGTTGTTTATATAATCATAGATATTGCAATTGACCATCCTGAAAATCTGGTAACACTGGGAGGTCTGGCCTTGTATATACTCATCTTTTATGTGACTTCAGTCAACCCCGCAAAGGTAAGTGGAAATCTTGCATCCTTCACATTAGCCTGTTGATCATGCTATTGGCTTGTTTTCAAAACATTATCAGAAAAGAAGAAATTAACATATCAAGCAATTTCTTCTTTTGACACATTGATTTGATATTAAGCAAATTTTGCATGGTTCAAATTCGAAACATTGCCAAATGACTGGAAAACAAAAACAATGAAAAACAATAATAAGAGGGCCGTGATGGTCCTGTATTGCTCCCTTATGTTATGGACCAGTGTGCGAAGTATGTGTGTGCGTGCATCAGTACGTCGGTGTGTATATTAACTTTTATTTTAACATCCTCTCTGAAATTGTCTATCCAATTTTGATGAAACATCACAGAAATTATCCTGCCATGGCCCTCTTCTGAATTTGTTAAAAGAATTTGATTTCGATAAAAAGTCTGATTGCCTTTGCAACCAAACTGAAAAATATTAAAAATCTTCGAAAATCTTTTTGTACCAAACCATAAGTTATAGGGCTACTAAATTTGGCTTGTACACATGTATATTCATTTTATGGATCCCTATCAAAGCTTTTCAAATTGTAGCCCTTGAGTCAAAATTGGCCAAGTCCCATGGATAACAAGTTTAACATGAGCATATATAGTGTAAACTTCAAATATCATCATGTTCCTAACCATAAGGCATAGCACTACAAAATTTGGCATGTAGCTTTATCCAGTGGACTTATACTAAAATACTTTGAATTATAGCCCTTGGGTCAAAATTGGCCTTACCCCAGAGTTAACAAGTTTTACATGGGTTTATATAGTGAAAACTTCAAAAACCTTCTTTACCTAGCTATAAAGCCTAGGGCTACCAAATTTAATATGCAGCTTCATCTGGTAGACTTCTACCAAGACTGTCCCAATTATACCTCTGGGGGTCAAAATTAACCTCTTCTCGGGGAAGTGGTGGTCACTAGTTTTACAGTGGCCCATAAACTTAAAACTATCTTCTAGATTACGAACCATAAGGAATAGGGTTATAGAAAATAGATAGTTGGTGTCTTGGATGGGTTAAGTTTATTGGGCAAGGCGGAGGAATTTATCTGGTGAGCCGAAGGCAAACCGGATAAATTCTGGAGCCAAGCCAACAAAGTTTATTCAAAATTAAGCTCTGGGGTCAAAATTGGCCTAGCCCCTTCAGTCACACCTTCTACACGGGTTTTACATTTTGAGACTTTAATATCTTCTTGTTTATAACCAATGGGCCTGGACCAGTATTTTTGGTACTTTGTTTAATCTAATGGACCTCTACCAGGAATCAACTTACAAACCTCCAGATAAAAGGGAGTGAAAGTGTTCTAAATCCATTATTTCTCTTACAAACCCTATATTGTGGGTACTCCCTAGAATCGTCTCGATGAGACGATTCTAATGAATAACCATAACATAGGGTTTAGTGGAGAGTGATTAATATTTTCAGTTTTGAAGTCAAAATCACGCCCTCTATCTGGAGCTAACTGTTACTTATTATAGACTTTAGCTATTAAAACTGACATTACAGGCTATACAGAGGAAACTTTGAAAATTTTCTGACCCTTTAGTTGGAAATAATCTTGTCAAAATACACTTTGTCAGAGTTCATTGGTATTTGGTTTGAATGATATTTAATTAGATCTGCTTGTATTCATCATGCTACGTTTAAACCATTTTCCAGGCGACCACGGCAGCCCCGTTTGTCTGAAATGTAGTGTGCCATGAGATTTTGGTAGTTTTTTCTCCATTTACCAAGTTAGCTAGGTTTCTTTACTTCACGGTATCCGTGACAAGCCTTGGAGGGAATGGTTGCTCAGTTCCATGTGCCCAATGCTGTACTACGGTTTGACCCGGATGCGAGCATGTTTGTCCCGGCCTGTCAAGTTCTGATCAGCACCCTCACGTTTCTAACGCTTCTGTCAAAGTCTTTTACGTTCTTCACGTTCTGTTAAGGTGTACGAGGGATGGAACGTGGTTGACGGGCAGTTTTTGAGCACGTTTGTGTCCAGGGTATAGGTAGCCCAAGCCCCCAAAGCAGCAGTTATCTTTGTAGTCTAATACTTCGAATGGTCAAGATGACATCCAAAGATGAAGAAGGTTTTTTTGTATATTTGCTAAGGGGATACTTACAATCTTTGTCTCAGATTGATAGAGAATACCACAGAATGCCATATTGCAGTAGGCAAAAGGAAAGAGAAGAAAGCGGAGAAAACCAAAATCATATTTGTCATATGGGTGTCATATAAACCCTTCAAATAAATTTAAAAGGGCAAATATCTAAATTTTGGGGGACATTCAGCAAATTTGGGGGTCCAAATTCAAAGATACAGGGGTTCGGGGAAGATCCTGTTGCTGTGCGAATGGACATAGAAAAAAGGAAGCAACACACCTGCCACTGCTCAACAATTCCCACCAAAGAGTTTTGCATTAGTATAAACACATTCCAGAACAATCTAAGGTTGCCTCCAGTGCTCCTTTGACGAAATCCTGGAAAATCCTGGAAAGGGTAACACTAGTCATTGAGACAGGACACGAGGTACACGAGGTACCGCTTTGCATTAAAACCTTGTAGAAAGTTATTAAAGACTTAGAGACATCTGGCTATGGAAGACAACTACTCACCAGTTTCATGCATTTTAGTGTAGTAAAACAGCCAGATCTGTCATTTGGTGTGAGAAGTGTGCAATGTCATTGTAGAAGCGTACACTGATGAAGTGTTTGCTGTTTCTGTGGCGCATGATGACGGGAGAGTCCTGGCACAGGAATTTGAGTGACATCGGGCCCTCGAGGATAATGAAGTTGAACATGGTCCTCCACTGGTAGCATAAGTGGTGGGGCAGTTAGTTTAAACATTTATTTTACATCGATTGAGAAACAGGTTCTTACAACTCATCTCTCCCGATTCTGCATCCTGGGAACTACACCAGTACTTGCGCCGAATGTGTGGGTTAATGAACAATCCCAAAGTTGATGTCCGCACCCGGGCTTCAAACTCGGGACCTTACACTTACGAGGCCGACGCTCTTCCTCACAACCACGGACACCGCACAGTAGGCAGTTAAGACAGACCTTGAGCGTTTTTGATGTTTAGGCTCGCACAGTATGAACTCTTACTTCTTGAACTCATTTTCTGATCACAGCTTTTATATGCCCGAAACTGTGAACGTCAGGTCAAGCCGTAGTAGAGCGCAATGTGCCATAACATGCCGGATGCATAACTGGCACAAACCGGGGTATGCCTTAATAGAACGCAACGAAACAAAACCGCGAAGCAACTTTACAAAACCTGAAAAAACTTGGAAGAACGGTGAGATACCGGGGAGAACAGTGCTTCCACGTCCCAACACAGATCATCTCTGAGTCTTGTTGGTGCGTATTACGTCCTGGTAAATTCTGTTGCGATCGACCCGTTCTGCTACGGTCTGTTAGGTTTCTCATCAGCATCGGGACTGCCGTGGCAAATTTTTGAATAGTTTAAAATTATGACACGGCAAACCAAGGCAGTCAAGGTCTGTCATATTTGCTCATCCTGTTCCTCTGCGTTGCCTCAATTTTGTTGAACGTCCACGTTTGTCTGAAACATGGCTGCCGGGAACATGGTGTAAACATAGCAGTAACATCATCTTGAGGTTTGAAAAGTCTGCGTGACTTTATGCGGGCGCTACTTTCTCTTGGTAATTTTATTGCTATACAAATTTCTTAGTTTAGTCAATGATTGTCAACGTCAGTTACATGCACTACACTCGTATTTCACTCTAATTTCAACAGGTAAACTGGCATACAGTATTCTGGGGAATGGCGTTACAGTATTTGTTTGCACTATTTATTTTACGCACACAAGTGGGGTACGACATCTTTAAATGGCTCGGTGATCGAGTGACAGAGTTTTTAGAATACACTGTGGCTGGAATAGTCTTTGTGTTTGGTGAAACATATGAAGACCATTTCTTTGCTATGAAGGTGAGACCTTTGTCTTTTCTTCCCTTTATTTAACAAGGGATGCTGACTCTTTAACTCTTTATCTGATCAAGAAGGATTTTGAAAACATTGTGAGAAAAGGAGAACATACTGGTAACCAGCATTTTCTCCTTTTCCCACAATGTTTTCTGCCCTATCAAATCCAGAAATCGTCATTTGAGCTACATTCAATTTGTCGTCCGCAAATCTTTTCAATTTTGTCATTTGGTGAAGAGTTTTATCTTTCAACTAACCAAATATCCATGCAATAAAACCTATGCGATTTTTATTTTTGATATACCACGGTTGGATATTTATGGAACATAAATAAATTTTCTATGGGTAAATGTCACATTTTATAATGTCAACATTTTCAGGACGTCATTATTACAGGTAATCCATATCATCTGCATATTCTGCGAAATTAATGTTTCTCGTTGTGAGAAATAATAAACACCAACAAATTAGATGTTAAAAGATAAATAGAATACGTACATAGTGATGTCGTATATCAACAATATGTTATGCCAGTGCTCGACAATTATCAATTCTCCCAACCTAGTTCGATTTTTTTTTAATATACAACAACACTTTTCTTCAGAAATGAAGAAAAGCCCTAAAGCTTAATCCTTAAAGATAATGAAGTAACATTTATCTCTCTACCATACAATGCCGAGTTTTAACAACCTTGAAGAAGAAGCCTTTTGAAAACATTATAGGAAAAGGAGATAATGATAGTAACCAGCATTTTCTCCTTTCCCCACAGTGTTTCCCCCCTTTCAAACACAAAAATCATCACTTGAGCTACATTTATTTTGTCATCTGTGAAAGTCAGGGTGTCCATGGTCAAGGAAAAAGTCAGGGAAAAAATATTTCTGAAGGTCAGGGAATTGGCAAGGAATTTTGAATATTGTCAGGGAATTTTGGAATTTCATCAAAAAGTCTAGGAAAAGTCAGGGAATTTTGAAATAACAAGTCTATGAATGATAAAAACATCAAGAATAAAGGCTATTGCAGTTTTTTTCATGTTTTGATTTTGTAATAATAATAATATCAACAACAATATTAATAGTGATAACAGGTGTTAGATTTTTCAAATTATTCTTTGAGAAGAAACTGAAGGGAGTAGCTCCCCTTGCCTACCAAGCTGAAACTTCATTTTCAGGAATGGAAGATGTTACTGAAAGATGTTTAGATAACCATGGAGAGTATACCATTACTAAAGTTTTCACTTCCAGAATTTTGTTGCATAGACAGCTGAATATTAGCTTGTTCCTTTTTTTCCTGAAGAGGGAATTATTGTCTATTTTTTGGTATTTATGAAATTAGCATAAACCACTGTTAAAGATTTATTTTCAGTCGCTGTGAATGAACTGAGATTAGTTTTTATTTCCAATTTCCATTTCTGATTTCACAGCAATGAAGTGTATTTAAAATTAACATTAGAAACTTACTGTTGCTTGTCTAGCTTGCAACAGTGTAGTTGACTGTCAATTTTGATAGTTTGGTAAGGGTTGGCTGTAGGGGAGGTGGAGGCCAACAGATTTCCCTTTATTATGACATGCATTTAATTTCAAGCACTCATCAAACAGTATAAATAACTTTTAAAGATACATGTACATGTATGTATGTAGTGAAAGAAAATTAGAAAGGAAATTCAAAGGAAAAAAAAATACATGTACAAAGAGTAATACAATAACAGATGGTAAAGTAAAAGATGAAAAGGGTTGGCTGCAGGGGATGTGGAGGCCAACAGATGTCAGAACATGAGGTGAAAATTACAAAAAACGTTAGGGAAATTTGATTTTAGTCAGGGAAAAGTCAGTGAAATTTGCTTTACTGAAATTGTAGACACCCTGAATGTTTTCAATTTAGACAAGTCAACATTTTTGTCGTGTAGTAAAGAGTAATACAGTTTTAAAATTCCATGCTAAGTTGAGTTGAGCACGAAAAAAGTTTTACAAGCACTGATCCACTATATCTGTAGGAATATTAGAGACTTTTCCTCTGTCAGACATTTTTTGGATACCTTGTACTGTTTAAAAAGGTACCTTTTATACTAGGCTTAACTCGAAGTAAAGACAAAAAAAAAAAAAAAAATCATACTAGTGAATTCCATTCAGAGAATACCTCACCTGTAGAGAATATAACTGAGAAGATACAAATATCAGCTTGTCAGATTCCATACACATTAAATTTTCAATCACTCTGGTGATTTTCTAGTCTCATAGGCGAGTTCAGTTTATACAATGGCACTAAATTGTACCATTAATCCGTCATCTAGAAGTAACCCTATTTCTCTGAAGAAATGGAAATACTTGGTGTGAGCTCACCAAATTTGCATTTTCTTGTGTTTTTTAATTTCAGGTATTGTCAATCATTGTATTTTTCTTCACTGTCATCAATATGTTGTACTATCTTGGAGTGATGCAAGCCGTGGTCAAGGTTGTTGGTCGTTTTCTAGCCTTTTGTATGGGGACTACACCAGCAGAGTCTATAAATGCTGCTGCCAACATCTTTGTCAGTATGGTAGGAGACTTACTTTAACTTGGCAATGACTCATTTGCCTGTATTTTCTCATTTAAGTAGCTTGGCTGTTTTCAACGAAAGTGTCAGGTTATTGCCATATACATGTATATAGCCCTGTTGTCTGTGTCATCTGCATCAACAATTTGCTGGGCTCTTCGTGGGAGTGTCCCTTGGCAAGACACTTAAGAGCCCCAGCCTAGTACTGGTGGAACTGGTGGTGAATGTGTGTGCTGTTGCCGTGATATGACTGAAATAACGTTGAAAGCGGCGTAAAACACCATTCAAACAAATCAACAATTTGATTTTTTTTGGTATCTTTGTCATTACAGAAGGGCTAGGGCTAGCTGTTAACCCTTTGGGCGTTGAATGAATCTAATGGCATATTCTGAATTCAGGAATAAGACAGAATTAATAGTAATTTGATGGTTGCTCTTATCTATAGTGTTATTTAAAGCTTTTTTAAAGCGTTTTGTGCAGTCTGATCGTAATCTACACTAGCCGGAAAAGCAACTTTAGTTGTGCAATGCACTTTCAGGGTTAACTATTTAAAAGAGTAACCCGTATCAAAAGTGCAGATAACCCTAAAAATTTTAACCGCACAGTTATGGACCTTTTTCAACTAAGAATTTTCACTTAATAAGCAACTAGCAGTCTGGCGTTGGTGCCGGCATGAATTGCTATTTTTCCGTGATAAACAAAAGTGTAAAGGCCTTTTTTGACCTGTCAAAATGTATGAAAAATGATTCCATTAAAATTGGATAAAAATGAAAGCAATCTTTGAAAAGTATCAACTAGCTCTTTTTATTATATTTACATTATTTTCTTTTCACATTTAAAGTTAACTTATCTTGCCCTTTCTAAGTCAACAGTGTTTCATCTATGTATCTAAAACTAAACTGTACGAAAAAATCTTGTTTTAATGACCTATCGAAGAAAGGCATTTTAAGACATTCTGGGATAAGGATGAAATGCTATCACATGTAACCAGCATTCTCTCTGTTTAATATCTAGCCCCCAAGAGAAATCCAATCATTTGAGACACATTTTGTTTGTCTTCTGTAAAATGCTTCCCAAACGGATAAGCCTAAAATGGTGCCCGAGTTTTAACGACCCTAACAGAGAAGACTTTGGAAAACATTGTGGGAAAAGGAGAAAATGCTGGTAACCAGTATTTTCTCCATTTCCCACTTTTTTTGCTCTTTAAGAGGTAAATCTCATTATTTTATCCACTTTTGATTTGTCTGCTGCAACTGCTTTTAATGTGGACCAGTCTACAATTTTGTCGTTTGGTATTTAGTGTTAAGTAGCATATGATCATTTTTCTTTAAATTCCATCTAATGAAGAATTGTTGTATCTTTTCATAAAAGACTGAGTCCCCACTGATGATTCGACCATTTTTGAAAGACATGACAAATTCAGAACTCCATGCAGTTATGACAGGAGGGTTTGCCACTGTAGCTGGCAGTGTTCTTGGAGCCTATATTAGTTTTGGGGTAAGTTATACGAGCATCATAATTTGTGAACAGTTCACCAAGTGAAAAAAACCTGAAAACTTATTTAGAATTGAAAGCATATATTATTTCCAATATTTAATCTACATTTCATATTCAAAAACATAAATAATTGCCAACATTTGAGCCACATTTCAAATGTTTGAAGTTTAAAAAACTTCTATTGTACATAAAGAACAATACTTACTTCTGGCATTTTCTCCTATGCCTACTTTGTTTTAAAACTTTCTTCCTATGGGTTGTAAAAACACAGAATATTTTGTCAAAAGGTTAACCAAAAGAGTGCAAGGAAAACGTTTTTTTTTTCATTGCAATTTTATATCTGTTTTTTTTCTTCAGAATATCTCTGCATCGTAAACAGGTTAGATGCAAGATCATTGTGCAATTGATGCAGTCGGATCTTGGTCTATATTGAGGACAATGCTACTAAAGTTGTGATAGGTTTTTTTTTCAATAGAATTTATCCATTGTTTATTTACCCTGCTAAAAAAGAGCAAAATTGCAGAAAGCTGCGAGACATTTTATTCATGACATGTAAACGATGAAACAACATGTAGCAAAGAAGTTGTCTCTTGCCGAATCATGATATAAATTTTTGATAATTTTAAGTATTTCCAATTCCAGGTACCTGCCAATCATCTCTTGTCTGCAAGTGTCATGAGCGCTCCCGCAGCACTGGCTATCTCAAAACTGTCATATCCAGAAACAGAAATATCTGTTGGCTCATCAAAAGACTTTGACAAAATGGGAAAATCGTAAGCAAGATAGTTTCCTTTTCATTCAGTCCTTTTTAGCAAATAATCTCAAGCAAGAGTATTTGCCTTGAACAAGCCACTGCCCCTTTTTCCATTGGCATTTTCCTAAGAATTAACTCTTTATTCCAAACGACAAGACTTGTGACAAATTTTGGTCAAGGAAGGGTAAAGCTTTCCTCTTCAGGAACACTAAAACTCGTGATTGTTTGGTAAATGATTAAAGAAATATACAATCTGACATAAGTAAGCGTTTGAGATAAAATTTTATCAAACAAACACAGAAATATGTTACTGAGCCTTTGGCAGCCATAGTAACATTTTTTCTGGACATGTATAACCCTTACGGTATCTTTCACAACTATAGCTGCCTTGCAGCAAGTGTAGATCAAGATCAGACTGCACAAACTGTGTAGTCTGATCATTGATCTTCATTGTCTGTTTTTATGGAGCACTTTAGACATAAGTAAGCGTGAAATTACTATTATTGGCACCTTATTCTTAGACTGAAAACATGTGTTGGGTTTATTTGGCGTTCTAAGGGTTAATTAAATTCTACCTCAAAAGCTTACAAATGTTAGATCCTAACACAGACTATCACATATACCCCCTTGCTTTCAGTGTAATATATCCATTACGAATTTTCGTAGCTTATACACGTTTGATATCACAATTGTGTGATGTCATTTTTAACATCACTTTGTACATATTAGTGAATTGGTTTTTTTTATGGACGTGCATCTATAGATGTTTTTGCATCTTCTGATCTATAATTTGTGAAATACATGTATCATTATGTGATAGAAAAAATATGACATTCTTAGGCTTTTGAGATAAAATTTTTATTAAACTCGTCAAGAAAAAATGTCATTAAGCTCGCAAAAGGCTCGCTTAATGACACATTTCCTGGATTCATTTATAAAATTTCATCTCAATGCCAACTCATGTCAGGTCCTATATATCTCAAGAGTAATACTGGTACTTCAAAATGTTAGGCTCACTACATGTGTTATTGAAATTTAAATTCATGTCTTTGACAGGTGTGTATGTCACGAATCAATATTTCCTATTTCCTCATCATGTTTTCTGCACTTTTAAAGACAAATTCTTTCATTAGAGCCACATTCTTTCTGTTATTTGCAACTACTATCAACAAAGAAAAAGATTATAAGCTTTTGTCATTTGTTAAAGGGTTACAGTCTTGTATTTTCTATCTCCAGAAAAGAACATAACATTGTGGAAGCTGCATCCAATGGAGCAACTCAAAGTATTAGAATTGTTGGAGCCGTAGCAACAAATGTACTAGCTTTCCTGTCTTTGCTAGCTTTCTTTAATGCAACATTGACCTGGTTTGGTGATCGAGCAGGTGTAGACAATTTGACCTTTGAGGTATTTCTTGTTCACCTTTTTAACAATGTTTTGAGGAAAGCTAATGAAAAAATTCAGATAAAAGTGAAAAAAGTTCCGTAAATAGTATTTTATCCTCTACACAGGAAGTTTTCAATTTTTAAAAGATGAATTACCATCATTTCTGGCACATCTAATTTGTCATCTGCAAATGAAACCCTCGGATGAAAACGAACCTGAAGAAGAATCCTTTTAGAAAACTCTGTTAACCAGCATTTTCTCGTTTTCCGACAATGTTTTTCACCATTTTAAAGATTGAAATCATCATTTGGGATACATACAGTTTGTAGTCTGAAGGTGCTTTTGATTAGGACAAGTCTTAAATTTTGTCATTTGGTAAAGAATTCAAATGTCTTGTTTACCACTCTTACATTCCCGTTTGCACATATATGTTCATAATTATATCCAAAATTTTTCTTTTGGATATATATGTTAACGATACTTTACTCTTTAATAGCTTTTCTTTTCAGTTTATATGTTCATATGTGTTATACCCTGTGTCATTTTTCATGGGAACAGAAACGGCGGACTGTAGAAAAGTTGCAGAGTTAATAGGTGTGTATAACATAGCATACATTATTCGTCTAGAAGACAACGTTTTGACCTCTATGGTTGGAAGGCTGGAAGAGCCTATGTTATGGCATGGTTTCCGTCTTCCGTCTGTAGAAAGGTGAAGTGTTCATCCATCTGTGAGACTTTTTCTGGCTTCATCAGGTCTATATTAAAGGGCAAATCAACATGTTTCAGAAAATGTTAACTTTCAAAACTACATTTATCAGTTGGTAACCAGGTTATGTTGTAATTGGAAAAAAAATCGGAAAAAGTAGTTTATTCAAATTTGTATTTCTGCTTATTAGTTTTTACGACATCGCTTATCTTCCTTACTTATTGTTGCGTCCCTTGATTTGTGACGTCATAGACGTACTTGTTTCAAAATGGACGTTGTATTTGATAGCGATTTGAGCAGTATTGAAGACGATTCTGGTCCCGTAAGGCCGTACCTGTACGAACCAATTCGCAGAGAAAATAATGTAGTTTCAGAGGATGAGAGTAATTCTTCGTTTGGTGAAGACTAGAAAATTGACGATTTTTGTGGCGGACGATTCAACATGGTATCGCGCATCGGTAAATTTGGATACGATAACGCGAATATTGCTTATTGAAAAAAAAAAAAAAAAAAAAGATTTATACTTGATAGAATTAAATATATTGCATAAAATTTGTTTCATTTGAAGAAGTTTCAGTCGGTCGAAGGGCGGAATTGGGAGAAAAAACTTGTGAAACTTCTTTAATGTACTTCCATAATTTCTGGATTGTTAATTTCTGTTTTGATATCTGGAACAATTGTTTCATCAAATTATATGTCTACGGAGATACATATACGTGACAAATTTCCTTGCAGTGAGATTTGTATCGCTATTAATTAACCCTTTACCACACAATCCCTACTTTTAACGATGCTGTAACCAACATTTTCTCCTTTTTCCACAATGCTTTCTATCCTCTCAAGGACTGAAATTGTCATTTGAACTATGTTTGTCTTCTTCAAAGGCTTGCAATTTGGTTGAGTCCAAAATTTCTTTTTCCATTCATGTTCTCAAAAGCCGTCCCCGTAAGCATGGTTAAAAGTCCGGACTGTGTGGTAAAGAGTAAACGCATTGATTTGTGAAGCTGGTCAGGAACATTCTGCTTGCTATTAACTTTTTTCCACTTTACAAAATATAAATTGTCCAAGTTGAAAGCATTTGCAAACAACAATTTTACTGTGTTTCAAATGATGAAGTTTGTCTTGAAAAGGGTGGAAACATCATGAGAAAAAGAGAAAAAGCTTGTTACCATCATTTTCTCCTCTTCCCACAATGTTTTTCAAAGGCTTTGTTTCTTAGGGTTGATAAAACGCAGGATTGTGTGATGAAGTGTAATTTCAGCAAAATGCAGATCTGTATTTTTTTCCATTTGAATATTTTTGTCTGATTACTAGAGAGCATGACTTGTATCAAAAGTTCAAAGTTCACAGTTTTCATACTGTCACATGAATTAAAAAGATTGGGTTCAATAGTTTGGAAGATATCATATGCATGCGAACAAGGGAATACTTTGCAAAAACCAGAATTACATACAGAGGTTTTTCGAAATGAGTTTACAAATCAATTTTCAAAAAAAGTGAAGACAGTGACACTGTCACAAACATAAAAGTGTAAAGGCGTGAGACATGCAGGAGTTATGTAATCATTTCCTGTATTGTTTAATCTGGTTGTAATAATTGACCTTTATGACCATGACCAGGGAAAGCAAGAGGCTTAGTTCACCTTTTACCAAACAAACCTAGTTTTGACCACATGTGCCCTTAAAAAGAAAGTGTTTGAAAATCATTGTGGGGAGAAAAAGATACCAAATGTGCTGGGTTTTCCCTTCATTTTCTAATATGGGGTTTATTGGCCTTCCCTTCAAATGAATAATAGAAGGCAAATTATTTGAATTTGAATTTTGGGAGGCCATTAACCCTTTACCACACAATCCTGATTTTTAACGACCCTGAGAGAGAGGCCTTTTTGGTTGCCAGCATTTTCTTCTTTTCCCACAATGTTTTCTACCCTTTGAAGGACAAATTTTATGTTTTGAGCCACATTTAATATGTCATCTTCAAATGCCTTCAATTTGGACAGGTCTGAAACATTGTCGTTTGGTAAAGAGTTAAGAAAATTTGGGGGTCCAAATTTAAGGAACCTGGCAGGCAAAGCAAAAACCCTTGAAAAACGTAACCAGCATTTTCTGCTTTTCCAACAATGATCGTTATCTTCTGAAAGAAAATTAACTCTTAACCACTCAAACCCGACTTTTAAGTGCCTTTAGGAATATTACTTTTGAAAACATAGAGGGAAATCGAGAAAATGTTGGTAACCAGCATTTTCTCCTTTTTTTCGCAATGTTTTCTATACACCTACTTTCATTTTGTCGTCTGCAAATACTTTCAATTTAGGCAAGTCTAATTATTTGTGGTCTGGTAAAGAGTTACTATAAATCATATGATCAATATTGAATTTGTTGTCAGCAAAATTTTGAAATCATATGAATCTAAAATTTCGTTTTCTAGTATAGATTTACGCTTTAGCACATAACCCAACCCCAAAACCTTGAGGAATAATGCTTTTGAAAACGGGTCACACAAAATACGCCACAACATGAATTTGAAAACTTTGCGGAAAAAAGCAGCTAGATCGGTAAAGGAAATTTGAACATAACTAATTCTATAAATTCCCGAATTGACGTTACAGCCAAAGGGTGCACAAGTTGTCATTCTTTCGGCGTAAATTTCCGTTTTACACTTGGATAAACGCGTCCGAATATCAGCATCCCTATGTAAAGGTAGAAGACTAAATGCTGCTATGACGTCACACAAGGACGGGAGATAAGCAAATCAGGGGAAGTAAGCGATGCACCATTTTCGGGCCGTAAATCATCGTGGCAATTGAACCGTGGTTTAGGGTATGTTACCGGGTAGTAATTGCGGAAAATGACGCACAGATGTTTTACTGACATCATTTACAGATGATTGAAGGGGAGAAATGCTAAATCAAAAATATTTGGATTTGCCCTTTAAAGAGATGTTGGTTTTGTCTATTTTCAAGGTTTGAAAAATTCTTGAAAGTTATCTCAGCTGATTATGTAATGCAAAAGTACTCATAGCCAGCTATTTTGATCCGTCAGTATCCTTCCATCAGTATGTTAGTCTGTCTATCCATCAGACAATATCAGACACACTACTATTGTTCAAATTGTTAAGAGTAAGTTGACCCTGCTGCTTTACTGGGAACATTTTGGCTACTGTAAGTATTGAATCATATCAGGATATGCAAACTTTATAACTTTGTAGCTCTGAATTAGTGAAGTGGACCTTACCCATTGTGAAAAATAGCTGATACATTGTCATTTTGAGATTCCTTTGCCAGATTATGTAACATAGAACTTGACAGAGTAAATTCAAACAAATAAAATTGCCAAAATCGGTTGTAAACAAGAAATTCTTTTCAGGCGTGAAGACCTTTACCAATGAATTCATCGCTTATGGCCAACTTCGAGATCTGATTAATAATCGTGCAGCATTAAATAACTACACTGAGTTTTTTAACACAACAGCCTGGTACTGGGACGACAAAGATATTCATTTGAATATAACTGGTGATATTTTAAAGGGAGGTATCATATCAGTAAGTACAAACTGTTGTCAGAATAAAATGACGGTTACTTTGACTATGTTTACTACATGTATATTTATATCTACTGTATTATGGTTACTTAGGAGTATGTTTTGAGCTCCAAAAGATTTGAAAAACTTTCAAAATTCTTTTTTCATAACTGTTTTTTTTTTATTTCTCTGCAAATTTGGTGGAGCCGTTTGGAAGTTTTGGATAAATTGTTTATCCATCATAGAGAAGAAATGGCTGCTTAGGTGCGACTTGTTCAGTTCACTGTATGTAACCTACATGACTTGTATTCAAGTATTTACCAGATGACGAAATTTTAGACTCTTCCATGTTGAAAGCATTTACAGCTGACAAAAAAGATTCGGAAATCGTTTAATTTATCTTTTCTTGGATAGAAAACATTGGAGGAAAAAGAGAAAACGATTTTAAAAGCCTTAGGCTTAGGGGTCTTTAAAACGAGGGATTGTTTGATAAAGGGTTACACTATAGAATCAAAGCCTTGGTAGATAAGAGGTAATTATGCTGGCATAGTTATTTAGGGATTGAGAGTTGAACTCCGAGGTTTCGCTTAATTCCAGCGAAGGATTGAAGGAAGATATTGCAACAGGGTCAATCAGGTAACACAGGCGTGTAACAAAAATGGCTTGAAACCAAAGTTTGTTGATTTGAATCTACAGGTTATCTAATTTCTTTTCAAAGATTGATGATAGTCATTGCGTCAGGATTCATTCCTCTCTAAACTCTGATTATTGTTTTGTCGATGGTTAAGTGGATAAGCAGTCATCGGCTTGGAAAAAGTAGTATGTTAAGCACTGGTAAAAGCAACTCCTGGAAAGCATGTTTGGATTTACTGGCCACGATAATATAGTTGAAATGTTGTTTGAAATGGCGTAAAACACCATACAAACAAACATTCCAACAAGATTCATTCCACTCAAAATGACGAACATTTTGTCTTAATTTCGGCAATAAATGCGTAGCTCTGAAGAGAACATCGTACACAGCCGTAGCAAAGAAACACCAGAAACACACTGTTACGGGCACTAAAAGTTGTAGTACAATGTAATTGTTCAGCAAACAACAAAATTTTGGACTTTTCCAAATTGAAAGCCCTTGCAGACGATAAATTTAGAAATGGCTAGAATGATGCGATTTGTCTTTGAAAGGCTAAAAATCGATGTGGGAAAAGGAGAAAATGCTTGTTATCAGCATTTTCTCCTTTTCCCACAATGGTTTCAAAACTTTCTTCCTAGGGATTGTTAAACTTGGAATTGTCTGGTTAAGACTTAAATACCAGGTATTGAAAATGACATTTGAAACAGAAAAAAATATTTTAAAGCTAACCCTTTATCACACAACAAACTTTTAGACGTGCCTAAAGTTAATACATTTGCAGACGACAAAATCAAAAATAGATAAAATGATTAAACTTTTCTATTAAATGGTAGAAAGCATTATAGGAAGAAGAGAAAATGCTGGTTACCAGCATTTGCTATTTTTCCACAATATTTTCAGAAGGCCTTTCCTCAGGATTGAAAAGCATTTTTACCTTGTGTAATGATGGGTTAACTTAGGAGGGGGTTAAAGGGAGGAAACTACATTATGACAGCATGATATGAAAAATAATTTTTGTCTACCTTTTTTTCCTCAGTCACTATGATATAAATGACAGCAACACATAGCTCGACTCAAGTGAACAAACTTTACATATATTAGAGATTTTGGTCTTGTTAATATCGCAAAAAAGGCACTTCTGTAATCTTCAATTTATTTCTAGGAAAAATCAGAAGTTATAGCTACATATGCCTTGTGTGGGTTTGCTAATTTTGGCTCCATTGGCATCACACTTGGGGGTCTTGGAGCCCTGGTGCCGTCCAGAAAATCTGATCTAACAAAGATGGTGGTGAGGGCCATGATCTGTGGTAATGTGGCCTGTTTTCTGACAGCTTGTATAGCAGGTATAACACCTTTGCTCTTGACTTTCTACCAAACAATTTTCTGCCCTTGAAACCCTTAGAAAGAGGGCTTTTGAAAACATGATAGATGCAGACTACAGATCAAATTTGACAGAAATGATATAAATTGGCAGGATTTACATTTTAAGGCTGTTCTGAAATGTTGATCTCTACTGGTTGCAGTTGATAGATCCAATAAAGAGTTGCATTAGCGGGAGAGTCAATATTCGACTCGTATATTTTCAATCCTGGAGGTATAATGTTGATATATTTGTAAGCTAGGGAGTACTTTGCTAATAATTGCTGAGGTATTATGTTACTAAAGGATCTTCGAAGTTTCTCTCTGTGTGTGTACGTGTGTGTGTGTGTGTGGGGGGGGGGGGCTGTTAATGCTATTGCATTAATTACCAAGTCCATCTTATTATAGAAAGAGAAGTATCTATGGATGCTTATTCGTTCCTATGGCAGCACAGATGCAGCTAGAAGTCTAGAAGTAGAAAGAAATGTAAGATTGCTCAGATTTGAGGCAAGATTTGTTGCGCTTCTGATATACTTGTAACTGGAATCATTATTGGTGTGTTAAGCAAGCAAGTATCTTGGTCTCTGCATACAATTGTGAAAGTAACACATATTGCCTTGGGAGAGACTTACGGAGATGTGTTTGTTGATTGGTTTGGGGAAGTTACTTTTTTGACTATGTTAAATCCTATGTGCCTAACAAAATTTCAGTTTTTCTAATTACTCCTCGGAGGTTGAGGGAGATCAAGCAAGATTTAATTTTTAAGATTTTTTGCGGGACAGAGGGAGAATGGAGAATGCTGCTATATCTACCATATGGTGCTGGTTGTGCTATTTATTGCTCCACATAACGGTGGCGCTGGAAGGTGCCGGTATAGTATTTGAAATGGATACTGTATACTGCCGGTTGGATCCGGTTTTGTGCTTATTTATTGCGTTACTTACTGCTGTTACGGGTGGATGGCTGTTTGTGCTATTTGATGACTCGATTTTTCGATCACCAGGTGCGACATATGAAATTCACCGTCTAAGGGAAGGTTGGAATAGAAAGGGGAACAGAAAAAAACTTGTTTAAAGATAGGGTATATATGTAAAAGTTTGCCAGAATAGAGAGCAAGCATAAAAACAGATTGTTTATGTCTGTGTTAAAAAGTCGCTAGCATATGTAAATCATATTGGTCTTTGCCAACTACAGTGGGGTCGTAACATTTGAGCACAACTAGGAAATTGTGCTGTCATAGGAACTTAGAAGTGGCTAGATACAAGAACTGGTGGCCCTTCCTCGTTAACTAGGGGCAGTCGGTAGTCAGTGCAAGAGCATTTCCCCTCTACAGAGAAACTGGGAAGATTTTTTACCAACACACAATTTCATCAATAAGCTTAGTCATTCATAGCTTGAAAAGACGGTAACATTATACATCTAGGGTTTAAAAAATTCACGAGTCTGATATTGGATCTCAAACAGTGCCAACACAACACGATATGGCGTGCAACACACAAAATGGGGCCGTTGGACATATGCGTAAAAGTGTGTCGTCTTAGATTAGCCTGTGCAGTCTGTGATCAATCCAAGAAGACACTTCCCGTTTTTGTGCGATTTTCTGTTTCACGAAAGTCTACTGTATTAAAAAAAATCTTATGTAGTCGTAAAGTGCCATCTCAGATTTGTCTGCGCGACTGCGCAGGCTAATCCGGGATGACACTTTATGCAAATGTCCGAAGGTCTCATTTCGCATGTTTCAGGCCATATTGAATCTAGCAACAGAATTTGGTATGGATGTACATTTTAGAATTACCTGGAAATGACCATTTCTCCCCAATGTCAGTTTTATTTATCCACTTAGTTGCACCGAGACTATAAGTTTAAAATGAATTTTGCACAGATAGCATGAGATATGCTTGTTAGGAACTTTATAAACAGACATAATCATCTGTTTTATTCATGCTCTTGGTTCTCGCAACTTTTACATTTATTCCTTCTTGGACAAGTTTATTTCTATCTCCCGTCGTATTCCAGCCTCCTGGTAGACAGTCAGGCCAAAATGGCGGAATTGCTCACACGTAAGTTGAGCCAGCAAATAGCACAAGCACCCATCGACCGGCAGCAGCTGTCTGTACAGCTAAAAATGAATACTAAACCAACCGGCACCAATAGGTTTTTTGATCCATTTTAAATGCTTTAGGGCATCCGATGATAGCTACTATCACATGGAGATACAAAAAGTACAAACGGCACCATATGGTGTACAAGTAATTGATATAAGAATTAAATCTTGCCTGGTCTCATTCAACATCTGAAGAGTTGAAGAAAAGGTAGAGAACCATTTAGGGACATAGGATGTCACACAGTCAAAAAGCACCTCTCTGAAGTCAAGCCAAGCAACAAGCAGGTCCCCGTTAGTTTCTTCTCAGCAAAACTATGTTATTTTGTCAATCATCTACAGAGACTCACAGACTTGCATGCTTTATACACCAATAGTGAATCCAATATATGGATGAAGTGCAACAAATATTGCCTCAAATCTGAGCAATCTCATATTTGTTTTGTACTTCAAGCAGAACTTGTGCTGCCACATGAACAAAGAAGGGCAGCTGGACACGCCAAGATAATCATGGGGCTCCTTCTAAAATAAAGGGAAATTGATACTTATGAAATAGAATAACTCCTCTAAAGAATAACTCAGAAAATTATCCCCGAACACAAAATCTTAAAGGGTGGCTGAGTGCTTCGAAGCTTGCAAATAAAGCAATATTAAACCTCGACGATGGAAAATTTACAAGTCCGACATCGGCTCCTATAAAACCCTAACATAACATGATAATGATTCTTCCAAGTCCATCCGATAGGGATTTACAATTTCAAATATAATGAATTATGCACTCAGCAATGTTTGTCTTCATTGTTAGTTATCTTTATCCATATTCTGGTTGCGCCGAGATTAGATCTATATTATGTTTGGCAGTGCCTGGCATGATTTACACCTGTTAGGGACTTATTTTAGCGCATACTTTTAAAACAGTCTGTTTTTATTCATTCTTGCTTTTAGTTTTGTACCTTTTCTATAAACAAATCGTTTCTTTTTTTTTACCGAGTCAAAAATATCTTTCCGAAGTCAAGCCAAGCAAATAGCATAATTCTATTATTCTCTTCTCAGTCAAGGTTTGTATTTTTTTTATGAATTATATGTGGCCTATTTACCAAGCAATCCTGTGTTTGAAATACCTGTGGAAAAATGCCTTTGAAAACATTGTGGGTACAGAACAAATTGTAAGTGACCATCATTTCTCCGTTGACCACAATATTTTCTACCCTAACACATAGAGATCACATGATTTGAGATACTTGAAAGTTTTTGTCTGATAATGCTTTTGCTTTCATTTGAACGTTTTTAAGATTTTGTCATTCGGTTAAATAATGAAATTTGTTCTTAAAGGCAAACACTATTGTATAACAGAAAGTGCCGGTTACCAGCCTTTCCTCCCTTTCTTACTACAGATTTAAAAGACGAGATAATTTGGTCAAGCCGAAAAGGGTTGAATGTTGATCATGTGATTGGATGTAGTTTGGAATGCTAGAAACCATTGTTTGAAAAGGAAAACATGCCTGTTACTTATACATATATATTACTGCAAAAAAGTAGGATCAAGCTTTGTTTTTGAAATTGGGTCCAAGATTTCTTGGGGATGCATCTTATCCAGTGTTTTGCCTGAGGTCGAATTTTCCTTGGGGCGAGTCAAATTTTTTCTTCCTTTCCCACAGACCTTCTCTACTCTTTTAAACACAAACATTATTGTTTGAGCCACATTTCTTTTGTCTTGTGCAAATGCTTTCAGTTTGAACAAGTTTAAAATTTTGTTTTCTAATACAGAGTTAAAAAGTTTTTTCTTTGTGTTACAGGTTAGTGTTTTTTACTATGTCTAAATCCTATACAAAATAACTCGCGTTTTAACGAACCTTACGAAAAAAGATTTTATTTTCAAAACATTTTGGAAAATAAAGACAATAGTTTTTAGTAAGAATACCTCCTTTTCCAACTATATTTCCTACTATTTGAAGATGAATCTTATAATTTGAGTCGCATTCAATTTCTCCTTGCCAATGCTTTCAATTTGAACACGTCTTAAATTTTGTTGTTCGGGACAGAGATAAAGTAGTTTGTATTGTGGGGGTTGGATATCGAACACTTTCACGGCTAAGTTGTTTAATTATGTTATGTTAGATTATCAGCGGAACGAAATCAGTAACGAAACCCTTTCATGTTTTTCATTTTTTACAGGACTACTTTACAAGCCATTCTAGATAGCTAAATGAAGACCAAAGATCACAGAGGCCAATGATTACTACCTATGAATTGAATTTATAACTTTCAGTTGATCATGGATAAATAGCTGCTCTAAGAGCATATGCCACACCTTTTTCCTGTTGACAGATTTTTTTTTTTCATTTTCGCTCAAATGATAATATAATGTATGCGGAGTAAAACAAAGTAAGAGAAAATCATATGTTGCGGTGCAAAATACAAATATAAAGTTCTTAAAAGGAAGTAACTTTTGTAAAAATTACAAAAATAGGCTAAATAAACGGAAAAAAAAAAAAAAAAAAGAGATAAAACTCCTCGTATCATTTTGGAAAAAAAAAAAAAATTAATTCGGACCAGTTTCGGCTATTTCAAACCTTTACAAGTATTTAGGTTGATGACATCAACGTCACATGACGTCAATTGCAACGACGCCAAAAGGTGGCAAAGACTTTGGCGAAAACAAATTCAACAATTTAAATATATTTTAAAAAAAGGCTTAATTTCAAACAAAAAAAAGTTCTTAAAGTAACAAATACTGCTCAAAAAACTTATTACTCTTAAGAACGTGAAGAAGAAAATTGTGGCATATGCCTATAATCCCTGACCGTGTACCACACAGTCCCAAGTTTTAACAACCTTGAGGGAAAAGGTATTGAAAACATTGTGAGAGCAGGAGAAAATGTTGGTGACCAGCCTTTTTCCCAGAAAGTTTTCTAATCTTTCAAAGGCAAATGTTAGTTTTTCAGTCACATTTAATTTGTACCATGCTGCTATGTTATGTTTAATTGGCAAGAGGCCTAAATCACCAATGAAATATTATATTGTATTGTCGTCTGCAAATGTTTTCAATTTAATACCAGTTCAAAATTTTACTTTTTGGTGGAGTTAAAGTACTAAAAGTGGCCTAAGGTGCTTTTGTCGTCAATGTAAGTCAAAATTTTAAACTCATCTTTATCAAAAGTATTAACAGATTGTTTTAAAAATTTGGGCGGGATTTGTTCGTGAAAGGGTAAAAAACATTGTGGGAAAAGGGAAAATGCTGGTTACCAGCAATTTCTCCTTTTCCCACAATGTTTTCAGAAGACTTTTTAGAAGCCTTCGCTGCCAGGGTCGATAAAACTAGGTATTGCGCAGTAAAGCGTTTATTTAGTGCTTGAATTCTTCATCCAAAATACGTTTTTTCAAAAAGTCACGATTTAACAAATATCTTTATTGAAAATAGCTTTCTGTTCTCGGGTTTTTAATACAAGTTTTGGTAAAATCCTTTTTGAATTTAACACGTAAGTTGAGCCAAGTTTGAGTTTAAATTTAGGATGTCTGAATAAAGAGACGAAAGACATGCAAAACACTGCAAGAAATACATGAAAAACTATACATGGTGAGTGGTTGCGAAATCTGTATAGGTGAAAAATCTTAAGAATAAAACATTCTTTATCACATACATGCCATCCATTTCAGTGTAATATAGCTATTCTGTATTTTCTTATCTAACGCACATGTTAGATAAGTAAGCAGTGCTGTCATTGAGCAATGCTCAGTGGTCGATGTTCTGTATTCATGAATATGCCTAACTTCCAACACATTGCTGATT
Source organism: Tridacna gigas (assembly GCA_945859785.2). Lineage (NCBI taxonomy): Eukaryota > Metazoa > Mollusca > Bivalvia > Cardiida > Cardiidae > Tridacna > Tridacna gigas. Next base: position 6,352,190 of record OX244039.2, read on the forward strand.
TAGATTTTCCTGATGATTTAACTGTCGAAATTTATCGACGTGACAAAGTTGTAATTTTGAAAAAATATTTACTGTTATTTGTACGCTTCAGTGGCACTATTTTTCATCTTGAACAAATGTGCAGCTCTGTGCACATCTGTCAAAGAATGGACTTTATGTAAAGTTCATTACATAAGTACAGCCATGTAGACTTTTTTTTTCCCTTTCTATGCTATAGGTTGTAATTCTTTAGTTACTGAGAACTTGAGAACAGGAGGTCGCCGGCGACAGGATTCATTTCTCTCTCACCGCTGACCATTGTTTCGACGATGGTTATGAGGGAAAGCAGCCAGTGGCTTTGAAAGAATATCGTCCGAAGTACTGGTAAATGAAACTCCAGGAAAGCATGGATAGTTGCACTGGCCGCCGTGATATAACTGATATAACTGTTGAAAACGGCGTTAAACAACATACAATCAATCAATTAATCTTTAGTTACTGTAATATTGGTTGGCTTTTGCAGGGGCTTAAAAGTCATTTTCTCATGAAAAGTATTCTAATGATTAGTATGGAGGGGACTGTCCTCTTCCATTTTCATTAGAATGCACCTGGCTATCGATTAACAGTAGCAAGCCCTTGTATAAAAGTGTCATGGATGAGCCACCCCTCGCCCTGTATAGGCTCTCTTAATGTACTCTTCAGGTTACAAGCATTTTTCTCCCATTCCAACTATGTTTTCAAAAATGTTTAATCTCGTGGTCATTAAATTTGGGATTGCTTTTTAGTGGGTTAATGAAGTTTTATCTAAAAGGCAAGCTTATTTTCAATCCTGCATAACTTTGATGATACTGTTTAGTCAAACCAATGATTTGGAAATAGGCTGTGCTTTTTTTTTAATTTAAAAAATTGGATTGTATAAATTATTATTCTTTTCCTAATGAATTATATGATTGTGTGCTATTGTAAGATATTGTTTTTAATTTCTAACACGTACTAGATGTATTGCTGTGTTTTTCCTTTCATTGTAGTTATTTGTATTTAATGCTTGGCTTGCAGGCTCAAGCTTTTTAAAATGCTTTCTTTACAGAATATTATTTTGGCTACCACATTGTTTCATATTAGAAGTAACTTGTCAAACTTGTATGCCAAAATACGGATATTCGTGGCTGATAAAAACCACCTCAAGTGCTTTACGTGAGTTTTAAGAATTTTTCTTAACTCTTTACCACACGACAAAATTTTAGTCTGGTCCAAATTCAAAGCATTTGCAGAAGATAAATTAAATATGGCTCAAATGATTGGATTTGATTCTGAAAGGTTAGTAAACATTGTGGAAAAAGGAGGAAATGCTAGCCGGCATTCTATGGTAATGGGTTAGGTAATTTGTTTTAGACAGGGTCCGTCTCGGTTAAAGAAGGGTGTGTGGAACCATACCAAATATCATTCCAGTAAGATTACTGAGCCATGCTCTTGCAAAAAGGGGCTTAATGAATCTCCGTAATGCATTACATCAAGCAAGTCATCACCTAATCTTGGATCCATGAAATCCATTTTGTCAAACATCCGACTGAATCATAACGTAGAATTATCAGTTGGCATGCAGAAAATTTAAAGATAGCAACAAGTTTCGGCCTGTGTCAGCCTGCGGTGACTGCGAAGGCTGACATTGGCCGATATTTTCGCAAATACATTAAGCCCCTTTTCACAGACCATGACTCATTTAGAATCGAATTAACCCTCATTGAGATGACTTTCAAAACATTATGAAAAACGGCACTGAAAAAAAATTGTTGGAAAAGGAGAAAATACTGGTAAATAGCATTTTCTTCTTTTCCTTTCATCTTTTCTTCCATATCAAAGATAAATACCTTGGTTTTAGCCTCTTGTGATTTGTTGTCTGCAAAAGTTGTTAATTTGGATGAGTTTAAAATTTTGTCGCTTGGAAACGGGTTAAGAATAGTCGATGAAATTGGCCCATGGATTAAACAATTTGTATTATTATTATTATTGGCAGTGTATTGCAACACGGAGGGGACTATGTTATCTTAAAATGACAATTATCTTATGGCCTTTTAAAAGATGGCTAACTCATGACCATCTCTTGATGATCGCATGATTTTAAGATGATCAACTTGTACCATGAATTAATTGCTGGTCTTAATTGTTGCCTTCGAAATTATCTTGTGATCACGTGATATGAACTCACGAGGATAAAACAATGAAGTCGTGGTCACAACTGAATTATTCAGTGACAATGAATAGTGAACTTCTGGCCGGAGTTCATGATGCAGTAAAAACAGTTGTCAAGGAGTGGCTCTTTTTCAATGAAAAAATAACCTATGGTCTCGAATTAATCGTAATGTTATCCACATGTAATTAGATTGTTGTAATGAGTTAATCATCTTGTTGCCAAGTAATAGTTCAGCTTTGGCCATCAGGTACTATCTCGTGGCAACAAGATGTTTTTCACTTTTCTCATATTTTCCCTCTATGCTGACGTAAGTGTATGGTTCTCCTTTTTCCTATATACACAGAAAGCTATGAACTATTTATACAGATTTTATATTATACCTACATATATTTTTAATAAAATTGCAGTATACTATGTCTTTCTTTGGTCAGTGAAGATCTAGATCTGTAGTCACCAACCATTCTTTTTTTCACTCTAGGTCCAGTTCTAGATTTAGAAATTGACGCACCTTTTGATTTGCTTTATCATTGTCTGATTGGCTAAACTGAACGGTGTAGCCAATCAGAGGCTGTATTTCTTTCAAATTTAGAAAATTCAACGGTTCCGAAATAGACTATGAATGTTCTTAAGAATGGTTGGTGAATAACGGCCCTTTTGATTTTATTTAATCCTCTCTACCATGGGAACATTATTATTGATCGACTGTTACAAGAGTTATGAGTCAAAGTAGCAGTTATTTGGACCGTAACCTTTTGCCGAACATGCTGAATAAAAGTTCTTTAAAATCTTTAAATGCGCTGTCACAGGCGTTCACGGTCAAACTAATAAAAGTACACTTTGATCTTTGGGTCTACACCACAAACACTTAATTACTTATTACAAAACTTTGCCCTCTATAATCTTATATACCCAACTACAAATTAGGTTTATATCGTGTAAAGTTTGGTTAAAGAAATACCTGTGGAATTGTAACAAAAACTGCCTTGAAATTGCAAACATTGGGTTTTATAACTGTATCCGATATATAGGATCTGACATAAGTTGGCATTTGCGACACAATTTTTTTAACTAGGTCTACAAGTTTGTTATATAGAGCCTCTGGTGAGCTTAGTAACATTCTTGTAGACGAGTTTCATATAATTCCAATTGCAAACGAATGACAGATTACGTTTATCGCATAACGACATATCACAAATTTTTGTTCAGAATCTGCAAAACGATACATGCACATGTGGTAATCTCGACTCGGTCCCCTGACAGTAGTATAAAATGACGTCACATATGACGTCGCACAATGCCTATCTCAAATGCGTGTAAGAAAAGAAAATTCGAAATTGGTATATCATATCGAAAACAAGGCTGATATGTTATTGCGCAGTCGAAGGATTGACAGTTTATGCCTCCTACAGACGACTTTTTTAGAAAAAAAAGGAGGAATAGCTCGTTACAGTTTCTCCTCTGCCCTCTTGTATTCACGTCATTGAAATTCACATTGAGTATATTCATATTTTGTACATGGATGCGTGCAGATTCGTCTGTTTCAAATGTTTCAGGAGATAAGTAAATTCTGTTTACCAGGATTTTTTTCTTTCTCCACCATGTTTTCTGCCCTTTCAAAGACAATTCTCATTTAAGCCACATTCATTTGGTCGTCTGCAAATGCTTTTAATTGGGGCAAGTCTGAAGTTCTATCGTTTGGTTTGGGTAAAACACGTGCTTATTGTTGATTCTAAAGATGGTCTCTGAGGACAGGTTTTCAATGAGAAACACTGAACTATTTTTGTCAATATAGTATGAAACTAAGTAAAAACGAATAAATGAAACGGAAACATTTTTTACAAAGTATCTCGGTAACCTAGTTTCCTGTTCAAAGCGAAACGTGTAGCTATTGGTGTCATACGACTGTTAAGCAGTAAGCTTGGCACATTTGGGAAGAATGTCTACTGCCATGACGTCATCGAGGTCAAGGTCGGGGAAAACGTCGTATGGTCTGCCACTCTTTAGTGACGTAACAGATTGTTTTTCTTATACGAAGAAAGAATAGTGAGTATCTTTCAGGAATGACCCACACCATGCCTTAATGACATCATCATGATTAAGGTAATAAAAACAACTGGATGAGTACCGTCTATCTTCTTCTTCTAATGGCCTAATCCTGTGATCAATAGCACGGGACAATAGGGATTGATGGCGTATGTATACTGTGGCTCCTGCTGCTGCTGCTGGGGAAGGGGCCACATCTGACAAAAGAGAAAAAAAAAGCTACAAAATTTACTAAGATTTTTTTCCGTAATCTTTTCATTAACGAGTTAAGGACCGAAAATCGCTTAATGACAATGTTATGTTTTGTTGTATTGTGCGAAATTTGAAATTTTTACAAGTGTTTCCTTAATCTCTAGACCTTCAGAATTACCATACTGTATAGGTACAAAAAAAAAAACTACCTAATCAACATTATCAACCCCTGCATGAATGAAACCCTTAAGATTTGTTGAAGATCCTTTAGAAATGACAGTGTGTATTTTTCAAGACTTCACTCTACCAATGAAATAATTTTGACTGTTGATCACTGAAACTACAGGCGACACATTTCCCTGTTCTAAGAAGGAAAAACAGAAGTTAAACTATCAATAAATTTACTGCTCTCAGAAAACTTTGTCTGAATTTCCTTGATAACATTCAACCCAATGATAGATCGCTCCAATTTACAATGGCTAGTAACTAAAAAGGAACTTCAACTTTCTCACATGAGCTATCTAATTGTAAAGACACCGGTGACCAACCATCAAATTCAATAATATTTCCATTCGCTGCCGAAATTTCAAGTTCGTCCTCAAAGAGGTTTTCACAGGTCTGATCACAGGCCGTTAAACGTTCTCCCTAAGCCAATCCTTTGATACAATGGAGACCTGAGCACTGGTATCCCACAATACTTCACACTCTATCTCATTTAACAATACAATTAAAATACACTTATCACCAATCAACTTGACTAGCTTTTGTTTAACTTTTGGTGCTAATCCTAAGACTTTTCCTTTGACTGCATGGATACCACTAGAGACAGAATTTTCCAGATCTTTCCTATGTATGGTCTGAATAGCTTTACATATTTTCTTGTGTGCTTTCCAATGTTTTCTCTGACATTCAGCAGAACATTATACAACAGATTTACAACCTGAACAATGGTTTATAGACGAGCTGTCTTTCAAACACTTAAAACAAAGGGGGAGGGGCGGTACCATTGGCTACACTCTGCCCCTTTAATGCAGCCTTTTTGCGTTTTCCGATTTTCCCTGTTTACAACCCCTTGCAAAATGCTCAGAAGCAATGGTCACACTTCTTAGTGTTTTCTTTTTCTTCAAACCACTGACACATTTTTAATTTTTCTTTTATTTGCCTTTTGGTGCCTCAGTCTTTCCTGTTTGTTTCTTTGAAACGTCTTGCTTAAGTTGTTCAAGCTCCGCCTTTTAAAGCCTGGATGTCTGTATTCAGTTTACCTTCAGTAACTGGTTTCTTTTCTTTCTGTTCTTTCACATCTGTGTATTCGGTGTTTCAATCTTTCTGTTCTTTCTCATCTGCCGTATCCTGTATTTTCGATTTGGTTTATCTTCCCTCCTTTTCTTTCTAATTTTGATTTTCTCTCTAGTTCAATAGAGGTTACTAAATTCAACATCTGTAGAATTCCGTCACCAGTCACATTTTTCTTTGCTAAGGTTGGTTCTATTCCCTGTCGAATATGTTCATCTTCGATGTCAGTGAGGATAGCATGTTGATTGATTGATTGACTGAATGGTGTTTTACGCCGCTTTCAACATTATTTCAGTCATATCACGGCGACAGCTCACATATTCATGTATTTCCTGGATTCTACCAGTGCTAGGCTAGGGCTCTGAAGTGTCTTGCCCGAAGACACTCCCACGAAAGACCCAGTGAATCCAGTGAGGCTCAAACCCGGGGCCTTCAGGTTACGAGTCCTACACGTTACCACTGAGTCAGCAGGACCCCGAGGATAGCTTGTAAAGTCATGTGTTGGACTAATTCTTTATCATAAGCCATACTTGTTCCTCCGGAAATCCCACCTGTACATGCAAAGAGGACTTTTTGTCGCAAAGCAAGGGCTCAAAACAAAATTCCTTGCAGTGTTTCTTTGGATTTCTGGACAAGGTTACTTAAATTCTGGTAAACTTCTCTTTATAGTAAGATCTAATAATGTTGTTTACTTCAGCTACGACCATGGAATGTCTGCCCTCAAAATAATTGCGCAAGTTATTTTTAGGATGGATGGCCCTTATAATGCCTTCAATAATCTCGGTGTCTTTATAACACTTTTTAACACCATCTTCAATCTGTCCTCTAAAACTTGTGAAGCTGATCCCATCTTTACAATCACTTAGGCCTGATATATTAAATTCTTTTTTGCATACAACAAATGGTCAAATGTAATTGGACTGTATTTCACAAATTCAGTTTTGACTTCAGTTTCAGTCTTTACCGTCATTTAATGTTTTCATAATTTCAATCCCACCATCTTCTTCTTTATGTAGCTTGTGAATGAATTCTTCTAGAGCTAATAAGGTCACTGCTCTACCACTGGATTTGTCAAGTTATGGTAAAAATTCATCTCTTACGGAATCTTAAGTTGGAGAACAGTACATCTGCGTCTTGACTTCTGCACACAGGTTGATGAAGTCTTCACTGAGAGAAGATTTCTTTTGTGACATGACCTCTGTCTGTATTGAACAAATGGACTGTCTAGATCATCTCCAACAATTCTGAATCTCGGTAGAATCCCCAGAAGTGTAACTCGTTCTTCTGTATAGAGAGGATGAAGATGATTTAAGATGAAACTCAGCTTTAAACTACATTTACCACTCCCATTTTATTCAGCTCTGCGCAGAAATTCACAAAATTTCTCGCCTACTTGACAATTTAAATTTAAACCCCAGTCACTTCACAAATTAAAGTCGATATTCAACAAATATGCCAATTTTAAACAACTGCTAACTATTGGCTACAAAAAGAATGCTTTCACATTAAAAACAAGCCGACCAAAAAGCAATTGGCATTTGCATTTTGCTCACTATGGTTTGTCAGTAAACATAACAGGTGACCTACATGAACAATGATGAAGGTTATGTTACTCACAAACACAGTCACTTAGTTTGTAGATTTATCTTAAAATAAATGAGAACAGTTTAACATTATTAGGTAAATGGTTACTTGACCTAGAATGTTTACATCGGACAGCAATCTGTATATCTGCTTATATGCATCCAAAACACTTTAATCTTTTTCCATCACAATGATTTAGATTCCACCAAATTGCAAATAAATGCCTAAATACCAAACAGCCCCTAATTGCAAAACATTGCTCAATTTAAGGATACAGCTTATTCCAAAGGGAATTTAAACATTCCATTCCCCAAAGAATAATGTACAAAGTTTGATATTTGTAATAAGAATGCCTGGCAGCTTAGTTTTGCAATCAAGAGGAATATTGCTGATTGATTTGTATTGTAAACCCCAAATGAACTGCCTGTTTAAAGTCATTATGTTATTTTGACATTCTACAAAACGACATATCTCAAATTAGACACAGAACTTTAAAATACAAAAAACACAGAGATAAATTAATAATGTATGTATTCATGTACTTAACCAAAAAACTTGCAAAATTAGTGTTTTACTGGTAAAGCATTAAACAGACCAAATAGTTTCGGATCAGACGGCATGCATTGTGTAGTCCGAAACCACACGATCTGATTTCTATTTTCCACAAAAAAAAAAAAACAAAAAACTACAAATATTGGCATCTTTTTCTTTGGACATCTTTTTTAAGACTATAAATGCTGAGCCTGGGATTGAATGTTTCCGAATTCGTTTTCAATCGATCATGCACATGTAAACCTGCCTATAAGTGCAAAGTTCAACAGTCAATACGCTCCCCAAAACGAACAAATATGCCATTCTGCTGCACACATATCTAAATCAATACACTAAGAATCATTTTATAGGATTGAAAAGTTCAAACACTACCTGTATAGAGAGGATGAAGATGATTACAGCTTTAAACTACATGCACCACTCCTATTTCATTTAAGTCTGCGCAGAAGTAAGGAAACTTCTCGCGAGACCCCGATATCTGGTTTCGGATCGGAATAAAACAGAAAACCGTTGTCGTCATCATCCTCCATAAAAAAAGACTTTGAAGTTCTAAAACAAAAATAAAGGGCATTCCATGATCTTCGGAGGTAAAATACCTATCCCATTTCAGCATGTCACATTCCACCAATCGTTCCAAATTGCATTCTTATATCACCAACCATTCTAAATTCCATTCTTATTTCACCTACCATTCTGAATTCCATTCTAATTTCACCAACCATTTCAAATTACATTCTTATTTCACCTACCATTCTGAGTTCCATTCAGATTTCACCAACGATTCCAAATTGCATCCTTATTTCACCAATCATTCCAAATTGCATTCGTATTTCACTAACTATTCTAAATTTCACCAATCATTTTTAATTCCATTCCTATTTCACCCACCATTTCAAATTGGATTCTTATCTCACCAACCATTCTAAATTGCATTCTTATTTCACCAACTATTCTGAATTCCATTTTTATTTCACCCACCATTCTAAATTCTATTCTTATTTCACCTACCATTCCAAATTGCATTCTTTTAAAAACATTGTGGAAAAAGAAGAAGATCCTAGTAGCCAACACTTTCTACCCTATCAAAGACAGAAATCATCATTAGAGTTACATTCAATTTGTCGTCTGCAAATACTTTCAATTTGGCCAAGTCCATAATTTTGTCCTTTGGTAAAGAGTTAAAGAATGGTAAGTGAATGTCAACACTGTTATAATGGCACAGTAAATCTATAAAGGGGGGGGGGGGGCAAACAGGGACTTGCACACTTTCCCTCCCCTTTCCTTTTCCCTGGCCCAAATTTGAAACCAAAGGCTAGATAGTCACCCTTTTCCCTTTGAATTTTTGTATTTTAATTATTCTTTTGCCTTTCTTCTATTCTGAAAATGTTTATTTCTATGCTTGAAAATAAGTCAAACACGCAACTTCCCCCTCCCCTCCCCCTTTGCAGACCTTCCTTTGACAAAGAGGAGTACATCTACACATTTCCTTGCTATTGCTGTTACCACAATGCCTTTAATTTAACCTTTACCACACAATCCCGACTTTTACCGACCCTAGAAGCCTTTTGAAAACCTTGTGGGAAAAGGAGAAAATGCAGGTAACCAGCATTTTCTCCTTTTCCCACAATGTTTTCTACCCTTCCCAAGACAATTTTCAATTTTTTCCAGTCAGATCTATATTGTCGTCTGTAAATGCTTTCAATTTGGACCAGTCTAAAATTTTGCCGTTTGGTAAAGAGTTAAAAGTTTTTTTTGTCAGGGTTGCTAAAACTTTAAATTGTTCGATACAAATTAAACCTTTTACTGTGGCCGTTTTTTGAGAAATAAAGGTTTTGAAACCCTTGAGGGAAACGGAAAAAAATGCTGGTAACAAGTTTTTTTCCTTTTCTCGCAATGTTCGTCTCCCCACTAAAAGAAGAAAATTGCATCTATTGGATCCCCTTGTTACGACTGAAATGGTGTTGAAAGTAGCATTCAGCTATCATTTGCGCAACATTCAATTTGTCGTCTGCAACTTGTTGTCTGAGCATGTCATATTCTTCGAAGATTAACCTGTCTGCTGCGATGCATCACTCTCCTGTACAGGATAAATATTTATAGGCAGCGCGTAAACGAAAACTCTGTCGCTAAAAAAGGTAGCAATGGAGAAAATGGCTATAAACAGTACTTCTGTGAAACAATCTAGCTTGTTTTTTGCTTCAACTTTCTTAAACATTTAATTATTAAAAAAAAAAAAAAAAAAACAGATTTTAAAAATACCATTGTTTACTGCAAATCATTGTACAGAGATTCTAAATGTAGATTTCAGGAAACCCAGGATATGTGCATCAGGGTTTTTCCAGACTTATCAACAGAAAATGTACCAGGGCTGTTTCCCGAGCCTATAGGGGCTGTGTTTATAAATGACAAGCGCATAGATTATGATGCTCTAGTGGGCTTACCATGTCTAGGTGAATCATACGAGGTAGCGTGTTATGGAGTAAACAGCTTATTTCATTTTGAAATTCGCTGCATTGATTACCGCCTCGAAAATAGTCAAGTTCTGTACCCAAAATGCTCATATCAGATAGGTCTGTATTTGAAAAAATGCCACCTAATAGAAGGTAATGGTCTGCAACTGCTTTCAATTTGGACTAGTCTAAAATTCTGTAGTCCGTTATAAGATTATGGGGTTGGTGATGAAGGCCAGGATTTGCAATCCAGAGGCTCCATATTTAATCGTTATTTTCTCTGGGTTTTTCCATGGAGTGTCCCGTGGCAAGAAACTTCAGATTGTTTTATTGAATGGTGTTTAACGTCACTTTCAACATTATTTCAATTATATCACTGCAACAGCTCACATATTCATGTATGTTCTGGGTTTCACCAGTACGAAGCTAGGGCGCTGAAGTGTCTTGCCCGGGGACACTCCCACAAAAAACCCAGCGAATCCAGTGAGGCTCGAACTCTGAGGCCTCCAGGTTATGAGTCCTACACTTTACCACTGAGCCACACAGCAGAGCCCTTTTATAGCCCTAGTAGAACCAAGAACACATATGAAGAGGTGAACTGCTGCTATGATATGACTAAAATATTGTTAAAAGTGGTGTCAAAGAAACAGTTCAGTTAATCATCAGTTTTAAGCCTTTACCACACAGTACCCAGTTTTAACGACACTGGGGTGGAGGGCTTTTGAAAACATTGTGGGAAAAGGAGAAAATGCTGGTAGCCAGCATTTTCTCCTTTTCCCACAATATTTTCTGTACCTTCAAATCTTATAAAAAATAATCAAAGTACTGACAATCCTGAGAGTCGCCTGTTGCTTAGCTGTTTGAAAGTTTAAGGAACATTAAACCAGACTTTGACCGCCCTTTTTTCGGGGGGGGGGGGGGGAAAGGTGAATTCTTTAGAAAATAAAAAGGACTGTTTACCCTTAGTGGAGAAAAAAAAAAAAAAAAAATGCCTCCGGTGACCTTCAACCATAGTTAGCTACTTTACCAACTGTTTAAGGTCATACAAGTACAAAAGTTGTAGAATAGCACGGCGAAAAAAAGAAAAAAAAAAAAAAAAACATGCTCTGTTCCAATATGCTTTAAGAAATCTCAACTGAAATTTGTTCGTGTTAATCAAAGCACACACAGGTTATAATGCACCTAAGTAGTATTTATGGCACTATGCCGGTCAAATTGCCTGCGGCACTATAGAGACCATGCCTTTGTCTTTGACGGTTCAGACTATTGTTAGAGGCCTTTGTCTGTTGGAGGTCAGACTGCCTGTGGCAGTATGACGTAATCTTGTATAACTTTGTCTGGCTTTCGTTGCCTCCCACCTGCCGAGGCTAGATGACAATTCCAAGCGTGTTTAGGCACGTTTTGACCGATCAGACCGGCGCCCGATTGTATAGAACCGTCTGCAAAAATTCAGCCAAAGCATTCGCCATTAAAAATGCATTAGACCTTTCTCTCAAAGAGGTTGCTCTACTAAAAATGCTTTTGTCTGTAAACACTTTTACCCCCCTTACCATTCAAAGTCTAGTTTTTGTATTCACTTTAATGAATAAAATCGTATGGTGTTTAACGCCGTTTTCAACATTTTTGTTGCACTTATGTCGCTGCGGCCAGTGCACCTGTCCATGCTTTCCAGCAGTATCTTTTACCAGGGCATCATTTTCTTTCCAAGTCACTGACTGCTGTCTCACATAACCATTATTATGGTCAGCTGTGGTAGAGAAATAAATGCTGTCACAATGACTATTTTCAATCCTCGACCTATCCAGGGGTCGAAGCCACGACCCATCCCAAGTCCTGCACACTAGCTATTTAAGAGCTCAGCTTTTAGGTCCTCGCTTCTACTTACTACGATCCCCAAATAGCGGTGGCATAATATAAAATTCCCTGTTAGCTTGATCATTCCCTCTCTCACAAATTCAACTGTAGCTGATTTTTTTTATAATTCATGAGACCTTTCGATACTCTCCTGACAGAGTCGCATATCAAAATGATTTAATGTTTGAGAAATGTCGACACTCTTCCACGTGATGTCTGGCGCGATTGTATAATATCGTCTGCAAAAATTCAGACAAAGCATTCGCCTCTCATTAAAAATGCATGAGAAAATGTCGATATTCTTACAAAATAGGTCGCTTTCTGCTGATTAAAATGCGTGATGTCTGGCGCGATTGTATAATATCGTCTGCAAAAATTCAGACAAGGCATTCGCATCTCATTAAAAATGCATTAGAAAATGTCGATACTCTTTTAAAATAGACCGCCTTCCGCTGATTAAAATGCGTGATGTCTGGCGCGATTGTATAGAATCGTCTGCAAAAATTCAGACAAAGCATTCGCCTCTCATTAAAAATGCATGGAATTTGTAAACACTTTATCAAACGCTTTTGTCTGTTAACTATATAAAAGGCAAACGTTTTGTAGATGAATGTACATTTTCGGAGGAATGTGAGAGTCTGTTATGTGATAGTTATTTTTAAAATGAACATTT